>CAXKWD010000011.1:48985994-50185994 GCA_964059195.1 Ectobius pallidus
CCCCTTAGTTAGCCTTTTGATAACACCCAGCCACTCATCGCCTAAATCGCCTTCATAGTTGTTGAGGCATATTCCCATATTATTCCCTTGGAGGAATATTTCCAGCTTGGATAAATTTGGCAGCTTACAGTTTCTATAGGCCTATATTATTGTTATAACATGCATGTATTTTTTGATCTGACGTGTTCTATATTTTTGAGCCCCGCTCAACACAGGATCTACAGGACGAGATATCTACATCTACATCTACATACATAGTTTTTAGAATCCTGGTTTCACCGATATGATGTTTATCCTTTATCATGTGTTGACTCAAACCAGTGCTCATCTTACTGTTCCTTATATCCCTTTCATGTTCTTTTAACCTTAAACCAACTGTTCTACCCGTTTCACCAATATATACACCACCACAGTCTCTGCAAGCTATCGAGTAAACTCCTGGTTTGTCCAAGCTCTCTTTTGTCTTTCCGAGTCTCTTATATCGTGAAAATATGTTTTCAATGGTTCTTTCAACCCTGTACGCTGGTGTTAATTCATACTTATTTAGAACTTTACCAAGGACGTTACTAACCCCTGGCTTGAAATTTACACTAGCAAAATTCCGATTTTGGTCTTTATCTTTTTTCATCCTTTCACCTTTATCAGTCAGTTCCATTTTCCTCCAAATTTTCTGCAAAGTTCCCTCCCTGTACCCATTGATTTTGGCCAATTTGAAAATATGTTCTTTCTCACGAAGTCGGTCAGCCGTGTTATTGCATAGTCTAATAGCGCGGTGCATGAAGTTCCGCCAGATATTAATTTTAGTCCTAGGATGATGTGCTGAACTACTATGAATATATAGGTCACATTTGTTTGGTTTTCTATGGATTCCCAACATCAAGTGTGGGGGTTCAAGTCTTATTCTTAAGTCCAAAAAACTTAGACAATTATCAACAGATTTTTCCAGGGTAAATTTTAGTCTTGTATGACACTGGTTAAATTCATTCAACATTTTATCAGCCATATCCCCCTGCGTAATCACCAAAATTTCATCAACATACCTTATACCTTATACACATTATATCTAAAAACTATAAGGGACTCTTTAAGGAGAAAAATAAATGAAGCATGTAACATCATTAATAATAAGGGAATATGCCTCAACAACTATGAAGGCGATTTAGGCGATGAGTGGTTGGGTGTTATCAAAAGGCTAAGGGGAAATCCACGGTAAAATTTCCATTGCCAATAGTTTTTGATGAAGAGAACACACATGATATACCGAGAGAATGGATTAACGAACATTATAGGAACACAGAGTTTCTCAACAACGACAAGTTCAACGGGCAAGTTTTGGACGAATACGGTTTTCCGAATACACCCCCGTTTAACTGCAACGACATCTACGAGCAAGAGGAGGTGTTAAATATACCACAACCTTCTTCTAATATTTCAGTCGTCTGATGAAGGCCTGGGGGTTCAGGCTGAAACGTTACGGTAGTTAATGTGTGTGTTTTTATCCACTGACAAGTAAATTCTCTTTGTTTTTTTCTCAAAATCTGTTACGGGTGGTACATAATTTGGACACTGATTTTAATGATGCAAAACAAAAGTTCATTTTCTGTTCTACTATTACTGTTAGGGTCTTAATGTTGTTATTAATGAAGGTATGAGGGATTAAATACAAATTATAAACTATTTCCAGGTTGTCAGAACATTTATTTAACTCATCAATAATAATTTAACAAAACTAAGTTATTACTGTTACGGGTGGGACAAAAATTCCCTTGTTTGTTATTTAACATAGTAATTAACCACACATGTTTTTTGAAGTTAATCTTATACCAAATTGTACCTTAAGATGTATATTTTCTCAAATGAAAATGGACATAGCTGATTACTCTTAACTACTTGGTATTAAAGTGTGTTAAAATCATGCTAAAAATGGCAAAAAAAGTAAACCAACGCAATAAATAAGTAAATCGACAGATTTTACACATGAAACCACTTCAGATACACCTAAGTCCTTGATATTCAGAGAATTTGAGGTTTTAAACTTATTTTTGACCACCCTAATTACAATAATTTTATAACTTCTCTCTTTGAGGAAAAAATTCCCATATTTTATGAAATGGCTGATTAGTGAGAGTTCCGTTTCCGGGCTGTATGGCCATGGTCTGTCCCTTGCTACTGCTAACGTTTCGCCACAAACTACAACTGGCATCTTCAGAGCTGGTTTCTTCATTTGGCCTCATGGGGAAGAAAAACTCAATCAATTCTTATTACACGTAAAGTTTACCATGGAACAAAAACAAAACAATAAGCTGACCTTTCTTGATCTCCTGGTAGCCAGAAATGTTGACATGAAACTTTCACACACTGTCTACAGGAAACAGACACACATGGACATGTACCTACATAAGGACTCTAACCACCATCCCCGTCAGAAATTTGGAGTAATCAAGACTTTAACCCTAAGAGCACAGAGAATCTGCAACCCCCATATTTTGGACAGAGAATTAAGTCACCTACACATAGCATCTCAAGCTAATGGATACAGTAAAAAAAAAATATATAAAAAGGGCGACCAACTCTGTTGACCCAAAAATGGCCAGTTCAACTAAGACTACACAACCCAGAGCCAAGGCATTTCTACTCTACATAGCCTACTAACTATTGGCAGAATTCTGGTCAAAACATAATGTTAGGACCATCTACAAGCCTACAACTAGAAACAAATTCCAGATATCCACAGAAGACTTGTATAAGAATATATACAGTCACTTTGAGTAACATAGAAGAAGGAATCTTCTCTCAATACATACCACTTGGACCAGGAACAACAAATTTTTAAGCAGAACTGAAAGCAATTTAGCAACTACATTTCAGAAGTATGTATATTATTCTGAAGACACGAGGTAAATACATCACACTACAGTGTGTTCCTTCACATAATGGTCTATTTGGAAATGAAGAAGCAGATCTGTTAGCTAAACAAGGCTCCAAAGTCCAACAAAGACCAGAGAATATCATATCACTGCAGAGAAGGCTACAAGAACTAAAACAATTAATACATCATATTTATTTATTTACATCCTTGTGATCATTAAAATGATATGGGACTATATATAATACATGTTAGACAACAAAAGCACATCATATTCCAAACAAATTAACATAATGACAGCCAAGAACAAGATGAGGGAGATAACTTCTAAACAAGAAATATGGAACTACTGGTGCATACACTGAAACGATCAAACACCTTCCGCAAAGAACAGCAGTAGCACTTCTAAGATTAGAAACAGGCCATGACTGTTTAGGAGAACACCTTCCAAGAATGGGATTTGTCACAGGAACAGGGTGCCCTTTGTGTGTTGAAGATATTGTTAGTTGTGGTAACTAGGAATAAAGGTACAATGAAGGTATTTTCGGAGGACCAGGCGATTACGCCAATTAATAACTAATCACAGGAAGAGCTAGGTCTGTTGGTAGCTGGGACAGAGATTTCAACCTGGGTAATTTGCAATGGTATATATTCAAGAAGCCTGAATTCTGAATTATTTGATACAACACTTTTACACAATAAAATATAAGAATAATACAGTTACTGTTCTCGTAGAAAACTATTCTCCCACCCGTTGGCGAATGTAACGCTAGACAAAGCCTGTTCACTTCACGTGGCTTCTAGGTTAAAAGACAATGGAAATACTTGTAAATGACACTAAAATACAATATTATTTCCTGAATTTCACACGCAGGCTGCTTAAACAATACAAGAGCCGAATGGTGTGGAGTTGCAGATGAATATTAGTAATATAGAGCGAAAACTGGCCTAAAACAGACGCAGCTGCAACGCATGCCTATACACTGTCACGTCTAGATCTCAACTGAACTCGCGCTGGCGTGGCGTGCCTAACGCTGCAAGCACACACCTGCAGGAAATGAGTAATTTCAGCGCGGCAATTACTGGCGCTCGCGCCAATTAACACAGAGGCTAATTTGAAACACTATAACTTATAGACTCTTGATCTAACAGATATCCTCTAAGCAAGGAGCACTTAGTAGGCCTACGCTACAGATCTAGCGGGACTCTGCTGGGAAGTACAAGGACTGATGGTGTGAAATCAACCTCCAGCCATTCGAAAACAACATATGAAATCTGTATTACAATGAACTGAAAGGAAATGACTTATCACCTGAAAATTTTTAACCTTAACTTAGAAAATAAATAGCATTATTTCTGTTAAGAAAATACATACCGGTACCTTAAATCTGTAACGATTCCACTTCACAAGATCTCCAGTTCACTTTCTGTGCATTTTAACAATTACCGCGTTTAGGAGCCACTAGAAATTTAAAGTGTTTACATTTAATGCTACTCTAGCCTTTTGTATAAGTCTAGTTAACAAAATTGCCTTTTGTTGAACCAGATTGCTACTATGCAGGAAGTGTCCCACCTTCAAAACATATTAAATTAATTACATTAATCTACTATTCAAACAAGAGCTTTAAAGCAATTATTTAGGCACCTTCCCAAGCACGTCATTTCTGTTAACGTTATTTTTAAAGGCCTACCTCAGACACTAAATAAGAGCTTACTATATATCATTAATGACATTAAAAGTTTCCCCACCCTGAATCCCTAATTCCATATTTCACCTACCGGTAACAGAAAAGGAGGTAGTGATGAAATCTACAAATTATCATATTCAATGGTAACTTAATTGTGAAATATCAGTCACTCTTTAGGGTACGGTAAATTAAGCACATGTATTTAAACAATGTAGGATATTTTTGACACATTTACGGTTTTCCACGCATTTGGAATTCAACACTATCCTACTAAAGAATGGAGTAGATGTAAACAAAGATACATAATATGATGGTTTCTCAATGGCAGTTGCACGCGTAACTGAGCAAGTACATAGACGTGATAGCAGATGTAGGGGAAGCAAGCAGTAGCATGCACATTGGCTCGGAAGCGAGGGTCAGCAGGGGAAACGAGCGGGTGGAGCTTCACCGGTACGCAGCATATATCTATCTTTCGCCGAAAACACTTCTCTTTCGACTCTTATCACCCCTCATGCTACCCTACCAACAGACAGTGGAACTAAAAACAGAAGACTAGTGGGCAAAAGATAGATACATGGTGCGCACCGGCGAAGCTCCACCCGCTCGTTTCCCCTGCTGACCCTTGCTTCCGGGCCAATGCGCACGCTACTGCTTGCTTCCCCTACATCTCCTATCACGGCTATGTACTTGCTCAGTTACAAAAATTACAATTGTACCGTAGTAAAATTACTTTATTAATTTAGTAGGGCATTCTGAATTCTCCCGAAATTCTAGTTTAGTGGCAGTTAGGTTATGAACAGTGATATTAATTTAGGAGGGCATTCTGAATTTGGTATTAGACTTGAATAGCCCGCCGGTTCCTTCCCCTCGCTTCCGAACGCACCTATTGTACCATGGCTTCCTTGACAGTTGTAACGCTGTTTTATGAAAGGTGTGGAAGGGTAAAAAGCTTCTGCATTTAGTTAAATAATGATAAGTAAATTCTAGGTCAGTGACAAGTTTTGTTAGGTTAGCAACGTTATGTTAGTTTAGGAGCAATATACTGAATAGTTAAATAATGATAAGTAAATTCTAGGTCAGTGACAAGTTTTGTTAGGTTAGCAACGTTATGTTAGTTTAGGAGCAATATACTGAATAGCGCGATGTTTATTATGTCTCACATTGAATCTCTTCTGCGGTGTAACCCTAAACCCTGCCTTCCGAGGCGGGTCGCGTTAGACAGTTCATGGGAGGAGCCGGGGAAAAAATAGTTATATGCTGCACACTAGGCTCCTCTCTAATGGGGCCCACCTGGGACCTGGGAAGGTGGGGTTTAGGGTTTCGTCACAGAAGAAATTCAATGTGAGACACAATAAACCTTGTGCTATTCAGTATATTGCTCCTAAACTAACATAAACATTCCTAACCTAACAAAGGCGGAGCTTGGCTGGTGCGCAGCATAAATCTATCTTTTGCCGAGGAGCCTAGTGCGCAGCATAAAACTATTTTTTCCCCGACTAGTGAAATGCAAGATCAGCTGTGTTATGTATACAAGTTCATATTCAAAGCCTACCTTCCTGATGAAAATATAAGCACTAAAAGACTTTAAGTGTAACTGTTTGCATGGTAGTGCTACAAAACCTTAAACACTGCACATGCAAATGTTGAATATGTTTAACCTCTTGCCAGCATTTTCTCTTCACTTTCAAGACTATACAAAATTATGGGGTAAACAAATTAAACGGATGACTCTCAGTTCACACTACTAATAGTATGAAAGATTTAAGTAGGCCTACAATGTTTTCCTACTGGGAAAGCCTCGGCAGTGAAGATACTACAGCTTTATAGGTTACATTAAGATTTTCTAACGTGGACTAATATAACACGAAATTATGGGGTAAACAAATTAAACGGATGACTTTCAGTTCTGCCCACATTACCAATATTATGGGAGATGTACTAGGCCTACAATGTTTTCCTCCTGGGGAACCCTCGGCGAGTGGAGGGATTACCGCTTTATAGGTTATATTAGACTTTCAACCAGACTTTGTAACTTGACTTCAATCACCGTTCAAAGTATAACACATGTGTGATATTTTAGGGCATTGCGAAAGCTAGTTGCAACTAGAGTAGCATTAAATGTAATCAAAACCAATATATCGTAAACGCTACAAACTAGACTGCGAGGGGGCAGTAAAACGTGTTTACACACTCGATATATCTACAGAACTCACGTATTACTTATGTCTTGACGTATTACTCAGGTTCTAAGTAATTCACTCACTAATTCCTTTATTCTAAAACACGCCGGTTTAAACACAAAAACACGCACTACCGAATACACGAGAACTACGCGACCGCCAATTTCACTGACATACACTATCACAACCAGTCGCCATCTTGAGACAGGATAGCCAATATTCAAAAACAAAATACAAATGAATAGATTGCAACAATTATGTACAGTGAGATCTTCAGACTATTCCAACATGCATATTAAGTTTGTTTTATAACTCTTACTGTATAAGCCAGGGAACCTGAAGAATTAATTATAACAAAATTAAAATTATCGTGAACAACTTAAATAATTCTGGACACCAATGGTACCTACTCTGTAACATTATGCTATTACTTTGTCCTTGTTTATTTATGTCCCAACCCCCGCGCACAGTTCGAATAAAATTAACATTCTTCGGAATACGGCTTGCAACATAATTTTATCATCAAACCATTTTATCTAATACAACTTTTAAATACGCTCCACCACATTGTGAGTCGGCTGAATCTGTAACGTTGCGGACTCACAATTTGGGATGTGGACTATCTAGTGTGTTGTTCCTACTCCCAAAAGCAAATGCCGGATTGGAATTGACACCTACCTGCATGTCTGTGGTTCATTACGTTTACTACATTTATACCCATTATGGACTTTCGTTGTTGTTATTATAATTAAGATTATTATTGTTATTATTAATATAATTAAACCCATTTAATGGAAATTATTTCTGTAATGAAAATGAAATGTACTAGCATGGACTGCTTAAGTTAGATTAGCTCAATGTTAGATTTGATACTAATAGCTCCATATAAAGAGAAAAAATAACTGAAAAAGGAAAACTAAACCATCTTGGAGAAGATACTCCTCCCTTGCACTATGAGTTATGAGTGCATTAAGGTGTGAAAATGCAATTTTTGACCAGTAACAAATTTTAGACTGAGAACTGCATATGTAGATTTGGCCCCTAATTATTGATCATAATTTGTGTAGGAATGCTGAAAATGGCATACTAACAAGTTCCATTGTAGATTATGCCAGACCACTGGACTGTATGACTAGACTTTAATTGGTTTAGTGTGAGATTATTAGAATTACTTAACAAATTTTTGTTTTTGTGCATGATTCACTTCGCCATCACCTACTGACCTCTTTGTGAGGATTTATGCACTTTTTAACACAATGTTTTAAGGTGGCAAGGCAAAATTTTAAATCATGGAAAAATGCTTCTAAATCCTTTAAAGTATTTAAATAATTTTAAGCAATGAAAATATATTTATTCTTTCACACCAAACAATGGTTTTTTCCAATATATTTTCATAAAAATTTATAATTATACATATGTCTGCATCTCTCTTCCTTTCAACCTTTCTTTGCTATGTATGAACTTTCCACAATTTTTGGGAGAAATTTTTCCAACTTCAGGATTGTGTCTTCCTGGTCAGAAGAATCCAGTATCACGAGTGTCTGGATGCCTGTGGTATTGAGGGGGTGGGTCCAGATTAAATAAGCGGTGGTTGGATCCCTGGAGGATGAGGGGCGGAAGGAATCTCTCAAATAACGTAATTTGTTTATATGTACATTAAAAAACTTGTCCACTAAAGTTTATTTTCACTTGTTAAAAGTTTCCATACAATTTCTCAAACTGCTAATCAAGAATATGCTAATATAAATAGCTTGTTTTTTATTTGGGCTTTGTAACAAGTTTTTGGGATTACCTTAAACACAACAAAATTCCAATGTCCCTAAATCCTTTTCAATCACAATGAAGATGTCCCCGTCCAAGAGTGAATTATTTTCTCTCATAAATCCAATCACTACCAAATAGAGCTTAATTTTATCTTTGAACAGTCACTTATTGTTATAATAACAAGTATGATAATTCTCCGTTCTGGCTATTTAAACCTTTTTGGAAACCTTATGACAAAAGAATAAGATTGAATCCTAGAATTCAAGTCCCATTTTGAAAAAATTTGTGACCTATCTGAGTTTTATTCACAGCCTTGCAGTAATTTCAGTGTTCTTTTATCCGAGTATTTATAATGCATCTTGCAGTCTCCACTGCAAGGTTCAAATGGCACTTATGCCTCCTACTTATCCTTATCTGACCTCAAAAATGTCCCATTTTATTAACATACTTGTAAAGTTTGGTCAAGGTTAAGCATTTTCAGCATTACTACTCCACTACTTTCATTTGATGATGTTCACTAGACAACAGTGTCTTCTGAAGACACTTTCTGCTAAAGCATGTGAAACATCATCATACCTGCAGCATGAAACAAAGTTGTTCAATACATATTTTACAGACAACCATTTATCAATTTTCTTGGAATGCAATGTCACTGCCATATGATTATAAGTCTTTGACGTAACAATGGAGATCAATGGATAGGCATTCAGAAATGTAGTCTCTACCACTTTATTTTGCCAAAACAAATAAATGAAGAATACATTATAATATATTACGTGGGATTTTCACAGTGAAGTGGTACTATAAATAATGTAGTATATGGTCGGTTGTTTAAACTCAAACTTCACTTACTTGTTTCTTTTCAAGAATCATGATTTCAATCAGCATCCTGATCATCCTCAGCTTGTGTCCGACTGTTTTGAATTTCAGTTGTTTGTCCTTGTGACGCTAGAGCGGGTTGTGTGTTTGGTGACTTCTGTGGCGGGTAGAAATTTTGAATGAGGCTACTCTCTATATATGTGTCGAAATTCATCAATTTGTTTTTGTGTTTTTGAAAGAAGATGTTTTCCCATGCTGTGAGTTCTGTTGGTCGCTGGATACTTTTTAGTAATTTTGTTTGCTGGCTTATGTTGTGGCCGTCATTCCAAAAGTGGTGTGCTGCTACAGCTGATTTGTCATACTGTTGGTATTTTATGTGTCTGAAGTGTTCTTTTTTCCTAGTCCTCAAGTTCCTTTTGGTTTTTCCGATGTAAATTTTGTCACAATCTTCACAGCTTATTTGATAAATTCCTGATTTGTTTTCCAATGTCTCCAAATCTTTATTATTTGTGGTGATTAAATTCTTCACATTCTTGTTGTTTTTGGGGGCTAATGTTATGCTGTACTCCTTAAAGATTTTTTGAAATTTATGGTGGTGTTTCGGGTGGTATGTGAATTTCTTGAAAGAGTTCTCTTGTTTGTTTATTGGGGATGAATATAATGAAATGGTAGAAATTGACCACAAAAATGGATACACCAAAAGCCTTGTTGACAAGAAAATTAAATATTTCGCTCGCCAGAAACTGATAAAAGAGAATACCACTCTATCCCCAATAAACAAACAAGAGAACTCTTTCAAGAAATTCACATACCACCCGAAACACCACCATAAATTTCAAAAAATCTTTAAGGAGTACAGCATAACATTAGCCCCCAAAAACAACAAGAATGTGAAGAATTTAATCACCACAAATAATAAAGATTTGGAGACATTGGAAAACAAATCGGGAATTTATCAAATAAGCTGTGAAGATTGTGACAAAATTTACATCGGAAAAACCAAAAGGAACTTGAGGACTAGGAAAAAAGAACACTTCAGACACATAAAATACCAACAGTATGACAAATCAGCTGTAGCAGCACACCACTTTTGGAATGACGGCCACAACATAAGCCAGCAAACAAAATTACTAAAAAGTATCCAGCGACCAACAGAACTCACAGCATGGGAAAACATCTTCATTCAAAAACACAAAAACAAGTTGATGAATTTCGACACATATATAGAGAGTAGCCTCATTCAAAATTTCTACCCGCCACAGAAGTCACCAAACACACAACCCGCTCTAGCGTCACAAGGACAAACAACTGAAATTCAAAACAGTCGGACACAAGCTGAGGATGATCAGGATGCTGATTGAAATCATGATTCTTGAAAAGAAACAAGTAAGTGAAGTTTGAGTTTAAACAACCGACCATATACTACATTATAGAAGAATACCTTCTCTGTTTAAGCTTTTTTCAGAACTAGTTTCGATAAGCAAAGCAGTACTTTGAATAGTTTTCACAGGAAAAGTCAGTAAACTTGATGGAAGACTCAGAAGGAAATGGATAAACAAAATCAAAATTGTTGACAACTTTCCAGTTGTGTCTCCAACTATAAAGAAAAAATTGTCCCAAGTGAGAATCAAACCCAGTATCTTATGTTAGTTTGCTAACATGAAGATCCCTCAATTCTTATAGGATGAAACATAATATTCCTCTACACCTCTAAAGACTTGCATTTAGTGCAATGCATTTAATTATAATGCTCATTTCATTGAGTTTTCAAGTTGCACCAAGACATATGAATTATGGATGGGATATTGATATATTGTTTTTGATATTTTGACATTGATATTTCCGTTCTGATAATATCGTGATATCAATACTGCTCTTTAATAATATCAACTTCCTCAATTCAGGAACAAGAATAAAAAGGAGGATGAGAGAGACATAAACAAAAATACATTATAAAAATGGGCAAAATCAGTGTTTTATGAAATATCGTTAAAAATAGATAAAATTAAAACTTAAGTATAACATACTGAATTGACGGCTCTCATCTTTTAATTACACTTATTTTCGGCATTTCTAATCGTCAAGTAGTGTTTTGCTACCACAATGGCATCTCAGTTACACTTACTCGTCAGAAGTAAAAAGAACAAGCAGTGATGCGAAACCATTTTCATTAAACGACAGTAGATTTGTTCCTAGACCACTCCTTACATATGCGTACAATGTCAGTTTCCATACAACGTGCGCATGAGTGTACTATGTGTTAATAGCTTCTGAGTGCTCTAAGAACAATAGGTAATCCCACGAAAGTTGATGAATATCTGATGAAACTCGTCAATTCGAGTTGGATTTATTAAGACTATTCCATGAATAAAAATGTAACGTATTAACGTATTATGCAAATAATAATTACTTTCGTGTTTTGTTGTAAAAACAAAACTACCAGCTGCGAGATCACGGCATACTATGAATCAACCATCCATGAATCAATTCGACTTATCATATTATAAATATTATAAAGAGTTTGGAACTTAACACAGTGAAGTGAATCAATATTTTATTAATACGAGTTGATTAACACACTTGAACTTCACTTACCAATCATTTGGTAGGACGCGTTTCACAGGCCATTCGCCTGTATCTTCAACTACATGTCAACTGATGATTGGTAAGTGAAGTTCAAGTGTGTTAATCAATTCGTATTAATAAAATATCGACTTACCATGTTGTGAGCAGGGCTTCCAATGGTGCATATAAGACATAGTTAACTTCATTCAGGTAAGCTAACAGCAGAACAGAATAAAAGCACATGAACTGGCTTGACCGAATCGAAATTGTGTTTTTAATCAATGCACACTTCTATTATTTCAATTTCCAAACAAGTTATGTTGTATAAAATAATCTGTTTTCATGCTGTTTAATGGCAGCGTGTGGCGTATTGATCACTGCACACTGGTGCTTACATGTCCAGTAACGAGCAGACGATTTTATTGATAAAACAGCATCCTCATATTAATAGCAAGAATTTTACAAGACAAACGATCGTGATTGGTCTATATCCGAGGAATTGCTAAACGTTATTGGTCAGTACCAAACATACGGCGTATGAGTGGAATAGTCTTATTAAAACTTTGATATCATCGAATATCAATTTTTTCTTACTGATATAATAATGGTATCAATATCAGTAACCGATATCCAAATCGACATTTTGCTTGCAACAGTGACGGTTATTCAGGGGAAGTAGGTGAAGTGCTACTTCACCTATGCATGCGCTCTTCATACGGTGCAATGCAATGCAATGGTAGACTTCCATTCCATGCAATCTACCCTTACCGGTGTCAGGCGTCTTCCTAGTTAGACCGCTCTCTAGCTCTTCACCTAACTTCCCAGCCACGAGCCGTGCCTGGCTTCCAAAATCCTATCCCTACTGTATCTCCTAAATTAGCCGTTTCCAGGGTATAGTTGTGAAACATTCAGAAAAAAATGCTGTTTCTGGTGAAGCATCGTATGGGAACAAGGATCTTATTGGTGCTAAAATCAATAATGTAGTTGTGAGACACAGAGCCTCTCATCTTAACCAACGATACACTTTTATGTCAGACTTATGCTTATAAAGCAATGATACATTTCAAGCTAACGGAATATTTGCATTGGGACTGGGATACATCCCTGGAGAGATGACTGATCATGACATAGCACACAAAACTGAAAACTCGGGAACCCAGGACAAATTTTCCTTCACGGAATAAGGTATTTTCATATCATAATGACTTTTTCATCAAATTTCAATGCAGATTTGGTTACAAATTCTTGTTCATTTCCTTGTTACAAGTTTTCCTACATTCTTTGTATTCTATGTGACTGAATACTTATCAAGAAAAAATAGGTAAAGGAAGTCTATTTATAGAATACAGTACAGCAGAGCCTCGGTAATTCGAGCCCCGGTATTTCGAGGTTCCGTGTAATTCGAGCTGGTCATAAGAAAATTAAAATTTTCCATAAAACTAGAGTAAAATCCCGTTTTTATACGATGTCCGCATGCAAGTTTCACGCACTTCCGAATGTATTACATTTTGAGCTTTCTTTCAATTTTTCGATGTACAAAAATGCAGGTAAAACTGTCCCACTTAGGGTTTTTGTTCATAATACACAGAAATAACCTTCAGACTGCTAACGCATTTCTATTACAGATTGACAGAAACTCGATCTTTCTTTGTCGGGACCTCGTGTCAATCAATTGTACAGTGCATACCATCCTTTCAGAAAAGAATACTGTATTGTTACAGTAATCCCTAACTCAGCGACAATCGTAATTAAAAGTGTTTTCCTAGTAGCGCCGCTTTCCCGTTCCACTCCATTAAGGGTCAGACAATGACTTAATCCTTAAAGGAGGCTGATGTAGCAAATTGGAAATGTTTGACAATATATACATACAGGCATAACACAGGTATGTAGGCCTGCTATATCGTTTATTTATTTATTATTTAAACCATTATTGTGCTCATTAAACATTTATTTGCTATTTACCCATTGATTTAGTGATATTTCCGTATAATCCGAGTTTTTTGTAATTCGAGGTAGCCTCAGCCCCAATTAGCTCGAATTATCAGGGTTCTACTGTATTATGAAATTGTTTTGAGCATGTATTCATAGCCATTCATACCACACGATTTAAATATTATCCCATAAAGCTAAATCAGTAAATAAATATTAACTTTTGGAATGCACTGATAGTTAAATTATTTTGCTCTTCTGAACATCCTTCCTAAACGAATAATAAAGTAATTAAAGAATATTATGTATTATCAAATTATTTTCTTTTGCAACACCAGCTCTGTTACTTTTCAATGACTCGATCTTTCTTAAATAGGACATAGTGACAAATATATACTTTATGTCAGCTGACTGACCATAAATTACCCTCAAAAAGCAAAAGACTGAAGGGAAAGACATCCTCCATCCAGAAAAAGATGTTCGTTTAATTCTTAATGACAGCATTCTAAATTTAAAAGACAGTTCATTTAGCCAGTTATGTTTACAAGTATATTAGGAAAAACCAGTTAAAATTAACAACCTAAAATTAATTCATGAACCAAAATATTGGTCCACAAGCATTGCTATTAATTTTGAACATAGCTGATGATATCATATGACAATCTGTGAAACTGAGCTTCTCAAACACTAATTACAGTGATTACAGAAGCACAGTAATCTTAGTCCATTAGCTTGGCAGTCAAAGACAGGGGTATCTCTAGCAATCTACACGCAAACTGAATGAAGATCAGTGAAAAAGTTTTATGAAATGTTGTCAAGCAGTAATTTTCATAAAATAATTATAATACGAGTTGAACTATGACAAGTAATTTTCATATTCAAGTAGGAGATATTCGTAATGGCTATTACTGTCACGTTTTCTTCATTGTTTTGTTAAATTCACAAAGATGGTATTTATTGTTTTGTTAAATTCATAAAGATGGTATTGTTTTATTAATGATTAATGAAAGTTTAATGCACTAAATATGGTAATAAGAAAATGTATTTGAATGACAGTCTGAGGGGCAGACATTTCTAATTAATCCTTTCACTGCTACTGATGCATAAATGTATACCAGCTACTCCAATTAAATTTTCCTCATTGATTTTACACTTAGAGAGTCCATTCATGATTTCACTTGATGACTGCCTTATTATCGGTATAAAAATTTAGCTCTGAAAGAGTTAAGTCATTTATTGACACTTAAGAATGTAATTTCAAGAATGTAACAGTATGCGAGTACGTAAAATCAATGATAATGCAGTTTATTCTTGATTATCTATGGGCAGGTAAATTGCTTGTTAGATTAAATGTAGCTATTTCACAATAATTTTGATTTGTAAATACTATTCCATGCTTTTATATACTTGCATACATTTTCTATTTATTTTTCTACTGTGTTGCAAATTTTGCAGTTTAAAATTATTGAGTTCATCACTAATTGTACTGGTACCCTCAAGTGATCTACAGGTCTGGGTTTGACTCATGGTACCTCCTTGGAATCTTCTGAGGTAGTGAAGTCTGAACAAGGTGCACAAACGTCATGACCCAACTGAGGAGCTGCTTGAAAAGAAGTTGTGGCTCAGTCTCAGAAACCATCAATAGCAGTGGGAGTCAGCATGCTGACCACACACCCCCAATCCTGCTATCTGCTTATGGTAATTGACACAGCAGTCAGATGGTTGGCCTGGTCCCCAGAGGGATGTAGTGCCACCAAGTTTTTTTTTTTTAAATTCAGTATCCTCAAGTGACTGAGTTTAATTGAAACTAGAATGTACTCTACCTTAGGGAACATCCCTGATAAATAAGGGGTTTGTTGGAATTTTTAAATTAAATGCAGTTTTGCTTATTCACAATATTACACCTATCACTTCCAGATAATCAAGAGTCTACTGTAATACTACTAAAGCTGACCTACCTGAAAGTTCTGAAATGAAAGAAATTAGAAAGTCAAATAAAGCAAGAAGAGCTGATGAAATTTTCAAAAAAATAAACACCTGAGAGAAACCTGGAAATTATTATTATTAATGAACTTCATCTTGTAAATGAGGGAATAGATTAAATTAAATGGTGTGTTTTTAGTCTTATACCCTCAATAATTAAAACATCAAAGATGCGAAGACAATATATAAGTGTGAATTACCTAAGAGATTTGGCAAATATTGTGAATATAAAACCTGTTAAACAATAGACCTTTTATTAGTTTAATAAAACACCATTTATAAGTGGCCGTATCATGTAAGCTAGGCCAGAAATTTTATGCTACAATGTCATTAATAATATAGCATATAACAATTTATTTAAATATATATATATACACACACACAAAATTCAATATGGTCTAAATTATTAAGACCAAGTAAACTTAACATAATATAATATCCTATATTACAATAACACAGTAAACTAGTCAATAGGCTTATTAGTGGTAATACCACAGTATAAGTATTAATACAGTAAAGAAACTGTGTGTTAAAAGTCCTATGACAACATGTTGACTGGACGACACTAGCGCTCCATGCGGATTTTGAGTAAAGCTACATTCTCATCATATGAAATGGCTTGGGAAAATACATAAACACATCGCAAAATATGTTATGTTAAAAGAGAAAAAGAGAAAAATACAGAAAATTTTTATTTAATGCAAATTTAAGAAATAATAAAACAGATAATGTATTATATTCTAGTTAAGAAGAGGTAAACAATACCTAAATAGGCTACTGTTAAGGACTGTACCTAGGCCTAGTATTTTTCCTTTAAAATCATTGCCCTTTAATATAATTTATAATTCAAATTATGATAATAAATAGCCTACATATTAATTACGTAAATTATATTATAGGTCTGTCACGTTGTTCATCCTGCACGTCATTGTTGACAGTGTATTTTGATTCTTTGCCTTATATGGCAATATACGACTTCAATTTATTGTAGGTCTATGTAGCGTCAATTACTGCAGGATGGACTTCATTAAACAAAACAAAAAATTCAGGAGCATTTGGAATTGAAGACACCGTCGGTACAGCAGTTTTAATTAACGAGTTTTTATAGGAATTCATAAACTGTCTGTTTTCGGCGTGTGTCAAGCATAGACGGTAATTTTCACTCAAATATTTTACATATTTTGTTACTAGGTTTTCTTGTCGACCATTAATGACCTATTTTATACACCAGAAATCATTACAACAGAATAAAATATAAAAATATTACATTAAAGTAACTTGAAACATAACCACACCAGAATCACGAGTAAGCCAGTAGACCTACAATAAATATTACTTATTTTCGTTCTTACCTTTCTGGATGTTTCAAGAAAGTGAAGAAATGCAATTCAGGATTTTGTCTTTTATTATTACTGAAATTTACAGCAGAATAATAAGGTCCTTTCGAATATAGCGTGTTCTGATAAATACAACACTCCTATTTATTTACATACTTCCCGGAGTAGTTTCTGTAGTCTTACATAATGGCCGCTACGATCGCTAGTAAATGCGCGCGCATGCTCGGCTGGCATAAAAACGGGCTGAGTTTCTGTACTGTTTTAATACTTATACTGTGGTAATACTGTCAAAATATTTTACCTGTAAGAGTTGGATTCACCTAAATCTCAGTTATAAGTTAAGTGAAGGATATACACATTCTATTCAGCTGAAAATTAAATTTAAATCTATTTTCGCAAGTAAATCACTTGATTGTAAAATGAATAATTTAAGAATTGTGTACTATCTGTAAGCACAATAAAATAATATATTGCAATAAAATTATTCAGTAGGCCTATTAATAATAATTGCGATTTTTACATTAAAAGAATAAAAATGTCTATATACAATTATCGCGACAGAAGCACATAACCCAGTGAAATTCTATGTATATTACAAGTATAAAATTTGTCATAAATTTGATGCTGTATTTACAAATATTTCACTGTATGCAGCCGTGTTATCACTCAGTTTACAAACTATTATCCTGGATTAAGTATTGTTTATCATAGTCTGAAGAGGTATACTTAAATTATGTTATATTGATAGGTTATATGCAATTCTTAAATTCTTGTAAATTATTATATAAAATAATCTCACTGATCTTGAAGATTTCATATGTAGTCCACATGAACAGCAGTCAATGTGTTCGCATCAACTTCAACCATTAGAATGAAGATGGTATGGCTTATATTTATGTACTAGCGATGTACTGATCGTAGAGCTAGTCAAGTCACTCGCTCCTTATTTGCTGGTACTGAGTAGAGATATACATTTTGGTGTAAGATGTAGATATAGTTCACTGTATTATTGTAATATAGTATATTATAGGTACGTTAAGTTCACTCAGTCTTAATAATTTAGACCAAACTGAATTTTGTATATATTTAAATAAATTATGTGCTATATTACTGAAGACATTGTAGCAAAAAATTTCTAGGCTAACTTACATGGTATAACCACTTATATATGGTGTACTATACTGTAAATCAAGTACTATTGTTTTTTATTCAACTAATAAAAGGTCTATTGTTTAATAGGTTTTATAATCGCAATATTTGCCAAATCTTTTAGGCAATGTGCACTTATTATATAGTCTTCACATCTGTCCTGTTTTAATAACAAAAAAGGGTATAAAGCTAACAACAAAAACTTTAATTTAACTGGAAATTATTATATACAGTTCATACTTTTCAAATACAGTAAAACCTGTCTTAAAGACCACCCCTCTTTAGCTAACACCTCCTTTAAAGACCAATTTTTCTAGGAACTGACAATAAAACCCATAAGGCCAATGCTATTTGTACCCCTATTAAACGACTAACCTACTCCCCGACCAACGACCAGAGTTTGATTTGCATTAAACTCCTCTATAACAACCAAAATCGTAAAAAATATTTACTCAAATGGTAGGCATTGTTCAGCATTTGAACAGAAATACTGATGTGGGCACTGCAAGACGTCTCTTCAATTTTCAATATGGTACGTTTACAAGAGTGATGGACAGAAATGTGATTATGGTTGAACAATGCTTTGGGCTGTTTTCCCCTTCGTGTTCTGGGAAATACCTTACAGTAGACAGCATACAAGTACCGTACAGCGCACGGCGTGAACAGGATCCAATCTCCTACCTCTGACCGGCTTGTTTCAAAACCCTTAAGAATTCATGCCTTTACTATCTACATGATCGCAGTGACTCGGAGGGGTGATTCTATTTCTTGTGAAAACGTTTATTCAGTGGACATGAGGGGGTTTCTGAAATTCTCGATTCTAAGAAACGTGCTGGACGAGTCCCTTTCATTGTCCTCCAAGCAAAATGTAATGTAGGGAAAATAGACATGTCTTTCTTTTCCTGGAAAACATTACCCCGTAATACTGTAAATAGAGGCTCGGTGTTCTTGGCCTCCATAGATTAAAGTGTCTTATTGTTGTGAGCTTCACTCACTGAAAATGTGCAGTAAGATGAGAATTGCTTTAAGCTTGGAGGAACGGGAAACCGAATATCGGAAAGAAAGCTTGCCGAAATATTCAAGTGTGGAAAAACTCAAATTAACATGATTTTAAAATAAAGAAGTGAAATTCTCGATGAATGGGAAAAGAATGTGAATCGTGGTGTTAAGAGGATGATACAAGAGAAGTTTGGAGATGTGAACACTCTGTTGCTAGAATGGTTCAAAAGTGCCAGGTTCAAGAAAATGAAAATTAGTGGGCCGCTTATGAAAGAGAAAGCCTTAGAAATTGCTAAGCAGCTAGGAGTAACCGATTTTTATGCAAGTAATGGTTGGCTCGAACAGTTTAGAGTGCATCACAACATTTTGTTCCGTATTTTCAGTTTCAAGACATAAAAATGCATTCCCCCTATTAAGAGACCACCCCTCTTAAAGACAACTTTTTCGTGGAACCAGCAATGGTCGTTATATAGAGGTTTTACTGTAACTTTTCATATCATCAAAACCTGTGTTTAAATGCAATAGAACCACAATATTTTTTTTCTTCCATAATGTTATTTTCTTCTTGTAAGAATTTGATTCCTCAGTGCATAATCCAAACTTGTAGAAATTGTTATATTACATATCCAAGAATCAGTAAACACTGTATTAGGTCTACTTCATTTACTTATTTGCCGAGAACTTCAAAATTGTTCATAACATCCATAATAACTAACACCTCTGGTATCCGGATTTTCATAGATGTCCCAAGTTTTATGTTATTGTTACAACCTGTTTTTTGTATTACAACCGAGTAACAGATCATAACTTGCAACTAATTTTAAATAACTAATATATTAATGATGGTTTCACGAGCTATAAGCCGAGTAAAAGGATATAATGCATCCAAGCTTTCGGTCGCTGACATCTCTGCGGCCTTCCTCAGGGAAATGAGTGTAGAAAAAGGGGAAGAGAGCTTATATATGTTTTTGAGTGAAAAAGAAATACTGTGATTGGAGGAAATGGGTTAGTGTATCGGCCAATCGGAATGCAGGAATTTTCTTTATTGTAAAAACATTGAAGATGCAATCAGTCCATATCAGGACCAATGGGAGAAAAATAAAGGTAAATAATGTGGGTCAAAGCAGAGTGGTTTAGGGGGATGATCGGTGTAAAAATGTTTTTACAATAAAGAAAATTCCTGCATTCTGATTGGCCGATACACTCCAACCCATTTCCTCCAATCACAGAATTTCTTTTTCACTCAAAAACATATATAAGCACTCTCTTCCCCTTTTTCTACACTCATTTCCCTGAGGAAGGCCGAAGAGATGTCAGCGACCGAAAGCTTGGATGCAATATATCCTTTTACTCGGCTTATAGCCCGTGAAACCATCATTAGTAATCAACGCCGAGAAAGCCTCAAGTCTTACGAACTATTATATATATCCAGGGTATAAAATGATTAGCAGTATGAGCTAGTCAGTATGGTATTTGAATACATGTCAGTTGTTTGTATTCCTCAAATCCTTCACAAATCTAAATTATTGTAAAATATTTAAGGCTAGAAACTGAGAACATGTATTTGTCTTAGGAAATATAATTTGTGAGTTTTGTCGAATTTATTCAAACAATTTCACAAGAAAAACGCAAAGTAATAAAGCAAGTAACACAATACAGGATTTAAACCTGACATGCTGTTACTTTGGTTCTTATATTGCGAAGTGATACCTGGAATCACTCAGGTGTACAACACCTTGAGAAATAAGGAATGGATTATGTTAACAAGCTTAAAAGTATCAGTGATTTTTTTTCTTCCGGTTTTACCCTCTTTATGTCCAGTTGTCCAGGCAACTTTTCTTGGCTGTCAGCATACTCTAGGGTTCTAAATTTATTAAACTAGCTTTCAGCTTATTCTGGGATTCAGAATCAATTAATTGCCTTACTTCATCACATGTATAACTGCTTATATACAATAAAATAAAATATAGCCCAAAAAATAATTTTACTTTTTTTTAAAGAAACATTTTTTTGCACACTTGCCATAATCCACTTATTTTCATGGGCCCTCCCCATCCCTTACCACATGCACATTACCACTGCACTGACTGGAGATTGGAACCTTAGACCCTTGCAGGGTTACATATAGTAAAACACAGTGCATAGACCCACCAGATTCAAATTGGCTTCACTGTCTCTGCCATTTCCTGGGCATTAAGTAGATAAAGGAATACCCATTTTCTATTGATAAAATTTTAAGTCCTTCCACAATTACCATCAGAAAAATGCATTTAATTTCCACTTTTAAAGAAACATGTTTTAAATAAAATCCACATATCTAAAGTATTTTGAAAAAAATTCCAACTATTTACCATGCAACTAGTAATTTTTGAAACCAGTGAAACACTTCTAGCATGCTAAACATGGTAAAAGAGAAGTCACTTTCTAAATACACCTACAGATTTCAAATAACTCGACCAAAGTTGAGAGAAAATCACTCAGTTCAATATATAGAATAGACAGCTAAAAGATAGAAAAATGTCTTCCTTTGTTGTAACAGTCAAGTACCTGAGTATCCATAGGACCAATTTAGCTGTCACTGGTAAATACTACACAACCGGAAATGGGGGAATGTATGACCTTAGATGGTTATGTTAAGACGAAACATGGTTCATGATGAGGGAAAATTTTTAAACAAACCCAAGGCTACGTTTCTGGCTAACTAATACCTAGATATATGAGACTTCAAAATGTGTATCCTTTTGTGTAACACAGAAATCCGCCTTATACCCACAACTTATGTTTTTCGAGGTAGACCTACATATGAAATCTAAAATCTATTTGCTTTATATTAGAAAAAAACATGCCATAGTTCTTCAATTTACAAAGTGTTGTAAAGTCAAATTATATAAAATAAAACATTTCCTATACAATATGCTTAAAATGTAAAAAATTACCAGTGTTTAGGTTAAAACACTGTCAAAAAATTTAAATATTATAATTTTGTGAGCCTATGTAGGGTTCTCTTCACACTTGATAAAATCGATATACATCAAGAGTGAAGAAGACCCTACACAAGCTTACAAGATTCTAACATTTTAATTTTTTGACTAATTAACAGTTGTTCTGAATATTAACGAAGATTCGTCAAATTAATGAGAATGAAGATGCTATTTAAATCCTATTTCAACAAAACCTTTAAAATTCAATATGAATATATCATGCATGAAAACTGTAAACTTTACTCTGTTTGCTTTTTCCAAATTTTTCAATGAAAATTCAGATGCATAAAAATGAAGTTACCAACAGTATATTCTAAAAGCAGAAGAAAGTACTAGGAATTTTGTGCAGAGCAGTGGCGAAGTTATTTCCATGCAACTGGGTATTCTAAATTTCATACTTTATAGTTTTTTTTTTTTTTTATAGACTATTCCACTCATACGCCACGTGTTTGATATTGACCAATAATGTTTAGCAATTCCTCGGATATAGACCAATCATGATTGTTTATCTTATAATATCCTTCCTTGGATCGCAAGGATGCAATTTTATCTGATAAAAAGTCATTACTGGACACGTAAGGCATCAACATGTGGTGATTAATATGTCACATGCTGCCATGACCAGAATTAAAACATGTTATTTTACACAACATAACTTGTTTGGAAATTGCAATAATATAAATGTACATTGATTAAAAACATAATTTCGATTCGGTGCAAGCCAGTCGTGTGTTTTTACTCTGTTCTGCTGTTAGCTTACCTGAATTAGGTTAACTATGTCTTATATGCACCAATGATAGCATTAGTCACAACATGGTAACTTGAATAAATTCATGAATGGTTGATTCATAGTATGGCTTGATCTCGCACCTGTTAGTTTTGTTTTTATATAACAAAGCACGAAAATAATTATTATTTGTACAGTCAATTAAGTTTTTTTTTTTTTTAATATTATTATTTTTTTATATTTATGGAATAGCATTAATAAATCCAACTCGAATTTACGAGTTTCATGAGATAAATTTTCCCCTGCTGCGCAGTCGCGAATCTATCAATAAACTTCTATACTCTCATGGGACTACCTATGATAAACTCCAGTCGTCGTGTTTTTCGCTCTGCAAAGATATTGATGATGCGTTCTTTGAAGCTGTCGCCCTGGAAAAACTTTTCAACAAACTCTTCTCAACAGCCAGAACACTAATTGCTTGTCTAGAATCTTACATAGAATTCCTTAAAAATGTCTTGATTCTCTTCAATGAACTCATACTTCTTTCACTTGAAGCAGTAGATACAGGGAGGTCTTATGAGGCACACTATTTCTTGATAGATTTTTTCTAGGCAATCGTTCAAAAAAATATTTCAGCAACAAACCTGCAGGTAGGTGCTTTGTTTGATCAATATATATATTTGTGAGTTCATTTTGAAGCTGTTCACTGTCAAAGTATGGATACTTTTTTATCAGTGTACTCAACTTAAAGGAAGGGTAAACTAAAAAAATACAATTTTTTTTATTTTAATCTCATCGCACGGAGCTTTGAATTACGAAACGAATGGTGATCTCGTGAACTTCAGGCACCTAATATTACGCTTTGTACGGGTGAAATAAAAAGCTCCTGTAACGTCACGCGAGACAATTCATTGACAGGACGACAGCTGCTGTAATGCTCGCGCGTGCTGTTTCTACATACACCACAAAGTCTCATTTGTATTAGTTGTTGATAGAGATGTCTGCAATGTTACCTTATAAGGACGAACCTTGGTATTCACAAATTAATTTCACACGAAAAGAAAATGACAAGGAATTATTGAAAGAATTGCAAGGAAGAAAAGAAAATAGGAATGGTGTAAGTGTGGGCTGTGTATACAAATGAAAACGGACCACGAAAGTGTGTGTTGTTGGGACTGTGAAAGAATTTGTGAACAGAAGGGGGTTGTAGGCTGTATAACACAACATGCCTCATTCGATAGCGTTATTATAAATAAAGATACACTAGTTGCCAGTCGTTATCAGTTAATACTTAGAGCTAATACAGTTCAAAAACAAAATATTTTTCAAGATACGAACAGAGTCACTTTCAGATTCAGAATCATCTTTTGTGGTAGTAGAAATGTCTGAAATGCTAAAAGAGCTATCTAAATCACAATTTCTAGAAGAAACATTGAATGAATCTGTGCAAACATTGACATAAGTTTCATTTCCTAGTTCACACTGAACGCCTACGCTGTTAGAAACTGAATTTTCGTCATAAATACTAGATTCCACTTTCATGATTTGTCCATTCCCGGATACTGATGGATTACTTTTTGAATCTTGCAACAACTCTCTCATTTCCTTCTTCCTCAAGTACGACTATTTTCTTTTCTTCATTGGCGGTGTTTCAGATTTCGTATGCAAAAGAAGTGATGGCACAGCACTTCTTTTTTAAACAGATTGCGGGGTTTCTCCAGTTAACTGTTTTCGTAACTGTACCGAAAGCTCGGTATCATTTTCTTCAAAATGATGTGAACAAACCGTACTGTATTTACAAGGAACAAATTTTTCTCTTTTTATTTTGATCAGCCATTGCTTATAACGTTCGGGTGACTTATCTCTGTTGGGAAATCGATGGAAAGATATTTTAAGTGTGTTATCACTCTTCGACGATGAGTTTGTACACCCCACAACACAACAATAAACCATTGTTTGAACAGATACTCACTAAAAAACCGTAACAGTAGACAGAATGCTGTGAACTGTCTTTCACCGGGCGGGACTGAGTCAAGCATTCGTCAAGCGTGACGTCACGCCCCCCTTGAGTTACAATAAACATATTCGCTTTGTGATTAAATGTGAAGGTGTAAAACATTTCCAACAGTGAATATCATTTCTTAAAAACATTTTCTTTCAATCCGTATGAAGAAATGATACTGAATTTTTAATTTACTTTTCCTTTAAGTGACGGAAACTCTGATTTATAAGCAAGGAACTGTTTTTCAAAACTCAAGTTTTCAAGATCTTCAAATCTCTATTACATCTGAGTCATTATGGTATCAATGATTTCAAAAGCTAAGGCTTTTAATTTTAGGCTTTAATGTCATGCATGGTCCTGACCGAGCCTGATTATTCAGTGCCTTGGAGTCTTTGATGCACTCCTCAACAGTTTCCTGATATCTAAGGGATTTTACATTATTTATAGCAAGTTTTACTTCATGGTTGGAAATGCCAATGTACATTGGTTAATATGAACATTGTTTTAAATACAATATTATATGACTACAATGATCCATGTTTTTGAACTCACAAAGACAGAAGCATTGATTTGAAACGATCGCCCTACTCGCGCCGACAGAATTACGAATAGAAACGAACAGCACTCCCTCGACACAAGTTCTCCTTGAGCCTAGACTTCAGTCACTGAATGTTACTGATACATTGGTTCCGCTTAGCGCATGCGCCCATGGTTTCTCCATCTACACAGTGCAAATCAGCTGGACCCGCGCTCATATTAGGTAAAGTCTATCGCTCCATAACTATTATAGAGGGCATAATACTCAAAACTATAGATTTAGTTTACTTATACTAGTGAAAAATATGAAAATGCAAATGTGTTTATTCCTTGAAAATGCAATGGTTTTTTTAAATCTCACAGCTTCGCCACTGGTGCAGGTGCAGAGGTAGGTAAAATTGATTCAACACATGGACACGAGTGTCAATGTGATACACATCTTGAGTTGTGTGCTGTACCCAGAATCCAAAACAGGCTCCTTCGTACAAAACAACAGTGTCAGACTAGCATTCAATCCTAATGTTGTACAGTACATGCTACTACCGGTAACAAAACCTTGAAGTGGAAATTAGGTAGAAAAAGGAAGCATGTGTTGCTACTGTTGTAACAACGAAGAAAATTAACTGTTAATATTTGATTTTAAAGTCTATTTAATGACTTATGGAAACATGATACTATCTATAGTAACACCACAAGTGTCAACAGTTTTACTGGGAATTTAATTGAGCATAACGAATGTTTGTTTTCATGAATATTGCTCGACAAATAATTATCTCATGACAAGAAACATGAATTATTCAAAATCAAAATTAAATTACCCAAGTAAATTGTAACACAAGTCAAATTAGTCTAAATAATTTCAAAAGAAGAAAAAGAAGTCCATTTTGAATTTTCTTTCAAAGCAAAGATTATAATATAGCCTAATTAAGTACACACCAGTAAGATGTCTAGTCTCTAATTTGAAGTTTGTTTGCGTTATATGATCTTTGGTTCACGGGTTAACATGACATACACCTAGTCTCGAAATAATCATAACAAGAAACATTCGTTAAGCTCAATTAGGTCACCTAAATAAAACTCAACACAAGTGGTATTTGGCTAGGCAAATCTATATGAAGAAAAATAATTCAATTTAAGACTTTCTTTCAAAGATACTGGATTATACAATCAGTGTAAAATAATTCTCAATGGCATACTTCAAATTTGTAAGTAATTCTATTGGCCAAAAGAGTTTCAAGGGGAATTATCAATAAAGTCATGCAAAATATGTCAGACATGTACAAGAGAGTTCATCAAATGGATAGAATATCAAATATATATGCTTTCATTATGTATCATCATGATGTTTTCTTTAATTACTCTAAATAGATATGAAAGGAAAGTGAACACTTATCATTCCAGTTAGACCAGAAAAAAAAATCTTATTTATACTAATATAAGCCACTCCTAAATTTCTCTCATCTGCCTTTTTAACACCATAATAATAAGTGAGAAATTTTAATCAAACCCACAGTGAAATATTAAATTGTCATATTTTCGTAACAGTAAAGTAGAGAATTTTTAGGTGAAACAGGAATGAATTCAGAAAAAGAAATTATCGAAGGGCTTCAATCACAGTAAACAAGAAACTCTAATTTGACCTAAAGTGAAACTACATATTACATTTTGTGTTCGTTTCCCAGAGTATTACTTCGTACGATATTCTACTATGGACATTGCTGATGTTCAATGGTTTGATATGAGGAACCAGTTTGTGGGTCTAAGTCCAACTAAAACTGTGTTTCATGTTCATACGCAATAGAGACTCATGAATCAATTCTACCCAAAAATTTTGTACACTAAAAAATGCAGTAATGAGTTATTGGAAACTGAAAGGAATAGCAAAACTCACCTGTCACCAATCGCGAAGTCTGGTTACCTCCTGAAATGAAGAATAAAACATAATTGTATAGACACTTCTCTGAAGAAAATCTTACATAATTACATAGGTAATGTGCGTGATCTTGTATGATGTTGGGACATTTAGAGTTTGTACTTGGATCTCCAGATAAACTTATGTTAACATTTTCATGACAAATTGCATATTTATTTGGAAATTTCAAGGCATGTTTTTAAAGTAAGTACCAATAATTAAAAAAAGAAATAACAGAACATTATTTTCCAAATTCTTTATCATCGTTCATTATCTTACACCATACACTACTTCTCCACATAGTCACCATATCTTTATCTGAAGAAATTCCTTAGGGGAAAACATTTCAATGACGATGATGTTGTGAAACAAGAAGTACAGACTTGGCTTTCATCACAGGCAGCATGATTCTTTGACGAAGGCTTTCAAAAACTGGTTTCCTGTTATAAGGGCCTGAATAACGGCAAGGACTATGTGTAAGGTAATGAGTGATAATAAAGTATTCAGAAAATAAGGTTCTGTTATTTTTCAAAAAAATTACCGGTACTTACTTTAAAAACATGCCTCATAGATTACAAAAACAGGGGAACCTCGTTAATGTTTTTCTATGGACCATAAAAAATGAACATAAACAGGAAAATTCACTACTGAAAAATTAAAATAACAAGGAATTCTAAGAGATTATCGTATCTTTTGGCCTATAAGATGCTCCGGAGCATAAGATGCAGCTTGGTTTTAGGATGGAAATTTAAGGAAAAAATTAATGTGATTCTAAACGAAAATTTTTAAAGGTATAATATACTTCACTGCATACACAAATCATGACTTTCTACAATGGATTCAGTGCAATATGTTTTCAGTGCTCAATGTCAGGATGTTTAGAGATTATTGCCTTCAATTAGACCACCCCACAGAGACAACTCCTATTGTATGAAAGAACCCAACATTCCTTCCGTTTCACCTTGTATACCTGGCTTTCCTCTACCCTCATTTTACTGATTGTGGCAAGTGCACTGATGTACAGTCTGCCAAAATTTGCAACTGAATTATCCCTACAACACCTTTAAGATTATGGTATTTAAGCAATATTTATCGTAATTTTAATTTTTTTAAATTTACTTCTGATATTAGGTGAACCCAACTTTGAAGACTCCTTTTTCAAGGTAAAAACATGCGTCTTATGGTCCACAAAATACGACATTTAATTATTTCCTAAGCTTCTCAATAGACCCGAAAGGACACAGAAGCTTCTATACTGAGTCAATTAAGTTATAACATATTTTTATTATGTAAATGAATATATCTATACCTCGGGGGTAAAGGACACTATGTCACATTTAGCAAACTTTACAGAAGAACAGTTTGAACAGCATTCTGATCTTCCCCTGTTGCACTTGCAATTATACAAATTTTGATAAAAGAACTTGCTGTTTGTCAGCATCCTTCTTCCATTACAATTGAGTAGCAATATCCAGCAGATCACTGCCAACCTGATGGCCAGTTGGCATTACATGACTAACCTTACAAAATGTTATTGTTGACTTCCAGACAGCAATCTGGTGCTAGTATTGGTATAAGAGAAGTAATAATGTGAATAACACTTTCATCTTCACTGCAGAATACAAGAATTATTTCTTATTAATACAAGTAAGCAATTTCTAAATACCGGGTAAATACCTGCCACCTGTTGATAAATAATTAAAGAAAATCTTCAAATCTTCAGCCTGCAGGTAGAAAATAACATAATGTATTATTGCTACAAAAGTTAAAATCATACGAACCTGCACCAGGAGTTGTGCTTAGGAGTTTGACAATAGTTGCTCCTTGAGGTATTGTTTTCGTATTTGCGCTCTGGAGAGTAGCCAACTGTCCTCCAGTACCTGGTTTCCCCTGGATTAGGCTCACCTTAGGAACCTAAAATTTAAAATAAATACCTTCTTAATGTTTTCTGCCACTGATAGTTGTGATCTTCTATACTTTTCTTCCTTTCTGCATAATGTGAACATTTTCTGCGAATACATAAATTTTTGGGGGTTTACAATAAAATAAGGGTTTTGTTGTTTTAAGATATGAACCGGGTTTATGCAAAAATTTCATTTCATTAAATGAAACATAATTCACAACCTATAATTGCAATTAAAACTATTTAGCAATGCATGTTATGGTATTTTCTGAATTGTGATCAAGCCACTTCTAATATTTTGGATTTTTCTTTTATGGAACATTTACTACTATCTTATGGTATCACAGAAATTCCTACTTAACATACAAAGCAGCAGGTAGCTGATACGTAAGCTACCATTTTATTTCACAAAAAGCCAGGCTCCTATCTATAACATAAAATAAAGTTGTGGAATTAAACTTACGTGAGCAACAGTCATTCCTTGGCTAGTTTTCACAAGGGTCACTATTTGTGGTTGTCCTGTTCCACCAGGACCGCTTGAAGGCTTCTGCAGGATAATCTGTTGTTTTGCTGCCTGAGGAGGTGTGGCCGCTTTCAGTAGTGTAGTTGTGGGGGATGTTAACCTCACGGTCTGTCCAGTGCCAACTGAACCATCACATGTAACATCAGTACAAACTTTAAGGCTGGCTACTCACTACATATATAAACAATTTTAAGAAATTAAAATTAAAAAATTACTGAAATGCACATATCTGCATGAATGCCTAGTCTACAATTTCAATAAGGCCCTACAAGAAGAATTGGCAAAAATCACTTCAAGATATTGCTTTTCTCAACATGGCTACTGAACTTAATCATACAATATTCACCTTCAAGTGTTGATCAGTATTGAAACTGATATGCTTAGTTTGCTGGACAGACATAATTTATTAACATCTAGGTATTCTAGTTGTCTTTATTACAGTTATATTTAAAGACCCAACTCATCACATACCTGTGTATAGTTTTTATGTGATTTACATTTTATAATACTGATATAATAGAACCTTCAATAGGCCTATATCGTCTAGTTGTTTCAGTTGGTTCTATAACTAAATTGCACATAAAGACATATTACCAAATGTGTGTATAGTTCCAGGTATTTATATTTTAGAATATTGTTCTATTAGAACAGCCAATAGGCCTACATTACACAAATTTTATCAACATAACCTAACATATAGAATTTGACCAACTCTGTTACAGTGTGACTTGATTTTTAATTATTCATGTTTATAAAACATTTTATGTAACTGTTACACATTGGTTTTAAAAACAAAACATTACAGGTTATTATAAAACTGACTCAGTTTGTAATTACTGTTAAACATTTGTACGTACGTTTTGTAATATAATTGTTTAATTAACAGTTAAGTGTATAATTTTGTAATTTTTAACAATTCAGACAAAATTACAACTCTTCACAATTTTTGTAAATTCCACGACATGCCTTCTTGGAATTGTGTTTATAAAAATTTAGTGGTGATTGGGCGGAAAATACTCTACCCTCTATATTATTTTAAAAGTTTAAAACTTACCACATTAGGACTTCGTTTTGATGGGTTCCCCATAATCAGCTGATCTCTACTGACCTAGACAGTCGAGCTCAGTAGAGATCAGTTGATGGATGGGGAACTCATTGAAATGTACATTCCAATTTAATATATACCGTAATTACATACCTGTGCTTATTTTCTGTGTAGCTGCCGCGGCTGCTGCCAGAGCCTGTATGCCTGACATCTGTTGCCCAGCTGGAGACGATGGGCTTTGAGTTGTTTGCTGAGCCTGTGTCACTGAAGTCTGTATGTGTGTTGGGGTTTGTGGTGATGATCCACGAATTGGCGATGCTACGGATGTGCCAATAGATGTGGTAGGAGACAGCACGGTAGATGTAAGAACGGTTGGAGAGAGTATAGTCGGTGTAACTGAAGGTGTCACAAGTGTTCCTGTTAATGTATTCGTTACAGTGTTTGGGGAAATAATACGGAGTCCAGACGGTGAAACGGTGAGTGGTGACCTCATACGAACCACATTGCTTGTCACTGAAAAGAGAAAACCCAATCAATGCTACTATGCTTATTCATTTCTTGGAGAAGAGAGCAGAAGGGAAAAGAGCCAAATGGCTGCTAAATGATAGATTAATACTAACCCACAAGGGACTAGAGAAATTAACATTTCCAGAAAAAGGTGGAAAATCTCAACACTGAAACATTGACAACTCTACAAGGGTTACTAGAATGTTGTACAGAATAGAAATGAAAAAAAAAAAAAAATCATGGCCTATTGTACTCCATGAAAGTGGTTTTATTTCTAAAGAAAATTTCTTTTCAAGTTTCATGATTTCAGTGTTCTTACTAATGTGTCAGTGATATTAACCCTTTCAGAGATGAATTTATATACAGTAGAACTCCAATTATCTGGATTAATTGGGACCAGACCTGATTCGGATAATCACATATCTAGATAATTGGATAAATCATGAGAAAAGGTAATTTCTTTAGGAAATAACTAAATTATATTGACTGTACATTAAACTATCTGTAATGTGGCACTTTGCTAATCTGACCTTCCAGTAATTCGGTGTTTTCACTAATGCGGCACTACTCCGATCTGATATCTGCCAGATTAGTGAGAGTGTACTGAATTTAAGTGAAGTGTCACACCTTGAACACATTGGTCAAAGTCAGTTGTTTTTCTGGCAAAATGTTGATTTTGTTGGCTAAAAGTTTTGCTTTTTTGCAAATAATTGGACCTGAAAGAGGGTTTTACAATGCTCGGTACTACAAAAACCACTTGAATACAGTCTCAAAGCGATCCAGATAGTTGGTAATCCGGATAGCTGGAGTTTGGATAATTGGCGTTATACTGTATTAATATAAGTGATCATCAAGTGAAATCACCAGTGAGCTTTAAGTTTGAAATTCATGAGGAAAATTTCAGTAGAATAGCTGGTTTCCATAAAATACAGCTCATGACACACGGATAAATATCCTCAAATTTCACATAAAGCATTACTCTATTAATTTTGTACTTCTGCTTTTGTACAATTTTTAAGTTAACAAATTGACAAGTCAGTAGCAGTGAAAAGGTTAAAAAAATACATAATATGCTAACTTTATAATACATGGGTTTTCATTATTACAAAACTAGTAAAAACCGCTTCTTTCTTTTATCAGCTAAGGGGACAATCTAGTGAAATATTTGTATATATTTACCATATTAATTCTGAATAAGAAACATAATGAAATTAAAAGAATGACGCTAGTTTCATTCTTTCAATATCGTAGTAAATCAGTATCTTTACATGTAAGTAACAGTTAGAAGAACAAAAAAAGATTGCTGCATTGCCAGAATAATAAGGCCCGCTATGAAGAACCACTGCACTGTGGTCCAAAACATGAATCTAGAAAGGACAAAACTCATTTAGACACCCTTGTAAAAATAGATAAATATAGTTGGATATTACTGTAAACACGTCCCAGTATCATGAATGGACCTCTAAATTTCGGTAATTTGTTGTATGACAAATCCTCAAAGTTGAATGAAAGGCTGCTGACTTTGTGCCGAGCATCAGGCTGTTTATTTCTCAATAAGTTTCATAGTGGATGGTAGCAAGTGTAAATAAGTGGATGATTCTAGTCCTACTGGATCGTTTATTCTAAGGCATGTGGAATATCTTGATGTAACAATTATACACATTTAGAGATTTTTGTGTCCATAATATTAATTTGTATTCTTCTCGGAAAATAACTAAATATTAATTATTTTAAAAAACCTTTAATTGACTTAACTTATAATTTTGCGCATCCGGATATATTGATAAAAAACCATTATACAATAATATTAATATCAATAGGAAAATAGCACAGTGAAGTGTTAACATCTGTGGAAAGTTTCAGTATGGAAATATGCACACTAACTTCGCTATTAGGCATATTTACCCAGAATGATCATTTCAATGGGTATCCCTATCATCATCAGCTGATTACGACTGGCCATCTGGCGGCGGGTAGATGAACTTGTTGATCAAAGTTATATACAATATACAATGTATTTAATGCTTGTATTTACTTAACATTGCTTAAATAAGCATCATATTCATCTTCAGTTGGGATTTTTTTTTTGCTGGTTACCTCGTAGAAGTGTACTGATTAAATGTTCTGCTTTTAATAAAAAATAATCTTCAAAAGTTTTTTTTTATTTCTTGATTTCCTGGCAAGTCAATTTTCAGAAAAAGGTGCAAATTGCTGTTAATTGCCCCTTATTGCCCCTCAGTGAACTGAGGAAGGCCTGGAGGTCAGGTTGAAACGTAGTGACTCTTCAAAGGTAAAATTTTATCCACTGTACTAAAGTTTTAATAACAGTTTTAATCAATTTATAACACCGATCTATCATTAAAAATTAAAAATCATACGTACATCTAAACGGAGATGAGACTGCTGAAATTACAGGCACTGTAGGCGTTGCTGGCGAGGTAGGTTGGGTAGGTGTAGTCATCATGGTCGACACTGGCTTAGGTGATGACGTTGCAGACCCAGGTGATGATGTAAGACCAAGAGATGATGATAGAGATGATAGAGATGCTGCTGATATACTTTCTCCAGAATTACTGACAGGTGACATGGTTGGTGTGATTGGCGGCATGAGAGGTGGCATCTGTGTCAGATTGCTCAAGTTCCCCAAGCTGGACACTGGACTCGATTCGGCTGAAGCCGTTCTTGAGGAACTTGTAATAGAGCCGGGAGGATTCGGAGAAGAGGATGAGAGTAAAGAATAGTGTGTATTTGAACCTGGAGAGTTGGATTTTATTGGAGACGAGGAACCACTTGAAGCAGCAGAAGGTGTTGTGGTTGGCAAAGGTACAGGTAAAGATGTCATTGCAGTACTTGGAGGCATATCGTACTTCTGAACCTGAAGGCGGAACAACTCAGTTGGAGGAGCATTTCCCCAACACACTTCCAATGTACTTGTGGAGGCCCTTACTAACTGTACCCGGCCAGGCACTGTCGGTTCCTCTACTTCAAGATACCATAGATCTTTGCAGCAAACCTAGGAAAAAGGAGAACATTGCTATATGCTGCTCATGAATTTTAGAGTGAAAATGTACCAAAATATCCATTTTAAGAAAATTGTGGAGAAGATTGATTTAAAAAATCATTAGAAAACATACACATAATATAATGGTTCACTGGTATTTGAACTGCCAGTCACATCCAACTCTGTTTCTTGAGTCTGGCATGCAGTAGTGTGAATAGAGCACATTGCTCTAGGAATGGATTTCAAAGCAAGTTTAAGTGTGATGACAAGGTTTCACCAAACCAGAATATTCAATAGCAGAAAATGGATTAAACTTAGTTTTCGCATGCTTACTATCATTTATAAAATTTAATAAATAAATAAATAAATAATTTAAAGAAAAAAAGTTATTTCAAATAATTTTAGACAAAATTTTGAAGTTTTGCTTTTCTGGAAAAATTCCATATTCTGTTATAAGCAAAATTCTTATTTTTAGTGCAAAACTTTTTTTAAATTATTATTATTATTATTATTATTGAAATTGCTATTTTTCAAGGAGGAAATCAAATTATTGAAAGGCATTCTATTAAAGGATTTAAATGACATACAGTAGAGCCTCGGTAATTCGAGCCCCGGTATTTCGAGGTTCCGTGTAATTCGAGCTGGTCTTAAGAAAATTAAATTTTCCATCAAACTAGAGTAAAATCCTGTTTTTATATGGTGTCCGCATGTAAGTTTTACGCACTTCCGAATGTGTTACATTTTGAGCTTTCTTTCAATTTTTCGATGTACAAAAATGCAGGTAAAACTGTCCCACTTAGGGTTTTTGTTCATAATACACAGAAATAACCTTGGCTTCAGACTGCTAATGCATTTCTATTACAGATTGACAGAAAGCGTTAGGTTCAATCTTTCTTTGTCGGAACCTCGTGTCAATCAATTGTACAGTGCATACCATCCTTTCAGAAAAGAATACTGTATTGTTACAGTAATCCCTACTCAGCGACAATGGTAATTAAAAGTGTTTTCCTAGTAGCGCCGCTTTCCCGTTCCACTCCATTAAGGGTCAGTGACTTAATCCTTAAAGGATGCCGATGTAGCAAATTGGAAATGTTTGACAATATATAGGCCAACATACAGGCGTAACACAGGTATGAAGGCCTACTATATTGTTTATTTATTTATTATTTAAACCATTATTTTGCTCATTAAACATTTATTTGCGATTTACCCATTGATTTAGTGATATTTCCGTATAATCCGAGTTTTTTGTAATTCGAGGTAGCCTCAGCCCCAATTAGCTCGAATTATCGGGGTTCTACTGTATTGTTGAAAATGGCATAAATGTATATGCACATTAGTACAATAAATATTCAGTAAACTAAGTTAATGTGAAGTTGACAGGCATACCAGTAACACAATATAGGTGTAAGGGTCATATTCATGAACATCACTTTAGAAGACAAATTTGTAAAGTAGACTTTCTTAGCAACATTTAACTTTGTAGAAAGTGGTATTCATAGACTTTACTTTTGAAATGCTGACCAAGACTTTAGAAAGGTGAGATTTGATGATATTGTTCTAATGTTGGCAATCCTATCCACTGCCCTCTAAATGAATTATGTTTACAAACAGTTGAAATTGCTGCAAATTCAGTACTGTATCAACTAAAGAAAATAACATTGGTGGGCACATTACATTGTTAAGTGCCTCGTTTTGTATAAAAGTAATTATTCTGAAGGCATGGAAGTCACAAAGGTACCACCAATGACGGACTACAAAAGAGATGTGCTGTATGAATTGAAGTAATACAAAGATATAATCCCTACAAAATGCATAAATACAATCCTTGTGTAAAATCATAATGAAATAGGCAATTGAATTACTGGTGGAACAGGTAATCCTCTTTTGTTAATATTCTTCAGTGCACGTTGCAACATGGTGAGGTTATCTATCAAATCTGTATTTTGATTTGAATTCATTATCCTTAAAAATGCTATAGGGTTTTGTGCATGTCTAATAATACACAGAGGAACAGGAAATTTCCTGGAAGTCATGAATAGGTATTCTTAGCATTTTCAACAACTACCACAATATAAGCCATGTTTCTTTATACCAAAGTAAAAAGTCAAAGTCATACATCAGATAGTCGATGACTTCGAAGTAAACTCACAATCGAAGTTTGGTTTCGTCAAAGTCTTGACTGTGAACAGGAAAATGTTGACTTTGTTCTTTGTAAAGTCAACTTTAATCCAAAGTCTTGTTTATAAATACCTGCCTAAGAAAATAAGAGCATATTAATTAAATGAAAATAAAAATAATCTGATGGACAGAGAGTTCCATGAATTTTCATATGGCAAAATAAGAATGTATCCTGTCAAAGTCTCCAGGCAGATGGCATTAGTGTAATAGCTAAGTATGCATTGGCCGTTCGTCACCTGTTTATCCAGTCTAGTATACAAAGAAATGCATCTAGTAATGCCTTACCCTCTATAAAAACAAAAAAGTTCAAACATATTTTTCAATCGAGGAAGATGAAACTTCTTTTGAAAGAGCTTACAAGCAGACAAAAACTGGAAAAACAAGAGACGAACAGCAATTGCATACCTGTTAGAGTAGGGGAAACATCTGCTAGTTCACTTCATGCCTATTGAATGTAGGACTGAACTCTTCCTGTGTGGTCCTACCGGTTGAGAACAACCCCTGGGGATCCCTTATGGGGATCTTCACGGCAGTCCCCTGCCTAACACCTAAACCTAGGGACAACACAAACACCCAGTCCTGAACCCGGTAAAGGGAAAAATTCACTACTGAAAAATTTCCAACCCAGCCGGGAATCAAACCCGGACTGCCAGAGTGGAAGACAGGCATGCTACCGACTCACCCACAGTGGCGGACAAACTCCTTCCTAGTAAATTTATTTATGTTTTACTTCAATATAGAAATACTGTTAGCTGTATACTTGCATCCAGCAGTAAAGAAACCGGTTGCATACTACTGTATAGCAGGGACACTTATTTTTATCTGAACCAAAGCATATTTTGGTATATGAACTCAGGAAAGAGGAGTGGATGACAAAACAGGAACACCAGACGGTGCTGAGTAATGAGGAGTTACCTGATTATTCCAGGCCTTCCTGTAGCCATCACGTCCTGACCATACATACAGCCTTGTGTGGATACCAACTGCACAGTGTCCTGCACGAGCACGAGGGATGTGCTCTTCTGCCGTATCCATTGCAAGAGGCTCCCATGTCAAAGTCTCTGTAACACATATTGTTATGTTTTTATCACCGCTATAAAAAGGAACTATACAAAAAGAACAACAAAAGAAGGTATTATATTTGACCAGTATTTACGACAGGACAACCAAATTACATTTTTAATTAACAGCATGTATAAAACAATAAATAAATTTATCTTCACTCATCTCGATATACATGATTTAAGAATAATCCACTTATTTTTAATACAGTCCACTATCAGGTATGGCATAATTAGAGTGGGGTGAGCTTCGAAAACTATTCCACCATCACTAATTTTGCTCCAAAACGTATTATTGAAATTTATCTGGCTAAACCTCTTGACTATTCTTCTAAATTAATACAGTAGAACTCCAATTATCCGGTTTAATTGGCAGGCCCGATCCAGATAATTGGATAAATCATGAAAAAAGAAAATTTCTTTAAAAAAGCTAAATTGTATGTAAGTGTCAAATCTTGAACATATCAGTCAAGGTCAGTTGTTTTGCTGACAAACTGTCAATTTTGTTGGCTAAAAGTTTTGCTTCTTCACAAATAATAGGCCCTGAAAAAGGGTTTCCCAATGCTTGCTGCTGCAAAAACCACTTGAATGTGGCCTCAAAGCAATCCCGTTAATTGGAGATTTGGATAGTTGGAGTTCTACCGTATTTTCAAATTTAAAGTACTTAGTGTGTATAAAATTTATAAATATATTTTATTCAGTTATATTCATAGAAACTCAAGCTTCAGATCACATCCGCATACAGATGAAAGAAGACAAAACGAAATAAATTATTTAACTGAACCTAAATGTTTAATGCCTGCAGGCCTAAAACACAGCTCTGGGTTTTGTCCAGGTTATTCAATTCCATTGTTAAAAATAACCGTGAACTTAATTAGCCTCATAAACTACAAATTTTAAAAAATAATTAGGTTTATTATATAAATATTTATTCATGTTTCTTTCTTTTAGTGAATTACTTCCTACTACTGCAAATCATTGTATTTAATTGTATTTTTATATTCATGTGTTTATCTTTAAGTGCTTAATTATGTTATTTCTGAACTGGTGATCATTCGGGTGGGTCACAATTTAAAATCAACAGTATTTCACTAAAATTATAGGCAAACAAGTAATTTAAATATTGGAATTGAAATTTAACTGACACAATAATTGTATGGGTTGTTATGTCGAGGGTATAAGACTGAAAATTCTTAAATACTTATATGTCGAAATCTACCCTCAAATTTTGCATATTGATTGGTTTTCATTACAGAATTAGCTGCTCATACAAACTGTAAGTGGGTGAAAATATGTTTGCATTGTTCCATAAACAAACAATGGCAGGCACACGTAGGGCTCGCTTGAGTGGCCCACATGCTGGGAAGTGGGAACATACGCAAGAGCAGAGTGTGAGGTGGTGGAAGGAGCTTACAGTAAGTCTTTACTCATTGAATGTAATAGATTATTTTTAGACTATCACTACTTACCATTTCTACATTTTGAAACTATTTATGTTAGACATTGAGGAGTTTTATATGAATGTGTGGATGTTATAGGCTAGACATGTGACCATTTAATTTGTGTGATGTTTCGTCATGCACAGAGAACCACAACATTAGCGATTCAATCAATCTCTTACCAAATTTGACATTTATTGTCTATACAAAACTCTTTAGGTGTTAAGAACTCGCACTAACATATTATGTAATGTGCTCGTCAATATAGGCCAAAGTAAAATTAAATATAATTTAAATAACTTAAACAGAGCACAAGATTCACTTTACTAATCCTAAGCACTTAAAACAGATACTAATTATTTCAAGAGACCCATTGAAACACAAACATGTGTATGAGAGGAGGGTGTTATTCATTATTATATTATTCTCTCCCATTACGAGACGAAAGGGGAGAGATGAGGCAAGCTACATATGGGCCTATATGGGAAGCGGCTGTGATTGTGACAGCCGATGCTTGGCGCGCTCGGTAGGCAAGGCTCGAGTCGCTACCCTCTCCCAATGGCAACTGTGTAAGGCTACTCAATATTTTGACTTTGCAAGATTCGCAATTAATTTTCACTCACTAAATTTCGTATGAGGAGGTAATTTTTTTGGATGTGTCTATCTGTTGATGAAGACCTGTCATATGCAACATTTGAGCTTTGACTTGATAACTCGCACGGTTCCCTTGTGAATTAAAATGTTCCATGACTGCTTTAATGAAAAAGTTTAAGCTGCGGTCTTCTTTCTCAGTACTCTCATCTACAAAATACACGTATGGTAGAATTTAAATTATAACATGACAACTCGCACAGTTCCCTTGTGAATTAAAATGTTCTGTGACTGCTGTAATGAAAAAGTAAGATTTGTTGTTTTAAAATGCAAAAGGTGTACTATGTTTTTATTTTTAGAAACACAGAAAATACAAGCCATTATACAAGTACAGGGAGAGAGTAGACATGTGTTTCCCACCGCTGCTGCAATCAAGGTCATGCTACTGATGCTGGCTTTGCTCTGCATTATTGTATTGACTATGTGGTGCTGAGTTTATCTTTTTGTCTTCTGGTGGAGCAAAAAAATGTTGTCAATTATGGTACTATTATAATAAAGTAACATGAAGGAAGCATATTAAAATTTCAAACAACTGTGTGATTTCAATAGATAAAGTTTAAACACACCTACCTACCTGGGAAGATAACATATTTAATTTTTAAAACTTTTAAATTTGCTACATTAAGGGGTAAAATTTGTGGCAATATAACTGCACAGTTATAAACACAAATGACAACCCTTACCTGAATTACAAGCTTTAGATAAGTGTTGCTGACCTTTGTTGAAAAAACTAGCAAGAAATTTCCATTCATAAACCCAGTGCAAAACTTCCTTGACAATTTGCTTTTTCTGAAGGGGTCATAGAATGCAGAATTAAAAAATGACAAAAAATAATTACCAGATTATACATGATTATAATTTTTTGTAATATCATTTATGATATTAGCATTATTTCACGGTTTAATAAATAATTCAGAAGATCCTATTCTTTATCCTGAAATGAAGCATTTTCTTTGATAAATTATTAACAAAAACTAACACCTTTACTAATCAATACTCAGGTGTGATTAATTGATAAATATTCTCCTTATTTCCTCAATCTTTATACCTAGGATGGAAAACACAACTACTTGGGAATACTTTGAAAAAATATACATAAGGATTTATTAGGCCTATGTGTGTAGTGTTCCCATGTAAGACTAAAAACCAATGATAAAATTGTCAATAAAGTAGTTTTCATTCAATATCTATTGAAGGTCATTAAAAAAGAAATTTGTCGATAAGCTATTCAGTAGTCCTGCATAACCACTCGTTACATGTAAAAGTCATGAATCAGCAATTGTACAAGATTATGTAAGCAATCACCATACAATAATGTAATTAGGGCACTTAATATTTTTAAAGAATGGCTATTTTGCAAGAAAGATTGCACATGGGAATGATTTCATTCCAGTAATAATAAGTAGTAAATATTTGAGCAATTACGACTATCTATCAACAGTACATATTATTAAAAGCTAAGGAGGGTAGTGCTAGTGCATAATATATTTTATTACATACACAGCGAACTTGGGTGAAATACCATTTATGACATATACTTATAGCAAGTGATCATGTGTTACCTAGTAGTAACAAGGGTGGTCTTCAAACTGGAATCAGTGTATTAATCCTGTTTTGTATGCTATGTAAACATGATCATCCAATAAAATATCTCCTAGGTAACAAAATAAGGAAAGAAGGATTTTCTTAGATCCATTCCCTTAAGATAAGACATGGAAAAAGAATCATCCAAAAAAATTACTGCATTAAAAAAAATAATTTTCTGTAATATGCCTAAAATATCTCAGCTTAAGGGTCGCATGCCAGCAGAGGGAATGTTAACCCTAGAGTGGGCGCGGTCTAGATGGCCGTTGACAAGACAAGCACGTCGCTCCAGCAGTGCCTCTGAGGATGCTCACCGCAGTCGTGAGCGAAACGTCAGGTCGTAAAAACTTAGGACCACGGCATAACAGCCCGGAAATTGTAGACCATGATGACTCCGGCCGTGAAAGCTTACGTATGTTCATTAGACCATTTTGTTTGTTTGTCCCTACCAGAATATTTACATGACTGGGCGCATGGTGTACACAATACACCGCTGCTGCAGTTCCAAGAAAAATGTATTATTACTCTTTACCTGTTGATGCTACAATCGCTCTAACACAATTAAACTGAAGCTAAACAACGATGTGAGGTATCAACAATGAGGTGGCTATAAGATTTGCCATTTTTCCGGTAGAGGGCAAATTGTAAATCTGGTGTAAGAGCATATCCTTCATCATTGTTTGGTTCCAAACATGTTCCTTGAAATATGGACTTGCTAGCCTGCCTCCTTTGGAACAAGGTTTTATTTTATATTCAAAGAGAGAATTCAAGAAACATACGTAAGTTCAAGCAGGCTAAAGTGTTGGTGCACTTCCATTCCTTCTCATGGGTTGCCACTTTCACATCATCCATTACAAGGGGCACCCATCCTCCAAAAACATACATCCTATGACCAATAAGGGTTGCACTGTGCAGGGACCTTGGAAGAGGAGGTGTGCCATTCACAGACGGTTTGCTCCAGGACATGGTTTCTGAAATCAAAACAAACTGTCAGCAATGTCAAACGTTTAAACTTACATCACTTAACAAGATATTTATACTGATGTCTTTCTTTCGCACGTTGCCTGGTTGGATGTGGCTCACATAGCAGTCAGCAGAAAAGAAAATTGGATGAATAAAAACTGCTAGCTAGGGGGGAAAATACAGGAATGAGGGTTTAAAATAATTTTGCTTTGAACTTATTATAAAGATTGGTTGTTTCTTTTCATGTCATTGGTTCAATATTTACAATATGTACAGTCGGTTGCAAAAGGATGGGCCTACTCTTGGTGGTTAGAGAATAAGATTCTATGGGAGGTTCACAAGTGTACACCAACTTCCTGTTATTGGCTGTCAACCATCTACAAAATATTTAACATTATGGGCTGTTATAAAGCAACTTTCGTAGAAAATAGCCAAAATAAATAAACAAATTTTATTTTAATAAAGACTTTGTGGAACTTTACACAATGAAGCAACTGTAATAAATTTAATTTACTATATGAGTTGACATAAAAACACTTTAATGCTTCACTGACCATATTTCAGTATGACACATTTCAAGGAGCCTCCTCCCCATTTTCAAACACTTTGTCAACTCTTTATTTTCCTTAAAACGGAAACAAACAAATACCATAAGCAGCAGGGGAAAAATATCCTATGGTTTGGATGAGTAGGCCTAACTTGTTCACTTGCTAAACATGTGATCAGAAACTTGTAATTAATCTTTTACGTGCTAACATATTATTCACTGTGCAAACTGGCGGTGCTGAATTAATTTGCAAATTTCTTAGTAATCATAAATGGACAAACAATTGCAAATAACTTGTAAGTTTCCTCCAAAAGAAGATCACAGCACATATTTCTTTAACTTCAGAGTGATTTACGGATACCCCAAATGTTGTCACAACAAAGCTGATGTAACAAGCATTGTATGGATAGAGAACAGGGAACTTATGGTGTCAGGAAGTAGACAGCAGATGACACTATACGCTGATACATTTGAAATCCCTCTCACTGAAAGTGTGTCAGAGTATAGTGTCATCTGTAGTCTATTTCCTGACACCATCAGTTCTATGTTCTCTGAATTGGGCTGCCGTCAGTAGCTAAATATTTCAGGCGATGTATTGCACCAGCCATTGAAACACAAGATATCTAACACTGCTGTGTTACAGCTCCAGGGTTGCGTAAATCAGTCTAAACTTCAAGAAATACCTGCAGTGCTTTTTTTTTGTTTGTTTGTTTTGTTTGTTTTGTTTCAGATGAATGGAAATTATTTGCAATTGTTTGTCTGTTTATGACTACAAAATAAATCTGCAATTAATTCAGCACCACTAGTATCCACAGTGAATAATACGTTAGTATTGAAAACGTTAATGGTTTCTGAATGTTTCTGGAACGTTATTATGAACTACTAAAAACTAACTGTTTTGTCACCGAAATTCAAACTTTCCAGTACTTGAATCTTTGTTTATTGCAGGAAATATTGATTCTCTTCCAATTTATCATAAGTTTATAGTGAATGCTCGTAATTGGCTAATGATATCTCCAAGAATTTAGGACAAACAATTCTTAAAAATTGAATTAAATTTATATTTCACCATACCAAAAAAAGTTTGGGATGCCAAAGAACTTAAATTTTACGGAGCAGACTGAAAAAGCAACTTTCCTAGAAAACAGTTAGTTTGGGATGACAAAGAACTTACATTTTATGAAGCAGACTACAGTAGTCTGTATTCTGAAATATCCTAGAGCATTCGTTGCATCGTGTCGCTAGTTAGTTGATCCTATGGTACTTCCTTCTTGGCTGAATGTTGTGCAATGAGCAGTTCATTTTGGAGCGAAAAAATACACCATTATTAATATCCTTCTATGGCAACATGGCCGATGCATTTATTTGTTGACAAAATCATGAAGGATACTAGAAAATATTCTTTAAAAAGGAATTAATGTTAACCCTTTACAAGGAGAATTACAGAAATAACCAGGAGCGAGATTGTGAATTTACCACATTCAAATTTGAATTTCCCCCGCTTTGTTATATGGCTTCCAGAATTTCACATCTGTTATACCTGTATTCCTCTCGCAAAGGATTAAGGTTTGGTCATAGGTAATCCCATGAGAAATGACCTGTTTATCGACAGATTTGCGATAACATAGTTCAAGCAAATTTATCTGAAGAAACTCGTAATCTCGGGTGGGATTTATTAAGACTATTCCATGAATAAATTGTAATGGATTATGTAAATAATAACTATTTTCTTACATTGTTGTTTGAAAATGAAATCAATATTCTGTCAGCTGTGAGAACACAGCATGCTAAATAAGTGAACAGTCGATGAATCATTTTAAATTACCAGATTCTAACCAATACTACCAGTAGTGCATTAGAAAAAGTTAATCTAAATCAGATAAGCTAACATCAGATTAAAAACACACTAACTGGCTCACACCAAATCAAAATTGTGCATTTAATCATTGCACATTTCTATTATTTCAATTTAGTCTACAAGAAAATGTGCTCAATGTTTTGAGGAAGTATTAGCAGCATCACACCATTGTATACTGTTTTCTAGATTGTTTGGCTTGTATGAAACATGTCTTTGGTTAGGAGGTAGTCTGTTAACCAGAAAACTGTCAACACGAAGCCAGAAATAGGACTAAACAGTTAAACTAGTTAAAAACAGGGATTATATTTACTTTTGGCTGCATGATATGAATTTTTGTTATTTCATGATTCAAAAGTGCTGTTTTGAGCTTATGGTAGCTTGTAGAAAAGTTTACAAAGATCTGTGAAAATGAGAAGAATTCATGTTATTGTATTTCAAGAATCTCATAGTTCTCTAACTATAGTTTAGGCTTCTTGTATGTAAGCTACAATGAACAAATTACTTTACAGAAGTGATGTAGCATTTTAACAGTTCCAAAAATAATTGCTAATTTTGGAAGTACAATGCTAATTTGGAAAAGAAAGTTGCTATGAAGTTTAGTCATAAGTAACTTACATTTCTTTTTTTTTTCTTTTTTTTTTGTGAATGAAATTACAGAATTTAACTAATCAGAGATTGACTAACACACTATATACTTCACTTACCAATTATTTTGGTAGTACGCGTTTTGCAGGTCCTTTGCTGCATGGTCACCTACATGTCAACTACGGTATGACAAACATTGAATTTGGGATTTACAGGAAAGAGACACACACAGATAATTATATCAAAGCGGATGGATTCAACCCTAGGCCACATAAACATGCAATAATAAATAGTTTGACGTTCAGATTAACACAAGTACCACTTAAAGAGGAAGAATATAGGAAAGAGTACAACCACATTGTAAACACAGCAAGGGAAAATGGATACAAGAAGAATATAGTGGATAAATCAATTAAGAAATTCAAGAAGCAAAAACAACAGACATGTATCACCACGTTAGAAAACCAAAATGAAAAATCAAAATACAGAAAACTAAATTACCATCCAGGGGTTAACCACAAATTACAAAAAATCTTCAAAGAGTATGGGGTCACTACAGCCAATCACAACAGATATAGCATAAAAAACTTGATAGTTAATAAGTACAAAAATGATCTACCACAGGACAAAAGACCAGGAATATATCAAATAGATTGCCAACAATGCCCAAAAACCTACATAGGACAGACAAAAAGAAATATGGAAAACACTTCAGAAACATTAGATTGCAACAGATAGAGAAATCAGCGATAGCTGCACATCATTGGGAAGAGGAACACGAAATTAGTCGGGATGCACAGCTTCTAAAATCAGTGAGGACACCTAGGGAATTATGGATTTGGGAGAAGATCTACATGAGAAAGTTCGAAAATAGACTAATGAACTTCGAAGTTCTGAATGAAGATAACCTGATAGCCAAGTACATAAAACCGACACCAGGGGAACAGGAAGAACCTCCGAGCACCGTAGTTGACATGTAGGTGACCATGCAAGCAAAGGACCTGCGAAACGCATACTACCAAAATAATTGGTAAGTGAAGTATATAGTGTGTTAGTCAATCTCTGATTAGTTATATGATTTCACTTCACTGTGTGAGTTCCACCAGCAATAATTTGAATTTGTTACAGAATTTGTTTACAATACTCTGAAAATATACTCTCTAATTAATTTTTCCACATAATTTACAGCCACATTGAGACACTTGTTATAGCGTTTGACGAGCTCTGAAATTCCACAGTCGTAGAGTTCAACTGCCTACAACTGAAGTAAACTTAAAATGCTGGTTTTCTAGGAGTTTAGCCAACAATGTGGCACAAAATTTCCAGTAGACCAAATCTTCAGTAATCAGTATACAGTATAATCAGTATACAGAAGAGGATTACAAATCTGTGGAAAATGATCAGAAAGCTTTGAGATTGTGAATCTGCAGTCAACCATCTGAATCAGATGTGCATTCATGATACTCAGTCGACCACTTCTCTTCTTCATTACGGACATTGGTTCGTCCACTTTTGAACATAAAGCACCATTGTCTTAACCATCTTCACTCATTTAAGTCATAGGTTGGCTTCAGTTGGTGATTTCTAGATTTTGGAATTCTATGACTGTGTGAAATTAGTGTGTGCACTTCCAAAATATTGTAAAACAATTCTGTAACTTCATTCACTTCAATAATTTAATTAATTAATTAAGTTACTTTATGAATAATCCTCATACTTTATGTAAGACTGGATACTGAATTTTGAGGCTTCTACTTACCACAATCGAGTAGCCACAAATCTCCCAAGCGGCATCCACTCATTCCACCATAAATGACGAGTCTGGACTGACCGGAATCTTTATCAGTGTAGGCAACACCTGTGTGGGATTCTCTGGGTGGTGGTGATGTACCAAATGTCTGTGGCAAGTCCCAGGCTGTTGAATTGTTTCCACGTAATTCGAGTGTATACAAATCATTTAGATACCTGTAATTAAAAATATCCCTATACGATGAACGTAAAATGGATGTAAAAAACAAAAAGGGGAAAAATTATCAACTTGATTTTGAACCAGGGCCAGAACTTCCAACTCAGTACACCAGTGTCACTAACAATGTTTCCCATCCCTAAACTAAACTAAACTCCGTGGCGCTACATCCCTGGAGGGACTTGGCCTACCACCCGACCGCTGCGTCATCTCCCGTAGGCAGATGGCAGGATTGGGGGGCATGTGGTCAGCATGCCGACACCCACGGCCGTTATTGGTGGTTTTCATGACCGGAGCCGCTACTTCTCTATCAAGTAGCTCCTCAATTTGGAATCACGAGGCTGAGTGCACCCCTACCAGACCTCCCTACCTCAGAAAAATCCGAGGAGGTACCGGGAATCGAACCCGGGCCGACGGATCTGTAGTCAGCGACGCCAACCACAAGACCACGCCGGCGGACTTTCCCATCCCTAAAGAACCTAATGCAAATAATTTTATTCAATCTCTAAAGAAAACCCAATTAAGGCCAGGTTGTATAAGACTCTCCTAACAGCAGTCTCTGTTTGTTAACTCTCTGACAGAGTTATATTTCACCCACGTTTTTGGTTACCCAGTTTGTATCCATCATCAGGGGTAAAAGAAATCTACAGAACAGAAGAATAGAAGCCACGGAATTAATTATTACTAATTATTACTGTGGAAGGTTTCTTCTTACATAAAATTTAATTTGTAGATTTGTACAATCAAAGTGAGATTTTTATACTCCATCAAACCATACAAGGACTGCAATTCCAGCTGAAGTCAAGAAAGGATGACAAGTAGTGGATTAATAGCTTTTTGGTTACAATAGAAGCAGAAAAAGAATGCTATTTTTAGATTGAACAATATAACATATTTCTGACAATAAACTACAAATAACATTATTTCCTGATTTACTTTATACCTTGAAACATCAATATTATTATAACCATGAAAAAAGTTTGGGGATTTTATAATTGTCCAGGACAGTCCTGAATCCTGTCCTGGCATCCCACCTGATTGCTAATTCTCTCCTGGTTTTTTTAATGACATTGTTGTCTGAATGCTGTATGACTGGCATCTGTTGTACATGTTCCATATCACTTTTACCCGCAGCACTGGTTATCTAAAAGTCTATTTTGTTGCACTAACAACCACAGCAGCAGTGACTGTGCTTTGATACTGCCCTTGCGATCCTTGTGCTTATGCAGTTAGGACCACAAAGGGAGTGATTAGTGAAAGTCTTCAAGAAAACATGCTCAATGTTTTCAGGAAGTGTCAGTGGTATCACAGAATTAAATACTGTTTTTTACATTGTTTGACTTGTATGAAAAACAGACGAGTTGTTTGACAAGATGTGATTGGTTAAGAAGTGGTTTGTTAACCAGAAAACTGTCAATGCAAAGCAAGAAATAGGACTACTTGAGGAAAAAGGATCAGCCTATTCAAACACTTCAATGTTCAGAACATTTCAGTACAACATTTTCTGAAAGCCATTGTTGTCCCCTCGAACATCAGTTCCTGTAGAGCATGTATTTTCCATTATGAAAAATGTGTGGCCGTCTGACAGAAATAGAATGAACAAAAAAAGTTAGACCGTTGCTCTACTGTAAATTAAACTTCAATTTTTTATGCAGGGGAATTTTAATGAGAAAATTAAAACCAACACAATTGTAATTAGAAAAATTGATTCCAGCGAGAAATATGCCTAATTCTGTAAAAAGGAATGACGAAAGCAATGAGAATAACGAAACTAACAGCAGTTAATGCTGGTGACAAAAGTACAGCAGAGATATGGCAATAACTTTTCTTCACCATATAATTTAATGTATTTTTGCCAGTTTTATTCACTGTAATTATTGTTTATATTTTTTAACATTACAGTTATTTGGATAAATTATTATAATGTTCTTATTTCACCTATTAGTCAAGTGACATACTTGAATAAACGCAAAGTGATCATACATGTCAAATATTTATGCTCATTAATTCAAAACAATCAATAAAGCATGTTAATGAGAGTTGGCAAGCAAGTATGCTCTGAATATGAGAATGTAACAACAATAGCAGCACTGTCTACATTGTAGGCGAGCCAACGAAACGAGCCAATGGAAGAGTGCATTTGCCAGCTGTGTCAAACGTTGTGAAATGTCTTATGTTCAAAGAGAATAGAAACAATATCTTTGATGAAGTTACGTTGAGCGCACATTGTGCACTATTCTTACTTTAAATTCTTTACTGGGCCCTTCTACTTGGATTACAACAACCCCTTACTGAAATCTGTTTCTGGTTTGGTCCTTTCAGCAGGTGAAAACAAATACGGCTGTTTGTTGATGTGATGTGATAGTGTTGTTAGAACAATTTAATTACGATGCAATACCAAAAGTTAGCAAAGTTTTTATTCGTGCAAGAAAGTTCAAGCAGGATGGCTATTTTAAATGTAATATTTATTTCAATTGACCGCCTGCATGGTCTTGTTAGCATCACTGGCTACGGATTAGCAGACCCAGGTTCAATCCCCGGTACCTCCTAGGATTTTGATGACTTTGGGAGGTCTGGAACGAGGTACACTCAGCCTCATAATTCAAGCTTGAGGAGCTACTTGATAAAGAAATAGCGGCTCTGGTTCAGTAAACCACTAATAAGGGCTGTGGGAGTCCTTATGCTGACCACACGTCCCTCCCAGTGATGCAGTGGTCAGATGGTGGGCCTAGTCCCTCAAGGGATGTAGTGCCACGGAGCTTAGTTTTATTTCAAGAAGCCTACAGAAATAACTGTATACTTGTGGGTAATAGTTCACATCCTCCATACAGGTTCTGTTATACCTAAGTGAACATTCATACCGAAGTAGCATATCATGCGAATCGCACTACCTGGATGCAGGCTGCACATCGAGTTGCATGGTTCAGTTTTGCATTCATACCGAAGTGAATGCGATCTGCAGTTTAACGTAAATTATATATTTTCACTTGAACTATTGAGAAACGCATTTAAACAATGTAATTTACCTAAAGAGGATATAGTTTCAGCAATTTTAATCCAGGGTTTTTTCCTACTAGTTTCGATTGCCATAGCGTATAGTCTACGCATGTACAAATTCTAGTTCTCTTTCCAGCAGTTTTCATGACATCTTTGCCATAATCTACCGCTACACAAGCGAATATGTGTTGAATTTTCTTAACAATTAGAAAACAGCTGAAAAGGCAACTGTATGCATGCGTCATCCCGAGTAGCGTTGCATGAAATAAGTCCAGATCTATCTGAAGAAATGAATGTCGCACTCTGCGAGCTGCACTATTGCCATGCTACTTTGGTGTGAAGACTTGAACTTGTTTATTTGGGATTTAAAATGAGTAACTTGCAGCGTGCATCCAGGTAGCACGTCGCAAGTGGCATGCTACTTTGGTGTGAATGCTCCCTAAGGGAGATCGTGTTACACCGATTTACGTACACTATAAGTCATTGTTAATAGATAACTGGTAAAATTTGTAAAAATTTACAAAATAATAGGCCCAAAGTACCCTTGATTGTGTGCAGAGATATACAATATTTTGCACCACATAGGTCAAAAATGTATTTCTGTTTTATGTGGAATAACAAAATTGATGTTTTTATGCAAAATAACACCAAAATTTACCCAATTTTTATACCAAAATTTAATATTTTTATTAACTGGAAAATCCCTAATCATGATATTAAATGAATTTTGATCTAGTAATTTATGTTTTATTTCTCATGTTCTCTTCCACAACATGGACAATGTTCCCTTTTCCATATTTGGAGACTTTTTTCTATTTTCTCTTATTACTGAAAGTTCCCAGTTCAACTAAAAGTACAAAGCAATGTGTAACTGTTTCATAAGCTATAAAAAGAAGCAAGCTAACTTGCACTGAAAGCACATAGGAAAACTGACTAAGTCAGAGCTACATAAACGATCATTGGTGAAGCCGGCCAACGCTAGTATTGAACCCAGGTACTCAATTGTGTGTGACAATGTTTGAGGTTCTCAGAATTTCTATAAAATGCAAAAAAAACATTAAATGAGGATCTGCTATACTTGCAAAAAGCTATCAATGCAAAGCTTTCTACACAACACACACAAATCTAATCCAGTGCTGGGATATGTTCCGAAGCGTCAGAAGTCCCAGCCCCTGGAACAAATGTACACCGTATTCACTTGTGAATAAGACCAACTTTGCCAAATTTTTCCATAAAAAAAGCAGGGTGATGCCTACATGTGAGATTAGGGTAATTAATTATCCTCTTTTCCCCGGATTTTTCCTTTTTCTCCCTTTCAAAAATCCGCCCAGGCAGAATTTTAAAAACAAGCAAATGTCCAAAGTTTTCAAGGAAGACTTACCTATAGCCTTGTACACTATAATTATGATATAGATAATTAATCATTTTCTAAATGGCATGTGTATAATCGAAGAGAATAGACATGTTTCTGAAACTGGCTACTGGTGGGAAGTATTGTAGAAGCATATATGTGAATGCAGTGTGTCAAAGTTTCATTTTATTGGTGTGCTGGAAGCAATATTGTGCAAACGGTTACTGATGATTTTTTTAGGGGGGGGGATCTGTTTTTGAGCAGAACTTCAGGAATGAGTTGAAGTGCATTGTGAAGTGTGTTTATTTGGAACATTAATTTCTGTTTCTAATAAGGGACCAACGGACTTAGAGGCTCATGTTAAGAAAAACTTCATGAGCCCTCAAGGTGCATCTACTGCATCAGAACTTACACAATTTTTTTGTTGAACTGGGAACAGATGTAAGAATGCTGCAGTAATAGAAGCAAAAGAAGCTTGTTTGGAATTTAAATAGTGTGAAACTTCAAAATAAGTAGAGATATGTTTAGGATGCATCCTGATAACAAGTTCTGATAATTAAAATATATGATTTTCTAATGGAGTGGTCACCAACTGCAGATATAGAAGTCAGGGATGAGTTGTGTATACAGACACAAAAGTTAGGGGAAACAGTAAGTGGCAAGTCATGCTGGAGGGGGATGCTTATCCAGCCAGTACTTTGGTGTTAGCCGGATTTTAGGAGTACTTTAGTTTTAGCATTAATAAAGACACAAGGAACACTTAAGGAATATCAAATATAAACAGACTGATAAGTCTGCAGTGGCTCATCATTTTTGGACCACAGGTCATGAATTCAAGATAAGAAAACTGTTGAAAGCTGTTCTAAAACTGATAGAACTTACTGTTTTACAAAAAGACTATTAAAAAAAAAAACAGAAACAACTCGGTAAATTATGAAATTCCAAAGGACAACAATGTCACTGCTAAGTTGGTACGGCCAGCAGAGACATCTATCAATCTTACAAAAACTCAGCAGTTGACAACAGCTGATGACTCAGATGAATTTGTGTGAAACTCGTACTGTGTGTGTGAGTGATAAAATATTATACCAGTAGTAGAGTTTAGTAAATCCTTTTCAACATTTAGTATTCTAAGTATCCTGCTTTCACTCAGTTATCTACATATAGTGGTTAGGGTGTTGAGAGCCTTAAAATAAAATGTAAAGTGTTCCCTATACAGGTCATGGAAGCCCAGAGGGTTCCAGGAAGTTGAGGCTCCCAGATTTTATACATTCGGCACGTGAAGGTGGTAAGGTTGTCAGCGTTATGCACCGGCCGTCTTTTCCCCCAGGATTGCTCCTGGTGCTTATTTCTGTTAGAGGCCAGGGCCATAGTGCCACCAGAAGGATTAGGCCAATTGAAAAACTCCGACCTTATCAGGGAGATTAAATCCTCAATGGAGATTAAATCTCAGCCTGCAGATCCGTAGCCAGCAGTACTAACCATGAGACCATGCAGGCAGTCACTGGAAATATTTATAATAATTTTAATTTTTTTTTACTAACTTCGGACCATTAGACGCACCCAACTTTCTCTGCTTTCAAGGTAAAAAAGTGTGACTTACTGTTGAAAAATATGGCAATACCTGAAGTACCTCCAATACTATGTACGTATCCCAGGCACAGTGTCCTAATAAAACTGTTTGTCGTTCATCAGGCAATGTAAGTAATATTATGCCTCATAAGAGGTGTTCTCTTTTTAGGTGCATGAAATTTGGCAACCCTGTTTGAGATCAATAACAAAGTGTAGCCATTAATGTGGTACACTGTTTTGCTAAGGGAGCCATTGGGTTAAACAGATTGGTTCTCTACTATTGGTACTCTGCTGAACTGCTGACCTCTCTACCTCCTTCAACAAAGTAAATCAGTGATCTTCCACCCGCCAACCCTTGTGGCTCCCTTAGCAAAATACTGCAACACAATGTTGTCACCCCTGACGTCAAGGGATTAGTAGGCGCACATGAATGCCCCACAAGGAAGCAATTTCAGTAACAATGATTCTTGACATTGGTATCTATCAGAATCAATAAGACTTTCCCCCCTTGAAAGATGACTGGAGTGGTCGTTTACACAGGCAGGGCTTATCCACAAGTAAGTACGGTAATGTCTACTTCAGCAATACAAATCTCCAGAACTTACCGAGGGATGTTGCTCTTAGGATCATCACTATCGTTGGCCAATCCTCCAAATAAGTAGACACGATTGCCAACCAATGTGAAGCTATGTCCCAATCGAGGGCAGGGAGGTGCACCATGTTTTGGTGGTCGTGGCTTCAGCCGCTTCCATTCCCAACGACTTGCCTGAAAACAATGAAGTAAATTAAAAACCAAATAGATACTCCACCTTATATACAGTGTACTCCGAGTGTTGGGGATATGAAGGCCATTGTTTTGACCGCTGACAGAGCTTAATTAGGGGAACAAACAACGAGCGACTGCTGAGGACTTCCTCCTCCCTTAAGAAAATTTCATAAATGTCTTAATGATTTTGCTTAAAAATCCATGAACAAAGTTACTGTATATTTCAAGGTTCTAACAATAACTGAAAAGGTCAGGGGAAGATAGTGCTAACCCTCTTTTTTGTAAAAGTTGAGATTGTTACACTATTTATTCCAATGTTTTCGAGCACAGACTAATTCTGTCAATAAGTCTTGTTAGTAACATAATATGTGCCAAAAAAAGATATAAAAATAAGATTTGCAGATTTGAGCAAACTTTAAAAATTATAATACCTAAAATGAGGTTTGTGTGGGTTAGCACTTTCTTCCCTCGACCTCTTCAACTGTCCAATTTCTCCACGTAGACTTGGTAAATAAAATGATATGCTAAAATTTGTTATATTAACTAATCCAGCATGTGATAATATTGCAACTGTTAAGGTAGTTCAGAGATAAGTAAAGTAAACAAATGAATCAGTTAGGGTTAAAAGGCAATTTGTTAAAACAAGTTACTTTTCTATTGTTATAATATATTGTGTTCCATAACTGATATTAAGAAAGTAGTGGAAGGAAGAATTTTGTTAGACCCCAATGCATAGGAAGAAAGCATTATCAAGAACAGACTGCCTTCAGCACAGCATGTCTACAGCCATACTGTGACAGGACTCATACACATTAATGTCACACACTCTTGATTTTCTGAGCTTTAAGTCAGACATCAATAAAAATTCAATATGAATGATGACCTTGAATGTATGCATAGTGTATTGATAATAGGAATCCTTAACAGACTGATCTGGTTAAATATCTTAACTTAAAAACCTGGAAGATATTTTGGAAGAAGATTATTGACATATAAATAATAATGGCATGCGAAGATTTTGCTGCCTTGGTAAAAATGGACAATTTTTATGCAAAATGGCCTGCTGATTTAGAAAATAACATCAATTTTTTCATAACACGTACAGATTTTTTGTGATTTCACATTTATTGATTATACTGCTTATTACTAGGGACCGGATTCTTAGGTTTTTACCTATTTTTTCCTTACTTCCAAAACAAAAAGCGCTTATACACTTTTTCGAATCATGTCCATCGGATTCACCCACATTAATTCTGTGGCACCTAAAAATACCTAAATAGGGTATAAAAACCTAAATATACCTAAATGGGATACAAAACCTAAAATATCTAATTTAGGCTACTTTTTTTTTTTGTTTGTTTGTCAGTTGAGAAATCGATATTTTGCGGAGAGACAATAATTTTGGTCGGGTTGAAATTAATACCACCAGCGTTTCGTTCAACCCATTGTCATCTAGGATGGCCAGTATCAAGAGAGGAAGTGTGAGAGTACCGGCGTATTCCTTTTAAAATATTCGTACGAACAACCATTGTTGCCGTGTATGAACAAGGATATAGATTTCTCTGTTTTAAAGCGCTTGTTTGCCTTTAGTACTGCCCTATTATTCATACTGAGTGGTCACACTGTGAGTTTTAAGAAGACGTGTTAATTATGCCAAAAAGAAATGAAATAGAGTTTATTACGGCAGTGGATTGGCGACGACCTGAATTTCTTCTTTTTCTTCTTCTGAGGTTATTTTATGACGATGCACTCCGCGGGTTTCTACGTCTGCTCTGTATATGCTGTATATGACGGACGTTGTAATTCAATACAACTCACAGTTGAGAATCTTGAAAGATATTTAGTAATATACTGTAACCACTAAATGTGAGGCAATCTTATTTTCACTGCATCTTTTGATTGTTTATGCTTTCTTTCTTCAATTGTGTAATATTGCCCTAAAGCAAGTTTACACAAATTTAAGTCAATTTTGTTAAGTTAAACTTTACAAGTATTATGTATTGAATCCTATGTAGCACATTCAAATTCAAATTCAAATTCTACCCGAAAACGATATTTTGGACAAAAAACCTAAAAAAACTATTTCATCTAATGGAAAACCTAAAACAGTGTTTTTAAAAACCTAAAAATCCGGTCCCTACTTATTACGGTGATAATGACACAATAGCCAAACTGGAATAATATGACTGGCATTAATTTGATGCATTGAAAACAAGTCTGAAAGCATCTTTAAATGCATAATAGAAGCAAATTCCCTTCAATTCCAGTTGTGCAACCTTGTGTTGTGAAAGAAACGTTTGACAATCTTCAATCCATTTTAGCAAAAAATTAAATACCCATAACATTTGGGCTCCTTTGACGTTAATTCAGCTATGGTATCTTACTTAAATTATTTCACAGGCTTCCACGGCCGGTGTTATACATAAACTGATTGTATTGGCTATACGGGTTGGGCCGAAATGTTAGGAGACACTAAAAACACGCCGTGGCCCAACCCGGATAGCCAGTACAATCAGTTTATGTATGGTATCTTACTTGGCCGTGTACTGTGAACATTGCATTTCTATATTAATATCTTTTTATTCCAGTTCAACAGTACAAAATAACGGTTTTAGGACAAAAAGGTTCATATTTTAATATACAATCATTTTGGTGTAATTATACTTTTCGGATTTGTAAACAAATGGAGAGAAATCATTTTAATATTATGGCTATTTGAGTCTGTATAAGAAATTTCTAAAAAGAATATTTAATTCTGGAATGGGTTTCGGTAGATTATTACGTATTGTTATAATGCTGATAGCAATACATTTCGATAACGTCAAGGCCTTCATGTCATGAGTTTGACAATATGTTATGTGAGGAAATAATGTACATTATTGTCTATTGTTCCTGACCGTGGGCCTCTTGAACTTAATCTTTTGTTGCACAGCCATCATGGAATTCACCCGCATCGAGTTTCCCTCCTGGCATTTCTAGGCATAGATGATATTTGACGTCCGCCTTGAGGAACTCGACATGGGTCCTGGGTTCATCATGTCGTGAGAAAAATGTTTTTGTGTATAACTGTTTACCATATTTCACGAAAGAACATTCGTGGTGAATGAAGCCATGGCTTACATTCTCCTGTTTCCTTCTCCCATTCCACTAATACTCTCCACTTCACAATTCAATCTCAGCCTCATTATCATCCCGTTTCCTTTCCCAGCTTTTGAGCCATCTTCTGCTGAAGTATCCATTGCGGGTCTCTCCTGTGGCTTGTGGTCATGTGGGTTGCTGGTGGTGTGTTGTGCACCTGGAGGTTCTCTGGTGTGCCGTGACCCTATGGTCTCTCTCTATGGTGCACAGCCAGGTACATGAGGGACCCTGGATGCTTGGTGCACATGGTTAGGTTTCAGGTTCTTGCTGGTTGTTGGCGAGTTCCACGGGGGCTCATGGTGGAATCTGCTCCTGGGGGGTGGGGGCTTTAGGCATACCAATCATTCTGTTACCAGGGATTGGTGCAATGAGTCCAAACTTGTGGCCTACGTGCTTAGGGTTGCTCCCAACCCACCCCTCCCCCTACCCGGGGTCCCATACATACTTCTATCAGTTTATTTCATGCCTTATTTCTTGGACTTTTCACCAGAAGGAAAAAGCACTTCAGAAACATGCTCATGACTAAAGAAGGAGAAAAGTCAGCTATAACAACCCAATTCTGAGAAGAAGGTCATCAAATTTGATAAACCTTATAGTACAGGACAAAAATGACCTTGGAACTTGAAGAAAAACAGAAAAGTGCAGACACTTTCAATGAACTTAATCAACTCAAACACTATGAAGAGCCTGCGGGGTTGAGAATATGGTGAAACAAATCATTGCACAAATCCAAGAAGTAGTTAGTTCCTACAGCGAGAAAATAATGAGAAAATAAAGAAAGCTGAATTTTAAAAATTGATAACGAAAGGCCTGATATCCTTACCAATAGAAAAATCATTTAAAATACCTATAATTGGATCAACAAACACAAATGTAATAAGATAAAAATTTTATTTAAGACTAATGTACGAGTAATGTTTTTAAAAAGTATAAATACAGCGAAGTCTTTACAGAAGAAAAAGAAGCTGAAAGCAACCCACCTGTAATTCATACAGCTCATTGGAATATTTTCCATACTCCACCATTCCGCCAAAGACCAAAATCCGCGTACCATCCACCACAAATCCATATGCTGCACATCCAGGTGGTATATCTCCCTTTGTAACCGGAACAAACCACTGGTTGCTTGCTGAAACACAAATATACAAGCCCTTGAGGTCATGAACATCTAACAAATTACACAATTCTTTCTTTCTCGTCTATTGAAACTGAATGTATGGATTATCACACCGCAAGGACATTTTTATAGTTATTAATTCTTAGACAATATACAAATCCTCATGGTTTGGGGCTCCCTAAAAACAGAGAACTGAAGGTTATTCCCCATTTGGATACACATGATAATGTAGGTTTTGTCATTTATTAAAATTTAATTTACATGTACAACTGGTTTCTTCATAACATGAACTCAATTCTTAGGGTGACCAGATAGTAAAACAAAAAACCCGCCTGCCTTCCACTCCGGCGGCCCGGGTTTGATTCCCGGCCTGGTCAAGGATTTTTCAGTAGTGAAAAATCCTTTTCCCGGGTTCAGGACTGGGTGTTTGTCAGTAGGTTAAGATAATGCACATTGTGTGCGATTCCTTAATTATTTATTAAAACAAAAAACCGGGACACATTACTGAACACCACAATATTCCAACTTTTTCACAGTGTTCATTATTTCAGAATATTATTCTTTACGAATAAAGCTTTTAATTCTTACAATCAGAATAATATAACAATAAAAGCACTTGGAGATCTGGATATTATTTATGGTATGCAAAGAACAGGGTGTCCACCATGAGACTCAAACATTTTAAACATAAGTTATATAGTGAAAAGGAACATTTATGTACTATCGTTACTATACATGGAAACGATAATGTAACTCATCAAGTTTTCAGTGTATCTCATAATTTTCAGTTCAGTACACACCAACATAGGTGCATCTGGTGCCATAGCCTAAAGAATGTCTGAACTGTAGTCAATTTCATGCCATGTATTGTTCAGCATGTCTTTTGTGACAGAGTCAAGAACAGTCAATGATGAACCTTGAGGACTGTGGACTTTTACATTTAAAATTATATCGCTGCTTGTCTGCTTCTGTGGAGTTCTTTTTAACAATCTCCACACATTTTCTACAACCTTTCCTTGGATGTCAGTATTTCCACCATCATGTCCTTTCTGCCAGTCGCCAAAAATCAATCACATCACTTCTTTATAGTCTTCACTGTCGGAAGGTCCTTATTGTATGATGAAAGTTTCATTGCACTTGAATAGTTGATTTTAACACTGCATACCACCATGTAAGCACATTGTTTCGAATAACCATTTTAGAAACAATCTATTGTTGTAGCATCACTACAACTCTGTGAGTTGGTGTCTGTTTCTGCTCCTTTCAGAATAACAGCTGTATAACATAAAATGTAAAAGTTATAGACTTAAAATGTTGGAGTCTCATGGTGAACTTTTTAGAACTATGTATTAATTTGCTTTAAGAGCTTCTGATTATTCTTTCCTTAGTTTCTCTTATAAAAGGAAAATCTGTCTTCACTGCATCATTGGGTCATATCAATAAAGATGAGAAATTACTTTTTACTCCAAGTTTTGATAAAATTCTCACATCCGTATCAATAAAATTTAATCACCTTAAGAGTAATTTCTCCCGCTAAGAGAATTTACTCAACAACATTCAGCGTTGCGCAATTTGCTCACTTTGGTATCATTAAAAATTATAATTTACTCATAGGATGGAGAAATTGCTCACAAATTTTGGAGTAACCTCAATAGGTGACTTCAAATAAACTGAGCAACGCTAGTTAACTGCAATGACGGAGTATTTGACAGTTTAGATGTAAAAAACCTTGCAGAAATTAATTGGTCATTGATTACACTGGGGAACAGTGATTTTGGTGCCTTAAATTTTTTACCTATTTCTGGGTATATTTGGGTCACTGATTCCGAAAATACTTTCAGTTTTGCCCTATCAGCTCTAGTTTTTGAGATAGGCCTTATTCTCATTATATGCCAGTCGAACCATACTGGTCCGCATATACAACTATATCACTCACATACAATTAAATACAAAAGACATTAGGAAGGATCAAGCACTTTCTTTTTCATAAAGCAACTGTATCTATTGAACCACCATTATTTATTTATACATTTGTCGCATTAGATTCATTAATTTTCTTTCTTCAGGTCGCTGAATCCCCTTTTCTGTGATTTCCTCCGATTCAATGATCTTGGACATTCTCGATGTATGATCCAACAATAGTCTGCCATCATATTTATATCCCATCGTCCACGATACCGTTCTTCCATTGTACTTATTTCCTGATGAAAACGTTCACCCTGTTCTTCGCTTACATCTCCAAGACAATATGGAAATCTGTCCAAATGACTGTGCAGGTAGTGTACTTTGATGCTCATGTTACAGCCAAGTGCACAAAAGGCAGTGAGCATATTCTCCACTAGTTCATCATAGTTAGGAGCCTTATAGTTTCCAAGGAAATTCTTCACCACCTTACAGTACGATGACCACGCGGCTGCCTCAGTATCGTTCATTGAGTCTTGAAATGTCTGGTCATTTATGAGTTGGCGGATTTGTGGTCCATCAAATATACCTGCTTTTAATTTCTCCATACTCAATGCAGGAAATTTAGTCCATATGTAGTCAAAACATGCTCCATCTCTATTCAGCGCCTTGATGAACTGCTTCATCAACCCAAGTTTGATATGCAGTGGTGGCAATATGATGTTGTTTCTGTTAACCAAAGGTTCTGCGATGATGTTTTTTCTCCAATGATCATACTTTCTCGAAGAGGCCACTGTCTTCTCACCCAGTGTTGATCTTTATCTCTCGAGTCCTATAGACATATAAAGCATGGGTATTTGGTGTACCCACCTTGTTGTCCTAGAAGAAAATTCACCATCTTGAGGTCGACACAGATAACCCATTGGTGATCGCGGTATGAGATCTTCTCTAACACTGTGGCTACTGTAGCTTGATTTTCGCGCATAGCAACTGAGTGGCCGATTGGAATTGACCTGTATATGTTCCCATTATGTAAAAGGACACATTTTAGGCTGCGTTTGGAGCTATCTATAAATAACCGCCATTCACTTGGTGTGTATTTTCTTACACCAAGTTTCATTAACAGTCCTTCAACATTGGTACAAAAAACAAATTGGTTTTCTGTTGTGAAGAATGGCAGGAAATCTGTTTCTCTTTTGCGATAGACTGTGATTTTTGTTCCCGGTAACAGACATTGTTTCTCTGCCAGCCTGGATGCTAACAATTCAGACGACTTCTTTGGAAGACTTAGATCTCTTATGAGATCGTTCAATTCCGCTTGACTAACACCGGATGCAACTGATGAAGGCCCTGCAAAATCACTATCTTATTTCTCACCATAGCTTTCAGGTGATTCCTTCTCATCCGATGACTCTGATGATACTGGAAGACCAGTAAATATTGGAACAGGTATTTCCTCTGAATGTCTTGCAGAGCGAAGATTGGGATATATCCACCTATTCCGGTTATTGCTATTGATGCCCTTTACACTAAATGAACAAAAGTAACAGTCATCGTTGTGGTTTATTTGTTCTCGCCATATCATTGGTTCCCCAAATTTCAAGCACTTCCGTTTCCCATTTGTCTACTGTCGCAGATGCTCTGTGCACGTTTTACATACAATGTGAGATGCCCAGGCTTTATCTTGGTCTCCCAGTTTTACTTTGAAATAGGCCAAATAAGCTCTTTTAACAAAGTCAGTTATCCCTTTCGAACCCTGCCCGCACGATCGTGCGGGTTCGGTTTTTATTTTTTTTGTAGTCAGTCCCTGCCTCTTTTCTGGCTCGCACCGGACTGCAACGATTGTGCGGGTTCCACACTACGTTTCGATATTGTTTTGGTGTTTCTTATCTGCCAGTAGATGGCAGTATTCATCTGAGAAGATTGTGTAAACAAAGCCAGCATGTATCGTCGTGGTAAGTAAGCAATATTTTCTGCTTATTTGTCTAATATCATTATTTAGTGATATGGAATCTGTTGTTTATTAGTTTAAGATGTAATATATATCAATTAAAGTTCATATAATTTCATTTCCATGTCGTAAGAAGTACTCAAACTTGTACTAGCACGATCGTGCTACTTAGGCTTTGCAGCTGGTCTGACGCTTTCATAACCTCAAAATGGAGGTTAAATAGCATGTCCTTAAATTTTATTTTTATTTAACATGTATTCGTGTTATGTCAGTAGATGTTAATTTGGTATACTAAAGCAAGTATTTTTCCTTTTATAGTTCTCTCAGAAGAAGAAATATTGAAAATATTAGAGGAGTCGGACTGTGGTGAATTTTCAAGCGATGAGGAGGAATCGACACCTACTCAGTCCATTCCAGTTCAGTGTTCAAACGACGATGAAGGGGGAGGAGGCGAAGAAGAAGATGAAGATGAAGATGATGATGATAATGGCCAGGGAAAGGAGAATGGGCCTACAGATAAAGGGCACCCAGATTCTGCTACAAATGGGCCTACAAGTAATAGGAGACAATTATTTCGAAAAACAACATTTACTGGAAAATGCCATCCCAACCCAAAAGATTATACCACACAGGTAAGCCCTGTTCTTCACTTAAATACTGCCATCTAATACCAAAATAATTCAATTTTGAAGAGTTTATTTTACATTTCTAAAATATTTTTTAATTCTATTTTTCAGAATCCTAATCCAGTACGTACACCAGCTCAATATTTTTCAGACTACTACAGCCATGAGTTCTTTGATATTGGGGCACAGTACACTAATATGTACAGTGTAGCTAAAACTGGAAAGAGTCTGAAAACTACACCTAGTGAACTGAAACGGTTTTTTGGGGTGAACTTGGTAATGGGTTGTATTCCATACCCACGTTTGCGTATGTACTGGCAGAATGGTATTGGAATGTTGTTAGTCAGTGAGTGCATGTCTCGAGACAGGTTTCTTTCTCTACGATCGAACATTCATTTTGTAGATACTGTTTCACAGCCAGATGATGCAAATACTAACAGACTATGGAAAATACAGCCAGTTATTGATGCTGTCAGGAGTGCTTGTGAGAAACTGCCTAGGGACTTCGGGAGCTACTCAATCGACGAGCAGATGATTCCGTTCACTGGGCGCTGCAGTCTGAAGCAGTATGTGAAGAACAAACCAAGGCCAGTGGGGCTAAAAAATTTTGTTGTTACTTCTTCGACAGGAGTAGTCCTAGATTTTGAAATCTATCAGGGAGCTGCAACACAGCTTCCTAATAAAGAATTAGGTTTGGGGCCATCAGTGGTAATGCGACTGGTACGTTCTTTACCAGTAGGGAGCTTTGTATACTTTGACAGGTACTTTACCACACTCCCATTACTAGCAAGTCTGGCAGACAAAGGCATTGAAGGTACAGGCACTATTATGGTGAATAGAATTAAAAATGTCAATTTGAAAGTAGGAAAGATGGAAAGAGGGGAAAGTTATGAGTATGTGAGGTCAGATGATGCAGTTGTAGTTGTAGAGTGGAAGGACAATCAGAAAGTAGTTCTGGCTTCTACATGTACAGGCATTGAACCAGCTGTCCAAGTAAGAAGGTGGTGCAAAAAACAAGGGAAGTTTATTGAAGTTAGTTGCCCACAGGTTGTTAAAAGATATAATCAAAACATGGGAGGAGTTGACATTGTTGACCAGCAGATGGAATGCTACCGAACATGGTTCAAGACTAGGAAGTGGACTCTTAAGTGCATTCTGCACTTCCTTGACCTAAGTGCTGTCAACAGTTGGTTTGTGTACCGAGAGGACTGCAGAGCTAACAAAATACCAGAAAAGAATATAATGGATTTACTGAAATTCAGACTGTCCATAGCAGAAGCTCTAATGGCAACACCGGACAGAAGTAGGAGGGTGGCTACAGAAGAAGAGGAAGAAAATGGCACTCCTCCAAAAAAGGTACAGAAAATATATACTCCATCCCCAAAACCAGTATCTGAAAAAAGGTATGATGGGTATGACCACTGGCCTACTGTTGACTCCATTACTTCACCACGTACGTGTCAGTATGAAAACTGCAGTAGCAGGACAAAGAGTCGTTGTGTAAAATGTGATCTGTATCTTTGTATATCTAAAGAGAAAGACTGTTTCAGACTGTTCCATATCAAGTGAGAAGGGACAGAAGAAGTTGTTTTCATTTTGTGTGTAATTTTTGTTATGTGCAACTTCTAAAATTGGTTTCTTATAGTGTATGATATTGTTTTTCATTGTTATAATGTGTTTTTTTCAGTGTATTCTTATAATATGTAGGGTTTTATTTTGGATACATTCTTACAATGTGTTATTGTTGTATACCTGGATGTGTGAGTATAAAAATCTTCATATTTTTTAGGTCAAATACTGAAATCAAAGAAAAAAGTAAATTTTGTTCATCGCATGAAATAAAACCTGACCAGCACGATTGTGCTAGTGCTTTTTTGCGAAAACTAACAACAGAATATTTTTTTCCTTATTTTTCCCTGCATCTCCATGCTGATTATAGTATAATACATAGGTCACATTGCATTTCAAATAAAAAAAATGTCTCAGGTTTGAAAGGGCTATGGGTTTTCTTTGCTGAATGAATGTGTACTCCCCACAGATGAAACAAAACACATCAGGATCATTCACACATTTTCTTCGTGATGAAGTCATGTCAGTGCCTATAAAAAATAGAAATAAATGCCAGAATAGTTAAAGTACATATGCAAACAACAACATTACTAGAGCTTGAAAAAATCAATTAGTATTATGCAAACAATCGATTTACAAATGGTGGTGTAAAAAAAAAGCAGCCATAAGAGAAATATATAATATCATCAATATCTCATAAACTAGAGCTGCTAAACAAAACGAATGGCATTTTCGGAATCAGCAACCCCAAAATACCCAGAATCAGGTGAAAAATTCCAGGCACCACGAAAAAAATTATTTTTTGTTCCCCAGTGTTATAAATAGGGTTCTGATCTTAATGACCAAAAAAAATGGAAAATATGACAGCAAATATGACCTTAAAAGTGACTAAATATGACCCAAAAATCCTAAATACCTCATAAAGGAATATATTTTCTAAAAATAAATGTTCCATATTTAAACGTTTAATAGGCTATCACTAAATTATTATATCACATTAATTCAATCAGATAATCACTTTTTAACAATTTTACAGGTGATTTACAGTTTTACTTGTAAAAAAAACTTCTAATCTGTTAATGTTTACAGATGCCACTACAAATGTGAACTGAAAATATTTTTAAAATATGTATATTGGAAGTTGTTAACTACAAGGAGGAAGAGGTATTTGTTCTGTTACATGATGTTGTCCCTTCACATTTCAGTTACAGTAAAAACAAAATATTTGTGACTCTCTTTTGGAAAAAATTTAAGTCGACAACTGAGTGCGCATACTGCATAATTGTGCTCTTCTACCGCGTTTATAATTGCAATATGACCTTAAATTACAAATATGACCAAAATATGACCAAGACCATGAAAATGACAAAAATATGACATTAAATGCAAAATAAAAATGGTCCTGATAGACAGTTCATAAACATCCGAACCCTAATTATAAAGGTCTACGCACATTTTGGAAAGAAAATGTCAGATGGCTACCACAAAACTTTCTGACTCTGGAAATTAGTGAAATAAGAGAGGGAAAAAAGATGTTAATTTTCTTACAATGCATAGACGATCCAGTATTTCTGACTGGAGTAGTAGAAGATGTCTGTGTGAATCAAAGTGCAGTACTTCTTATAATTTATTGTGTTATTGATGCAATAATAAGAAAAGTACATAATTTCCTAAAAATCTCCATGAACCTGAATCTGCAAAAGCTGAATAGCAGGAACGATATAGACTACTTTTCCTGCTACAATAGGATCTGTTTATTCTACTCATGTACCTATCCATATAGAAGCCTAGCATTCATGCAGACAACTTTTTTTCCCCCCTCCATCGCCCCCGGAGCCTCGACCATAGGCCATACTCCAGTCCCAACAACGTTTCGGCGCTTGTGTTCTATTGCTCTACTTTTCGCTCTTGTGTACTTTAAGTTTGTGGGACCTAGGTATTTTAACCGAAAAGTGGTGGCCAGTATTAGTGTACAAGCTATTTGTAATTCTAAAGAACTATTCAATAGTGTTGACACTACTTGGCCAGGGTCAGTACCGGTACATAATTTGCACATTTGGACAAATTCTGTTGTGTATAAATTAACGATGAAAATCGAACAAATGCACATTTTCTGGGCGATGCAATAGCTTTTAGCTCATGCATGGACGTCCGCAGAAATTTTGTCAAAGGGGGGGGGGGGGGCAATTGCAGAAATTATTGCCACCCCCACCAACACTAAGCTACGCTAATAATAATAATAATAATAATAATAATAATAATAATAATAATAATAATAATTATTATTATTATTATTATTATTATTCACCCACATCCTTGATTTAATGTAGTTGACCCATGACTATGGATACACAGTAAAAATTTAATATAGTATCTACCCCTTACAATTTCACAGATTGGCCTACTATTCATATAAAATGGGTCAGACTACATCCATTGCTTTACCTTCATTACAGTAGATTGCTTGGCTGGAAATGATTTCAAGTTTAGTGGAATTAATTATTCCTACATGGTCAGCTGTTACTAGTGATGTAAAATTCCCGGGAATTTAAAATCTGGGAAATATTCCCAGGGAATATTGCCGGCAATATTCCCAAAATTCATAAATTCCCGGGAATTTATTATTAATTACCAAGATAAATCAAAAAAACTTTTATTAATGGATAAAAGCAGTAATTATGTTGTTAAATTAAACTCAAAAAATGAAATATATTCTAAGATAAAATTATTATTAAATAAAATTACTGGGAATTTATAAATTTAAAAGCAAAATCACTCAAATTAATAGGTCAGTGTGGTAATTTTGCAGTTAAAACACTCTTATATGTTCAAACAATATTATAATTGATTGAATAAAAATATCAGAGACATAACTAGAATGTAAAATGTATTAGAAATTTAATTAAAACTATTGAAAGGGAAAAGGTTTATTGGGCATTTTACAGCATCTTTGCTGTTCTTATTCAATATTTTGTCAAGTCCCTTAATCACTGTCACTCACAATGTCCATTAAATCTTCTTTATCCGTCTCCTTTTCTTCTACATTTCCAAAACCAAAAAATTCGCCGTCATCGTTGCCAGACTCAATATCATTATCTTCTTCAATCTCAAGGATTTCTTCATCTTCTCCCTGTCCTCCTGTCTCCTCTGGGTTACCTTCCACTCGCTTGCTTGTTTCTTTCTTCTTCTCTTGTGGTGGAGCGTTCATAAGCTTCCAGTTGTAAGAAAGAAAAGTCAGTTTTGCTGCTCGCTCGGATGAAAGACGGTTTCTTCTCTTGGAATGCATCCAAGTTGCAGTGATGCAGTTTGCCATGGGCCAGAAAGGGAGGGAAAAATTCCCTTATTTGTCTTTAAAGATCTGAATTTCCCCATTACAGCCCATTGTAATTAAATAACTCTTAATACAGTATTACAATGTTTATGATGAACTTAACTAGCATTTTTAGTAAGTAGGCTATTTTTATTATTTGAGCACTCCTACTTTCTATTTTAAAATATACATAAAATATTTGGTAAAATAAAAAATAAATTTAAAATGAGTATGGCAATTATTGGCCAAACAAATACAAATTGTAAAGCTGAAAAAGCACAAAGAAACAGGAAATTTATAAAATAGGTAGTTTTTGAACATTTATGACCTAAAGTTGCGTCTCCATTGATATACATTTAATACCAACATGTCAATATTAACAAGTTGATATTGACATGTATATTGCAATTTCGCGTTCCAATTGACTTGACATGCAAACCCAGCGTGTTGCACTTAACATTTTCAGATGTTAATTGGTTTTCCGGAGAAAATGGACAACAAGTCAAGTCAATTGCCTATTCGGTCAATATCGGCTTTGTTTCGGAAATTTTCAGGAAACGAAAAGCGATCGCCAGCTTAATCGGCATTGGTTCGGGAATTTCCGGGTAAACAACAAGCAGTCGGCAGCTTCCTCATTATTCCCGGCATCCATTTTGCATTATGTGAGTATTTGGTATATCAGTGTTCTCAATAGTATTGCATCTACTTCTAAAATTATTTTTTTATGGCATACTCCATTGTTGAAAAATGTGATAGTTATTTTGAAAAGATCAAGTCATCTGTAAAAAATTAGTGTTTAAGAAAGTCATAGACAGTTAACAAGAAGATAATAACGAGTATATAAAACTACTCTCATTTTGTAATGTTGGCTGCCCTCTTCAGAGGCTTTTCTTTTTTTAATGTTATTCATTTCTGTTCGTAACCGCGCCAACACATGTTAACCTATAATATTGTAGTGGAGACAGTTGTTAATTGGATAATCACTTGACTTGTATACATCAACAAGTTGATGATAAACATTTAACATATGCTATCTGCAACATGTTGGTGTTAAATGTATGTCAATGGAGACGCAGCTTAAGATGTTTGAACATAAGTTCCCAGGGGAAATTACTTGATCAAAATGCTTGGGTTTTTAATAATGCTTTAGTAATTTAAATCCATTTATTTCCATAAATTCCCACTCGGTTATACAGGGAATTAATGTATAGAGTGTTAATTCTTGGATTAAAATGTGTGAACTCGCTTAGTTAACGTAGTTTTAAGATTCCTCAATTGTTAATAAGAGTTAAAACATTCAAAATCTACAAATTTTCATAAATTCCCAGTTTTTGGCAATCTTCCCCGGCAAAAGAAATATTCCCGGCAATATTCCCATTTTATAAGTTCCCTCCCACTGGGAATATTCCCGGCCCACATCACTAGCTGTTACCACTCGTTTTTCTTGATTTTGTCCAAACAACTCATATTATAGTATGTGGAAACCTAAGCCTCACTTCATATTAGTTGTTAATAAAACTAAACTCCATGGCGCTACATCCATGGAGGGATTTGGTCTACCACCCAACCGCTGTGTCATCTACCACAGGCAGATGGAAGAATTGGGGGGCATGTGGTCAGCATGCCGCACCCACGGCCATTAATGGCGGTTTTCATGACTGGAGCCGCTACTTCTCTACCAAGTAGCTCCTCCATTTGAATCATGAGGCTGAGTGCACCCCTGCCAGACCTCCCTACCTCAGAAAAATCCAAGGTGGTACCGGGAATCGAACCCGGGCTGACGGATCTGTAGTCAGCGATGCTAACCACAAGACCAAGCTGGCGATCATTAGTTGTTAATAGTTATAGTAATTTAATTTACAGATTTATGTATATTTATAAATGCAATTTAATGTAATCGAAAAAGGTCAAAAAACCTCTAAATTCACTGTCTTCGCTACCTGTAATAGGTTTTAACCTGTCTAACGCATATATTATACTAACCTAGCCTAAATAAGATAGAAAATAAAAAAGTGTGTGCAAAAAATATTGTGAAAATCTTTTTCGTAGCAATCCCAAAATATTACTTTGTTGGTATATGGTTACATAAATTTTTTTTTTGAGGGTATAAGGTGGACAAGCCTTAAATTTTACTCTATAATATTTACCCTCAAAAGGAAAATATGAAATTTATTAAAATTATCAGTAATAACTTAATAGCAAAATAGCTTTTGGTTCGAAACTCATGATTAGGAATGGAGCTTATGATTTCTGTAACAGTGACATATTGATACCGGTACCAATAAGTAGAGTTGAGACATTTAAGAGTGTAGTAAGATGCCAAGTTAACTATTACACGGTATAGGTCTTGGGAGACCTACAGCATCACTGGAAGAGGGTGAGAGTGAGAACAGTCACCCAGCTATGTCAGCAGTAAGTACTTATCACTACAGTGAACATAAAGCGAACCTGCAGCAGCTTTATGTTCACCTTCTGTTTGTGTGCAACCTACCAGTATAGGCCTAAACTGCTTATCTGTCCCTTACAGTAGGCCTATTAATTGTGCTTTTCTTTTTGAGGATCAAAGTGGGAACCTAGGCCGATGAAAAATAAATCCTCTTTCAATTTAAGTATTAATAAGTATTATAATCAAGCCCTGAACCTTGGCCTAACATATCCCCATTACAGTTAGCTGCACTGCCAACATGGGTAAGGGGTTAGGGATGGGCATGACATTTCAAGTCCGAAAGCAATAGCAAACCAATAGTTTTAACCGCCATTATTGTTACCTTATAGCATTAAAGCATTTGAGAAAATGTACCACTCCCCTAATTGTAAAAAATTGTTAAATCTATATCTTTTGTAAGTAAGTTAGGCCTACATCAACTGAATAAAAGCTTTGATGGCAATAAAAAAAAGCAGGGAAACACACAAACTAAATTGTTTATTACTAGAGGAGTTAGAGCAATGAGGTGCTAAAACACAGGGAACCAAAATTATTGAAAATTGTAGGGTAAATTCATTGATAACTTCTGGATATTTTTAAATGCATCTGAGTAAGTTCTGTCATTTTGTTCATGTCAAAAGTGTGTGCTTGTGGCAATATCTGGGGTTTAGTTTCCTTCACTACGCACTCCATGCACTTTTGCCCCACACCACATACCAACTTCAGATTGTAGGTAATGACAGTTAGGTTAGGAATAGTGATATCTGTGTTCATTGCCATCAAGTTTACAATCCCAGAATTGCATGACCCATGCGCAATTTACTGCCAGTTGTAATTATCAGCTTCCAACAGTAATTTTCTGTTCAGAGACTACCATTTATAAGTTAGAAAAGTGACTTCATTTTCATTTTCCCAGTATTTCAGATAACTTTGCAGAAAAATTAAAGGGAAAAAACAAATACTTGCTGCACCCTAGCCCCCACTCCTACTCACTAATGGGACCCACCTAGTGGCACAATTTGAACTACCAGGAACGACGGGCCACAACACCATTTAGTAAGCAGGAGGTGAAACGGGGAAAAATTAAATTATTTATTTATTCTTTCTTCTCTTGCTTTTCCCTTCACCTTCCTCCCTTTCTCTCCCCTCCTCTTCACCCTACCTACCTATTTGGGACTTATTCCCAACAGTAAATTTTGGAATGATCGGTATTCAAACCCGGGACCACTAGCATCATAGCTAGCTGATGTAGATGTAGATATCTCGTCCTGTAGATCCTGTGTTGAGCGTGGCTCAAGCAGCCTTAAACACTAAGCCATGAGTGATTGCTGAGCAGTGAAGGGAAAATTCATCTATGTAAGTTTAGAGAGCTATAATACATAAGAAATATCGGGACCGTTTTGGTGCAAGGGTCATTTATTAAAATAGTGAAATATTATGTTGGCTCTGAAAATAACAGATTTGGTGCAAGGGTGATTGTAGCCTATTTTAATTGCATTCAATGCAATTACATAATATAACAGTGCAGTGTAACATGCAGCATAACAGCGAGTTGCATTACCGGCATTGAGCAGCTGTAGATGTAGATGTAGATATCTCGTCCTGTAGATCCTGTGTTGAGCGGGGCTCAAGGATATAGAACACGTCAGAGGCCGGCCTCGTGCCAGGGGAAAGGTGGGAAGTTAGGGGAAGAGGCCAACGCACAGCAGTGAGTGGATGGGGAGCCATGGTATGTAGATGTAGATGGGGAGCCATGGTGTGGCAAGTATTTCATTTTCGCCAAACTAAATTAGGCCTACTACCGGTATATGGTTTCTATGGTTTGTGAGGAACACACCAAGCTAGAAATCACAGATTCTGAACTTCCTTTCCTGTGAATAAAAATAGTGCATAATCATAGAAACCATCCCCAAATTTTGTTGCGGAAACTATAATAAAATAACAAAAATAAGACAGTGGTTTTTCAAAACTGAATCTTTGTTGCCAGCCTCAAAATTCTGGTCATATATGGGGATCTGATAAATGGAAATTTTGCATCCTGGATTAGGGGGTTCAGTACTGGTGGTTGCTACTCTGTAGATCATGGAGGGAGAGGGCCTAAAAGCATGACAGATCCTCAGTTTTGCCATTAATCCTTTAAACTCACCTCAAATTACAATTGTCATATTCCAATCCTCAACTGCTGACCATACAGTGTGTCTGGACAAATCATATTAATTCCAGATACCTGTTAGATTATCTAAATCATGTAGGCTATTACTTTCTTAATAAGTTGGCATCAAAGGCTATCAGAAACAATTCGTCAGAAGAAAACAATCCAAGCTACTAAGCTCCAACATATTTCAAGCTAAATGTAAGCAAACAATGGTCAAGCAGTTGACGATTAGGCCAAAAAAATAATAAATTACAGAACAGAGGAGTGGTTAGAGTTAAGAATGGTATGTATGTAAAAGACTTTTGTAAAAGGATGAATATGGCGGTCCTGAAAACCAGATGTAAACTACCAATAGAACGTCAAAGCGCCGATAATTGGTCCAGGAATGGCAAATCCTTCGCTTATTTAAAAATTATGTTCGCTTAACAAGGCATTAGTTCATTGAATATCATGCGGGATGTCAAAAAATAAACATATGATAAATAGAAGTGGGAGGTTACCCTGCACGCGCCTATCAAAATAACACAATAACCTATAATGTAGATCATGTTTCTCTCTTGGAGGCTGCCATCTTGGATAGCGCCAATAAACCGCCAAATCGAAACTAATGAAATATGTGAAATGTTAACTGGACGCCTAAGTGAAATAGCTCAAAACTGACAAAAAATATGTTATTTTATGCTTGGGAGATAATAGGTCACTCAATAATAACGTTTAAGTGAATTAAATACAGTGACAACAGAGGACGCCATTTTAGAAGCTATGCTATTTACCTGTGTTGTAAACATGAAGCTCATCCACAATCCCTTCGTTGCCTCCGCCGAATACCACCATTAAATCCTTTATAGCAACTGCACGATGGCCATGACGAGGTCGTGGCTGAGGTCCCGATGGGTTTGACACCCTTTTCCATTTTAAAATTGGTCCTTCCATAGCAGTAACGGTCTCCTCCATCTTGGATCAAACAGTTCAGCTCACGTTCTTCTCTCGCAAACAGATCATCTACCGGGCTAGCCAACATTTAATTTGTTCGCACCGCATAAGGCATACCAATATAACACTATTAGAATGAGCACAATATGCATTTATGACTATTATAAGTTCTATTGCACTCAAACGATAAATGGCCCTAATTATAATGTTATAAAATGGAGGATACACACGTTTCGCATGAACAATACGCATTAGTTCATTGCTCATTATGGTCTTCGTGTGATATTTTCATTCTTTAAATTCTATTAATTTCTCTCCAAATCTACATGCTCTGTCAAACTTTTCCAAAATGCTATCTTCTAAATGTAGGTGAATCATCCATTAAAATAAATTACGTGGCGCTACATCCCTGGAGGAACTAGGTCTACCGTCCGACCGCTGCTTCATCCTCCATAGGCAGATGGCAGAAGTGGGCCATGTGTTTAGCATGCCGACGCCCAGGGCTATTAATGATAGTATCCGTGACCAGAGTCGCTAACTTTCAAACAAGCAGCTCCTCAGTTTGCATCACGAAGCTGAGTACACTCCGTTCCAGACCTCCTTACCTCAGAAAAATTCGCGGACCACGAAAGCGGTCGAATCATTCATGCTGGAGGTGCAAATAACGGATATACTGTATACGGTATACCACAAGTGAAACCCTCATGAATACCAGTATTAGTATAAACATGCTACGCTGCTGGGCACATTCCACTTGTTTCTGCTTCATGTTTTAAAACAGTTTTTAACAATAAGCAACTACTGTGGATGCTCCCCTATGGCGATATTTTCAATAATTATTGTATTGACTGTTCTACTCATACGCCGCGTGTTTGATACTGGCCAATAATGTTAAGCAATTCCTTGGATATAGACCAATCACGGTCGTTTATCTTTTAATACTCTTCCTCGGATCACAAGGATACAATTTATCTGATAAAACGTCAGCTCGTTACTGGAGGCGCAAGGCATCAACGTGCGGTGATTAATACGTCACATGCTGCCATGAGCAGTATGAAAACACATTATTTAACACAATATAACTAGTTTGGAAATTAAAATAATATAAATGTCCATTGATTAAAAACACAATCTCGATTCAGTGCATGCCAGTTCGTGTGGTTTTTTTTTTATAGATGTAATCAACTACCACGACGCCCTCAATCTTGTGATGCGCGCTGCTGGTAGCATTGGGAACTCTGATCAATTTGTGGACTGTTCGTTCATTTAATATGCCGTGCTCTTACAGCTGACAGAATACTGACAACAAAGTTAGAAAATAATTATTTACAAAATCAGTTAGATTTTATTCATGGAATAGTCCTAATAAATTCTACTTGAGATTACGATAACATTATAGGAGAAAAATTCCTCTGACACTGGGACTTGAACCCAGTACCTTTGGCTATTCGTGCCAATGCTCTTTCAACTGAGCTAAGCCAGAGTTCACTTCACAGCGCCAGATGGAACTTCTCTCCTATGACTAATTGTCCTTAATGGTCTACCTCGCAATCAAACAAGTTATGTCATGCAGTACTGTGAGGCACACTAATTAGTGATTTGTGTGACTGGGCATATGACATAACTTTTCTGTCTGTGAGATAGACCATTAAGGGCAATTGAGGATAGTTTTTTTCAAAAGCCGATAACTGCAGGTTTTTGACGAAATTGAGATATATATTGTTTCGTATAGTTTAAGTAGCTGCCTTTCCAATGGTTATACTGGTTCTTTCATATTCCGACATCTGTTCCACTCAGAAATGGTAGAAAAAGGGTAGTTTTTGCAAAATCTGATATCTCAAAACTATACCGGTACTTTATGTAGATATCGGCTTTTGAAAAGACGCTCTTCAATTAGTCATAGGAGAGAGGTTCCATCTGGCGCTGTGAAGTGAACTCTGGCTTAGCTCAGTTGGTAGAGCATTGGCACGGATAGCCAAAGGTCCTGGGTCAAAGTCCCAGTGTCAGAGGAATTTTTCTCCTATAATATTATCATGTAATGTCCAACAGCGACAATAATCTGTGGTTCATGAATATATATATATATATATATATATATATATATATCCATCTTGATTGTTACTGTACAATAACAGTGGAAGCCTGGTCACACAAATCACTAATAAGTGTGCCTCACAGTACTGCATATGACAAAACTCGTATGTCTGTGAGGTAGACCATTAAGGGCAATTAGTCATAAGAGAGTGTTTCCATCTGGCGCTGTGAAGTGAACTCTGGCTTAGCTCAGTTGGTAGAACATTGGCACAGATAGCCAAGGTCCTGGGTTCAAGTCCCAGTGTCAGAGGAATTTTTCTCTTATAATATTATCATGTAATGTCCAACAGAGATAATAATCTGTGGTTCATGAATACATATATATATATATATATATCCATCTTGAGATTATGAGTTTCATCGGATAAATGCATCGATAAACTCTTAATCTCTCGTGGGATTACCTATGACAAAACACATTAATGATTCCAATATACCTCCCAAATTAAGTTTCATCTTATCTACCTAGGTATGTACGAGCAACTGCATAGTCTACTGGTTAGTGTTATTCACTATGGATCCGCAGGCTCAGGTTCAATTCCTGGTATCTCCTTGGATATTTCTGAGGTGGGGAAATCTGGAACAGGGTGTAGACTACTTAGCCTGATGAGGACAACTGAGGATCCACTTGATTAAAAAAAGCATCTGCTCCCTCAAGAAAATCATTAATAATGTTCGTGAGTGTTAGTCTGCCATTGTTGAAAGACGAAGTAGATGACCTAGTGATTGGGTGGTAGACCCTGTCTCGCAATGGTATGTTGCACCAAGCTGTTGCATTTTGGTATTGCCTCAAGTAATTATAATTTTTTACCTTTCATTTCCTCAGCCAATCCCAGGAACATGTAAACATTTGTGTAATTACAAATAAGGTTTCAAAAATTTAAAAAGCGATGCCTCAGTAAGCATTTTTTAGAACAAGGCTGTTTAACATAGGAAAGGTTGCACAATATTTTAAATTCACATAATATAATACTTTGGACTGGTGTCGTACAATTCATTTATGGGAATCAAGTGTATTAGTAGGCCTATATATATTGGTGTTACAGGTATATGCTATTGTTATTGGTGATCCACTATAATATATATGAATATGCAAGAGACTTAAATTTATTACGACTATGTGCATGCATGGTGCTGAGTTTTCAATTTTTTCTCAGACTCCTGTGGATAGTTTCATATTGTTTGTGCTATAGTGTAAACTGCAAGATCATGTTACTCAAAGTAACAAAGTCGCTGCTAGAAAATGAAACTGCACAAATGAACCCATAGTCACAGCATATTGTATTACAATAAGATCCTTAAAATAAATATAGAGGTAGCATACATTAAATGAATGGCCAGGAGCATCAATACACTCAAGAATTTGGTGAGAATTTTTTATAAAGTTAAGGCATAATCAGTAGGGACAAATAAACATATATACAGATTAAGTATATATACACATGTTAACTTTACAGAACAAGTAGACCAATGTTTTCTCTATACAAGCTGTAGGGACCCTTAGGGTTCCAAGGGATTAGGAACCCAGATTATTAGGCATTTGGCACATGAAGATGATAAGATTGTTAGCTTTCACCTTCAGAATTATTCTGAGTACTCATTTCTGTTGGACACTGAGTCGACCTCAAGGCTACAGTGCCACAAGAAAAATTGGGCGAACCTAACAGTGACAAATTACCTCATTGAGGAAGGAACCCACAACGTTAGAGTTCTTAACACAGCTCCTCAGTCAACTGCACTATGGCATATCCTCTGCCCAGGTCTTTGTGGAGACCAATTTACTGTGATTTTAATATTGCTGTTAGCAGAGATTGTTGTATGTCCTGGGTGGAGATTAATGGACATTGTGGAAAATATATAAATTTCTTGGAATTGGAGTATTAAATCAATGTGAATATTACTTTCTAGTGCCATAAATCTACACCAGAATTAACATGAAAGTTCAATGCAGTCTTGGAAAATTTAGAAAAAAATTCTATGAAGGACAGTAAAATAGGCATAACTTAAGTTGAGAAACCAAACTTTTGAAGACAGGTTAAGCCTTTCATACCATCCTGAAAACTCTGTTCCTGACTAAAGACTTTAAACAAGCTGACATCACAGCCGTTATTGGTCTTCATGACCAAAGCCCTGCTTCTTTATCAAGTAATTCCTCGGTTGTCCTCAAGAAGCTGAATGCACCCCATTTCACACCTCCCTAATTTAGAAAATCCAAGGAGATAAAGGGGATGACCGTGCATCTATAACCAGCACTACCAACAAGGGGACCATTATAGGCAGATTTTGGTACGTAAATCATGTATAAATAAGAGGAAAAATTCTTGGTAAGAAATATGTAATACCAATAATAATCTGAAGAAAAAGTTTTACAAGAATATAATATTCAGGTTTGGGATTTTTAGGTGTAATTTCTTTACAAAAAAAAAGTGAAAAAGTAAGGCAAAATAAGGGGAGAAAATTTTCTACTTAACTTGTTATGTACCAAACTTACATTTATGAATAGCAATATTACCCCGCTGATGAGGTGGAGGGTCTCCAAATGGAGGTTACAGTACTGTAGATGAATTTACTGATGCTTATTTTCCTAGAGTCGGCCGTGGTGGTCTAGAGGTAGTGTGCCCGCCTCTAGATCCGCAGGGCGTGGGATCAAACCCGGCCGCGGTCGATGGATTTTTCAGGACGTAAAAATCCTGGGCACGGAGTCCTCCGGGAGGGACTTTAAGCTGGGGGTCCCGTGTCGTAGATTTACGGCACGTAAAAGAACTCCAAGCCTAAATTAGAGCCTCTGGACAAAATTTCTCGGCCCTTTCACGTCCAAGAAATACTTAGTTTCCAGAGGGGGGTTGCGAGGCGATGGGCTTACCACCTGTCCCTCTACCCTCTCTCGGAAAATAAGCATATCAAAATTAGTATAGGTAATGAAACCTCCATTGGAGGCCCCTTTGCCCCACCTGGGGATCGTAGGGTACCAGAATCAGAACCAGAATTTTCCTAGAGAGCAGAGAGGGACATATGGTAAGCCCATTGGCTCGACAACTCCTTAGAGACACCTATTAAATGGATGTGAAAGGGCTGAGGAATTTGGTCCAAATGCTCGAACTGAGGTTTAACATGTCATAAAATTACAACAAGGGACCCTAGTTTTAAAGTCCCTCCCAGAGGGCTCAGTGCCCAGGATTTTTATATCCTGAAGATCTATTTACCGTGGATGGGTACTCAGTGCAAAAACAATAAATACATTTTAATGTGTTCAAAACATAAAAATGAATAAAACGTGATTGCGTACAGTAGACTCAGAGGGATAAAGTCATAAATTTCGAAAATTAGTTCTAAAACCAGAGGAGATATTTATTTCAAAAGTGCTTTTGAGGTCGTATTGACCCATGGCACTAGGAAAGTTAAAGCAGATTTGATTACAGTAATACAAAAAATTCAGACATATTCTTGTTTATTTTCAGATATTTATGGCTATTTCAACTGGGAGCAAGCTGGCAGTTTTAAAGAACAGGTACCAGGGTGAACGTCTGGTCCACATGGGATAGTCAGCCTGCAGAAATGCCGGTCAGGATTGGGTTAACAGTGCTTGATTGTAAAAAGTGTTCTATAATTTGTTTTATAATATGTAATAAAATAGCGAGTTGTGAGACATAGACCCACAACATGTAATTTGCATTCCCATATACAATGTTGCCTTTATTTTCAGATTAAGCAGATTTTCAATAATTTGGATTACTTCCGGTCACAGTCCAGATAAATGAGGTTTCTCTTAATATCAAAATCTCTTAAACATTTTGATCAGCTTTTAAAGTGTTATAACAGTGGAACTGAATGAAGGGGATTGATGAAAGGAACATTGACAAAAGCTAATGAATAAAGAAAACTTGTGGCATTGTTACATATGTTGTAAATATTGCTTACTCAATGAAGGGGGTGCATAAGAAAAAAACAAGTATATTTAAATACAAATTGGTTCAATATTTATTTTACAAGAAGCTTAATTGTGATAGCTTGAGAATCCATGTAAACATTCTTTGAATTAGTTCAAATGTGTAAAAATCAGACAGTATCTGATTTTTTTATATACAGTGTTATCAGTTCCATATTTTGTATTTGTAGAACACATCATATTCAAGTCTGCAAATACTCGGAGATACCTGACCTTTTCATTAATCAATTCTGTGGAGAAACAGAATGTAAAAGCAGAATTTTTTCACATTCTCATTTGTTTGCAATTTGTTTAAAGGCTTTGCAAGATGATCCTAAAGTAGAATTCACTCCCAAAAATGACTCTTCTCGACTTACATTCTTCTCCCCAAATATCTTAGAAATGCATTGCAATTTTGTTAATAGAACACATCCAAGTTGATTTTGTGGACTTCGCTTATAACTTTATATATATTTAACACTGCAACATTGAGAATTTTAAGTACAATATTATAAGAAGTCTATTCAAAGGCATAATAGTAGTTTTTCTAAAATTACGAGACATTAGACTCAAAAGGTGAAATCATAACTCAAAAAGTAAAAAAAATTATACTAATGCACAAATCTATGTGCCAAATTGATAGGAGTAAAAAATCGTTAGGTTAGACTAGTGTAAAACCAAAAAATAATTTGAGGTTTCTAAAAACTCTTCTTCTAACCTTAAAGAGAATGGTTATTACAACATAGTCCTTCACCTTAATATTGGCGGTTCAAGGTCACTTGTTCCTATTCACTTCCCAAGCTGTTTACCCTCTTCGACCACTCTTTCCTCAGACTGCCTCTTTGCATGTTCCAGACTGTACTTTCAAACATCCCATATGCAAGCCACAAGCCAAAAATTGAAGGCTCTGAGGATTGTACACGATTTTTCTTTAGCTGTTACCATTGAAATGACAAGTGTAATCCAGTTTACAGTGTCAACGAGCAATTTTAATTTAATATGAATATGTTTAATTGTTAGGATTTTTCATAATTATAATAAATTAGAGCATTTTATTACAATGCTCTCATTCCAAATTTACTTATTTGGACACTAATTCGGAATCTATTTGACGTAGTAATTTTATTTCAGTCTGTATAAAAGCTGTAAATATTCTGCATACAGGTAGTCATACAACTCCTGAACTGTACACCTTTCTTAAGTCGTTAAGTCCTGATACATGCTTCAATTATGACATTCATTACTTAGGTGATTCCAAAGTCTTACTTTTAGTCTTGGTAGCTTCAGGTCTACCAGCTTCCACACATATTCTTTGTATGGTACATAATGAGAGGCCACAGGCATCAGCAACTGAATATGTCTCACTGTGGGATCTGGTACATAAGTCATGAAGTCTTTCAAATAACAGTGACCATTATAAACTATTTTCTTTGACTGCTTTCTGGTAGAGCAGTGGAGAGAGAATGAGAAAAGTGCAGTAGCTCGGAGGAGTACACAGATTGGGAAGTGAACAGACACGCAAGGGAGACAAAGCTTTCATGCTGAAATGTACTTTAACATTTTGGTGAAAGAATCAATTTGCTACAACAGAGATACATGAAACAAAAAACCTCTCCCTGTTTTCACTAATTGGCACTTAAACATACTGGTAAATTACTCGATAAATATAAGGCAAAGGATACAAGTAGATAATGGTTGAATTTATCAGCCCAAGCTAGCAGTTCTACTATTACCCGAATTTTCTATCGATTGTAGTCATTTATTGCATACAGGAAACCTTCCAACTCGCTATGAACATCTCCAAGTTCACAGCTGTCACCACAATTTTAAGGTACACTTGAGCATGTTAGTCTGACCACAGGAGTGATGGATCAACAACAGCAAACAACTGTAACAGTTCAGAATCAAATATAAAATAGTCAACTCAGATATGAGAAACAATTTTTTAAAAGGAAAACTTGATTACTACTTCAAGTTTTAACAAGCTCTATAGAAATCTAGAAACATCTTCAGTTGGATTTCAGTAAAAATTGCATACTGTACATGGACACTTAATACACTCATTTAATGAATCAACAGTCATCTCTTCTTAAGAAAATCAGAATTATTAACACATAGTGGAAAAATTCTAAGGAATGCTCTAAGCCAGGGCTGTGAAAATGGGTCTCAGAGAGAAAGAAATCACATATATCAACTGTTTCACTCTGCTTGCTAATACTCCAGATCACTTGAAGAGAACTTCATTATTTTTGCAGATTAGTAGATGCATGTCATGAAAACTGGTTTGTTTAGTATGTTCTACTAAATTTAACTACATTTCTCATTAAATACAAAAAAGCAGTTGAATCATAAAAACGTAGCAAATGGAATTTGTGAAATTTATTATCGCTTCCCAGGTATGGAAATTTACCCCCACCTACCTGGGAAACCCCTAGGGGAGTCAAATAAAAGATAATCTATTAATGAGCCCTCCCTAGCAGTAACATTTTGAGGCAATGTGGCAGCTGCATAGATACATGACGTCAAGCTCAGCTGGTTTCTAACTAGTGACCAATGCAATAGGGGAAAAAAGTTCATATACATTTGCACCCATTTTATGTCTTCCTAACAACTAATATAAAAAACATTACAGGATTTTGTTCACAAAATGTGAAGTGTTTCTGAATGTAAGTGTCTTGCTTTACAGCAATAAGCATATGAAGGTTATATTATTCACGTGGGGTGGAAATGATGCTCCCTAGATTATTTCATATTTTTGGGTAGAAAATTATAAACATTCCTATTCTGGTTATACCTAATACAGCTGGACAGAAAATATAAGACGAAATTGTGTGCAATGGCATTCATCATTGTCAAATGATCTAATTTGATGGTTTGTACAAAGTTTTACCTAGAACTGAATTCCATTCGATGGGATTTCTGACAAAGTCATTACCATCTACACAAGCAAAAGGATGCTTCAATGGATAGGCTATACATTCCATTTCTTATAAGGGCTAAAAATTTCCTCCACCATAACCCCACAGAGTTCTGTCTCAATGTTTCTGTTACATTCTGCATAACATGTCCCAATTCATAACAAAAATTTAGAAGTTCTCTCCTTTGATTATTTTACATACTTTAAATGCAAAATCAATTCTATAATACAGATATTTGGTATAGAAATCTGTAGCAATTGCCTATAGAAAATTCAAACAAATTTTACTTATTATGCGTTTTACCTTTATCATTGCCTGATTCGGAATGGAGAATTTTTCATACTCGAATGTTCTACAAATGTCAACTTAGCACTGTGCTAACTAGTCCAAAATATTTGGAAACCACTGGTATGAAACCAGATGCAGTAGAATATTGATTTATGATGCTTTGTGAAAGAGTACAGAAAGAGTAACGGCAATTCCCACATTATAGTGGAGCCATAAATAACGAATTCAAATATTAATTTTAAATTAGAAATAAATATTAGCTTTGTTTAGATTATCCAAAAATTTGGAGCAATTTTGGGGTTGGGTTCGAGGTTCCACTGTACTTAAATGCATCTTTAAATATATAGCAATAATTCTTTGTGTACTCGTATACGCTAAGAATAATGCTTATTACTTAATTCCTCCTCACATAAATAATAAGCATATTTGTTTAAACTTACTTCATTGGTAAAATTTGTGTGTCTGGAAATCTTGTCCACCAGTGTACATTAATAACAAATTCAGTTTATTGGGTCACTGCTTCTGAGAACCATGTACTCTACAAACTGAGTCACTCCTGTTTCTCTCTGGATTTCACAGGCCTGATCTAAGTGAAAGAACAACCTAAAGATAAGCATTATTGCAAACTCTCTAAATTATTTTTTTGTCATTCTACGTAGTATTTATTCACTACATAAACAGAAACTGCATTTGGGTATGTGCCTTAAATATGAGGATTTCACTCTATTTGTCACTGTGAGTCAATGACTAGAAATCTGATAATCAATTCAACACTGCTCTAAGTCCAACAATGCAAAATACAAAGCACTGCATTCATAATATCAGTTTCAAATCTGTTTGTAAGCAACTTACTGCTAAAAATACAGACTTATGTTGGCAGAAACTTGAATGTGATTTCAATAAGCTAATCACATATAAAAATAAATTTGGCATATTAAGTTTGTCTTCACCTCTTAATGACTTTCAGAATTCATTCACATAAAAACTTTCAAAACATACTGCAAGTAGGGCAATTTTACTCACTTCACACTAATATAAAGAGTTGTCATTAAGTTGTGGCGACACTAGGTTTTTAACAGCATAACTCACTTTGATCTGTCTCTATTTCTAGTATATTACTACTACTAATTGATTTGTTGAGATGAATAAACCCATGAGGCACACATCCATAACTACTGTACAATTTTGAATATGACTTACTGGGCTTAACAATGTAGAGAACATTTTTATCTATAACTCTAAGGACATATCTCAATTTTTTAGGATGGTGGACTTAACTCTCTTTGCCCGCGCACCCCGGAATTATCAAGCTAGGTGTATACTTGGAAAGGATTATGAAACAAGGTTTGATAAAAAAGAAAAAGTCCACACTTAAGAATTAACAAATGGAGCCAACCATTTTTAATGTCAATTCTTAAGGTTGTGAACAATTCTTGTTAATTTTCAGAATTACTGGAATGCTCATAGTATAAAACTTACTGTGAAAATGCAAAGCTAGTTATTTTAGTGAGCAGTACCTCTCACAATTCATGAACCAACTGATATGAAGAATTAACTTTATACAACTATAATAATTTACAAATCAGCACTTAACAAAGACCCTTAAAATGGTTGCTCTCTAATAAACAGGTTTTGAATACTATATGAGTTAACATAGGTCCACTATGCGAGCTACGGATCTCTAGAGCAGTAGATGGTTTTTACTGCAAGACAATGTCCAGCTTGGTACTAGTGAACAGATCAAACTTACCCTTCTTGCTTTCATTTCAGACCACATGCTTCATACCCTGCTTACTGCTGATCTTCCACAATATCAAACGCAATACTCCCCTACGCTTACCTCAAGAGCAATGAGCCCTCTCTTGCTCTCATAGGTGAATTTAGAAACTCTTATCATAATAACACATAACAAACAAATTATGAATTGTAATACACTAGAAAACAGTAAACACATTAACAGCAGTTATGCTCTTAGAAACATAGCGATGACTTAGACAAAGTAAGACCAATGATATAAATAAAAGACAGAATTGAGTCAAAACCAATACTCAACTTCACTCAATAAACACACATCAATCACAAGGCAATGAGAAAAGCATTCTCCAGTCCTTCATGATAAGAATTTTCTTGAAGGAAAGAAGACAAATCAAATATAACAACATAATGACTGAAAATGGGGTGAGACAAGGCTGCCACAATTTCAAAAATAAGAGAAATGTCTGATACGATACTCTTTCTAGTTCAGAAGGTTCGTTCACAGACTCCAGGAAAGTTATAATCTCAAACTTTTTTTTTTAAAGTTTCCATAGATCTTGTGCCCTGTTCTTCATGAAATGGTAATTTAAGCCAATGTTGACTTGAAATCCAGTGTTTGGAAATGGCTGAAATCATTTTATTAGTATTATTATTATATGCGGCAGTATTCTTCAAAGAGGGCATTATAAATCTAGTTCAGAGGAATAATAAAACAATTTAATATGGCAGGTGAATGTGAAAACCTGTAGAATCAAGTTATAAATACTTCTATTTGGTCTCCAATTGCAAGTTCAATTCGCGGACCTTAGCTCATGATATAGACACAATTGGGAGAAAAGCACAAAGTCTTTTCGAAGCCTGCAAGAATGTTGGATTAGAAATTAATATAAAAAACTAAGTATATGGTCATGAAACATCAAAATAATGTGCTACAAGATATTAGAATAGCCGGTAAACCATTCGAACAAGTGGAGAAATTGAAATATCTAGAAGCAATAATGACAGATATAAATAATATTAAGGCAGAAGTTAAGCATTGACTGAAATTTGGAAATGCTTGTTTTTATGCAATTCAGAAACTTTTATCTTCTTGTCTTCTGTTCAGAAATATAAAAATAAAAAATTATCCTGCTGGTTGGATAATCTAGAAGTGAGACATGGTCCCATACCCTTGAGGACAAACATAATCTGAGTGTGTCTGAAAACAGGGTGCTCATGTTTCCTCCCTTATCTCCTTCACCCTACCTACCTATTTGGGACTTAATTCCTATCCTACAAATTTATGCACCTAATGGGATTCGAACACAGGACCGCTAGCATGATAGTCAGATGTCTTAATCACTATGCCATCGAGTGATCACTGCTGTACAAAGCGAGAATTCATCTACTTAAGTTTAGAGAGCTACATGAAATAGCAGAGATTAATAATTTTGTATTAATTGTAATTGTGAAATATAGTTTTGGTTCAAGGGAAGTTTTAATTGGTACAAGGGTCGTTTTGGTTTTTTAATCAACTCATCTTGTGGGCAGCATACCATTCAAATCTAAAACTCGTTCCCAAAACAACCTCTACCGTCACGTGGTGGGTCCTGAGTAAAGCAAATGAGGCTCTGATGATGATTTGGTACAAGGGTTATTTTCATATTGTAGTAAATATTGCATATGCTTTGGTGAGCTGCAGTACCAGCACGAAAAGTTTCGAGGCTAGGGGAGCAGGTTAAGCGGGCCGTCGCCATAGCAACACACGGCCAGAGAGGGCGGAGCTTAAGGGGTGACCTATTCTTCTCTTTTTCCAGAAATTTTCAGTTGCACTTCATAGATGGATTTCTTGGTGTTACATGATGAATATTAAAAATATCACCATTCACAAAGTTCAAGTCCCCTATAAGCATACAATCTCAGCATTATTAAAAGATGTTTATAAGTAAACCAAATCTAACCATTTAGCTAACTAACCGCATGCTGGCTCCTCAGAATAAATTCAAATTCAAGACTTTACTTACAAGGGTTATCATGCTGAAACCTACCCTCAAATTTTGCATATCGATAGGTTTTCATTACAGATAGACACATGCAAAAATTTAGCTGCTCATACAAACTGTAAGAGGGTGAAAACGTGTTTGTATTGTTCCATAAACGAACAACGGCAGGCACTTGTACAGCTCGCTTGAGTAGCCCCCACTCTGGGAACATAAGCGACAGCAGAGTGAGGTAGAGGAAGGAGCTACAGTACGTATTTACTCATTCAATGCAATAGTTTATTTCTCGATAATCACTACTTATCATTTCCACATTTTGAAACTATTTAATCTGTTAGACATTGAGGGGTTGTTTATGAATGTTATAGGCAGATGTATGACCACTCAATTTGCATGATTAAAACAAAGATATTTCATCATGCACACAGAACCACAACATTAGCACTTCAATCAATCTGTTATCAATGTTGACATTTATTGCTCACACAAAACTCTTTAGGTGTTAAGAAATCGGACTAACATACTACGTATTGTGCTCATCATTATAGGCCAAACTAAAAGTAAATAATAATTTAAACAATTTAAACAGCACACGAGATTCAATTTACTTGCAAACCAAGTAGTGAAGTTGAGTGCTAGTTTATACTCTACAACAGGCATGGCAAACGAGGAACTGGAAGTGCGAAGTTACCCTCCCTCTCATCCCCACTATACTCTTCAGCAGCAGGCAGAGGCAACTAAACCGGTTGATTCTGGGACTAGACACGTGGCAGGTAGAAGGAAAAGGGAAGGGTAAATGTAGAGGTTAGAGCATTTCGCACATTCAGTGCCTCATTTCCCAGCCCTGCTCTACATCATCATTGTATTTATACTATCACTTTGTTAAATTAAATTCCATTCTAAAGACTGCTATCCTGATCATTATTTCTTGTTACTGGTATTACTACATTCAAATATTTAACAGCAAAAAAGCTTCTATTCAAAATAAAACAACACAATTTTTCCTCACAGTTGATCATAGAGCGGTATTATTGACACACAGTGAAGCCGGAATCCTCCTCACTGTCGGCCCAACCTCACCACATGTGCGTCTCACGAATCTCGCTGATAATGTGGCCAGCCTGTTGTAGAGCCTGCAAAACAAACAGAGATATTAAACAATTATTTCATCTCTTTCTCACTTAAAGGGATTGTACAGTGTTGCTCTCTTAACTGGCCAGAAAGACTCACAATCAGTTTCAGAAAACATTTTCATAGAAAATTGAATTAAGTAAATTCCATTTAACAAATTTCAGGGGAAGGCTAGAACTTTTACCTTGAATGAGATTATGTCGAAAGGGGATTTAACTCAAACCAAAAAATGCACTGAAATAAAAACAAATTATGTAAATTGCAGTATCTTAACACATTGTATTAATAAACCAAACTGAACAAGTGTGCTTCAAAACAAAGGGCAATACAACAACAACAACAACAACAACAATAATAATAATAAATAAATAACTACTACTACTACTAATAATAATAATAATAATAATAATAATAATAATAAAAAAAACTGAAAGGAAAAGTTGATCAAAACCAGTGATTATAAAATAAATTAAAACGAAGTAAAATAAACAGTAGAGCATGTCAAGGTAGTCTAGATGATTTGAAAGACATTTTTGCTCTATTTACATCAATTTTAAACAGGATTAGATAGTTTCAGGGAAATTTCCCCCATCCTCAGCTGGTGATCAACAAAGTTTATCTAATCTAGACCTCAAGCGAGAAATTTCCTCTCGGCTAAGAAGTTATTTGAAGTTGGCAGGAACATTCAAAAACCTGGTTTTCTTTTCCCATGTCTGTAGGATTACATTTATTTTACCAGTTTATAAATTCAATATTATGAGGGTCAATATTTGTAAATTCTCGAAGTGTTTATTCCTTAAAAGCGAGATTATCTTTAAAATGGGGTTTGTCAACAGTGGGAATTAAATATACTATCAACCAGTTCGGAGTAGGACACTATGCATATACAGTAGAACTCCAGTTATCCGAACTCCAACTGTCTGGATTGCCAACTATCCAGATAGCTTTGAGGCCGTATTCAAATGGTTTTTGCAGCAGCAAGCATTGGGAAACCCTGTTTCAGAGAAAATAATTTTCGAAAAAGCAAAACTTTTAGCAGACAAAATCTACAATTTATCAAAACAACTGACTCTGACTGATGTGGTCAAGATGTGGCACTTTATGTAACTACAGTACTGTACAATTTTGTTGTTTGTTTTATGATATTACCTTTTTTCCAAGATTTATCCAATTATCCAGATATTTGATTATCTGGATCGGGTTTGGACCCAATTAATCCGGATAACTGGAGTTCTACTGTATTATGAAAAGATGAAATTTCGTCATAGCAATTGTTGTTAGAGTTACAATGAAGCTCTTGTATTTTGGCCAAAATTCTTATAATCCCTGAATATCACTGTTTCAGTAAATTTTTTTTTTTCTCATGCGTAATTTAGAGATATAGAATACTTAATATACGAGAAGTATTTTTAAGTATGTTATGAAGGAGTAATATCTGTAAGCATAGTGAAATATGAGTACAGCAGGTATGGGAAAGGGTTGATGCACAGCCAGCCATAACGTATGTGTGATTTTAATTGTTCGATGCTTAATCATCTAAACCTGAATCACCAGAAAACTAATTCTCACAAAGTAACCATATTTTATTATTGTAGCCTGCTGGAGGTTAAAAATAAAAATAAAAATAATAATAATAATAATAATAATAATAATAATAATAATAATAATAATAATAAACTGTTTATTTTGTTGACTATTAAATTAATAATGTTGAAGTTGCATTTTACCATTGTTGAATTTAAGTGACAGGCTGTCTCAAATACTGGTCTGATTGAAAGAAAGAGGAAGTCACTATCAGTTACTTATCAAATTTTCAAATGATAGCTATACGTCAACTCCAAAATTTTAACCTTTCGCGGGCAGCTATGTTGTATGGCTTATGTTTTATGGGTGGAAGACATTTTAAAAAAATAGTAAGTTCATGCAAAAACTATTGAAAATAACTTATATCTTGCATTCATGCATAAAAACAACATATACCTTGGATTTTTGCCAAATTCTACCACTAATCTGCTACACAAACAATGTTTTATTATTTCCGGTGAAAATGTTTACGCAGAAACAGCACAAGTCTCATTGAGCGCATTATAAGTTTACATAGGCTTACAGTAGGCTATGATTTTCAATTGGATCAGTATAGGCCTATAATCAAATGACAGGCAGAACTGGTCCTTATTGGATACTGTATATTGTAATGGTAGATGATGAGCCTGAATCAAAATTACTCGAACTTCCATCCAGCTTGGTACACTATTGTCAGAGGTGTCACTCACGTCACTCTCCCTCTCCCTAATGCTGCCGATAGCTATCTCGGAGAACTTCCCTCACTATCGCTAAATGATAATTCTGACACTTCACTATCACTATGATTAATTAATTTGTCAATTACAGAACCAATAAAACACTTTCATCAATGTCATTTTACCAAAAATAATGGGAAAACACGAAACAAAGAAAGCATGCCATTTGGATGATATGCAAGCTCAGTGAAATCCTCTACTAAAATCATCCTGATACACATGTAAAAGGGAATTCCCAAGTTGGAGTGGTTAAGAGAACATTCCCCTGCCATCTTTTGAATTTTCAGTGTACTACATGCGTGAAAAGAGCCGATCATCATATTATGAATGTTCAGAGAACCTAAATATAAGTTTCTGCCCACAAGTGTGGTGAGTGTACGTGGGTTTCTGCCCGCGAAGGGTTAAGTGACACATGCATCACCTTAAATGAAATCTGGAAGCTTTTTTATAAAATCTAGCATTTATATCAATATAAATATTAGATGGAAATTTACAGTGAAGTGTTCAAATCTGTAGCAAGATTGAGATCGGAAATATACACACAAAACTTCACTAAAAAGGTATATTTACCCAGAATGATCATTTCAACGGGTCTTCCCGCCATCATCAGCTGATTCCGACTGGCCCTCTGGCGGCGGATGAATGAACTTGTCAATCAAGGTTCCATGTATGCCAACTGAAGTGTCAAAGTTTAAAAGATTTTCTCGGTTCTTTTTAATGAATATTTTTTCCCATACCATAAGATCTATTGGTTTTTCAACTTGTTTTAATAATTCAATTTCAATTTCAATTTCATGGCCTACTTCCCAAAAATGCATTGCCAAAGCGGATTTTTCAATTTGTTTATTCATAATGTTCCTAAAATGTTCTTCTCCCCTTGTGTCTAAATTCCTTTTTGTTTGGCCAACATAAAATTTTCCACAATCTTTGCAATTAATTTTGTAAATTCCAGCTTCTAATAAAAACCAACCAGAAAGATAAGGTCCCTCATTACAAAAAAGCTGGAATTTACAAAATTCATTGCAAAGATTGTGGAAAATTTTATGTTGGCCAAACAAAAAGGAATTTAGACACAAGGAGAAAAGAACATTTTAGGAACATTATGATTAAACAAATTGAAAAATCCGCTTTGGCAATGCATTTTTGGGAAGTAGGCCATGAAATTGAAATTGAAATTGAATTATTAAAACAAGTTGAAAAACCAATAGATCTTATGGTATGGGAAAAAATATTCATTAAAAAGAACCGAGAAAATATTTTAAACTTTGACACTTCAGTTGGCATACATGGAACCTTGATTGACAAGTTCATTCATCCGCCGCCAGAGGGCCAGTCGGAATCAGCTGATGATGGCGGGAAGACCCGTTGAAATGATCATTCTGGGTAAATATACCTTTTTAGTAAAGTTTTGTGTGTATATTTTCGATCTCAATCTTGCTACAGACTAGCATTTATACTTTATTCATAAACACATCAAATAAATAATAATTTTAAAAATGGAATAATGGAAGTTTTTATAGACTAGCAATAAATTCTTGTGAGGTACCGTTTGAAAGATCACTGGATTAGATTATTTATATAACAGCTAAACTGTCTGTGAAACCTCAACATAAATGGAATCTCAGCATTAATGAAAAATCATAATATACCTTCAGCATGTCAGCAGCCTCTTTGCGACGTTGTGCGATGTGTTCAGACTCGTTGAGTAGCTCCTCTGCCTGATCTGATTTATACAAATGTGTCACCAGTTCTGACTGAAGGTTGTCTTTCACATAGTTGACAAGGAAGTGCATTACAGCCTTCGGAACACTGTCCTGTATCGATTTTCGCACAATGTAGAAGTAGGATTTGATCAGACGCTCTGTGAAAACAAAACTTAATTAGCAACAAATTTCACAATTTATAATTTAAAGAGAATTTTCTGAACTACTGATATCGTATATAAAATTTGATATGAATTTGATATTGACAACTTTCTTAATTTACTCACAGTCTTTTATCACCTTCAATATTAACGGTACTCTCCTAATGACTTACCAGCTGTTTCAGCTCAATCATTTTCAAACAGCTAGCAGGTTTACATCACTAGAATTTTCTCCACAACAATTAATGAAAACATTATCAAACTTTTAACATACCTTCACACGGAAAAAGGTGATTGGGGATCAGCACAAAATTTGTTACTGTCAGTTACCTTTAGACCTAATAATGATTCAAGTTAAATTTCACCTTCCCCATCTCTTTTACTTTCTGACACAATCAATTCATCTCCAAAACCACTGTTTTGTAATACAGTGAAATCTCGATACAACGATTTCGCAGGGACCAGAAAAAAATATTGTTGTAGAGAGAGATATTGTTATATCGAGAATTTACAAAAAATGTTCAAATATTGGTAGTATATGTAGGAAACAACTTCAATAATTGAAATGCTTTAAGTATTTAAGGAAATAAAGAATTTTTACACAAGAACTGCTATACTGTACTGTATTCACTCCACCCTTAAATTATTACACTAACTTATGAGCAAACACATTGTCTTTTCAGGAAGAAGCTGGTAAAACATCCCAGTCTCGTCAGCATTATAAATATCTTCTGGCAAATATTTCTCAGTAATTTTTTTTCATTTCATTACTGCACCAGAGATTTGCGTCATTTGTTGGTGCAGATTTCTCTTCCCATTGAATTAACTTAAAAGTTATGCCATGGCGGTCTCTAAAGCGGACAAGCCACCCATTGCTTGAAGTCCTCCACACCAAGCATGGTAGCAAACTTCTTAGCTTGACTACAAATCAACGGTCCATTTATTGGAATGTTTAAAGTTCTTTTTTCATTGAAGCATTCCAAGGTTGCAGCATCCAAGTCAATAAATGTTGCCGTTTTCTTTCGTTTTCTAGTAGGATCCACGGCATTTGAATTGAGTTTTTCCTCGATCTCATTCCTTTTCTTTAAGAAAGTCGACACCGTAGATTCCGAAAGCCCGTACTTTTTCGATGTTGCAGTTTGTTTCATGCCTGCGTCAATGTCTTTAATTACAGCTAATTTCTGCTGCATACTAATTTGTTTGCGAGAAGCCATGCTGACAGAGAAGCACAACAATACGCGAACACCACCAAACAAACTTGCCGTGCAGTGCAGGCACTGACTGGCGACCAGGCAACTGGTTTACTCCATTGTGCACTTGAGCGAGGGTGAAGCACGATCAAGGTCAAGGAAGGCGATTCCACCCTTAAAACGAGGCGGGGGAGTTCATGATTTGGACTTTCACGATCTATTTTTATCGTTGTACCGAGGAAAATGTATTTACGGGGATTCTAAATGTAATCGTAGTGGGGAGGTTTATCGTTATTAAGAGTATCGTAAAACCGAGGGGAATTTTACATTATTTTAATGGAAAGTATGCCGGGACCAAAATATTTTAACGTTATAAAGAGTATTATCGTTATATCGGTAATCGTTGTACGGAGATTTCACTGTATATCAAACGTCAAACCCTTTATCATTCAATGTACTTTGGAGGAACTTTTACTTTTATTCACAGTGCAAGAACTGGCATTACCAATCATACCCACCATTTCAGCTCATGCCAGGTTTCATTTTTAATTAGTTTTTTTTAACAATTTTAAATTTGGTTCATTGAAATGCCTAACTTCAATACATTTCCCTTCCATTGTCTTATTTTTGTCACTACTTGGCCCAATTTTTAGTATAGCCTCATGATCCGATATTACTGTATTTATTACCTCTGCTTTCTAAAAAGAATTCAAAAGATCAATGCTTCTTTATGGAAGACAATCATAAGTACAGCTATTTTGACCATTAATAATGATTATGTCAATATTCATGCCTTCCCATAGCTTAGTTAACAATAAAACATTATGATAAATAAATATCAATTATAAAATAAGCTCTAGGCCTAACTAGATCTGCATCATAATTAATCGGGTAAATATTGTTCAGCCGTTGCATTAGAAACTCACCAATCACATCACAGTCACGCTGTTCCCGGTCTGACAGCTTCCTACTCGTCTGCATAGGTACTTCAGGCAGCAGGTTAACTGGCTTCTGCGGGCTCAATACACCTTTCGAGTCATTCTGGTGAGTTGGCGTCACACTCGGGGAGTTGTCTGTAGAAGTGTTTTCTCTTTCTTGCTTAGCATTGGGCAAGTAATTTGTAAGCCAAGCTACTGGATTAGCAAGTTGATCAGGGTTGTATCGGTTCAGAGCATGATTCTGAAAATAATGTTCAATAATGTTTTGTAGACTTATCATTGAATAAATCATTCACTAAATGAATTTTTCATAAATTTTGTTATATGTCCACTTTTTATCAATAATTTTTCGTGTGTGTAGTTTAGAAAGGGCATGTGTCCACGACAAACAAACCACCCTTTTCATGTAAAAATTCTGAAACTCGTGTGTCAAGTATATTTTAGTATCCTCTCCAAGTTGTCTTAGAAAAACTTGAAACCGAACAAATTGCTTTCAATTTAAACAGTTTTTTGTGTTTCCTGTAAAATTTGAAAACTGTGACCAGTGACCTTTCTAAAACAAGCGATTCATTATTATACTAGTCTTCCTTAGATTTATTCATCACTTTGCATTGATCTTACATACCTATGAAGTAATTGAGCAAAATATATTAATATGATATTTTGAGCACAGCAAATTTCCAAATAATTTTCTAACAATTGATGATACTGATTAAAATAAGATGAAAACACAGTGTCCTCTACCTTTGGCACATCTTTATCACCAGCTTCACCACTTGTAATTGAAGGGGTGGAAATATTTGAATGTGCTACTACTCTCTTGTTAGCTGGCCGCATTTGCCGTTCATCATCTTCCACGGATTTAAGAAGTGATGACACTAGAGCAGCATCCTTGTGGAAATCTGGATGTTTGGTGTTTATGTATGCCAATTCAATTGCTACGAGATTTTCAACCTAAAAAAAAAAAAAAAGAAATTATAATTATTAGAAACAATTTTAACTTAATGAATTTTATTATCTGATCCCCATAGGAATCTGCCAGATGACACAGAATAACAGACATGGTAAGACATCACATAGTATTAGTATAGAATTAAAGTTTAGGGAAAATGTTACATAAACATAGTAATACAGTTCTGCTGGATTCTAAGAGCTGTGAATTCCGTCAAGTGATTTCTCAAGATAGCCACTGAGAATTTAACAATGTTGTGATTTCTTCATCGGTTCATTGTTCTAATTGATATTTCTTGCACCAATTGACAAAGAACCTGGAAGTGGTTCTACATGCACCAAAGAAGAGACCGGTGACAACAATGGATTTGATGTAATAAAACGATAATGCTCTATTAGAAACATTTTTACACAAGATTTGAATTTATGCAGTACAGAGATTTCCTTTAGATGTTGTGGTAGGCCATTACAAAGCTGGAGGCCAGTATAGATAAAACTCTTTTCAAACAAGCTTGTGTTATGCGGAATTATCCTAAGTTCTTCTCTGTTTCTTGTGTTATGGGAGTGTACTTGTGAGTTGATGGTATATATGTTTAAATTTGATTTGACAAATGTCACTATTTCGTAGATATAAATACAAGGCAGAGGCAATATATTTAGATCTTTGAAAAGTGATATAAACAGCAAAACTAACAAATCTTAAGAGCTGATGGTCAACTTATATACACTTTAAGCTCCACTTACGTCACATTCTTTCATGGACTAGTTTTGGGGAAACAACTCATCCCCATCCTCGGCTGTTGGTCGACTGTTATCCACACAGCAGTGAATGTGACGTAAGTGGAGCTTAAAGTGTATATAAATTGACTATCAGCTCTTAAGATTAAGAATGGATTTAAGTTGAATTTTTCCACATAGTATGGGATAGTGGGTTCGTAAATGCTTTCCTTTCCCTTGTCTATACCGACAGGTTGTTCAATAGATGATTCGAAACGGACTGTTGGATCGATGTACAGTTTGATTCCTTCTATTTATGGCAATAGTATCGATCCTTCTGTAATTCTCAACTCTGGATATACTGTGAATTTCTTGGTGAACTTTCAGACCTTTGGACTGGCGAGATTAGCTAGAAACGTTCTCTCAATGTCATGCTGTAATGATGCTTGATTCGCAAAAGTTCTCCCTGAGGACAACAAGTCCCTAGTACAAGGCGGAGGGTTTCATACGCATTACAATGCCTGCAGGGGGTTGTGCTATTAGAGAATCCTGGGATCGAGCCATTAGGTGGTACCACGGAGATCGTTTTTAACATGTCTCTTCAGTCACCACTACTAGAGAGCTTTCCTTTTCACTGAGATGTCTTTCCTATCTTTCTTATCATATTCAACTATGGGTTCTTCAAGGCTACGAGATGTAATGTGTTCATAATTACAGACCAAGTTAACATGTAGCTTCCGAACATTCTGTTAATATTAAGTTGCTGTAAATAGGCTTCCCATGAAGTACATAGGAAGGCCCTTGTATGTATTAACGTGTACAGCATACTGTTTCCTATTGTGAGCATATATAATACTAAGTGACTGACCTTCAAGCATGTGTTCTCTATTTAGTTTAAATAAGGAACTATGATTGAAAGTGTTCTCATTAATTGTTTTATGCTTATTCTTGTATATTCCCAATGATTCCAGTGTTCAATCTGGGTCCTTCATTATGTCTGCATAAGATTTCTAATGCATTCTCTATAGTATTCAGTCGATGTTTTTCATTGAATAAGAGTTTGGCATAAGCCAATTTCTCCATATTGAATTTATACATACCTAAGATTTTAAATATTATATTTATGTTATAAGCAAAGATCATACTTTTTATTGTTTAGCTAAATTCATCTTTTGTTAAATATCATTTCCTTAGGGGTTAAGATGGCACAACTGATGTTCTGAAATGCTTACCTGTATAAACTCTAAAGTAAATTAGCACATTTAAAGAGATTGATACAAGAAGAATACAACTACAAGCATTCCACTTATAGGCTAACAAAGAAAATTTTACTTTACACGAACAGTCTATTTTCCAAAACGTCATCTTAAGTGGTTTCTATATTTTATGAATATTTTTGAAGCAAAAAGTGTATAGACTGAATACAAACTAACATGAAACAAGATATAAGATTAGACAGGTGTGAATTTGTCATTTTATTCTACTTAAAGTGTAAATAACCGAAACAATCAAAGCACTTTTTAGCAGAGGGTTCTCTATTTACTAAGAAATTGTCATTTCCAATGTAAATTTTAAATTTTAACTTTAATACACTTAAGAAGAATACTGTAAACAACATAATTAGAAAGGTTATTTAGGAAATTTATCATGACAACTGTAGGCCTACATTCTTAACTTGATTCATGTCCTTGCTAGGTTAGTAAGTAATAAGTAAAACTTGCAACAAAATACTTTAATCATTGTAAATATTCTATCTGATTCAATTGTAACATAACCTTATCTACTGGTTGGGTAATTCAACTATGATATATTGAGGGATAAGGTGGATTTTCGATTACATTGTATTGACTTGCCTTGTTGTAGTGAGCCCCCCTGCCAATTTTCTTCTCTATACTCTCCATTTAAGGTAAAAGGATCTAATGTTTAATCCTCAAGAGTGGATTCCTTACCATAGAGTTTGTAGTAGGCAAGCGCCTTCGCAAGAGGTGAGTCACTACATCCACAATTCGCTCGTGAAGTTTGGGAAAACGCATCATCTCCTGTTGCACCTCTGTGCCGCAGTGTTGTATAATTCTCTGCATCTCCTCGTGAACCAGCTCCACACATCTGAGGGAAGGTTCCTCCAAGCGACGAATCTGCCTCTTCACTAGTAATTCAAACGATACCTGCAATATACCCAAGGATATTAAATAACTGTATATGAAGCAAACCTATGTATACCTATGTAGTAGGAGGTGTCACGGGATACAATGGGGATTGAATGAAAGACTGGAAATTTTGGAATATGCTGATGACATTTGCTAGTTGACCCACAGATTTTCAGATATAAATGATAAATTACAGGAGATTAGCAAACTTGCAGATACAGCTGGCTTGGAAATAAATGGTCATCATTCTGCCAGATCTTGCTATGTTCAAAATCTTAGTTTTGAGATTCAGCTGTTTTAAAGTTTGAATAAACCATTGTATATATGGACTTGGCAACAATAGAAATATTAGTTACATAGAAATGGATTGGGATATTAATTAGTGAGATCTACCTGGCTATGAAGCATCCTTCCATCATTGTAGTAGTATATATAACACAAAATGGCCATTTTTGGAGTTAGTGACTTCTGCCTGAATGATGACAAAATAAACATAAAAGTACAGAAACGAGAGTTGATAGTAAGATGAACTCCGATCTTACGTTGGGAGGAAAATCAACCAAACAAGTAAAATAATTTTCATATATGGGCAGTACAATCTCCAAAGAAGGAGGGGCAGCTGAAGATGTTGGCAAAAGAATTAAGAAAGCAAGAGGTGCTTTCAAACAATTAAAATCTATATTAAACTGCATTGGAAGTTAACAGTGAAGTCATATAACATAATAATTATGTACTGAGTTGAATTTAACACTAACATTCACTTTTGGTATAGTTTACCTGTACTAGTTTCGGTGCCTTCGCTACCATTGTCAACAGCTATACTTCAACTATACCAAAAGTGAAGGTTAGTGTTAAATGCAACTCATTACATAATTATTAAATTAAAATCCATCTGAAGAACGAAACAAATTTCCTCAAACTCAGATTATTTAATACAAATAAAAAATCCATCTTATTGTATGGATGTGAAACATGGAAAGCCACAAAAGTAATTCATAAGAAATTGCCAAGTGTTTGTCAACAGAAGTCTGAGAAATATTATGGGAACTTGGTGGCCATGGACCATATCAAATGTAGACCTATGGAAAAAAGCTGACCAGATAGAAATCAGTAAAGAGATCAAGTTTAGAAAATTACACTTAATTAAACTTAGAAACGTGCAATTTGCATACAAATGAATGTGGCTAGCCATTAAACCATTTGTATGCAAATTGCACGTTTCTAAGTTTAAGTAATAAAAATATTCTGCAATGACTTTCAATTAGTGGCCCTCATGACAAAAGAAACGTGACCCATTTGACCCTCAATTTGACATGCCTGTCCTAGAGTAACACAATAGTTCCTTATAACATCAGGCAAAGTATAAGCTTCCTTTGCATTATCCATCCTCATGGCCAAGTGAAGTAAAGTAAAGTAAAGTAAAGTAAAGTAAAGTAAAGTAGAAAAGAATATTACATACAAAATTTCCATTTTTGCCTGAAAATATTAGTATTTATGGGTGTGCCATGTGTAAAAAGAAAAAAAATAGCATGCCGATGGGTTAAATACTTTCTACTAACTACCTTACCTCAGGAACAAATAACGCTGGTCTCGGTCCTGTGGCATTTCTAATGGCTGTGAGAATATCCATTTTTGTGAGACCTGAGAGTGGACTGATTGAATCCAAAGTTCTTCCAAACGTCTCATGGAATATGTAACATATTCTTGCTCCTCCGCACCTGTAAAACATTACATTAGTATACAGTCACAGATAAACTAAACATCTTAAGGACTAGAATGCACAAAGTTTGTGATGCTTGACACAAGTAACGCTACTCCCTTTGTGCACTAGTTCATTCACAACACAGACCTGTGACCCTTTGACCCGAATATGAGAAATCACTATGAAAATCTAAAATGCAAGTGAAATACTTGCAAATAAATAGCAAATTCATCATCGTCAACTCAGTGTAAACATAAACTTTGCATTAAATATTGTTTAAGGATATCGCATTTTGCAAATTTTCATTTTACTGATTTGAAGATGCATTAATGATGCTGGAAGGTGATGATCTATTGAGATATAGCGTTCACTGGGAATCATGTAGCATTGGTTGTGTGAGATAATTCTGCCAATTATTTTACAAGAGAACAAGGTGAACTTCCAAAGCAATATGACGTTATGTGAAGTTCCTTTCCCAGCTGGGATAAAAGAGCCTTAACATCAGGATAGCTTTGCTGTGGTTTTAGGATGTAATGGTGCTTGGAAAGCAATATGCAAATATATACCGGTATATATATATATGAAGCACACAACAATGAATTCTTGTTTCACTACACGCTATATGATCACTTTACTTATTTACAAATCTGTGTACATTTCTACTCTAGCAATTTCTCCAAATCATTTTTCTCCCTGTCTAACAACATTTCTACAACCCAGGACCCATACTTCTTACTACAAACCTCTTCTGTCACTTGCTCACTTCACACATAGGCAATGTCGCATGTATTTTGGAAAAAAATGCCTGATTAATTAATTTTATCTGTGCATAGCATAAAAATAAATATTCAATAAACAAAGATTTGGCTTCTGAACTTATGTCTATCTGTATCTGTAGTATATTCTCTGTCTCCAAATAATAATTTAACCAATTTATCCAGGACCTATTTTCTTCATCATTGGTCTATCTCATATTGCTTTTCACATGTGAAGGGACAGTATTGATATAACAGAATGAAATGAGAAGTGAATCATGAAAGGTAACCCACAGATCCAATCAGTCTTAAGGTGTCCATTAACATCACATTCAGATTTTAAAATATTTGTATGCTGCCAACTGAGCTACTAGAATTTATAAACAAGTATAACTGGTGCAACTGGTAAGTCACACAACCTACAGTAGGATCAGCACTAAAATCTGTCTCCAACACTGAAATTCCAGCAAACTTTAAATATAATATCAAAAGCACAAATGACAGAAACAGTTTCCCATGAAATGCAATACTTTGGCCAATGAAGCTGTTTTAGCTCTCACAGATAATAATCAGGTACAAAACTATTTTTTAAATAAAGAAACTCCAAAATGAATACAGACAAAAACATCATGCCCTAAATGTTGTAGTACAAGGCGTGTTTTTAAAGTAAGCACCGTTTAAATACTTTGCGGCTGCAGCATTGCAGTCGCGATTTTGAGCATGCGCACATCATTTCCTCCATTCATTAGGAAGCCAGACGCATCTGTGAGTGATCGTCACTTTGTGTTTTCCTATTATTAGAGTGTTCCAAAATGTTCAAAACAATTGAAACCTGCTGGTTGAATTCTTGCCTAGGAATGCGACAATCAACAAAGACATCTATTGTGAGACACTATGAAAGCTCTGTCGTGCAATACAGAAAAAAAAGCATGGAATGCTTTTGCGTGGAATCCTTTTGGTTCATGACAATGCCCGGCCACACACAGCCAAGCAAACTCAAGATATGATCGCAACATTAGGTTGGGAACAATTTGACCACCCTCCCTACAGTCCGGATTTGGCACCAAGCGATTTTTATGTTTCTTCATGTGAAGAAATTCCTTGGTGGAAAACATTTAAAAATGATGATATTGTGAAACAAGAAGTGCTCACAGGCAGTATCATTCTTTGACGAAGGCATATAAAAACTGGTTTCCCATTACAAGTGCCTGAATAACGGCAGAGACTAAGTGGAGAAGTAGTATGAGGTGTAAGGTAATGAATGATAATGAAGTTTTTGGAAAATAATGTTCTGTTATCTTTAAAAAAAATATTTTAATTTTAATTTCCTCCTGTAACACTTACACTTGCCTTAAGACAAAGAGTACCATACTTTGAAATAAAGAAGGAAACAAACAAATATAAACTTAATACCAATGAGTCTGACTATGTAACATAATGTTGAACTTGAATACACATAAAAGCAAACACAAGGGAAAAAATATATATATATATTTGGTCCATATGTATGGTATTTACTTTAAAAACACGCATTTCCTGAAACTCTACCTAAAATTGTAAAGCGTTCCGTAAAAGAAAACCAGATTGAAATATTATAATCTACCCAATACATATTTTGTCCACTCACAATTTTTTTCTTTGTAAGATTTGACAACAGGCACCTTACTGCAAAAAAAATCTGGAAACAGCTACGATGTGCTTTCTGTACAATGAGAAAATTAACTACAATTTGTATGAGTTGCTTTTTAGCCAAAACACAAACTGTACAGTAGAAACTCAAAGCAAAAGAAGAAATTTCAGTGACTATTTAGCTAATGAAACAGTGATAATCCACTGTAAATTCACAAACAAAGAACAATGAAACATCTTCATATCTGTAGCTTATTTGATCAAAAACGATTTATCATTGAACACAGCGACTAGGTTTATATAAGCAGCATATGATCGAAAGAAGATATGAAAATAACATTATTTATATGTGCGGTGAAGCATTTCTAATCTCGTATAATAATAAATACAATACTAATAACAAGATATTATTTTAGCAATGAGGTTAATTGATCCAGCTGATGAAAATGAAAACACTGAAAAGTTGGATGCCACATGACCATCGATGATGTTGCAATGATCAATATATCAACAAAAGTAATGTAATTTATTCTTTTTTGTAGTTTTATGTTATTCATTACATGCTTAAGTATGTAAGTATTTTCTAAATAGTCACAATAAATATAACTCCAGGCCCGGATTCTCCCAAGATAATTCCATTTGCAACTTCCTTGCTCGTGAATTTATCAGTAATATACAGACCTCTCGTTATATTACCTATGAACATACATTCATTCATAATCATCGCACTTTCATACTCATAAATCCTAAAGTCTTATGTAAGGGGCTATTACCTAAATATATATTTGTTTTTAGTGCCATAATTTTTAAAATGTGGAACATATGCATGATTCTCTGTTGTAATTTGGAAGATTTAGAGTATATTTTTTATTCATAATATCAGTTTAGATAGAATAATTTAAGACATATTTGTATCTTTTGCTAATAATAGAGATGAGTATACTTACAATTCAGTTGTCTCAATGTTCCTAGCGGTACCCTCAATTGTAGAGCAATAAGCAGAAGCAAATTTTGTAATTATCTGTAATAATGTTTGACTCTTATCTGAAACATCTTCGCCGTAGGAGTTGAGCAAAGACTGGAACTGTGACACCATTACATTCACCCTAGTCTGAAAGCAAATACACAATGAACAAATAATTTGAACTCCACTATGAAACCAATAACATCAATAACTTAATGAATGTCATGAGAAAATATTCTCTCAAGGACCTTGGGAGTTTACCGAGCTACCCCACCTCGAATAGGAGGCCACTGCCCCGAAGGGATGTAGGGTATCTTATCTTATGAGAAAATAAAGTGAATAGGAGAACATCAAAAAGGTCTGAAGGAGGTCCCAGGTTTTGAATGAATCCAAAGAAGACATTTTCTCTCACAGCATCTATAGCAGGCATTTAAATGACAAGTCTGTATCAGGCCATTCTTAGATTTTGATTGGCTGGGGTAACTAGCTGATTGGTGCGGTAAAAATAAAGAACATGGGTTGAGCTGTCGGCAAACTTTTCCTCCTAATAAAATGAAGCAGCCTGGCCATGCACTGGAAATAAATAAACATTTTCAATACCTTCAAATCTGGTAGACAATCACGAATATGATGCATGAGGAGTCTGTTGAGTGTCTTGGCAAGGTATGGGGTTCCGTTCCTATTGGCTAAGGTTGGATACTTCCTCTGCAAGAAGGCTGCTTCATCTTTCAAGGCATCTTTTATGCTCTGAAAGAGAAAGGAGTAAAATCATCCTTAATGAGTCAATGATTATATATCAACAATGTTAAAGATTACAGACATTTATGAGTTATGACTAATGAACATTAAAATGAAAGCATTTGTGAATTGACATACTCAGAAAGTGGACAGAAAGAAAGTAATATGTTTTAATAAATGATAAGTCTTTTTAACATGTTATCCTTTCATCCAACTGAGAGAGATTTAATCCATCTGTAGCTGAGTGGGGAACAGCAGGCCAACCATGAATTTTAATGCTTAACTACTCAGTCTTTTTTTTTTTTGGGGGGGGGGGGTTATCAGACTCATATAATCTTCTTTCAGATATTATGTAAATGTAAATGCTATTGTAACTTTATTGACACAAAGTTTGTTTACTTTTTCAGTTTCAGCTGGTAAACTGGTGAGAATTGCTAAAGCTGAATCTAAGAAAATGCAAGCTTAGACTACAAAATATGTTACTAGTATAGCTGCCTTACAATCTGCTATGTCATACAACATTAACAGTGAACAGAAATAGAAACTAAACTTCGTGGCGCGACATCCCCGAAGGGACAAGGCCTACCACTGACCGCTGCGTCATTTACCTATAGGCAGATGGCAGGATTGGGGGGCATGTGGTCAGCATGCCGACACCCACGGCCGTTAATGGTGGTTTCCATGACCGAAGCCGCTACTTCTCTATCAAGTAGCTCCTCAATTTGAATCACGAGGCTGAGTGCACCCCTACCAGACCTCCCTACCTAAGAAAAATCCGAGGAGGTACCGGGGATCGAACCCGGGCCGACAGATCTGGAGTCAGCGACGCTAACCACAAGACCACGCCGGTGATCGAACAGAAATAGGCCTATATGAAATTAATGCTAAATTGTGATTACAAAGAAAGGAGAGATACTAAGACTAAATAATTCCTATTAATGTTTCTAAAGCTATTGTAGAGTGTGTGGAATATCTGAATAACTGGATTCATCCATCTGCTAATCTTTAATGAATGTAATTACAAGTATATTAAGTAACTCATCTTAAAAGAATTTTTTGAAAAAGTAGTATGTCTTCTGTAACAACCAGTTTCTTCTTTGCTTCATTTGATAGTTTATTGTAAGCCAATAAAATAACAATCTTCCTAACATACTTTTGGATCTAGATACAATAAACTACTGAACAGATGTAATGATGGTATGTAACACAGAATGCGATATTAGATCGCACATGTTCTCAAATATTTTCACACATTTATAAATGAAAATGTTCTTCTTCTGTAACTGAATGACACTTGTTATATTCTTATTGCATGAACAAAGTTGTCATTAGAGCGTATTATTTTGAATCGAAAGAGTTAGCTGGAGATCAACATGCCACTTAGGGAACTATTAAGCATCATAATAAAATAATGAAGAATTATAATGTACCAGTACTCATAAAATAGTGTGGGAAGAGAAATGATTCAGAATATTCCACTCTTACCTTATTGTCCATGATATCTTGCTGAGAACGGTTTACTATGCCTATTATTCCCAGCTTTACTGGAATCACACGTCCACACAAAATGTCAATGGCATCTGTACCTGTAAAGCAGCAACAATTTTTCTTTAACCTCAAAGGCTACTTTCAGTAATAAGATGTAATCTTTCTAAGTCAATGTTACTATGTTCGTTATCAGAAAATTACGCTATTACAAAAAATGGAATTAAAATAAAATGTATACAAGCATAAATACTTTGTTAAGGGAGTAACGGGGTGTTAATATCAACCATTTTGGTCAAAATTAGCATTATTTGTTTCTGTATTAAATAACCTATGTACTTTAATGAATGTGATGGCTAAGTTTCAGCGCAGTCTTTCAAATTTATTTCATATAGGCTATGCCTCATTTGTTGCAATGTAAGGACTGCAATAAAGTTTGCATTGGAAAAACAAACAGAGACCAGACCAAGACCAGTACTAAAGAACTTTTTCGGAACATAAAGAACCATGAAAGAGATAAAACAGCAGATACAGCTCATTTTTGGATAAAAAACCATGGCATTGAACCAGAAGCAAAATTACCAAAAACTGCAAGAGGCCACAGAACTGAAAAATTGGGAAAAAAATCTTCATACTTAAAAACCTCTAATTTAAGTGTATGCAGTGAGCACGTATGGTCGACACCGACCCGTGCGCCGGTTAATGTAAATAATGTGGTTTATATGTGAGAAATAAATACACACTACTACTACATTTCAGGTGCTGAATTAACATTGTAGCCTATTTGTCTATCAGCCTTACTAATAAAAGCTGCTTATATCTGCGTTGAACGGTTGTTTGGTTGTTCTCCGCACAAGTTCTACATAAGCCGTATTACCAATAAACGCAGTGTAACTGCCGAGGGTTACACCGGGTTTGTATGTGCAACGTCATCAAACACATCACGCTTTTTATGACGTTACTAGCCCCTGGCTATGAAGGACTGCTGAAAGCCATCTGTCAGAGCAGCGGGCAAACAGCGATGCATCGTCTGCTAAGAGTAACTCTAGTTTCAGTATTTCATTATATTGTTTTCAGAAAGCTGTAATCATGGGTACAAGTATGGAAATATGTTCCACAAACAAGGAACAATGTTTATAATTCCGCAAGAGCAGCTCAGAATATGCATAGCCTCAAAATTCAATCTCAGACATCTATGAAACGACCGGCTGTTACGGATATCGGCCATCTTGATTATTTACGTGAAGTTTATACAATGGGGCCAGGCTGTGTAACGCGTTGCACACATTCAGCCTTATGCAAGGATTATTAGTACATTTTTTCTCCTCAGTTGTGTACATTCCTGGTATAAATGTTACAACTGGATTATTAGTATGTTTACATTATAAAAGATGAAGAACTAGGATTGAATTCAATTATACAGAAAAATCTTTTATCAAGAAACAGCTGAGTTCTATTCTGTCCAGTTAAAAGACATTCTATTATCATTTTCAAACTGCTGTGATATATTTAGTTTCACCAAAGTTAAAATGGTGAAATATATGAGGCAAGCAACTCCTTGTTAGTAATGTGATGGTTAACGCTTGACAGAATGTTGCTTGAAATTTGGAATTTTAAAATTGTACCTATTACAGTGGAACCTTGTTAGCATGTTTTCCCTCATAGTATTGTTAGCATATTTTCCCTCATAGTATGACTGTTTTTGGAAGTCCCATTCCCAATCTTATTAGTTACTACAGCCCGGAAGTTTAAGCATTTATTTTGGTTAAAATAAGCAGGCAAAAAGGCACTTAAAATACTGAAAATAGGCAGTAATATAATTAAAAGTCAAAACAGAGAGTAACACCACTCTTTATTAATAAAAATAGCTGGCTAAGATACTTCACAATTTATTTATCACGTAAAGTACTTACTCTTACTTTTCTTGATTATAAGCAACAGCCCTGTCCTACATATCCTGCATTCCTTTCATAGGTTCTGCTACTTAAAGAGGTTAAATGAATTGTTTGAGGTAAATTTTTGACTCCTTGAAAACTAATAAATATATTTATAGAGAACAAGATCCTCAATAAATATTTTTGTGACGTGAATGTGTCATTTCATTATTTGTGTAACATTTTTTTTCACTCATAAAGTGAATTTCTTTATGTGCTTTTTAAAATGTGTCAATAATCACAGAAGAAAAACTTAACATCCCAAATCAGGGAAAAAAGGCTTAATACGTTAAAATAGGCAACAGAAGCCAAAATAGACAAATAAGGCAAAATAAAAATGGCCCTACTGTCCCTAAATGTATGGTAACATGTTTATCTCTATTTAACTCTTTAATATATCCACTCAAATAGAAAAGGCATTTTGCCTAACTTCTGGGCCCTATTAATTAAATGTCTGAATGTTTCCTTAACACGTTTTAGTTTCTCCATTAGTACATTCATATCGGGCTTGCCAATCACATGTTGCAAAACACAAACCTTGGTTGTGCAATCAATCATGTAATATCAGTGTAAGAATTCATGTGCTCTCTGGTCTGTGCCTTTGCTCTATGGGACCAAGCCGATGCTTGTGATTGTAGTTGCTTCTCATATGGGTTGATTTTACTCGGTACGAATTCTACAGCATCAGCTTATCTTGCTGCCATTTTTATTTGATAATTTTGTTGTATTTATCTATGTGGTAAAATATTGATTGTTTTAAATTCCCTACAGTTGATGAGATGTAGAGAAGAAAATTGGACAGGTTACAAGAAATTTAAGAAGTGGATTGAGATTATCATGTGGATATTAGATTGCACTTCATTAACAATTTGTACCTGAGAACATGACTCGTCACACATTTCGGCAGATGTGCTATTAAACACTTTATTAATAATTTGTGGAATGCAACTTGTTTCATATATATGATAGTCATAAAATAAAATGAGGTGTTTATGATGTAAATTTCTCCTGTTTTTCGATTAAATAATGCTCCCACACAGTCCTTCAGTTTTAGCAACTTTTCTTCATTTTTTTCATAAATCCAGTTTATTATATAGTCATTTACATAAAAGAAATGTCATAATCATAGGCTCAGTTTAGAAGGTACTTTGTATCGTTTTGAGTAACATTGAGCCATTTGGATGTCCTTTGGGGTTGTATTGAGCAATTTAAAAAATAACTACATGACGTAATCCCTTATGTTTTCTTTAATTTTTCAGTGGCACATTTTCCCATTTATGATAATCAATTTTTTTGGTCCACAGAAAAAACATGTTAACATGGTTCCATTGTATGCCAAATGATACTGCAAGCACAAACCTGCGTCCATGAGATCTAACTTAGTAACGACTGCAAGGGTCCTTCGACCGTCGGGATCACATTCCTTGGCCATCTTCAAGCTTTCACTGGTGGCCATGTCAGTGTTAGCAGTCACCACAGCCAGGATGATCGAATTTGGATTGCTAATGTACTTCAGGACAAGGTCTTTGATCTGGGCTTCTATATCTTCTGGTTGGTCTCCCACAGGCACCTGTAATAAATTCATATAATCTCAGCAAGAGAAATCATTAAACCTGGTTTTAAAAGATTATCCTAGGTGTAAAGAATGTAATTCTTAACTTTTCCCTCAGTAATTTAAAGAAAGAAAAAAATAAATAAAAATCTTAAGAAATGTATAACACTTTGTGTAATAAACATTTGGACACCACCTGCTTGTTACATTTAAATTGGTAATTTTGCCACTTGCTTTCAGTAGCCTGCAGTTTTAGAAAGGATTTACATTATAACCCGAAAATTATTAAACTATATTAATAAAAATTCCACATGCCAACTTTAACATGTGCTAGGATTTCTTATAACGCATTTAATTCCACAATGCAAAATTCAAGACATCACGTATAATCCACGATTGTAAAACACCTTTCATAAATCAAATATATGCCACTCAGGCCTTTTGGCCCAAGAGAAGATTGAAGAAAGTTTGTGGAGGTTACCCTTCCCATGTGTGTGCTTTCAGCTGTGGATACAAGTTATAAAGGTATGAGATATGTCTACATTAATTAATATGTTATTGATGCATTACAATAATTTGTATCAATATGTAGAAAGAGAGTCATCATAAAACATATGAGTAAATATGAATATGTAAGTATAATTCTTACGAGTATAAATGTGAATATCATTCTATATGTAATTAATGTAAAATAAAGTGAATGTTATGGCAATGGATGTAGTTCAACTAAAAAAGAACCAGCATAACAAATAATAGAAGCATTCATCATAACAAAGAGTTGTGGATACAAGATCCACCATAACACACCTTTGTTATACCAGGCAAGTCTACAAGTGTAAGATTCACAACACGAGAGGAATAAATTTTCAGACTGATGGGATCAGGGCAAATCCCTTTATTGTGGCCAGCCATTCTCTCAGTCTCCCTCTCAATTTCTCCCCGGATCTCATTGAAGTTTGAGTATAGCTTTCCTTTTGTATGTAAAAACGTGCCCCATTCTTCCAAATCCAAAGTGCCTGCAACATAACGTATGCATATGTGAAAACTTACACATGAAAATGAATACATCACTTCTCACTTTACGATACACTGTTTCTTTAATCTGATTTATCTCACTACCAGGATTTAACAGGATGTTTTTGACTTTATCAACAGTGACAAAAAAGGAGGTTGTTGCAATTTCCAGGCACTATTTTAGTGTCACAGTTTCGTAATTTGAAATTCTCTTGGTGGAGCTCTTTCAACCATGTGTGTAGCCAACTTCAACAACTTCCAGACTGTATTCAAAAGCAACTACAAGAACTACCACAACCCTGACGAGAAATGCGTGTGTGACCTATGTGCCCAGAGATGTGGAAGATACCACCTTGCAGTGTGTCGAAACAGGGTGAAAACCATCAATGAATACAGCAAAAGTTAAAACATTGTTGAAACTTTAATACCCATTCGGGTGAACATTTCTTATTATTATTATTATTCAAAAGCAACTTACAGTACATGTCTCAAATATAATTCCCAGATAAATATACAATCTGCCAGATAAATTTTAAGAAAGGACCAAAGATTTCACTGTAATATTGTTGGTATTCTGTGTTTCATTATACATCCGCTCAAAAAAAATATTGATAGTTGCTTATTTTATGGGGAGAACTGTATTTACAGTAAATAAAAGGAATTTTTTCCTATCATAAGTTCCCTGTGGAGAGATAAAAGGACTGTGTAATCAATATTGTAAGGGTGACCACTGCCCTCAACACAGACTATAATGAACCCTATCAGAGCTGCAGTTATATATATTCATATAAGCATTCAAGTAAACTCATCAATGGATTATAATTTAAATTCAACATGAAAATTTTCAGAGGAATAGCTGGTTTCCATGAATGACAACTGTAACATGAAAATAAAAACCCTCACATCTAATATAAATTATTATTTTATTAATCTACTAATTCTGCATTTATATAGGCTAATTTTTTTATGGCGACGGATTTAAACATCAGTAGCAGTGAAAAGGTAAAATTATTTCCCGAGTGCATCTTGAAAAATAAGTATTTTTGCAGAAAAATACAGTGATGACCATGCAGATACAATGAAAATTCACTTAGCTATACTACAGTCCAAGTCCAACCTATTGTATTTTCAAGTACAGCACATTAACTTTTTCTGAGCTGAACTGAATGTAAGGATGTAAGTAATCATCAAGTGAAATCATCAGTGGGTTCTAAGTTTGAAATCTGTGAGAAAAATTTAAATGGAACAGCTAATTTCTATAAATGGAAGTCATAACACATGCATAATAATCCTCTCATTTTATACAGTGAGTCCATTTTATGAGGAAACCTCGCATCACTGCTGCATTGCAGTGTATTACCGAAGCGGAATTACAGAAAGTGGCAAATAATTTGTTTAAACGATGTGAGGCATGTCTTACTGCTGACGGTGGTCATTTTAAACAGTATCTCAAATAAATGGTGAGTAATAAGCCTCTACATGTAGGCCTATGTTATGTTAAAGTCTTGATTTGCCAGTAGTAACGGAACACGGTCCCCGCCGTTGCAAGCACAACAGTGGGGAAAGTGTGAGCAGGGGCAACGCTGTTAAAAAGTTTCCGCATAAAATGGATTCCCTGTATTATAAAGCATAACTCTATTAATCTTACAGCTCTGCTTTCATGCAGTTTCTGAGGAGACGAATTTTTACGTCTGTATGAATTTATTTCTTCTCTTAATATAAAAACTTAATGCATATTTTTGGATCCATATGGGACACATAAAAACCTCCAGCTTTAACTTGAAATAAAATGTGATTACACTTTAATCTTGAAAAATAGTTTATAACAAACAATAAATTCCAGGTAAAAAAAATACAAAGGAATGTTGACAAACTATGAACATTTTTAAAAACACAAATACGGTAACTATTCTTAAGATATATAGTCTATTGTATAAATTTTACTATGTGCGAAAAATAGGTAAATCATACAAAATATAAAATAATATAATCTCACCTTCCTCAGCAGTTCTGTGTTCCCTGTCATCTTTGGGGCAGTACACAAGTTGAAGAACCAATGGTCTCCTGGTCACTATCCCTGTTCCTCGAGGCAAGAATGACCGCCCCACTAAGCTTTCAATCACTGAGCTCTTCCCGGAGCTCTACAATGAAACAGTAAAGCAAAGTGTCAGTGAATCAATGAAAATTCAATGTCATTCCATTGAAGAGAGTGGACAATATATTCTATTTATATCATTTTCTCTTCAAGCTAGCTGCAATTATAAGCACTAACTCTATTAAATTTAATTCTATTAACTTTCACACTCGGATAGAGATGTGGTACCAGTAGTTGAATCATCATCACAAGGCAAACTTATTTCTGACATTTATTTTCACAAAAGTTTGGTAATTTCCTAGATTGACCCTTTCAAGTTGGCACCCATGATGACGTCACCAATTACGACATAACTTAAATCCTATAGAAATGAATGGAAAAAAAATTCTTTTTCCCTACTTCCACTCTCCTTCTCTTTTCGTCTTTTCTTCTCCTTCCTTTTTTTCTCATCTTATTCTAATTCTTAATGGAATATTAACTACTTTTTACTGTGCATATCTGGATATGCTGGGATTTGATCCTAGAACCTTTGGAACGAGAGTTTAGACTATGAGTGAGTTACAAGAAACACGTCTAAACATTCTATAAGATTAACACAATGTAATTACTGAACTTGTAATCTGTATCACCAGTGCCACTGTGTGTTCACTGAAAATATATTGTGAAACGAATAGAACTTCCAATATTAATTCAGCAGTTCAGAAACATGGGCATCCAAGACAGTGCAAGTAACTTGAGTGGTTATAACTTAATGTAGTTAAAATCACAACTCAATACAGCAGATAGAAGTATCAACTTTGCAATCCAGAACAAAATATTACCATCTAAAAATAGCAAAGACTGTGTACAGTGCAGATCTGAAAATATGATAACATGGGCAAAGCATTCCGAACACAAACATATTCCATACAAGCTACAGTGCAGTCAATGCAAAAAGGACACATCAGTTTGGAAAAACACTTTGTTCGAGTCTGAAAATTAAGTACCGTATTATGCAAAGGCTGCTGTTAGTGTAAATGTGGCTAATAGATACCTCTGTTAAAAGGTAGCAGCTTCAGAATGCAATATGAATATTAATACAGCATGTGACTATTTTATTTTTTGTTGGGAAATCAATTATGTAATTATTACAAACAAATCAAAACCTACAGGTGCTCCCGACCATATTACTGAGCTAGATGAAAATCATATCCGTACCCAAAGAAGTAACACCGGACCTACGAAAAACAAGGTATCTAGGTTTTCGGGGGCATTGACAGAGGAACAAAACAGTGCTTTGTGATACAATCAAAAAAATATTCTGCAACATTAATTCCATTAGTAAAAAAATCATTTTACCAGGAACCAAACTATACACAGATGGTTGGAAAGCTTACCAATAACTCAAGGATATATCAATGAATTTGTTAACCATAGCATCAAATTCATTTACAGTGGTGATCCAAATGTACATAATAATGATAATAAAATTTATTCCACCATTAAAATACATTGTATTGATAGGCTTTGTCAAAAAATACCGGTACAATTATAATTACAAGGATTAAGTAAAGTATTGATGGGTCGGCAATGTTAAACAAACACTGAGTTACATTCAAAGTATTCACTTATGGAATAAAATGGGTTTGCAGTTAACCAGCTCTTAACAATGTATTTAAATCTGGATGTGGGCAAGGTTCTAACATGAGCTGGCATATGATTAAAGAATTTTATGCCCATGGCTGGGAAACATTTAGATGTTTTATCTAGTCTACATCTCGGGACAAAAATGCTGAGATTATTACGTGTATCATGTTCGTGCACCTGATCAGTTGTGAGAAGAGAAGGATATTTGTTCTTGATTATTAACAAACATTGGTGAATATACACATTGGTTACAGTGAGGATGCCCTGATCTTTAAATAACTGCTTGCAGTGATCACGATAGCCGGCACCTACTAAGAGGCGAACCGCCTTCTTCTGAAGAAGTAGAATCCTACTTGCTGCAGGTGAGTGGCCCCATAGTCTTATTCCGGAAGTAAGATGCACGTGAAAGAAGGCAAAGTACGCCATTCTCTCGAATTGACCTGGAAGTTCATATTTGAGTCTTCTTAAGAGGTATATCACTTTGCTTAATTTAGCACAGATGTTATTGATGTGCTCTTGCCAGGACAACTTGGGATCCAGAGTGAATCCCAGAAGCTTTACTGAACTATTTGTAATTGTTCCTAGATTTTTTAAACTAAATGTCATTGCCTGGGTCTTACCCTCGTTTAAGGAGAGCCTGTTTCTTATAAACCAGTTGGAGGCTGTGTCAAAAAGCTCGTAAACACACGTCTCCGCATACATGATGTCTTCATTGGAGGAAAACAGTGTCGAATCGTCTGCAAATAGAACTATTTTGCCATAGACATTGTAGAACAGGTCATTAATTGTGATTACAAAGAGAAGAGGACCGAGCACACTTCCTTGAGGCACTCCATGTGTAACCTTCCTTGTTGAAGAGAGAGAACCATTCCATGCTACAATTTGTAATCTATCAGATAGATAGGATTCTAAGGTTGCAATCTCGATTGGTCCTAAGCCGTATTTACGAAGTTTGGCAAGAAGGATATTGTGTGGTACGCAGTCAAAGGCACGAGATAAGTCACAAAGTAATGCGGACGTTGATTGCTTCATTTCGAATGCACTGATTATGTGATCAACCAACGTTTCCACGGCGTCTGTGGTGGACATTTTTTTCCTGAAAACAAACTGATAGGGCACAAATAGTTCATTTGATTCGAAATAGGCATATAACTGGGACATCATTATAGTCTCGAAAATCTTAGCGATGGTGGGTATGATGGAAATGGGCCTGTAACTTGAGACATCACTTAAGGAGCCTTTCTTAAATATTGGTACTGTGCGAACAACCTTAAGTGCCTTTGGGAATATACCTTGGGCTAAACAGGAGTTCAAGATAGTGGTGATGTACAGAGCTATCAAATATATACACTGCTTCAAGAACATACTTGATATGTCATCTATGTCCTTGGTCTTAGATGACTTGAAGCCTTCAACAGTTTTGATTATTTCCTCAACATTAACTGGTTTCCAGTGAAAGCTAGAACGTGTGTTCGGCACATCATGCAAGTAGTTAGATGTTGGGCTAGCGTCTATGTTCGGAATTTTGTCTAAAATTTCATTAACAGAGCTGATAAAGTATGAGTTAAACTCATCAGGAGTTGCAAACGAGTTGGACACTTTGTTCACTGGGGGTTTAATTGATTTGATTAAGGCCCAGGCGGCTTTGCATGGATTACTGGATTCCATAATTTGTGCTGCATTGGCGTCTTTTTTTGCTTCACTTAACTTCATGCGGTAGTTTTTCCTGAGTTTTGATAGATACCTCTTCAGGTCAGGCCTATTGGTTACAATATTACTAACACACGCAATGAGTTGCTTCATGTTAGCAAGATCAACAGTGAACCAGTTTGATGGTTTGCCTTGGGGTTTTCTAGAGACTTTGTTGTTACTCGAGACTACTTTGGTTCTCAGAGGACAACATTGTTCAAATGTATCCTTAAAAATATTGTAGAAACCAGTAAAGGCTTCTTCTGCAGAAGGTGAGGCAATGGTTTTAAGTATCTCTGCCTCCTTACAACTTATGAGGTTGTTAAATGAAACAACACTTGTATTATTGATAACTCTGTACATTATAGTTTTACTGGAATCAGTCTCTCGTCCTTTCATATTTGTACTTGAGTAATCCAGATCATGAACATTTAAAAAGATGTGTTTGTGATCAGATATGTAATCCGCACTGACTCGCGTAAGGTAGGTCCATTTATCGAGATTAGTCAGAAAAGAATCAAGTACAGACATGCCACGTGTCGGTTCTAACATAGTACAGTAGATGTTGAAATTCCTTAGTAGATTTAAGAATATTTTGGACTCTTCATTGTCGCTAGTCAGGTTAACATTATGATCTGTGCCAATGATAATGTATGCCTTCCGTGTTTGGAGAGAAAGCAAGCTGAGCTCACATAGGTCGATAAAGTTCTGAAAGTTGCCAACCAGAGAGCGATACATACTAATCACAATCAGAGTCAGCTTAGGTATGTATATGCCCGCAAATTCAGCTGTCAATTCTTCACTGTATTTATTGAGGTCAATAGGTGTACACTCGAAATTTTTGGATAGAAACACTGCTGTCCCACCCCTAATGTGTGTAGTTCTACAGAAGTGGGCTACTAATCGTAAGTCTCTTATTTTGTTGTAGCACATAAGTTCATCGTACTTCAACCAGTGTTCGCACACACATAGAATATGCAGATTGTTCACCTTGCACAATATCTCAAGTTGCGGTATTTTGTTGGGAAGACTCTGGGTATTTATTGAACATATATTCAAGGTTTGAGTATCGTTAGGTGGACTTAATATAGGGATACCACTAGAAGTTTCGGATGCCATTTGAAACAGTTCTGACGCGTCCAGCGGAGTAGCTGGGGTTGCTATGGGAGAGTTACTGACTTCTCTAGGAGGTTCGATTATTGCCAATGACGTGGTTAAATCACAGATTGGGACAACAATATTAAGAGTTGATTCAGCATAGTCACATTGGGCTACGCAATGGTTATGGCCAGATATGGTTGTTCTATCAAGTTCAACGCAAACAATAGAATGAGTGTAGAAAACACCCAAACTAACCATCAAGCAAGAATGCTATCACAGTGATAATGATAAATTTATACACGTTTCAGTTCTTATACAGACAATACAAAAAATCATTAGTCAGAAATTCACCAAAATACATTTTCCTTCATTCATTCTACGTGTTCTATATCCTTGAGCCCCGCTCAACACAGGATCTACAGGACGAGATATCTACATCTACATCACATCTACACATAATTAAAGTGTAGCCTACCCAGGATATGGAGTAACAGGAATACAACCACAGGAATATCCACAAAAACAATAGGTGGATAAAAAACTACAAGATTATAATAATATATAAAATTAATAAACTTTATACAGTATTTGATAAACAAGTATAAATGTACAGTATAGATACACGACATCATGGGTGACATCATAATCGCCGCCATCTTGAAAGGGTAACTTAATTCTAGGAAATTACCGTGCACAATTAAATTTTCAATACGTTTCCTGTCTCCTTGAAGAATAGGCTGCAACCAACAATTCAAAACAACAACTCTAGTAGATTATCATAGGTACCGGTAATAAAACACATATTTGCTTAAACCAAATCAAAACTGTGTTTTATCCTATGCTCATTTGCATAAACCAAATCAAAACTGTGTTTTATCCTATGCTCAAACTTTCAAATAAGTAATAATGTAAAAATAATGCCTTATTATGTTCATTAGCAACAATACAAATACAGTAGATGACATATTAATCACTGCATACCATGAGCTATATCCAATCGTATCCAATTATGAGCTGGCGTGTTACCCGATAAAATCCTTCCCTTGCAAGCAAATACAAGATGAATGACTAATTGGTCGATATGTCAAACATTATTGGTAAATATAAAAAATATGGAATATGAATTGAATAATCTCTGTAAAAAGATATAAGGGCGCAGAAGAATTTTCAGTAGTTCTCCAGAAGACTTTTCAATGTGCTAGTCTTTCAAGAAGGCCAAATATAAATATATGTAATTATGCATTTTGAAGCTTTAATTACTGATGTCTTGGATGTTGATGACATTTTTCTTTTGCATTAGTGTTTTGGAACAAGAGAATTTGACAACCTACATTGTCTCACAACTATTCACAATGCCATGATGAGCCATGATAAAGAAAAATAAATCATTATCAGAGTAATGAAATTGCCTGATCATTATTCCCAGTTGAGTTGTGCAGAAGACAAGTCATGCTTATGCAGTTTAACAAATTAATTATACGGTACAGAAATAATTTGTTAGGATACTTTCTTGTCTAATAGGATCTTTTACTTCAGTCCCTTAAAGTTCCCTGTATGAACCTTTGTAAAAATTTAATCTACCCTGAGAAAGATTTTCCTATTTTCTTGCCTAAGATTCTAGCTCAATTGTAACACTCATACAGCATTTTCTACCTTAATATTAAAGTACCAGCCTATTTCCTCACCTCTGATTTCAATTCTTTGAACACTCAAAAACATTCTGTATCTTAAGAAAAATGTTGCTATTTTTTTGCCTGATTCCAGCTTTTGAAATGCTCTCACGACTTTCTCTCCCCTAAGATTTTCCTATTTTCTCACTTCTGATAAGCCCACATGACTTTCTCTACCCTAAAAAATATTTTGTCATGGGGTAGAGAAAGTCATGTGAGCATTCCAGGAGCTAGACTAACCAGAAGCGAGAAAATAGCAAAATCTTTCTTAAGGTAGAGAAAATAGCAAAATACATGAAAGAGGTTGAGAAAGACGTGTGACAGCTTTACAATGTACTGTATTTAAAAAAAAAAATAGACATGCATGTTTGGCAGTGGACAATTATTCCCCCCTTCACTAAGGTGATGCACTCATGTGACAGATAGTGGAACTGCCAACAGGAAGACTGCAGTAACAAGTAGGCCTAGTATACAGTAAGTTACAAACATTCAAAGATTACATTGCAATTATTTTCTTCTTTTCATTTGTGAATAAAGTATGGACTAATCTAAAAATCTATGCAAGATACCATATTATCCAATACTTGTCACCGGTGATGTCTTTCCTAGATATTAACTTGGTTCCCATTAACTGGTATTACCAATTCATAGGCCTACTTAATAGGGTTAATCAATAGTGAGAAGAAGATCAGACTGATATCTTTATTGGGTAGCTATAATCTAGATTTCATAGTAAACTTTCCAACGAGAATTCAGAACGACTCCCAAACAACAATAGATAATTCGCACCCCTGGTGGAAGACTGCCATAAGTAAAAAAAATTGAATTTTGAGATAACTAGTACTTATAAGTGCTTGTCATCGTGTCCATGTCCTGGAAAAGTGGCACAACCCAAATCGTAACGATAAGGATTCTACAGCATATAATTGATTTTTCTTCTCACTAGCATCTGATGTTTCAAATAGCAGAAAACTGACATATCTCAGTTTTTTTTATCATACGCAAGCCCGTAAACCTGAGATTATGCAGTGTTCTTGTCCGGAAGTGGCAGCAATTTTGTGTTAAAATAATATTTACTGTTTTTCATATTGCATCAAAATCTTTAAATGCTCCTCCTGAAAAAATGTTATTTTTGACTTGTGGCAGTCTTCCACCAGGGGTGCGATATATTCATAGATATAGAAAAACATTTTAATTTTAAAGTATTTCCAATATTAAATGGATTATCAGATCATGATGCACAAATGTTAGTGCTGAACAACATTAAAGTAAATTCGAACAGTAAACATGCTCATAGTAATATGACTAGAGTAATGAATGACGATTCAATTTTAAATTTCAAACAAGATCTTGCGAATGAAAACTGGGAATCTATGTTATCCTATGACAAAGTAGATAGTAAATTAAGTGAATTCCTAAACATAGTGTCACGACATTTTGAGGCAAATTTTCCAAAAAAAGAAAACTGCTAATTTACCTAATTCAAGGAATAACACATGGTTAACTGCTGGTATTAAAATATCATGTGCAAACAAAAGAGAGCTCTACCTAAAATATAGAACCAGTAACAACCAAACTCATAAGGAATACTATAAAAAGTATTGCAACATACTGAAGAAAGTAATCAAAGAAGCAAAAAGTAGGCATTTTTCACAAGTAATTGATAAATCAAATAATAAAGTTAAGACTGTATGGAATATAATAAAAAACGAAACAGGGAGAACAAAGGGAAACAATGATTGTACATCATTAATATACCAAGACATAAAACTAGATAATTTATCAGACATTACAAAATAATGCTTTTAATAGTCACTTTATAAATATTGCAGAGAAATGTATTCCTATAAATAATATTAACATTAAGGCAGTAGACCTACTAACAAAATCTACAGTTTGGAACCATAGATTTCAATTGAACCTGACTTCTCACAAAGAAATTGAAAATACAATCAAGTCTCTCAAAAGTAAAAGCTCGTCTGGATGGGATGAGATAAGTAATAAGTTATTAAAAAGCTGCTCATCGGAACTCAGTAAACCTCTTAGTCACATATGCAATTGTTCATTAGAAAATGGAATATTTCCAGAAAGACTGAAGCATGCTATTGTTAAGCCCCTCTTTATAAAAGGTGACAAAAATCTACCATCAAATTATAGACCTATATCGCTCTTAACCTCATTTTCAAAAGTTTTTGAAAAAGTCATGTACAAACGCTTAATACACTATCTTAATTTGAATGACATTCTTACTTCATCTCAGTTTGGATTTAGAAGTGGCATGTCCACTGAGAATGCTACATTTCAACTTACTACAGAAATACTGGAAGCGTTAGATAAAAAGAAATATGCTCTGGGAATTTTCTGCGACTTAGCTAAAGCGTTTGACTGTATAAATCATGAAATATTACTTCAAAAATTGGATCATTATGGGTTCGATAATTTAACACTTAAGTGGTTCAAATCATATCTTTCTGATAGAACTCAAAAGGTAATAATAAATGGAAATGAATCTAACTTAGGAGTTGTTAAGAATGAGGTACCTCAGGGATCAATACTAGGACCTTTGCTCTTTTTAATTTTCATTAATGACTTGCCCTATAACTTAAGTTACGAATGAAAGGTATTGCTCTTCGCAGATGATACTAGTGTACTTGTAACAGGAACGTCACAAGAACATTTACCAAGAATAGCTACAAAGGCTTTTCACGAGTTAAACACATGGTTTCTAGTTAATAAAATGACACTTAATATTGATAAGACCCATTTTATACAATTTAGAACAAAAAACAGATGTATCTCAAATCTTGAAATTAATTATGGAACACAAATCATACAAGAAATTAGCAATGTAAAATTTTTAGGACTGCAAATTGACCAAAATCTTGACTGGAAGACACACATAGAAATGATAAGTCCAAAACTGAGTTCAGCGTGCTTTGCTTTAAGAATTTTGAATAATATATTAAAACAGGATGAATTACTTATGGTATATTTTGCATATTTTCACTCGGTAATGAGGTACGGGATCTATTCTGGGGCAACTCTTCCCATAGGGAGAAAATATTTAGATTACAAAAGCGGGCAATAAGAATAATATGTGGAAAGAAAAAAAGGGAATCTTGTAAACCGCTATTTGAAAAATTAAAAGTCCTCACTCTTACAGGGGAGTATATATACTCTGTTATGTGTTATGTAGTTAATAATATTGAAATATTTCAAACTAATTTTAGTGTACACGGACGTACTACCAGAAACATGAATGATCTACACAGACCAAATAACTCGTTAAAACTCATTCAGAAGGGTGCTTATTATTCTGCAGTACAGATATATAACAAGCTTCCAAACAACATTAAATTATTATGTATTCAAAGAAAGAGCAAACCTTTCAAAACAGCTGTCAAGGAATTTTTAATAACTCACACCTTCTACAATTTGGAGGAATATTTCCAGCTTGGATAAATTTGGCAGCTTACAGTTTCTGTAGGCCTATATTATTGTTATAACATGCATGTATTTTTTGATCTGACGTGTTCTATATCCTTGAGCCCCGCTCAACACAGGATCTACAGGACGAGATATCTACATCTACATCTACATCTACTGCAAAATAACACATGCTGAACTAATCGAGAAACACTAGATGGATTGGGGTTAGCTCATATCTGGGTTTCTACACGAGGTGTTCCAAGCAGTTATGCATATCCTATCTTGCATAAAAACACTTCCATTAGCTACTGATGAAATGTTGTCTCATTGGCCCTCTACGTAGAGTCTGGGTAACTGCTTTATTCGTGCGCCAATGCTACCGAACTGTTACAGACCAAGTGGTATATGGCCCATTTTCCTTATGCAAAGTATATTCGACAAAGTCGCAATGTAGGGGGGCCCATCTCGTGATGTGTGTAGGTTTCCACGGACGGTTGATGTTTTTTGTTTCTCAGCGAGGCAGGTTGACGAACATGACGCTTCTTGTACATTGGTTATGAACAGTGATATTAATTTAGTAGGGCATTCTGAATTCTCCTGAAATTCCAGTGTAGTGGCAGTTAGGTTAGGAACGGTGTTACTAATTAGTGACATGTTCTGTTAGGTTATAAACGGTGATATTAATTTAGTAGGGCATTCTGAATTCTGCAGAAGGCGAGGTTTGTTGTATTGGTGATCCTGTTTCCCAGAATTAAACGTGTTCAGCTGGTGTGACATCACACTTCTAACGTCCAATCACGAGTTTCTTCATATAAAATATGGCGGAATTCAGGCTACTTTTCACTAGATCACATTATAAAAGAAAGTGTAACGTTTAGGGTGTGTGGGTTGGACCAAATCATTCGTCGAGGCAACATCTCCTCTCCAGAGAACTATCTATAACAAAATACGTGTGATATTAAGTGTTTTATAAGGAGAAAGATGGTTTTCAAAGTGGGTCCCCCCTACAATTCGACTTTACCGTATATTCTAGATAAGTGGCTGTTAGGTTAAGAATAGTGATATTAACGTCAGTGAAATGTACCGGTAGCTAATGTTTGTGACAGTTATGTAGGAATATTGATATTAGCGTTAGTGACATGTAGAGCTAGGTAGGAGGCAGTTAGGTTAGGAACAGTGATATTACTGTTGATTACCATCAAGTTCATAGCCCTGTTTCTGGATCATGTGACCCAATGACTCCCTGACCACAGCTGAACAAACTATTCTCGTGAATACGCATCATCTTATTGCGCCTTTTCAGGTTAATTTTGTGTGAACTTCTTAGCAATTTTACTTATATTTAGAATACTCCTACAAGAAAACTGCGCTGGATTCTAAAGGTTTTGAAGAACAAGAGAATGTGAAATGTGGCAGACTTCCATAAAGAAAAGAAAAAATGACCAATATATGAGCTATATAATCCCCAATTACACACAATACATATAGGATAGATGGCATCCCAGATAGATAACAGAAGGAGCGTTTATATGAGTGCAAACTGACTTCTAGAAGGTTTATCTCAAGATTATCCAAATCAACAGCAGGGGCCCCAATTGTCTATTTTAATGGGACATCAAATATGCTATGCACAAATACTGTAAACTCTTGTTCCTTTATTGATATTGTGCTATGGCTATGGTGTTTACAGTAGCCTATATTCATTACATCAGAAAATTAAGCTTATGGTAAAATTCCTAGGTTAACCTTACCTATAAATACAAGTACCGGTATTAATTTGGCCTTAGCTAAGTTACAACCAATAAGAATCAGAGCACCGCTTCCCTGGTATTTAGCAGTTCTTCCGAAGTTTCTAATGAGATCGTACAGTACACTTGACTCTTAAATTAATTCAGAGATGTTACCATAACCCTACTTTATGAACAAAGCCGGAACTGTAGGCCTACAATTAAACAAAAAATCACACAAGGTACAAATGAATTATAATCTGTATTAATGAATATTACCTGAGTTCCTACAACGATAATCTGGGGCAGCTGAATAGCATCAGCCCCAACGGTGTTGAATACATCTTGTAATTTATTTATCACAGGAATAAGCGCCTCCATTATCAGTTAAGAAGAATGTCGTTCGATATCTAAATCACACAATTTAAATAACTTATTTTCCCATAACTTATATTTTACAGGCACAAAAAAAGAGAATAATCACAGGATTAGCTTAAACATAACATTAAACTGTCTTTCGAAAAGATAATTTTATCCTTCTTCAAGCTTTCCGTTCCCCAATGGAACAGGACAGCAAACAGCAATAATAAAACGGGCCAAAAATATTTTACTATTTCATAATAAAACTCATCTCGTGTTCTGACTAAATGGCCGGTAAAGTTCCACCAAGTTTCACAATAAAAACTGATGTTATTCCAAGCTAAGAAGATGGACAATACGAGACTATGGCTAAAATAAGTACAACATTTCCACAAGAGAAATTTGGTATTCAAATTTATCAGCCATGAAAATATCGAAATTTGATCATTCGATTCCAATTATTTCGACTTGTCGATAAAAATCGAAGAGGGGTCACCGTCAGCTCACGCGCTCTGACGCGTAAAACGATAAGTAATATTTGCAGTAGACCCGCGAATAGTTAATTTCACTTCGTACACAAGTCATCTTGAAACTTTATTAATATTCTTTTTGTTCGAATAACTAGTAATGTATTGTCCGAGTGCTAGAGTGGAAATTGAACTGTGGAGACTGTGCTGGAAGAGCGAAAATAAAGGAACACCCATATATTCATGTTTTTTCAGTGATGTTGATCATGGATCTTGATTAATTTGGAGAGGTAAGCCAATACAATAATCCTAATTAATGTACCGGTAGCTTGTCCAAAGATAAATTAGTGCAATCCGGCACTCAGAAAAAGGGTAAGGAAAGATTACCTGGCATTTTATTTAATATACCCATGGCATATGTAAGCCCTATAGCTCAGAAAATTCAGCTTTTCCTATAGTGACTGTTACAAATCAGTTACACTGTTATAAATAGTGACTGTTTTGTATCATATTGTATTGTAATCAGGAATCATATGTATACTTGCATTGTATCATACATAACTTGTAACATTGCCATGTCCCAATGTGAGCATGATGCTCAGGGATTGTGTCCATGGGCATTTCAAATAAATAAATAAACTCATTCATTCAAATGCCTCCCCCTCCTCGCTTCCAGCAAGCCCCAGGCTGCTATATCAATGCAGAAAACATATACCTCTAGCTGTCTACCGTACAAAGAGATTCATTCGCTATAGATAGTTGTTTCTGTGACATCACAGTCCCCCCCCCCCCCCCCCGCTACTGAAATACGTTCGACAAAGTTCTGTAATATTTTTTCCTCCTTCTTGTAGCCGTGTTAAAAGATAAGCACAAACAAGCTTTACTGTTGGTATACGTTCTGTACGCCAACCTTCTCATTTGCCAAGAAGAACTAATTCCTAATAACCCATTACTGTCTTCATCATTGATAATGTGTCACACCACAATGTTATCTTGGAACGAACACCGATCTCCAAGAGCTCAAAGGGAGAGATAAAAGAAGTGATAAAATGGTTTTCATTCCATGGCGTACCGTTTACTGAAGACCACAGTTATACAAGTTAATACAAATTCACAATCTTCATTCACAAAAATGCATTGTTGTTCACATTCTCTCATCACACCACCTTCCTTCCTTATTTGAAACCAGTCGAGATAATATGGGTGCAAGTAAAATAATGGGTTGAATAATTATCACTCCCCGAGTTCACTTCGTCATCACTCCACCGTCACTATACCATCATGTAGTACATCAAGCGATATATTTTGAAACACTAGGGTCTATTTGTTAAGCATCTTAGGTGAAAAAGATTTATGCTGCACCCCAGCCAAGCTCCGCCAAGCTAGAACTAATAAATCATTTGCACTATTTCATCAAAACATAAGGGGCTTGAAAATAAAATTGAAGAATTTAACTTAGCCATTAAGGATACAGTTAATTCTAATAAACATGAAATTCAAGTTATTTGTCTAACGGAACACCACTGTGCAGAAACAGATCTGGAACAATTAATAATTGATAACTTTTCACTATGTTCAAAATTTTGTAGACATTCCATAAAATGTGGAGGTGTGAGTATATTTATCAAAAGAAACTTACATTTCAGTGATATAGACACAAGTTCCTTCTGTAAAGGACAGGATTTTGAATGTTGTTCAGCCAGATTGGATTTTGACAATTATTGTATTTTTTAACTAAGCGATTTTTAAATTAAACAGTGAAACAATATTAATGTTTGTGTTGTTTCGTCTCTTGTTGATGTTGGCGTTGCTTCTGTTGTATAGGTAAGAATGATTTCAGTTTTCAGTAAAAAAATGTGCCAACTAAAACTACCATGACCATCATAGCTTAGTCTACATTATTAGTTTTGATCTATTAGGCAGTGGTTTTTTAAAGAAATGGGACCAAAAAAATCCTTCTGCAAGCGAATTTAAGAAAATCAGTTTTACAGAAATTTAAAAACATTGTTCATGTGGAGGGCGCAGATTTGTCAAACTCGCCAATGGCGCAGAAGGACCTTGCTACGGCCCTGCTGATGGTGCCCTGTAAATGGTTAGTATTACAAATGTATAATAATCAGAGCCCGGATTCTAATGACATGTCATCTTTTTTATTGACGCTGCATAGACATTGCCAATTTGTAGATAAATCATAATCATTGCCTCTAGATTATAGAAATGCATATTTATTAGGTCATTTTTTGACATAGTATGCAATTTTATATTTTTAGGGCATTTATTTCGTCCCCAGCGGTGCTGTCTTTGAAGTGTTTGTTTAATGCAAGAAGGACACACTCTATGTTTAAGTGTTGTCAAGTCTCAGTCGGAAACGAGAATCAAAGGAACGCCAAAGTGTTGTATTACATTACTGTTGTTATTAGATTGACTTGGCACCAGAGTCTGCCACCTGCTAGTATTTGAGAGTGCAAACTACTGTTTACCCTCAATGAACAATATAATCCGGCAGACCGCAAAAGGAAATGCCGAAGTTTGACTCGCCAGTGCCTCACTGCCAGTATAAATTTCAGTAAGGAAAGAATATTCACAGCAAAAATCAAAGTTTTTTAGACCTACAACATCCTCTCTGAATTTACGGTTTTAACAATTATGTACAAATTATTCTATAATTTTGTGTGTACAATAATAATTTTTTTATAAATAAAATATCAGTTTTTAGGTAATTTTTTATAATTATTAAGTCATTTTCTTTAAATTTTGGGGTCATTTTATAGGTCATTTTTCAAACAATTTTAGGTCATCAGAATCCGGGCCCTAATAATAATACAGTATAATATAATTAAAAATAATAGCAGCGACTATAATATCAGCGCCGGCCTTAGAAGGGAACTTGATCAAAACAAACAGCATGTGTACTGCCAGCTGGCAGAGCGTGCATCTGCCGCGGATCACAGCACATATTATTCAATGTAAAGTTACAGAAATTAATTTTAATGTACATTAATACATTGTGTGATTTAAAAAACTAAACATTTTTAAAATAAATTTTAGTTCACACTTAATTTATAATAAAATAGTAATAACAAAAGGAATTGAGATCTGCGCATTCGGCTTTTTCTGTTGTTATAATATAGTTGGTCAGTCATTTTTGCATGTAGCATGTAACAGTATGAGCGATGCCATTGTTGATCGCTTTGTAATCAATCCTGCCGACAGTAGTAGCACTGAGGTCGACAATCAGCTGGAAAGGGATTGAGATGAACCACTTTCATCACAATAATAACGTGCATATTAATTTTCATTGTCGTTATATCTTTCCATACTGTTCATGATTTATGTTTTACTCTGTCAATATGAATCGTGTTAATTAAAGGACGTTGCATGACTGCTTTTTGCTTGTAGACAATCGGCATAATACTATAGGTATAGATAGTTCACGTGCATTAATTTTTAAAACCTGAAAGATTTCTTCCACTAACGTGGAATTTATATTGCTTGATAAATTGCACCAGCCTAAAAAAGCGGGATTTTTCATGGTTAATTTTGCGCCCTTTGTACCTGCGCCCTTGGCGGTTGCCCACCTAGCCACCGCCTAGCTACGGCCCTGACCATCAGGTAATTTCAATTATTTTGTAAATCAGTTAGAAAGGGTTCTTAATTCACTGTATAGTACTAACGTAAATATTATACTGTGTGGGGACTTTAATGTAGATTTCTCAATTGATAGTGAGAAGAAGATCAGACTGATATCTTTATTGGGTAGCTATAATCTAGATTTCATAGTAAACTTTCCAACGAGAATTCAGAACGACTCCCAAACAACAATAGATAATATATTCATAGATATAGAAAAACATTTAAATTTTAAAGTACTTCCAATATTAAATGGATTATCAGATCATGATGCACAAATGTTAGTGCTGAGCAATATTAAAGTAAATTCGAACAGTAAACATGCTCATAGTAATATGACTAGAGTAATGAATGACGATTCAATTTTAAATTTCAAACAAGATCTTGCGAATGAAAACTGGGAATCTATGTTATCCTATGACAAAGTAGATAGTAAATTAAGTGAATTCCTAAACATAGTGTCACGACATTTTGAGGCAAATTTTCCAAAAAAGAAAACTGCTAATTTACCTAATTCAAGGAATAACACATGGTTAACTGCTGGTATTAAAATATCATGTGCAAACAAAAGAGAGCTCTACCTAAAATATAGAACCAGTGAAGACCAAACTCATAAGGAATACTATAAAAAGTATTGCAACATACTGAAGAAAGTAATCAAAGAAGCAAAAAGTAGGCATTTTTCACAAGTAATTGATAAATCAAATAATAAAGTTAAGACTGTATGGAATATAATAAAAAACGAAACTGGGAGAACAAAGGGAAACAATGATTGTACATCATTAATATACCAAGACATAAAACTAGATAATTTATCAGACATTACAAATGCTTTTAATAGTAACTTTATAAATATTGCAGAGAAATGTATTCCTATAAATAATATTAGCATTAAGGCAGTAGACCTACTAACAAAATCTACAGTTTGGAACCATAGATTTCAATTGAACCTGACTTCCCACATAGAAATTGAAAATATAATCAAGTCTCTCAAAAGTAAAAGCTCGTCTGGATGGGATGAGATAAGTAATAAGTTATTAAAAAGCTGCTCATCGGAACTCAGTAAACCTCTTAGTCACATATGCAATTGTTCATTAGAAAATGGAATATTTCCAGAAAGACTGAGGCATGCTATTGTTAAGCCCCTCTTTAAGAAAGGTGACAAAAATCTACCATCAAATTACAGACCTATATCGCTCTTAACCTCATTTTCAGAAGTTTTTGAAAAACTCATGTACAACCACATAATACACTATCTTAATTTGAATGACATTCTTACTTCATCTCAGTTTGGATTTAGAAGTGGCATGTCCACTGAGAATGCTACATTTCAACTTACTACAGAAATACTGGAAGCGTTAGATAAAAAGAAATATGCTCTGGGAATTTTCTGTGATTTAGCTAAAGCGTTTGACTGTATAAATCAAGAAATATTACTTCAAAAATTGGATCATTATGGGTTCGATAATTTAACACTTAAGTTTATCTTAGTTATCTTTCTGATAAAACTCAAAAGGTAATAATAAATGGAAATGAATCTAACTTAGGAGTTGTTAAGAATGAGGTACCTCAGGGATCAATACTAGGACCTTTGCTCTTTTTAATTTTCATTAATGACTTGCCCTATAACTTAAGTTACGAATGAAAGGTATTGCTCTTCGCAGATGATACTAGTGTACTTGTAACAGGAACGTCACAAGAACATTTACCAAGAATAGCTACAAAGGCTTTTCACGAGTTAAACACATGGTTTCTAGCTAATAAAATGACACTTAATAATAATAATATTTATTCACCATTAGGGATTACAAGAATCCAAAGGCTTCGTCATACTTAAGAACTAAAAAAAATATTAAACAAAACATACCTATACATACAGTACCGGTACACACTCATACAAAATGCAGACATTAGAACAAAAAAATACAGAGTACAATAAAACACTGAGATTAAGAATTTTACTTGTGATTCAATTTTGACTTATAGAAATGGAGAGGAAAAGAGAAAGTGGAGAAATCAGGAGAAATCACGCAGCTCCAATTACTCCATAAATTATTATCCAGTAAATATACATTTATAGAGTCAGTAAATTGGCGGAGATGAAATCTTGAGTACTATAGAAAACATGATCCATATTGATCATATTGATAAGACAAGATTTGATAATATTGATAAGACCCATTTTATACAATTTAGGACAAAAAACAGATGTATCTCAAATCTTGAAATTAATTATGGAACACAAATCATACAAGAAATTAGCAATGTAAAATTTTTAGGACTGCAAATTGACCAAAATCTTGACTGGAAGACACACATAGAAATGATAAGTCCAAAACTGAGTTCAGCGTGCTTTGCTTTAAGAATTTTGAATAATATATTAAAACAGGATGCATTACTTATGGTATATTTTGCATATTTTCACTCGGTAATGAGGTACGGGATCATATTCTGGGGCAACTCTTCCCATAGGGAGAAAATATTTAGATTACCAAAGCGGGCAATACGAATAATATGTGGAAAGAAAAAAAGGGAATCTTGTAAACCGCTATTTGAAAAATTAAAAGTCCTCACTCTTACAGGGGAGTATATTTACTCTGTTATGTGTTATGTAGTGAATAATATTGATAAATTTCAAACTAATTTTAGTGTACATGGACGTACTACCAGAAACATGAATGATCTACACAGACCAAATAACTCGTTAAAACTATTTCAGAAGGGTGCTTATTATTCTGCAGTACAGATATATAACAAGCTTCCAAACAACATTAAAATATTATGTTTTCAAAGAAAAAGCAAACCTTTCAAAACAGCTGTCAAGGAATTTTTAATACCTCACACCTTCTACAATTTGGAGGAATATTTCCAGCTTGGATAAATTTGGCAGCTTGCAGCTTCTGTAGGACTATATTATTGTTATAACATGCATGTATTTTTTGATCTGACATGTTCTATATCCTTGAGCCCTGCTCACCACAGGATCTACAGGACGAGATATCTAGGGGAATTCGGGGCAAAGTGAAATAGTTAATTTTCAGTCTTAATTATCTCAACCAAAATTGGCTGTAAAATTGATTTTTTGTTGTTATAATGTGCAACAGAGTTATCTCTTTTATCTATGAAAGGAAAATATCGACCAATGTGTCTGTTCTCTTGTAACATGGATTTATTCATTAGTCTTAACAGTATTTCACTTTGCCCCCTATATGGGGCAAAGTGAAATTTCTGAAGGGGCAAACTGAAATATATTAAAAATACAGAAATACTTAAGTAATAATTAGTTTTAATACTTAACTGAAAATATCTGAAATCTTACAGCTGCATTTACATGCAGTATGATAATTCAAGTATATAAAAGACACCCCATAGTTATTTTGGAGTGCAATTTATTTTTCCGTTCCATTCATACTTTTGGTCCTCTTTTTCTGGCCACTTGAAATACTTTTCTCTGTTCCAGACAACTCACAGATACAGCCAGTAGTCTTAACTTTAATTTGGCCTGAGAATAATTTACGTCGTATTCTATGAGAACCCATTCACCAACTTCCACCATGTCTTCAGGGTTCAGTCCCTTTTACAGTTGGTATGTTTATGCCTTCTTCAGATGCGCTCCACTCTAAGTTATTATTCTCTTCAGAACTTGAACTGCTATTTTTGGTTGGCTCTTGGAAACAAATTTCTTTCAGCCCTCTTTTTCTTGACCCCTGAAAACTTCTTAGCCTTCGCCACATCTGCTTCCTTCAGCTCTTTCAAGTACGGTGATGTTGTCAGTATCATTGATGATAATTTCTTAAGTTACTCCTTTTCCCTTCAAAGGGCTTTTCATGTGTGCTTACCAAAAGCTTTAGGTCTAGGCATGATATCCTGGAGTGAAACTTGTTCAGGAGTGAATACAGTTCAGAACCTACCCAACTTCTTTCTAGAAGTGACTTCTAGCACTTTGTGTTTTTTATTTCTCCTGAAGGGAGTAGCAAGTGGCATTGCATGTCATTTTGCTGCAGAATTAACTGACAATCCCTTCTCTCTCACAGCTTTCAGTACAGCTAACATTTGCTCCTCCTATCAGCTGTGCTGGATTTTCTTTCATGTATGCGGACCATCTTTTAAGTTAAAACAAGGATTAACAAGAAGAAATGTAACATCCTATAGTGTGTTTATATTTAGCCTACTTTAGAACTGCCATTACAGGTATTTGTAACTACCCTACCTCTTTTCTAAAAGTTGGGGCAAAGTGAAATGGTATTTCACTTTACCCCTGATAGGTAATTTCACTTTGCCCCACAAACAGTCAAGATAATAAACCAAATCTCAACAGAAAAGTTCAAGTAAAAGTAATCATTTTTTAATGTGAGATCATAGACAATAATGCCTTTAGTCAATTTATGAAACTTGAAATTCATATCAAATATATGTAAAATTCCACAGCTTCCAATGTAAACTTACGGAATTACAATTTTCATACAAAAAACACATTTACTCCTGATACATCTTCACATTTCAACATTCAGCAGCCATTTGAATTTCCAATGTAGCCAAATATCCAAAGGCATATATCAATGGTGGTAGGACTAAGTGGAGCCAAATTTAAATAGTTTAAACTAAAAATTTCACTTTGCCCCGCCATTTCACTTTGCCCCGAATTCCCCTACATCTACATCTACATAGGAACGTTTATGTTATCTAGTTTGGGAGCAATATACTAAATAGCACGAGGTTTATTATGTCTCACATTGAATTTCTTCTGTGACGAAACCTTAAACCCCACCTTCCCAGGCGGGCCTCATTAGAGAGGAGCCTAGGGTGCAGCATAAAACTATTTTTCCCCGAAAAATTTTCTCATATAACATTATAAAGTACAATGAGGTCTTTGTTAATATAGCACACTCAGTATGATGAACCTCTGTCAGAAAATTGTGCATCTGCTTGTTCTTATAAGGGTTATTCTCCAGAAAAGGGCAGATTCATGTCGCAATTGATTTTCTAGTGTAAAATAAGTATTTATGGATTATGAATTATTATGATAAGTTAGATTGAAATATGTTCTATTTGATCCCATAGTCCACTTTTTAAACAAAAGTTTCAATTTTCTACATTTTAGGACACAGTATGTGTCATGTCCCCATGCCTGACTTGTCATTTTCATTCTTTCATAATTCAACGGACTTTAATTTGTATTCCATTTTAGTGGTATAACAAGAACAAACGGCTCAAAAAATGAGTAATTAATAACTGAAAAACAAATATATAATTCTGTAAAGACAAATTTTTGCACTAAACATGCCTGTCCCAAAGTGAGACCTCACCTCCGTGAAACAATATGAAAGTTCAATTATTTCCACAGAGATGGCACTGTAGTCTTTCTATCTTCCTTGGACTCTAACTTTTGGCAGTTTTCTTATCATTTATATAAAGTCAAGCTGTCAAGTGGCTTTTTGTTGTTGTTTTTTTGTGTAAAAGGGCTAAATGCAGAGTTGGTAATTTGACTTTTTCACCTCAGATACCTACACCCAACGATAAAGTTGTATGTTTTTATATTTACTTTTGCTATACATTATAATAATAATAAGGAATGCAAAGTTAAACTCTAGAACTGAGATTTTCTAACCTCAAATGTTCTCAAGCTGTTTGACAAATTAGAGAAAAATCTCACCTCCGTTACTCTCACCTCCGTTACTGATACTCTTGAGTCCTATCCATGGAGGTGTAATTAATGTTGTAATTGATGACATAATTAACTCTCTGCATTTATTATATTTGTTTAAAGAAGATACTGGTATAGCCTAATAGTTTATGACAATATATCATTTTTTGATTGAATTGAATTGAATTTTCTTTATTTGTCATTTGTCAACACAAGTTGAAATAGACAATAGCCATAAAAAAACAAATACATTAAAACATAATAAAATTATCAGAGATTGAAGTCATTAACATCATATAGCCTATACACTTTTCAATTAAAATATTATGAAGGTACTTCTCAAAGACTTGAATTGGTAAATTTCTCACTGTAAGCGGTAGCATATTGTACAACTTCATACCTGTATATTTAAAACTATTTTGACTCATGTATAATCTGGTGTAGGCCATGTTTAAATCATTTCTATTTCTAGTTTCATACCCGTGAATAGCTGTTCTGAGTGGTAAAGTGTTTGTCTGTTTTTTTTATTGAAAGGAGGCATTCTTTAATATAGAGTGAGGGTACAGTTAAGATTTTTAGCTCTTTAAAAATGGGTCTACATGATTCATGGCGTACAATTCCCGTAATTACTCTTATTGCTTTTTTCTGCCACTTGCACACTGTTTGGGCGCCAGAAGAATTTCCCCATAATATAACCGCATAGCCTATTGGAGATGGGAATGGAAAAAAGGATAATAAGAGTTAAGTAGATGCTGCTTACTAACTAAAGTTTTTAATCTACTTAACAAAAAGATTACCCTGGATAGGTTGATGCTTAGCTGTTCGGTATGGGCTTTCCAATTAAATCTAGGATCCAAATGGATGCCTAATAGTCTAACAGAGTCGGACTCATTTATATTCTCGTTTAACCTATGGAGGATGAAGAACATTGTTTCAGTTTTGCTATTGTTTAAGATGAGGTTATTTTTATGAAACCATGCAGCGGAATTTCTAAGCATTTCTTGTGTTTTTCTTCTTACTTCCTCTAAATTATGGTCCGCTGTTATGAAAGTTGTATCATCAGCATATATTACGGACTTATGTGGCAAAAATGTTGGCAAATCGTTCATATATACCAGAAAAAGAAACGGTCCCAAAACCGAACCTTGCGGTACCCCTCTAATGACCGGTAAGGTATTTGATTTACGACTATTTACCATGACTACTTGCGTTCTATTTGCTAAGTATGACCTAAAAAGTGCCAATTCTTTATTCTTGATGCCATAGATCTCTAGTTTAGAGATCAGGATGTCATGAGCCACAGTATCGAAAGCTTTACTTAAATCAAGTAATGAAGCACAAGTTATCAACTTTTTTCAAAACCATTGAGTATTTCTGTGACTAAAGTTTGTACTGCGTTTACCGTCGACAGACCTGGCCTAAAGCCAAAAAGAGATGGAGAAAGAAGATGTTGTGTTTCAAAAAAGCTACTCATTTGAAATTTAATACAATGTTCAATTACCTTGGATATTATTGGTATGAGGGATATTGGGCAATAACTATCTGGCCTGTTTATATCTCCTTTCTTGTATATTGGTATTACAATTGTAGCCTTCAGGACTTCGGGAAATTTACCTGTGTTAAATATTCTATTTATTAAGAGAGTAAGAGGGACCACTATTAGATCAATTATATGTTTAATAATATTGTTGGAAATTCCATAGAAATCTTCACTACTAGAATTAGCAAGTTTAGAGACAGCATTGTTTACCATTTTACAGGTAACATGTTCCCATTTGAAGATGAGGTTACTAAGATTATGTGAAATTGGGGGAATATCTACTAAAGGTTCATCACCTAATGTGGGGATGTCAGAGGGGTTATAACTAGTACTAGTTATAAAATATTCATTTAGGATTTCCGGTGAAATTGGAATCAATTGTCTAGTTTTTTGATGTCCAACAATTGAATTGATTACCTGCCACGCGGCTTTGCATCTATTATTTGCTTAAAGTTGATTTGAAGTTGCTGCCAAATTTTTTTCAAGCTGGAAATATTCCTCCAAATTGTAGAAGGTGTGAGTTATTAAAAATTTCTTGACAGATGTTTTGAAAGGTTTGCTTTTCTTTGAATACATAATAATTTAATGTTGCTTGGAAGCTTGTTATATATCTGTATTGCAGAATAATAAGCACCCTTCTGAAAGAGTTTTAACGAGTTAGTTGCTCTGTGTAGATCATGTTTCTGGTAGTACGTCCATGTACACTAAAATTAGTTTGAAATGTATCAATATTATCCACTACATAACACATAACAGAGTATATATACTCGCCTGTAAGAGTGAGGATTTTAATTTTTCAGATAGCAGTTTACAGGATTCCCCTTTTTTCTTTCCACATATTATTCTTATTGCCCGTTTTTGTAATCTAAATATTTTCTCCCTATGGAAAGAGTTGCCCCAGAATATGATTCTGTACCTCATTACCGAGTGAAAATATGCAAAATATACCATAAGTAATGCATCCATTCAACATTCGTAAAGCAAAACACACTGAACTCAGTTTTGGACTTATCATTTCTATGTAATAATAATAATATAATTTTATTGTCGTTAAACAGCATGATAATAGACGTCATGGACAAATATATACAAATTTGATATTTAACTATCTTAAAGTAAATTATAAAACATAGATTCAAGATCATATATAAATTTCAGTCAAAATATATACATGTTTAATATTTACCTTATATTAAAATATAAAACATGGGTCCAAAATCAGAGTCATAAAATTTACAGATTTAGTAATAGAGTTTTAACTTAAAATCCCACACAGCTCACTACGTATAATATACGTATATTATACGTATATACGTAGATTATTCATATATTATACGTAGTGTGCTGTGTGGGATAATGCTTGGATCCAATATCAGAGTTCACATATTATAATAAAAATAAACAAAATTATTGCCATTTAGCCACTTTAACAATAGGCATAGTCAAATTTATATTAACAATAAAACCATGAAGCAGTAAAATATAAGGTATCACCTACGTAAAACCATGAAGCCATAGAATACACTATACAGTAAGCTGGATTGAAGCTTGCACAAATTGCATTAAATGTTATAGACCTTTAATCACTCATTACTATTACTTATACTGTCATAAAATTCCTTCAGTTCATAAAACGGGTGCTTAACTAACCATTCATACAGTGTGTGCTTGAAAGTGGATAAGGATGAATTTTGATTTCGCAACAATGGAGGAAGCTTATTATATAATTTATGTCCTATAATCTCATAACTATTGAGTGAAATAGAAATTATGTGACAATTAGAATTAATTTACTGTATTAAATGTTATCATGAAAAAGAACAGCATTTATTACCATACAAATGGATTAACACACAACTTTTTACTTATTTTTATCTATGTTATTGTCATAAACTATTAGGCTATACCAATATCTTCTTTAAACAACAATAAAAAAAATGCAGAAAGTTAAATATGTCATCAATTACAACATTAATTACACCTCCATGGATAGGACTCGAGAATAACAGTAACGGAGGTGAGGGTAACGGAGGTGAGATTTTTCTCTAATTTCTCAAACAGCTTGGGAACATTTGAGGTTAGAAAATCTCAGTTCTAGAGTTTAACTTTGAATTCCTTATTATTATAATTTATAGCAAAAGTAAATATAAAAACATACAACTTTACCATTGGGTGTAGGTAACGGAGGTGAGGAAGTCCAATTACCAACTCTGCATTTAGCCCTTTTACACAAACAAAACAACACTTAAAACCACACTAACAGCTTGGCTTTATATAAATGATAAGAAAACTGCCAAAAGTTGGAGTCCAAGGAAAATAGAAAGACTACAGTGCCATCTCTGTGGAAATAATTGAACTTTTATATTGTTTCACGGAGGTGAGGTCTCACTTTGGGACAGGCATGTTTAGTGCAAAAAATTGTCTTTACAAAATGATAGGCCTATATTTTCTTTTCAGTTATTAATGACTCATTTTTTGAGCCGTTTCTTCTTGTTATACCACTAAAATGGAATAAAAATTAAAGCCTGTTGAATTATGAAAGAATGAAAATGACAAGTCAGGCAATGGGACTGACACGGAGGTGAGATCTCACATACTGTTCCCTAAAATGCAGAAAATTGTAACTTTTGTTTAAAAAGTGGAATATGGGATCAAATAGACCTTATTTCAATCTAACTTATCATAATAATTCATAATCCATAAATATTTATTTTACACCAGAAAATCAATTGCGACATGAATCTGCCCTTTTCTGGAGAATAACCCATATGCATATTAAAATTAAATTAAAACAGCACATAGGCCTATAAAGAATAATAAATTATTATGTAGGCCTATATTGTCAACTAGTAGAAATTAAACAATGGTTAGTAATAGTAAAAGTATAATAATGGTTATACCTTATAGGCTTTCCAAATTATATTATTTGGAGTGTCTTATGCAAAATGTGCAAACCTTTAACAAAAGATGTAGGCCTATTCAAATGATTAAAATCAATATGTAGCCTACAGATTAAAATTAAAAAAAAAGAATTATAATAAAATAATACAGATTACATACAGGTCTATATTGTCAACTGGCTAAAATGAAAATCGAAAAAGGGAAATTGATTATCTTAGAAAATGGCTTAAATCTATTGGACTAAATGACAAAATTATAAAGGAATACACAGAATTGACATCCCTATGTTAAATCAGAAATACTTTTCATTCAATGGCAAATTCTTCCAATAAAAAGCAGGCCTAGCTATGGAAACCCACTATTTCCATTTTTAGCAGACCTATACAAGAGTCATTTGGAAATGCAATTCACTACTGCCTTCCCTTCCATGTTCCAAATTTGGCAGGTTTTTGCCATAACCCCCAAAAAGCTTACAGAAGATGCCTGTAAGAGGCTAAATATACAAGACAATTCACTGAAGTTTACATTAGAAGAGCAAATAGATAACTATCAAAATAATAAGAACAAGAAAACAAGCTAGTATTTACAGATAGCCCACCCACACTGATTCCTACATCAAACCAATAGTTTCAATCCAACATCATATAAACAAGCTGTATTCAATTCCCTCATGCATAGATTGATAAACATTCCTCTCAGCAAATCAGAATATGACCTGGAATATAACACAATCATCTCCTCTGCAGAACAAAATGGGTTCAGCAGAGAACTAATTGACAAGAAAATCAAGAAGTGCAAAAAACAAAAATTAACTTGAGAGATCACCATCTTGATAACAATAGAAGAAAACCTGAAATATAAGAAAATTACATTCCACCCTTGGGCCAACAATAAATTCAGAAAAGTTTTCAAAAATCACAACAGCGCCTGTAAACAGATACTCTTTGAATATCCTACTGAAATCTATTAATTTAGAGAACCCCCACCACAGTAAAAATCAGGTATCTACTAATTTAAATGTAATGATTGTGAAAAACTCTATGTAGAAAAAACCAAGAGGACATTGGAATTTAAAACTAAAGAACACGTAAGACACATCAAATATAAAAATAGGGACAAATCAGCTGTAGTGGCAGACTTTTGGGATGTAGGACATTAAGTTGACAGGGATCCAGAACTATTAAAATGTGACTGTGGTCACAAGGAGCTTTCGGTCTGGGAGAGGATTTTTATTCACATGAAAGGAACAAACTGATGAACTTTGACATCCTGACCAATGATGATCTCATCTCAAAATGTCTTCTACCTCTGCAGGAGGGTGCCACGGCGCCAAAACTAGTACAGGTAAACTATACCAAAAGTGAAGTTTAGTGTTAAATTCAACTCATATAATAATTATGTCATCTAGTATAATTTGAGGCAAATTTTCCCCTAGTTCACCCGCATCAATTCTTTGTGTTCTCTTACAGTCAATACTTAAAATACTGAGTGCATCTTAATCACACTTGTAACTTGTTTTTATTAGTTCATTGTAGTCTTATCTAATATTGTGACACTTACCATAACAAATAACAAGTTTCACTTCTACCAGGGTACTAGCCTTATGTAATTTCCAAGCAACACTGCATCTACCTCAATAATAACACATCAATAAAACAAATGGAAAAATAAACCAATACATTCACCAATATGACAGTAATCTATGGCTCGGAAATGTTTCAGACAGTGTGATGGTTAGGTATTGTCCACTCTAGAACCGGCCCAAAAATAAACAAGTAAGTCTGTCTTACTCCAGCACATTACTCATATCTACTGAAGCATGAGACAGAGACTTACTTGTTTAATTTAGGGCCCTAAGTAAACAGGTAAGTCTTCTTTCTCACTGTAGCACATCATTCGTATCAGCTTAAGAGTGAGACAGGCTTACTCGTTTAGTTTACAGCAGGTTTTAGAGGGGACAATACCTACTCATCCCAATGTCTAAAACATTTCTGCAATAACTATAAGTACAAGATGCATTGTTGCTCGCCCACATTGGAAAGACAAACAGCAGGCTTGTGATATATTTTCAAACTGAATTTTTCAATACAGTACTTAGTTTGCTGATAGTTGGCACGTACTGGAGTGATCAATGAAAATTGCTAACTCTTTTTCTTTTATTGCTTTCCAAGTTTTTTCCCCCATTATAATAACCTATTTACATACCATTTTTCTGGTTTTCATTGTGAAACCCTAGGACCCTGGCCCCCCTGCATCGTGGGATTTGTGGGACCTTCAATTATGCCATACTTACCCCATCCTGTTGAACTGGAAAAAGGACAGGAATGTAGATGCACGATTTTTTGGTGAATCATTTAAATTAAAAAATCTTGAGATAGATCGTTTATTACTGGAAAAAAAGCATAAGTTTCCTTTATATTCATAGAATATTTCATTCTAGTTTTTTAAAAGTCCCAAATAAAATTAGCGGTGACTTAGCTATGAGAACATTTTAAGAGAGAATTTCATCTCCCTGTAATACAGGCATTTGAACCTGTAACCTTTGCCTTTCCATGCCATTCCTTTATCAACTGAGCTAGCCAGTGTTTGATTCATTAGCACGGAAATGCTGTAGGCCAGCGGTTCCCAACCGGTGGGTCACGGAAGGGTTACAGGTGGGTCGCGACTGTCATTTTTGAAAGCTAAATTTCTTAATGAATCATAAACTTCTTATAATTGTGAACTTCAGTGAATTATTTTAAATTCATCCTACACAACCACAAATTTTTATATCAATATCATAAGCTTTATTCACCAAAAAATTATGCCTTAAAAACAATGAAACAATGAAGATAATTTCTAAATTGTTTAATAAAAATATTTATGAATGCTATAAATGGAATGCAAATTTTGTTTCATAATAAATGTAAATAGCAAAGATCACACAGTGGAATGTATCTATTCAAAACCCTTATGGAACATTATATTATCCAATACCCAACATTTCATCCTCATAAACAACACACTATATAACTAAAGTTTCACCTAACCATGGCAATCAATATTAAAATGAATAGTGAAATACCACAGCAAAATTACATCTGCAGCAGAATTGAGTACAGAAATATTCACACTAACTTCACTATTAAGTATGTTCACTTTAAGATTATGTTTCAGAGGTTATCCCCTCCATCATCAGCTGATTCTTATCAGCCATGGATACCCTCTGAAACATCTGTTCTAAGGAAACATACCTAATAGTGAGCTTAGTGTGAATATTTCCATACTCAGTCCTGCTACAGATAATAATGCTTATGTCAATACACTTGGAGTCAACTGAAGTCTGAGGTTTTGAGAGTCTCAAGTTTATCACTAGTTCTATTTTCACATTTCTCAGTTCGTTGTAATCATTCGTGTACAGTGAGTCCTCGCTTTATGTTACCCCTATTAACGCCGTTGTGTTTTTACATTGAGTTTCTATATGCACCAGTCTTCTTTTAAAGTTGTATGCCAGGAGAAGGTCAGTTGCGATAATTCTGTATATACTGTAAACCTTGTTTTGGACTAATGGCAATGCAATGAGTTGGAAATAATTTGCTATATGTGCATTTATCATTTCGTCTAATGGGTGTTCAGCAGGGTGTCTAGAGTCCGGGAAAACCGGGAAGAGTCATGGATTTTTGTTTTTCTGGAGAAATCTTGGAAAAGTCAGGGAATTTTCTATAAAAACCTGGAATTTTTAAAGAATTTAGATTTGGAGTAGAGTAACCGCGCTCAGTTAGCGTATTTACCCGTAATAGACATACTTTCCCCACAATTTTTTATAACAAAAAACTAGGGTGAATCCTTAATGCAAGGATTTCTTTTGTCAAACGCGTTTTAAAAGATATGCCAGCTAAACGCCAAGCCCTTCTGCATGATTTTAAGTACACTCCTAAGGTATGCTTGGGAGAGTTTTTAAACTTATCGGAGAAAATTTGGTTTTTTGCAAATGCTCTGCGTTTAAGAACGATTTTCGCTGGACCGTTTTAAACCAACCATCGGTTCCATCGCCTCCTAAGACCGATGGATGCGACTGAACACGCGCTGGAAAGGAGACATGTTTAAGAATGCTTGCGATGTGATGCACATTTTCTCCGACGAGTTTAAAACCTCTCCCTTTACTATTTATGGTCAGGGAACATTCTTCAACAGGGAAAAGTCAGAGAATTTTCTAAAGTCACTTTGCTAGTCACCCTGGTGTATAGTCAACTAATATGTTGTGTCTTCTCCTGCAATCTCTAACAACAAAGATACTGAACTTAAAAGCTAAAACCAGTTTTCATTTTGACATGTTATGCCACAAAGCAGCTCATTTTCTTCTCTCTATAGTGTGGGGTGTGTTTCACTTATAACATGATGTGTTCTAAACTTTCGTCATCCATACTGGAAATCTGTAAGTTTGTAGCTGAAAATTGATATCCCTTGGTTTGAATTTTGTGAACGTGCTGTAGATACCATAACTGCATTAGGCCTTACGCCAACCACTGTCTGTTGTGATACTGTAAGAAGTGCATGAAAAAGAATATTAAATATGTAAAGTAAGTAGGCCCAGTATTATTTCGTCAAAATTAGTAAACCTATTCTTTTTAAATATGATCAACATATATTTTGCATGCTAGATTTGTGCGTTTGGTGAATAATTATTGAGTACATTTTACAACCTAACATCTCACTTTGTTATTGTATCTTATGGAAAAAAATTGTCCTGCTTAACGTCATTTCGGTTAAGTTACAATATTGAAGAACCTAACCCCGTTAAGTGAGGACTTACTGTATTATACATTTAAAATATACATCAGAGGAAAAACATACCTCTTGGGATGTTTGTTCTGTGGAATCTTTCCTTTCAAATGTCAAGATCTCTATTTATTTCTACATTGTAAATATTTTCATTGAAATCTTTAAAAAGTCTGCAATCCATAAAAATCTGTCCTTCAAATCTCACTCAGTGCTAAACAGATCAAAATCATTAAATGCGAATTATACAATATATTAAACACAAACCTTCAGAATTTCAATAACCTTGAGCAACAATTTACAATTAAAACTTTCATAATTAACTGTGTAAGTATTAATTACTTCAGCAAACAAATAACATTAAGTAGTGATTAATTAATTTCATGACTGTAGAGTGTTGGTAACATTACTATGCAGGGCCGTCGCGTGGTTTGTTGGCGCCCGGGGCAAGATTTTGTAAGCCCCCCCCCCCCCCAAAACTCAATCCCACCTGCACTCACCCGACATTCCACCTATCTGTAAGGATTCAAGGCCCACAGTAGAGTTCATTATTAGGCTATTATTATTAACAATATACAAGCAAATTCAGCTGCTCAATTTTGAGCAAATATTTATTTTGGGATAACTTAGCAAATATAAAGTTATTTGTGTCAAATATTTATTTGTTCAATAAATACGTACAACGTAATGTTCAAAATTCAGTTATACCTAACTTTAAAAAATACGTTATGCACATCTAACTTATTTTTTAAAATTTTGTTGTTTTATTTTTGCCGTTGCCATGGAGCCCCCCTGGTCGCGGCGCCCGGGTCGATCGCCCCGCCCACGCGACGGCCCTGTTACTATGTTTTACATAGCAACATTATACGCTCGTACACAAATATTTCCTTATATAAATAAAATGATTAGCAACATTATATCGTACATTAGGATAAACATTTACATTTATATTGTGCACTAGTTTTCATATATAGCCAATAGTAAAAAAAAAAAAAAAAAGTAATCTAAACACGTTCTAGTGATGGGTGGATGAACTTGTTGATCAAAGTTCCTGATGCCAGATGGTCGGAATCAGCTGATGATGATGGGGATACCCATTGAAACGGTTGTTCTGGGTAAATAAACCTTGTAGTGAAGTTAGTGTGCATATTTTGGTACTCAGTCTTGCTCCAGACATAATATGTTAACTCAAACACTTTTCTAAATCCAATGCTGTCACTAATCTCTGATAGGATTTTTAAGAATTCCCTCCCTCAGGCCTGGTATAACTATATCCTTTTTCACAAGTTGGGACACCTTTAGGAGGTAGAACTACATCATCCCAATGAGATGACGTGATTATTCGAAATGAAGTGACCAGTGGACCCTTAAACCTAAATACAGCACCGAATCACCCAAAGCAGCGAACAAGCTCATTCTGTTTTGTCCACTCTCTAAGATTTGAAGAGTTAGTTGAAGTATTGATATTCAAACTCAATTTAAGATTACAGCCTCTCCAACAGTCAAACTCATTCCCTAGTCATGATGTGCCTGAATGCTGGCACAAGTCTGTTGGGAGGACTTCACTGTCATTGTGTGAATAATGATAAACAATAGGACCAACCTAGCAGAACTGGAACTGTGGAAAAAAAACAATAAAAGATAGTGGGGCAAGATGATAATTAAATGAATATTGGATCTAATGCTCTGAAAAGTAAATTGGTGTTATTTTAATTTCATCTTGAAGATTTGTACCTACAATAAAATTCACTTTTAGTTTAAGCAATTGGATCTTCAATTCTAATAAAAAAGGAATACAAGAAAAGTTTATCTTGCCCACCAGTCCAGATAACAAGAAAAATTCAACAAAACTGAAGTCTTCAAATAAGAAAATAATAAAGTCACTGATCAACAAGCATTACACTTTATTTCAGAAACAAAATAATTACTGTAATATACTATGAATAAATACATGAACAAAAGGATCAACACAAAGGCTACTAAGGGAGCTGTCACAATGAATTAATCAAAAGACTTATCAACCACCTAAAGACATGAACCTACAAATTTTAATGACAGCAGTTCTTAGCTTTGAACTTTAGGGGTCAACAAACAAGCCAACAGACATCCTTAGTTAACATGTTGTAACAGTGCATGGCTCCTTTCTATAGCAGAAGATCTGTTTTGTTCAGCAGAGGAAAATTATAATGTATGTTTGATTCATGAAAATGAAATAATATACAATCTTAAGCTCCCTGGCGTAGCAACAGGAAGGCACAATTAGGCTGAAAAGATGTTAGTAGTTATCTTTTTTGCAGTTTCTCTGAATCATCAACAGTATCACTGAAATATTCTATCTTTACAAATTTACTGATAAAGTTCAGGTAAAGATTATTACATTCTTGTGACAGTATCTCATATTTCAGAGATACTCTTTGTGGTTCAAATTGAAGAACTATAAAGGATTAACTTATATCGACAAGAATACAAAAATACATTGGTAATTACCAATATATTTTTATATTCTTGACACTGTAAGGTAACTCATCATAGATTTTTAATATTTATCACATGGTGTGCTAACAATACACAATATTTTTACTCTTGACTATATACAAAAGCTAATGTTTAACATACCGGTAAATGTAAAAAATTTATGCTAATTTATTGTATAATGTACAGGAACATGATATGAACATTTTATTTATAGGCTATAAGGAAATACTTGTGTACGAGGGTATAAGTTTGGAAATGTAAATCAATAATGCTCTTAATTAGGTTAATACAGCATGTAACAATATCTCAATTTTGAGAGTTAAGAATTAAAATATTTGTGCACAAAAACAAATAAATTGTTACAATCTCGAATGTTCCTTCTGTTCGTGCTGTACTCAACTATTCTCAAGTATACACCTGATGGAATGTTCAAGTAATATACTACTTCCTTAGCAATCAAAACTATATTAGTAACTTTGCAATAATCTAAAGGAAACTTCCATTCTTTCGTTGTAAATATGACAACTTCCATTCTTCCTCTGTTTCAGTCTTGCCCTCTAACTATGCAATGCTGGCTTATACAAGAATGTAACCCCTCTATGGAGGGGTTTTATCTTTTGGGTTATACACACAGCACAAGCCACTTTTCATGGGTTACATCTTCTAGTAAAATTATCTCTTATGAGGAGAAGCTGTAATATGTTATACTACAAAATGGAAAGAGTACACACTTTTATAATTTACTAAACTCACAAATATACAGATTATTCAATTATCACAGTACTATATAGTCCGTGTAAATTCTACAATATACCTCACTCTGCTAACATTCATATAAAAGTACAACTTCAACAACATATATCTGCACATTTCTATAAATGAAAACAAATGCCAAACCAAACTTAACGTTTACCAGTCTTACTTTTTTTCGTAAATTGTACTGGAACATAGGCACCAAGTACATGGGGGCAAGAAGGCATGTGCCCTTGAAGAACTCATGTCTAGAGCGCTTTGCCCCAGAGTTAAATTTATCTAGACCTAGTACTTAAAATATCTTATGTACCAGTATAATGAAAGTTTTATATCACATGGTCATTTCATATTGTAAGTCATGAATCATTCACATTCAGCAAGATACCAGTGTTATTGATGGACGAAAAAGTGAAACAAGGTGCGTTTTTTATACTTCTGGTGGATTCACTTATTATACAAACTGATGAGTGCAGAAGGTCAAATGCACTATCGACAATGTGTGAGTAACTAACTTACTAGCATCTCTAAAAGGCTGCAAAATACCAACAAAACCAACTTTAATTTCTTTTTCAATCTAATGTTTTAACAAAAAAACCAATAATACAGTGATCTAATGAATAGGGCCCAGATTTTAATGACCTAAAAATACTAAAACATGACCTTGAAATTATAACTTTATGAGTTCAAATTAATTAAAAACAACCTTAAAGAAGAAAAGACTTCCAAATTATCTTTATTTGTAGATCTCCTTGCACATTACTTGCATTAACTTTCACGACTTTATCACTCAATACTGCAATACAACTGCAATACAGCAAATTACAAACACCTTTCAAAAGTTTTCAAATCTGAAGGACTGTCGATTGCCAACTAATAGGAACTTACACACTGACAAGTCCAAATGTTAAACAAAATATGAATAGGGAAGGCCATATTGAAAAAGATTTTGAAGAATTTTTAAATTTCAAGAGGCTGAAGCTTAGTTCTACTTGTATTATAAGGATAATGCAACCAAATTTGCTAAAAATTACAAAAATTTGGATGTGTTTTTAAAAATGACTTATAACCCATAAAAAATGCCATACCAGAGAAAAAAAAAGTCCAAGAATGCAGAAAAACTACCCATAAAAGTGGTTTATTTTCACTCAAGATGGCATGAGCCACATTTATTTTCCACAGAGCATCATACTGGCATCATCAGAAAAAAGTTGCAAAGTCATCGAAATCCGGGCCCTGCTAATGAAACTATCCCCTTTGGCAGAAGTAATAATATTATGTTCCCTTTTATACTTACTGAAAGCAAGCAGCAATTAATAATCCAACTACAGCTGTAAATACATTTAAAAACACATTACTTTACCAAAATTAGTTAATGAAAGTAACACATTCCCAAAAAAATACAATTAACATCACAAATTTATATGCTAAATCTTAGAACCATTGAGGTTTGAAGCAATGAAAAGCAATTGTTGCTTCCTACTGACACCTATTTTTGACACCAACCATGAGATTCTACTGTCTGACACCCAGCCGTCGACTCTTTTAGTTTCGTTTAATTATAAATTTATCAGTAATTGTTATTATGAAGAGTACTGATATGAGTCATGAAGTTAATGATAGTGCTCCAAGGGAATTTAGAAAACTCGGCGCTTATGCACTGGAATGTTGTAAGGCAAATTTGTTTCAAGCCTAATATTGTTGTAGAAACAGTGTTTTAACTGTTATATTACTTTAATAAATCAATATTTAACAAAGGAAAAGAATTGAAATTTCACTAAGAAAATGATTTAAATTAACAAGGAACAACAAAGCGTAGTTATTATAAACATTTCATAGAAGCCAATTATTACATCAAATGCAACCCTTAGAATATAATATAATATAATAGTAAGACTAAGCTATTTAATATTCAAAATTCTTTTCCTGTGCAGTGCAGAGAAATTACAATTAAATTTCCATAGTGCTGTGAATATTTCCTCATGATTACATTGCTTTTTATCCTCTAATTATGAAATACCCATGTTTTAAATTTATATCGATGGAGAAATAACATGCACAATGTTAATATCAGTAGCAGTTCAAGACATTTCCAGTCTCAACAGATTCTGTGAGAATCTGCTGGGTTTGGGCAAAATATTCCCTGAGACAGCTTGAGGTTATAAATCCTATTGCTGAAGTTTATATAAATTCAGAACTCAAATTTACTGAATTTTCATAATATTAATAATAATTGTCAGAAACTTTATTGTTGGAATGTATAAAAATACAATTATGCAGATTTCATTTTCCAAAACAATATTTTGTTTTGGGAAAAATAGTCTACAGATTTATTTGCATTTTAGTACAAACAGTAAAGTCATTTTAGGAGAAATATTCCCCTGACACCAGGATTCAAACCCATTACCATCTGCTTTCTGTGTCTATGCTACACCAACTGAGTTAGCCAGAGTTTGACTCACAGCGCCAGATGGAATCTCTTGTCAAACTCTGGCTAGCTCAGTTGGTGTTGCATCGGCAAGGAAACCCGAAAGTCACGGTTTCAAATCCAGGAGTCAGGGTAATTATTCTCCTAATATATTCTAACACAATGTTTAAAAAATATATATATTCTACATATAATATTGTACATATCTAAATCAATCAAGCTGGTCTTGAACCTCCAAAAAACAATGGCAATTTTGTTCAAACAAAGTAAATGAAGAAATCCACAGATAACAGTTCCTAACCATAATTTTACTGCAATGAAATTAAATGTTAATAAAAAGTAACAGAAAATATAATATAATTTTATTATATTATTGAAAAATGGAATGTTTAATGAAACATATCAAAGTAAGAAGTAAAGTTTCCTTCATAGCGTAAGTTTTCTCTCCTCAGTTCTTAAATAGTTTTCCATTATGCTTCCTTTATGCTTCATTTATGCTTGGTTATAAAAGTACTGCATTGCCAGATATGAGGGCCTAAATATTCATGATAACTTTTTATTACAATAAAATTTCAAAACATTCAAATTCATTATTCTAAGTTGTAAGTAAATACTCACTAAATTAGAACTTATGTTTCTAAGGTTTCGTTGTCCCCATCCTCAACTGAGATCCACTGATGAGCTCATGGATCTCACCTACGAATGGAGGCAAGGAAGCCTTTGAAAAACATGTTTTAATTTAGTGAGTTATTTGCTTAAAATAGTGAAGTTCAATGTTTTTAAAGTTTATATTCATGAACATACTTGTGTTATCAAATTTTATTTAGTATGAATTGATCTGCAGGACTTTAAAAAGGCAAAATGAGAATTACTTCAGAAATTCTTGAACAGCTTTTACAATATTCTTGGCACTGATTCCATATTTTTCAAGCAGAACAGTGGGAGGTCCTGATCGTGGGACTTCTTGTACAGCGAGCTTCTTCACAACGATGTTCTTTTCCAGCGCAACTGCACTCAGTACTGCCTCACCAAGACCCCCTGAAATATTTAATTAACAAATATGAAAATCACATCAAAATGTATTTTCTTTTATTTCAGATTGTAATCCAACATTAAAATCTGGTTTACAAAGAAGTGTTAGCTCTAAGAAGTGGAAAATAATGATAAATTATAAATAATATTATAAAAACAATTTATAAATAATTATTTATATCCAGTGAAAGTTTAACACACAGTACAACCTCTGTTAACCAAAACAATGGAGGCAAGGTGGTTTTAGATAACTAAAATTTCGTACAGAAATTAATCACTTTTTGAATCTTTAGGTGAAAGTAAATGAAGACAATGTCATACTGTATAATATGTAAAAGTGGAAACAACACCACCACAATTAGCTGCAACAGCATGCAAAATCTCAGCACTTTTACATCTTTTAACTGCTTCTAACTTTTCTTCTAACGTTATCATGACCCGTTTCCACATTGTTGACATGATTCACAAAAAACCAATAAAAACACTTCACAAATAAATGTTTGACCACCATCACATGGACATGTACTAGCACATGAGCAATGTGAACAAATAAAATAAAAAAACAGAGTTGGCATGTGCCTTTACAATATATAAGGGATGGAGGGGACATGGTCAGAGCCCTCACATCCGGTACTCATCCTTGGGACAATTCTTTCCTCCCTTGATTTCTATTCATACAACCAGGTTTACGAGGGAGATGGAGAGATTTCCCTCTCCCGTCAAAGAATTCCTTCTCTGTGTGGTAGACCAAGTGTTTGAAACACAACTTACATAGGCCTACACAATATTTCACAACAAACATTTCTTTTGCCTTTTCAGTTAAACAACATTTCAGTTAAAGTATTTCGCATAACAGAGGTTCTACTGTATAGAAAAAAAAAAATAGATGAAAGAAAGTTCGATAAAACAGTGGAAGTTCCTGAGATCTGAATTACTTAACACAAGAATGAGTATTATTTTTCTTTAAAATAATTCTATTATCGTTCAATCAATATTCAACAGCTTCCTCTTAAAATATTTCCAAAATAACTGGCGATGCTGAAAAGTTGTAATTATTGATTCTTGGGAGAGTGGTATAAAAATATTAGCTACAGCAGACTACAATCAGGATTTTTTGCTTATAGCTGTAAATAAAATTCATTCCCAATGAAAATTAAACATATAATACACCATGAAAATTGCAAATACCTGTATGTAATATAGTTAATACGTGCATTTTATGTGTATTGTTTTGAGGTTTTTTGAGGTTGTTTTAAGGTATTCATTAACCCTTTATTTAGAAATTGTTATGCAAATTTTATAAAAATAGTTTTTGTTTCATATCAAAGTATAATTTCTCTAGTTTATAAAAATAATATATACTTTATATGGGTTCATTGAATAATTTCAACGTACAATTCACGAGCAACATGTGAACCGTTTGGCTCAAAATATACACACACCTTCGTACTGTAACTAAACGACTAGGCTAACGTGCAGTAAATGTACGAACGAAAGGCATAACAATGATTGAAAATAATTATCTTATAGGCCTGCTGTTTGCTGCCACAAATATCATGTCAGGAGGTTAAGAGGCGATGTCCAGTTTTGTTGCATCATGAAAGATTGCAGTATCAGTATTCCTGTTTTTTTTTTTTTCTATCATAGCTTAGGCTTCAGATAGCAGCCAGCTGTCAGCTGTAGTTGCATCGTTAAAGGGGCACTTAGACGGGCAACATTTCTGTGGTAACGTATGGCTGCAATATACTTGCCGAGTGTGGCCAGGAAATGTGGGGCAATATGTTTCGAATATCAGCCAAGATTGGCTGTACCTGTATATTGCTGACCCTGCATCTGACAATTTTTGTGTTGTCTTAAGTATTGCTGAGGGTTGCCAAATTTTCCAACTGAAATGGGAAACATGACAATATTGCCAGATTAGTCTGAGATTGCGGGTGCTATATACATGAATGTGCTATTCCGTTTTGTCATTTTCATGTAAAAATATCTTGAAGTAAAGAGAAATTAATCAATGTAATCGATGTGGCTAATTTTGTAGCAACAGCAATAGCTTGGTTCATATTGGTATCCTTTCTTTGCACTTCCAGTTCGATAGGTTACACAACAAAATTACTTTTTCACATCATGGTGAAGTTTTTAAACAGATAATTACCAAGTCTAATTTCACAACACAACCCATATTCTGAAGTCTTTTGTCAAAATACGATCTTATCCACAGATGCTTCTTCCTTTGTTTCTGTCTGTTGATTTATTATTTTGTGAATTTACATATGATGCTGCTGCAACTGTGACATCCAAGCTGCAAATTGGCTGGCAACACAGTGTGAATTTCTTGCTCATTTAAATACCTTATTGCCCATCCATTCAGTTCCTCTAGATTTCCGAGCAAGTTTCCGCAATCTTTCTTGTCCAATGTTGCCGGAAAATGTGTTGCCCGGAAATAATGAGGCAAGTAAAGAGTACATATTTCCCAAGACTAATGAACATTATTTTGTTGCCAGACTAAATGTACCTTAATGCACTGTCAGCATGAGAAAGAAGGAAGTGTTCTGTTCCTAGTGTATATTTGTTCAAATTATCGTATGTCCCCTTAATAAAATTTTGGAAATGTAAATCTGCTGTCCTCCAAAATTTGCCACCCTAGGGTGCTGCCTTACTGTAGCCTATGGGAAGAAATCGCCCTGTTATAATTAGAAGTGATCAGGAGAGGGAGGAAGGCAACCACCAAGGCAATGACTAGATAGCGCTGCCGGCGAATTGCAGCACAGCTTTATTACAGTCTGGTCATGCAGATCTTTAGGCAGCCACTTATGATACTAATGTAGCACATGGGGAAAAATGAAAACATGCCCTTCATAACAAAAACACTCCATACTTCACACAACTGCATTGCCAAATTTTCTGGAGATGAGTTGGTCATAAAACCTTTAAAGATACTTCCACATTAAGTTGCAACATTTTTGGGACTTTTGAGTTAGTCGGCTAATGGTGTCAGCTTCTTTTATATCCACATTACTTTTAGGCTTGAAGTTCATTTTTAGAACTACTAGAAAGAAAAAAAGAAAAAAAATGTGTGGTTATAATTGGCTAAGTAATGTATCAGGCAACAAGCTTTAAAAAATTATTATTTCACACACACACAAATGAATTTTGAAGGGAAAATTTTGCGTACAAAGACACAAGACACACTGTGTCAATGTGTTATTTTGTATGGGATAATACAATGGTGAATACAGGATGACGAATAAAGTCAGTATTAGGAGTTACCTTAAATTATTACAAAGGCTCTAGACTTCTTACTATAACAATATTTTACAAATGGTATGGAAGGGTAAAAAAAGTTTCTGCCTTAAGGTATAAGTGGTGACAGAATTCTAGGTCATGTAGCGCCAGTGATAGGTTATGTTAGATTAGGAACAGTTATATTAGTTTAGCAACCGTATACTGAATAGTGAGAGGTTTGTTATGTGTCATATGGAATCTCTTCTTGCGATGGGAAATTTTACCACTGCATAATCGTTCTTTTGTTTTTCATGGCTCAGAGAGGCATGGATGGTAGCTGACTATCTTATTGTGAAGGAGTTCAAATGTATTTTTGTTCGACTATACTACAATATGTCTATTACATGTGACATAACAGTAGCTTAATGACATACATAAAGTACTGCCATTCATCAAGTTTTGTTGTTGATATTCCAACTAAACGTATCTGATATCGATTAGTATCATATGCAAAACAATTTTCAAGCCTTGAATGCAGCAAACAACCTGTTTTTAAAATAAAATCAATTTTGTTCATGTTAATTTTATTATTATAAATTTAGTTCATTTCTTGTGTTTTAATGTGCATTGCTTTGAGGTTAAAATGTCTAAGCAAAGCTCTGCTCCCTACATGATTTTCTTGCCTGCCATCTATCACAAGAGACGAGAACAACCAATAGCTAAATGGTCGTAGAGATGAAGTCTGTTATTCTATCAATAACAAAATATTCTAAAAACTCAAAACTTAGACATTTAATTATGATCGATTGAACAATAACATTGTATACAACTTGCCTATAATGATAATTAAGACGCTCATTATCGAAAGTATGAAACTCTCTACAGTTATTTCATTAAGATATACTCACATCTTAATGAATGGCATTATAGGATCTTTGCATAATATACATTCCAAAATTCCAGGGTTCCCAGTAAAAACATAACAGGAGCATAACAATTGAAAAATGATCACTGCATTCAATAAAATACAGTCAAAATCACTTCTCAAGCATACACACTAAAATCAAACAGTAAACAACATTTTTTTTGTTTTTGGTGTTTTATGGGAACACACATCATTAAAATTAACTTCAGAAAAGACATGAAGGTTGCATGAAGTCGGGATCCAACTATACCTTGTGGGTAATGATCTTCCACAGTGAGAATTTTGCCACCGCACTCCTTGGCATTGGCAATGATAGCTTCTTCATCAATTGGCTTCACTGTGAATGGATCTAGAACACGGGCATTGATTCCAGCCTTTGACAGTTCATTTGCAGCAGTGACGGCCTCGTGAAGCGTCACTCCAGCACCAATAAGAAGTATCTTGTCACTGTTGCTCTTCTTTACAATCTTTGCCTTGCCAATCTGAAAACAGAGTAACAAGTCTCATTGCACACCTAAATGCATAAAAACTTCCATGTACATTGTAATTACAGATCATATAATGGTTAACCCATGCACCACAGTACTAATTATCGTCACACCAGGAGCAGCAAGTTGCAATTTTGCTAGTTCTTATTTATTTGCTAACTTTTCTCAAACTGAAATACCCAAAATATGAAATATAAGCCATTCACATGTATTATTTAATAGGAATATAACAAATCTGCATGTAACAGTAAGGTAATACAGGGTGTCATGTGGGAACAGGCGATTTTACGATCAGCATACATTAAGTTGGTAAGAATGTTATGCCTCTATTTTGTTCCTTAAACAATGTCATTCAGTTGCAACAGAGCAGTGGACAAAAGAGAATCGTGCTTTCACAGTAAAGGCTTATTATCAAAACAGTACTTCTGCACAATGAAAATTAAGAAAGGCGTCATGATTCTGTTCCATCAGCCTACACTGTGAAGACAAGAGTTGACAAATTTGAATCAACGGGTCTGGCCTTGAACAATAAGCATCCAGGCCATATACGAACTGTTCGAATATGGATTGGCCCACCTGGTTGCCTGATCTTTCAAAGTGCATTTTTTTTTGGGGGGGGGGGGGGGGGTTTAGGAGCTTGTGTTCATGCTAGTCATCCTCAAACCAAAAATGAACTAATGGCTTGGATTCATGAAAATACTGCATATACTATGCATAATGGTCCGGTTTTCCACTGTACGTCACAATAATAAAAGTTAAAAACGAAAGATAAAAGAATGATTACCAGTGGATGCAGTACCTTAACATGACGTTTCGACCCTCTCCTTCGGGTCTTCATCAGATGAAGACCCGAAGGAGAGGGTCGAAACATCATGTTAAGGTACTGCATCCACTGGTAATCATTCTTTTATCTTTTGTTTTTAACTTTTATTATTGTGAAAATACTGCATCCATGATTATTGAGATATTGCAGGAGTTACTTTAAACATGCGTTCACAACAACAAGAATGTGCATGCAGAGAAGGGGGTCAATTACGGCAATGTTTATAGCTTCCAGGTGACATGTAAACATGTAAATAAACTCAGTTCAAATTACATTTCTGCCTTATTAAAATCGCCCATTCCTGCGTGCCACTCTGTATGACACAGTGATCCAAATTGTGTAAGAGTATACAAATAATACAGGATATATAATATTGAGTTGGGTCTAGTATGTATACTCCACTTTTTGTATAAACATCTTGACTAGTTTCATTCTTTCATAATCATCAGAGTAACACCAACTGCCGGCTGGACATTTGAGTTACCCTCTCGGGGAAGTTTGTTGCATTTAGCGATAAGACCTTCATCTGATGGAATGTTGAAGTTCATGAGGTGTTCTCTATGTTTGTGGATGAATATCCTCTCCTAAACCAAAAGTTCCTTGTGACCTTTGAGACACATTTAATCAATTTTGGATCCCGATTGATGTCATGACCTGCATTCCAAAAGTGGGCCGCTACTGCAGATTTGTCTCTATTTCCTGTTTATGTCTCATGTGTTCTTTTGTCCTAATCTATAATTTCCTTTTGATTATCCCCACATACACTTTCTTGTAATTTGTACAGTTGATTTGGTATATTCCTGATTTTTGTCTACGGTGTCTGTCTTCTAAATAGGTTGAATTTAACAAGTTCTTTAATGAGAATCTGTTTACTGGTGCTGTGGTGATACCATATTTACTGAAAACTCTTATCTGCCCAACGATGAAAAGTAATTTTCCTGTATTTCTTATTTTCTTTTATGGGCTCTAGGGTGGTTATGTTTGTAGTTAATTTTTTCTTCTGCCACATTTTTTTATTTTCTTGTCTACCAGTGCTCTGTTGAAAACATTGTTATCAGCTATGGATATGGTGGTATTACTAGATCAAATTCAGATTTATTGAGTGGAATGTGTACTATTCTGTGGGCTAGTGAATTTATTACTGCATGTTTGTGAGTGAGTGGACTTATGCTATTAGCTTTGATGTAGCAATCTGTGTGTACGGGCTTCCTGAATATCCCAAATTCCAATTAATTCTCTTATTTTATTAGAACCCATGGAAGAAAATAAGAAATACAGGAAATTACTGTTAAAAAGTGGGGAAAGGGTCGCTTTGGAAATGTATCCTTCAATTTACCTGCAAAACTTCATCGTTCTTGTACAAGACAGGTGTGTTGGGTCGGGAAGTTCGGATAAAGCAGATGCCTTTTGTGTTAGCAGCTAGCTCCACGGCACGTTCAGTACTGACTGCATCACTTGGATAGAACACAGTGGAACCTGTAACAAAGCAGTTGACACATTTATGAATTAGTTTTTTATATTCATTCTTTTTAACTTCACTGTAATCTTCATACACTATAACTTTGTATAATATGATAAATCATTTGTTACTGTAATACACTGGTACCTTGTCAACATTTGCTATATACGGTACAGATATTTTTATGACAATGTTATTCCATATGGTGGAATAAATAATTTGATTAAAAATCTGCAAAGTTTTCTTACCTCAGCTATTTGCAATTGCAGCCCATTTGGAATTAAACATAATGACATCATGCTTACTCCAAAAATCTACAAGCTTACTGACTGCTAACAATGAGATGTTAACCCCAGGATTATTTTACATTTTCAACATAAAGGAATCCTAAGGGGAGGGTTCATCAAACTGAACCCACTAGATGAAATTACACTTTAAGTTCAATATATAATGTTAAACACAAAATTATGACATTATTTTATACAGTTTTCCAAAGAAACTGACCACCGGTGTGGTCTTGTGGTTAGCGTTGCTGACTACAGATCCGTCGGTCCGGGTTTGATCCCCGGTACCTCCTCGGATTTTTCTGAGGTAGGGAGGTCTGGAATGGGGTGCACTCAGCTTCGTGATTCAAATTGAAGAGCTACTTGATAGAGAAGTAGTGGCTCTGGTCATGGAAGCCACCATTAACAGCCGTGGGTGTCGGCATGCTGACCACATGCCCCCAATCCTGCCATCTGCCCATGGTAGATGACACAGCAGTCATATGGTAGGCCTTGTCCCTTCAGGGATGTGGGCAGTGTAGTGTGGATGTAGTGGATGTAGTGCAGTGTGAAATACGTAATGAACAAAAATAGACTCAAAAGTATTTCAAAAGTTGATGGTTCATGAAAATAATTTGAAACAAATGAGAGTAAAATAAAAAGGTGTGAGTTCAACAAACCTCCCTTAAGGACCATGGGGTTAAATTAAGTTACCCAACCCTTCTCGCTGTAAGCTCGGTAGTCCCTGCATGCCAGAAAGCAAATAAAATACTGGTAGCTAGGCAAGCAGATTTGTTAACATTGTATGCTACATAAAAATAGTGTTACTGAATTCCACTGTTGGTTCTGTTATTTCTAGCTGGAATTGCTATCTGCTGCATAGGAAGCATTATTAAGGAGAAGATGCTTACAGGACAACAGCTCTCTAAACACTACTCCACTACAGGATGTTCTACAGTCTAAAAATTGCCTCAATGTCTGGAAAACTGAAAACATGGATGGCAGCCACAAGGTGAGTGTAACACTAAACTAAGATCAGCACCATCTGAAAATTACCTGGAATGGTTCGGAACATGGCGATATCTTCCAAGCCCATCTGACTGGGTCCATCTTCTCCAATACTCACTCCACAGTGAGATCCAACAAAGTTCACATTAGTCTGCGAGATGGCACCCATTCGGATCTGGAACACAGAATAATGTATATAACAGTTGTACCATAGCGCTTGGAAAGGAGAAAGTGGGATCACTTCTGGCGCGGTCAGTGTTAAAGGTCCTGCCGTGAATGGGACTGCGGGAAAATAAGGAAACCTTGGCGTGACGATCGCTTGTTGTTGTGAGTTCAGTCTGGTTACGTATTGGTAACACGTGAAAAGCTTTTTTCTGCAGTGTTTTTAATTGTGAATTGTGTTTGTTACAATGTGAGTAGTCTTGATCTTTGAATGTAGGTATTATTTATTAATTATTACGGACATAATAACTGGTGTGCAATCAAAATCAGTTAAAATGCCGTCCTGTTTTGTGCCAGGATGTAGAAACGGATACGGCAAAGATTCTTACAAAAATGTACATTTCTTCAGGCCCCCGAAGAACGAAGAACTATTTACAAAATGGATGAGGGCAATCCCCAGAAAGGATAGGTCTCTTAATCATAAATCTTATGTCTGTCACGTCCATTTTTCAGATGATTTACTTGTAAAGGTAGATTCATTTGTTATGAACGAAAAGAAAGTTGAAATACAAAGACTAAGATGGAATTTAAAGCCCAATGCGGTTCCAAACTTATTTCCTAACTTGCCTAGCTATTTATCAAAACCTCAAAAAGTTAGAAAATTGCCCAAAACTAGAGAAATTCCAATAAAAAGTGTTAATTCCAACAACAGCTTAACAAGTTCAACAATAACGGCAACAATGAGTCCTCCCCACCCTCAGACAAGCTCGCACCACGAAAATAAACAGCAAGAAAACAATAACATTCTGTCACTAAAGAGAAAGATAAAGAATTTAAATCGTAATTTGACACGGATGAAAGACAAATTCCGGTGCGAGAAAGCAAAAGTTCTTGTTTTAGAGAAGAAGCTAGCCAGGAAAGAATGTGAATTTGATGAAAACCGGATGAAGCATTTAAGTAAGAAACAGAAAATTATCGTAGATGGTATGATTAAAAAATGCAACATGTCAAACTCCAAGGGAATGAGGTACTCAAATGAGATCGTGCTGGAGAGTTTGCTATTGAAAATTAAATCCCCTAAAGGATATAGGCATTGCCTCAAACACGGTTTGCTCCCTTTTCCATCAGAATCTCACTTGAAGAGATTGTGTAAAGGTCTTAAATGTCCTTACGGGGTGAATACGAATGCCATAAATGCCTTATCTAATTTTTTTCAAAATGAAAGTGATGAAAACAGGCGCCTCGGTGTGTTAATATTCGATGAGGTAAAATTAAGAGAGGAAATCCAATTTAATGCGACCTCCTTAAAAGTTGACGGATTTGTAGATTTCGGAGACTTAACACCTGAAAACATGAAAAATTCTTTAGCCAATCATGCCCTTGTGTTTATGTTCGTACCCTTATTATTTAACTGGGTACAGCCTGTCGCTGTATATGCGAGTAGAAACGCAACCCCCGGCGACTTACTTGCTAAAATCCTTATTCAAGTTATCTTGCAGTTGGAACAGGCCGGAGCAAAAGTAATTGGCTTTACTTCAGACGGCAGCCAGTCCAATAAAAAGACATGGTCAAATTTAGGAATCTGTGGGAAAAGAGGAAAAGTTAAGTGCAGCATTCAGAATCCAGCAGACGAAAACAGGAAAGTCTGGGCATTTTCGGATGCTGTCCATATACTAAAATGTGTGAGAAACTTCTTTCACGACAAAGCGTCTGTCTTGTGCAACAGTGAACCTATCGATTATGAATTCTTTCGGAAAGTATATAAACTTGACACTAGTGATGGGTCTGCAGGACTTAGGATCTGCCCAAAATTGACAGCTGCTCACCTCGACCCTACGTCATTCCAACGTATGAATGCGAGATTGGCATTCCAATTATTTAGTAATAGCATGGCTAATGGAATGAAGTTTTTTCGTGAGACAAAATCTGAAGTGTTCGTAGGAAGTGAAAGAACAGAAAAGTTTACTAGAGAAATGAATGACCTTGCTGATGCTTTAAACTCATCTATTCCGCAGAGGGGACTCTACAAAGAATCGAAATCTCACAAGGCACTCTTAAAATTTCTTGAAATTTTGAATTCAGAAAATAAAAACACTTTCGCCTCAGATAGAACACTAGAATCTCTGAGAGTTACCTTAACAAGCACTCTGGAAGTTTCAAATTATTTGTGGAGCAAACAATTCAAATATGTACTCACTGCTAAATTTAATCAGGATCCTTTAGAACGTCATTTTGGAATTATGCGCTCTTTAACTTGTGATGACCATCCTTCTACAGTCGACTTCTTGTATCTACACATGTTGCAATCTGTCTATGTTCCACTTAAACTTGCCTTGGCATCGGGAACTAATTGCCAACCAAAAAGTGAGTCCCCACTTACTTCTTTTGTTAATCAAATACGTGTGATGTGTAAAGAAGTAGAGAATAAAAACAAAGCAATAACAAAATCAGTACAAGCCAACATCAAGGAAAAAGTAGTTTTAAATGATGCGCGATGCCATGACTGGGAAGAATTACCTGAAATTAAGGCCGGTGCTACTAGAGAATGTCTCGTTTATTACTTAGCAGGCTACATTATTCGAAAAACTACTGACATTACTGATTGCGACAACTGCTCTGTTATGTTGAGAAATAATAATGTCTCCACTTCATCAGCTGCTCTGTGGACAAAAATAAAGGATTATGGTACAATTAAAGACACTGCCTATTTAACGCATCCTTCAAATGGAGTTTATCATGTGCTGTTACAAGCAGAGATGGTAATTGCCACAAAACTACGTTCATCTAGCGACATGTGGGGTGATATATTTTATGAATGCCTAGACAGTATTGAGGAAATCAATATACATTCAGTAGATAGCATAGGATGTTGCCATGAACACACGTTAGACATTGTAGGCAAGCTGGTGTTTAGATATTTAAAGTGCCGTTTCTTTTTTCGTGCGAAAGAAATCCGAAGAGAAATGATAAGTGGAAAGTCGGCTAAGTCATCTCGGAAATTTTCGAAGGTTTCTAACTGCTGACAGCATACCAAGGTGAGTTCATTACTTTTAATCATGTAACTTTTGTGTTAATATTATCATAGTATATTTTTAAAAAGCCCTCAATGACGCATAGGATTTAAATGAAATGCCTTACTACCATGCGGACGGAGGAGATTTAAACACCCAACCTTCAGTTTTTAACTTTTTACACAAATGGTTATAAAATTGTTAGAACCGAATGGATTTTGATGGAACTTTGACTGATATGTAGCCTTAACATTGCAGTATAATCTTGGATGATCATAAAGCTAAATTTTATTTATATTTGATTATTTATGTCATTGCTAACGAAAAATAGAATAGCCAAAACAAAACTGTACACTATGGACACTCCTGTTAAATAGACTGTGGACACTCTTTATGAGCTATTATAAATTATACCCTTGTCAGTGGTTCTTGAGGGTGGCGATGTGGCCTTGTCCTTCAACAATTTACAAACATGTACGTACAGTCCTTGTTAAAATTTTCTCAACGTAAAATCAGTTTGCATAATAGATAAGATATAAATCTAACACATAACATTAATTTTTATATTAAAACTAAGGAAAAGAATAAATAATTTATTTACTGTTACATAACTTAGTAATTTAGTTTGGTTTAGTAAAGTTTATCAAGGCAGACACAACACATAATCTCTGAGGTATCTACTTTTATGCTTTGTTGTACTTTACAACGTCTCCATTACAGCCTTGGCACCCGAAAACTATCTAAACGTTCACTGTTGCTTTCAAGAGTGTGCTGCAAACTAATTTTTTTCTCCTCCTAAGGGGGCTTCTTTTCAAAGACATACCAAGGTTTCCTAAAATATATATATGACATGTCCATCAAGATTCCAAGACCTTACATCCGGAAGAGGTATTGTGCTATTGAAATATTCGTTAAAACTGCAAAAAGTTAAGTTTGACATAATATGGAGTCGAAAATTTAACCCTTTTTAAAATCATAATGCAATATCCTAAAACTACATTGCATATACCTATAAATATATATTCTAAAAGAGTGGAACTTGATCTACAGCCTGGTAAAATTTTCCTTTTCATAAATTTAAATCTGTACTAGAGAGAACAAATTATAGGCCAATTTAGTACTAGGGTCTTGACGAGGTATGGAGGACGGCATTGAGATGATAGTAATAATTTGAAATAAGTTTATATTTGTTTCGAAACTGAACGTCTGTCTGAAGTTTCTCCCCGTTTCTGCTATTTCACGCGTATATTTTCACAACAACTAGCGATGCTAACGCCACGCTGCGGCCGGACCATAGAAGCTCCACTAGTGATCTCACTTTCTCCTTCCAAACGCTATGGTTGTACCATGAATAAAACTTTAGTCTACCGCAAATGCACAACAGTCAGTTCTAGAGTCATCTCAATCTTTGCTTTCTCTCATGCTTTCAGTCATGAATCTTTCTCTCATACTTGAAAGCAGTAGAGTAGTGACATCATTTATTATCGTAAGGTAAAACTAAATGCTTAGGTAGATGAATGAGGCAACATAGGTCTTTGTTCTGCAAATAAATAAATTTTTATAAAATCGTAACACAGATCTTTGTTCATGGTTAAGCTTCAATTATGTTGACTCAAGAATGGAAGAAAAATACCAGTAACAAATCAAAGGAGTTTGGACGCTGCCAACAGCATTATTACAAAACAAATGTTTTAGCAAGCAGAGAAGGCCTACTACATTATTGAGGATATGGACAGTAAAGTAAGAAAATTGGGGATATGGACAAGTTGGGCATGAAAACTATCAGACTTACAATAATCCAAGTATAACATTTATGTCAGGAATGTATGCAGACAAGAGAAAAATATTACTGACTATTCCACTCATATGCCGTGTGTTTGATATTGACCAATAACTTTTAGCAATTCCTCGGATATAGACCAATCATGATCTTTTATCTTATAATATCCTTTCTCGAATCGCAAGAATGCAATTTTATCTGATAAAACGTCAACTTGTTACTGGACACATAAGGCATCAACGTGCAGAGATTAATACATCACATACTGCCATCCAGTAGAATGAAAACACATTATTTTATACAACATAACTTGTTTGGAAATTAAAATTTAAAAAATGTACATTGATTAAAAACACAATTTTGATTTGGTGCAAGCCAGTTATATGTCTTATATGTACAGTAGCAAATCTATCAATAAACTCAAACTCTCATGGGATTACATATGATAATCCCTACATAAGCAATTCGATGTATGCAACTCAATACTGCCAAATATATACACTTCACATTGGCTGCCAGCCTTAACATCTAATGCACCATTGGTAGCATTGGTCACAACATGGTAACTTGAATTGATTCATGGATGCCTGATTCATAGTATGCCGTGTTCTGGCAGCTGTTAGTTTTGTTTTTATATAATAATGTAAGAAAGTAATTATTATTTGTATAATCAGTTTCCAGTAACGAGTTGTCGTTTTATCAGATAATATCACATCCTTGTGTTCTTAGCAAGAGTGTTATTGTATAAGATGATCATGACTGGTCAATATCCGAGGCATTGCTAAACTTTATTGGTCAATATCAAATACAAGTCCTATGAATAGAATAGTCAAAACAATTTTATCTGAAGTACACAGGTTAATATTAAGGGAGGAAGAAACAACACGAACAACAACCCACAGAATAATACTACCTGCTTATTGTAGAACAGATGGACAATGGGACTGTTGTAGCTTGGTGCGAAGAAAGCAGGTACATTACTTTCATGTTTGACATAGTCCTTTGTTCCATGATTTTCAATGGACATTTTGCTTCATAATTTTCTGCATAGTGACATCATTTATTATCGTAAGGTAAAACCAAATGCTTAGGTAGATTGAATGAGGCATCATAGATCTTTGTTTTGCAAATAACTCAATTGCTATAAAATCGTAACACAGACCCTTGTTCATGGTTAAGCTTTGATTATGTTGACTCAAGAATGGAAGAAAAATAACAAATCAAAGGGGTTTAATAGCACTAGTACTTTGGATGCTGCCAACAGCATTATTCGTCCGTGTTTGTGTACTTTTCAATCCCACTCAGACAGGTGCAATAGCTGGGCAATTTTTAAATTCCAGACAACAGGTTAGACTCCAAGTAATAATAAAGTTTAAGGTGTAAGGATGTTGCAGCGATAGCAACTTACTAGCCGAGATCAGCGATATCACCATCAGGTTGGCCCCACTGTTTTATTGCCACATGACCCAGCCGACCCTGAGCACACCAGTGACCAGCACACCTATTATGTGAGAACCAATCGTTTCACATCACCATTTTCGGTTAGTTTTGTGTCAATTCTTCATGACTCTACTTATATTTAGAATTGTCTTACAAGGAATAGTTGCATATATACTTATGGATTCTGAAAAACAATTTAACATCATATTTGTCCGGTTTTTATATGTGGGGGAAAATTGACGAAGTACCAAGCTACAAACCCCAATCAAAGAAGTAGAGAGTTAAAAAAAATATATATATCTGGAAGAGATGGGGCTGGGCTAGATGTAGAGGTGGTGATAGTTTGACGAAGACAACATGGGGAGAAGGAGAAGGTTGGGAAGAAAAAGTAGGTCAAGAAGGAGAGAAACGGTAGAAGAGGAAAATGAACTGATTGTGAAGATAATAATTCTAAGTTGTTTCTATAGGGGTTGTTAACTAATGTTATTAATACCAACCTGGTCAAAAGCACGAGTGAAGAATGTAGCAAAAGTAGATACAAAGGCAATGGTTCTGTTTCTGCATGTTGCTCCAATAGCGACTCCAACAAGGTTTTGTTCAGCAATGAAGCACTCTATGTAGCGCTCTGGGAAAGCCTGAAAACCACATGCGATATTTACTAATTACTTAATAGAACCCCTAATTACTTAATAGATTACATCAGTTTTATAACTTGTAGACATATCAGCTAATGTTGGATTGCTGTTTCCTGCACTGGTGCCATCTGGTTTCTGCAGATGAATTTCTTGATGAAGTCTTTAGGATGGAAATTCAAAATTCATAGCATTCTCTTGGTTTATAAGGATGAATATTTTCCCCCCAATTCTTTTGTACTGTGTGGCTTCTTGTGGTTTTACTAATTTTGCTGCAGGTTCAATGATGTGGATCTTTATCCAAAAATGAGCTGCAACTGCTGATCTATTTAATTCATGGTTTTTTATGTTCCGGAAATGCTCTTAAACCCTCACCCATTAGCTGAGGATAGAAAAACAATATTTCCAAAACTATTGTAAACTATTGTAAATGAAGTAACTGTTACAACATCATTGGGGGGGGGGGGGGTCACAAAGGCAGAAACTATTGGGCCATTCAGCTAATAAAGCTGCTTGGGACATTACTAAGTCTAAAATTATTAATCAATACCAATATTTCCATACACATTGAATGACTTTTGTTAATATTACCTCTAACCTGGATATTAGTTGTGAAAACAGTAATGAGGATGTTAGCCTATAGCAATTGAGAATGAGATTCAAGTTTCAAAATATACTTAATTAAGAAATGTGCTTACTGAAAACATTTAACTGAAAACGTTTAAAATTGGAAGAAATAGATATTTATTTATTTTCCCACGGCTTACAATATTATGCATAATCTTTAAACATCAAATAATGAAGATATATAGTTATTCCAATGCCATTTAAAAAATGCCTGATGTTATTGCATACCGAACCCCGTTCTGTCTGCGCATGATGCTTTCCGTGTGTTCCTTTTTAAACCGAATCTGTAAATCGCTTCAACTTCATTGCAGCAAACTAGGGTTAAAAAGGCTATGACAGTTCATGTAGCAAAATCCACGAAGTGACATTTACAATAGTGAAGCCCCCGCAACACGCAGCGTGATATTGCAGTATCGTCTAGATTAGATTTGATTAAAATTAGAAAAAGACGAATACTGGCAATATTTTGAGCAGAGCCTCTAATGCTCAGTAATTAACTTTGAAGTTGAGGTTAGTTTGAGCTTAGTTTTATACCGTGGAAGACATAACCTTCTTTTCAAAGAAAGGGATATAAATAAATTTTATAGGCTGAAAAAAGCAATTTTAATTTCTTGAACACGTCTTGAAATAAATGGGAACCATACAGAAATCTAATTAAATGTAGTAAATTGCTCTGGCTGTGGTCACCATTGAAAAAAAAAAAAACACACACACACAAAATACATTCGACTTCCGCTCATCTCAGCTGATGTCACGTTCCCACTTTTTCTGTAGAAATGCTGTCTTGCCATGTCGAATGTCACGTCGCTGCGTAAATCGCTACAGTTTCGCTGCAGCAAACTAAAGTGTGAAAAAGAACGACTGATAGTCCATTCAGCAAAACCCGTAAAGCCAGATCTGACTTCGCTTCACCACCGCTGCAACGACCATACAGCAATGCTGTAACAACTGTAAAGCGCTTTACGTTTGCTTTAAACAGAACGCAAAGTTCACCGCTGCTGCAGCGACTACCAGAGAGTAGAAGAAAGCAACATTGCCAAATTCTCAATTTGATACTTTTCGATTACTAAAAGTAACGATTACTCAAATGTAATGATTACAATTTTATTTCCAGAAGTAAATTAAGAGTAAAAATTACATTTTTTAAAAAGTAACGATTACAAGTAAATGGGACTTTTACTCAATTACTTCCCATCACTGATTGGTGATATGGCATTATGAAGAAACATAAGTGAATGTTTCTGGTAATTGGATTGTAATTTTAAACTGAAGTTCATGAAATGTAGAAAAATAAATCTCTGTCAAGGTAGAAATTTTTATTTGACGAGCCAGGGAAATCCCCACTGTTAATTCGAACCCAGCATAATACCACCATCAGTTGCGCATAGAAATCCTCTTGCACTCAAGGCCCTTTAGTTGACAAGTCACATCATTGAACCTGCAGCAAAATTAGTAAAACCACAAGAAGTCACACAGTACAGAATTGGGGAAAAATATTCATCAATGGTCACATATCCCTACAACTAATTCCTCATAGTAAACGTAGCACAGGCCTTTCCAACTGAGGTGCTGCCACTGCACAGGCCGGCCCCGGCAGCAGCACCGGTGTAGCACCAGAGAAACAATTATTCATAACATTTTTGATAACACATAAACACACCATCTTTTTGTTGTTGTTTTTTGTTTCTTTGTAAGTGGAGCAAGAAGTGTTTTTTAAATGTTGACTCTGTACAAGTTTTACAACATGCTCTACTGCATATATTACTTCAATTCATTATTTTAACACTTGACACCATCTATTGTCTATGTAAATTGTATTTGCCTTTGTGTACATTTATAATTTAAATTGATTGTTAACATAGTTTTACCGCAATTAATTTAACAATATTGGGTACAATTGACTTGGCAATGGAAATTCTAAGTACGGCCTCTAAGGCAACATCAGACAGAGAAGTCCTGGCTTTACTTTTATTTAATTTCATAATTGAAAACATCTGTTCGCATGCATAAGTTGTACCGAACACTGACGTAAATTTTAAGGCAAGTGCGTGAAGTTTGGGAAATTCCTGTGGATGAATACTTTTGTAAAATGAAAGTAAATCGCCGGTGTAGTGGTAGTACCTATACTTTTATCAGCTCTGTTTGGAAACATGATGGAGATACTCAGGACAAAATATGGCATCATAAATATTTCAAGTTGAGGTGCCATATGATTCATTTCTTTGAATGGGCATTGAATTCATTGTGCAAATTCTGTAAATTCTGATACTCTCCAAGGTTTTCATAAATAGACAAATTTATTGATTTTAATGAAGGAACATTGTCAAAATTTCTGGCTTTAAGCTGATCTTAAAATAATAAAATCTGCATTTTGAAAGCACACATGGTGATAACTGACTAATTTCTTCCTTGCAATTAAATATTTAAATCAATTTTTTAAGTCCAAAGTTTTTTATAGTTCAAGATAGTCTCTGCCCCATCCTTCTCGAATTACCAAGACTCTACTGTAGTTTGTTCTGGGAGTCGTGTAAAGTTGATTCCAATATGTGAGCAACCCTCAGTTACAGTTAATGCTACAGCAATATTCGATACCTCATTCCAAGCATTTACCTTCTTCAGTCTGTCAGAATAAGTTGAGTTCTTGGTGTCACCATCAAGAGCGATCACACGGCTGTTATTTGTGGCAATCTTAGCAAGAGCTGTACCATATGCCAGTCTGGTTGCTACAGTCTCGCCGAGCTTGTAGCTTGGGGGAGCAGACAACTTCACGTTGCTGATGTCAACATGGGGTGCATCCTCTTTCAAGGGCTTCTGTGGTGCAACTTGCAGTGGTCCAGAATTCTTAATGAGGTTTGAGAGGTGCTGAAATAAACAGACAAGAGGTAGAGATAAGAATTAATGAACCACAGAATATGGTGCAATTTGAGAAATTGTTAGAAATGTTTAATTTCATAAGTTATTAACACTATTAATATACTTTGACATTTCTAATCTCTATATCTGTGTTATATCCACTTCTTCACGGCTTTCATTATGCTAGTCCTCATCTTTTCTCCAATGCCTTGATTTTCCCACCTTAATGTCCTCTTTTTTGTGTAGTTAAGATCTGGTCCCCCTAGATTAGAGGCACCAACTGGTGAAAAAAAAGTGAACTAAAAGTGAATATAATGATTAGCAGATCGGGTTTACAGAAGTAAATTGAATTTATGGTTACTAATGTATTCATACAACTAAGAGTTGTCTAAGAAACAGTGTATGATCTTAGTTTGCTTGTAGGATTGCTACACAAGCAAGCCTCATGTTGCAAACATTTGTACTTGCAAAATTAATTCCAACTTTTAACACTAACCATAAATAACTATTCTGGAAGTTCATATAATATTACCTTAATGACATCATCAGACTTGTCTCCCAGGGGCTTTCCATGCCAGTTTTCTTCATCCTCAATGTTGGGGAAGTTTTTTCCCTTGTAGGTTTTTGCAATTATGGCTGTAGGCTTAGTTTTGGTGGCTTGTGCTTCATGGAATGCCTGAAATCAAGAACAGCTTGATCAATCAACTAAAATGTCTTAAAAGTTCACTACAATTAATTTAAAAAAGGGATGAGATGAGATCTCAGATTAGTTCACTAAACAGAAAATTCCAATATTTACTTTTTAATAAGAAATTAAAATGTCACATAAGGTTGAGATAATCAATGTAGCGATACTTCACTATCAGTATGATGAATCTACACAATTTACAGTGACTACAGAACACCAATTTTGGGTTACGTCTCTATCTCTACAGTTGCCTTTTTTCCTAGAATTGCTACTGTAGGTACCCTCATACCATTTCACCCATCCTCTTAGACCTGTGAAGTCAGTGGGCAAAAACCTATTTAACAAAGAAATGCCTCCAAAAAAAATATGCTGCTCCAAGTGCAAGGAGTTAAATATCCAAAGTGTGCTGAATGATGAGATGAAAATATACACTAAACATTATAGAATCTTCATTACCAAAATAATTAGCTTTGAAAATACATATTGTTTAAGGAAGAAAGTGTCTTAGCAATTTGAATGGTTCATTGGAGAACTGCCACTGGTGTAGACAACTAGTTCTGGGCATATCAGCCCCTATTAGTGATTCTATTTCATTCTGATTAAAAAGAATAAATTTTAGTGAAAAAGTTAAGTTAATTTTGGTGTTATTTCATATAAAGAATGCAAGTTTGGAGTTAGTTCACATTAAAACTAAATAGACTTAGGATTGTGTGGTGGAAAATAATAAATATTTCTTTTAAAAAAGTTAGAGAGAGAGAGAAAACATCATAAAGGTAATTTTTAGGCTTCACATTCTGTAGATTTTAACAATTCTTATCAGTTGGCCATTAACTATGGCTTGTAGTGTAAATAAGCTGGTGTACCACTATCTCCTCAATCTAGAATAGAAGGTGCATCTAAAACATATACTACTGGACAGTAAAATACAGCTATTTCTACACTGAAATAAAATGTCAAATAAATTCACTAGGAATAGGATTTAGATCTAAATTCAAAACTACTGTATCAGAAATAAACATACATGAATCTCTGAAACTGCTGAAACTGAAAATGGTCTGCTGATGCATATTACGTTATTGTAGGCCTATATGGCAATGTGTATGTGCACCTATCATTAAGAGTTGTTACACAAGACAGATGTCCGAAATACCTTGCACAGTTCCTCCACATCATGTCCATCGACAACAATAGCATTGCATCCAAATGCATCCAGTCGCTTACGATAGACTTCCATGTTATGTTGCAGGGATGTGGGTTCTGATTGACCAAGACGGTTCACATCAAAGATAATGCAGAGATTGTCCAGTTTGTAATAGCTTGCAAAGTGAAGAGCTTCCCAGATGGATCCTTCTGCACTTTCTCCATCCCCAATCAAGCAGTACACCCTGCAAACATGCACTCAAAAGGTAAGATTTATAAACATACTTTGTTATATGTCTTAGCATTATTACTTTAAGTGCTTACTTTCTAGAAATATGAGGTGTGGCAATAAAGAAACCAGACTGATATTTGGTAAGCTGTCTGTAGATATGGGAAAATTGGTTACAAAACAGCTTTACCTTTAAGTTCCCCTCTATTCACTGTTCAATTTTCAAGCACAAGCAATCATTCAGTTCGGCTGTGGCAGTGGTTGTAAGAAGACCATGTACCTAAGCCGAGCTGGAGTTTGCCTTCACTGCTTTAATGGACTCTAATCAGGTTCTTCCTTCTAAAGCAGATTGTCTTTCGGGGGGGGGGGGGGGGAAGTTGTATTGGATCAGGTCTGGTGATTATGGTTGATGTTTCAACAAGGGAACCTTGTGCATTGCCAAAAACTGCTTCATTGTAAGGGCATTGTATGCTAGTGCGTTGTCTTGGTGAAGAATCCAGAAGTATTTTTTTATACATTTCAGGCACTCTTATTCCTCATTCACACAGGGTTTCCGGAACACCTCATTGTTCAGCAAAATTGCTCTAATGCTCAGGCAACAATCTCTTTTAGGACAATTTCACCAATTTGTTTGATATTAGCCTCAGTTTTTGACATGCAAGGCCAGCTGGAGCGTGGATTGTCTTTGACCTCTTCCCTGCCCTTTTTAAGTTTCTTGCACCAGTCAAAAACTTGAGTTCATGACAGACAGTCAACACCATGAACCATAATCTCAGTTGGGAGACTTATAGAAAACATCAATAAAAAAAATTAAATACTACGCCTTATATAATAAGAGTTTTAACTAACATGACCAGGATTAATACTCTCAAAACAGTATACTTTGCCCATGTTCACTCCTTACTTAGATATGGGTGTAGTCTTTTGGGGAAACTCATCTTCAAGCATGAAGTCTTTCAGAACACAGAAAAGGATTATCAGAACAATGGAAGGAGTATTTCCAAGAATGTCATGCAGACCCTTGTTTAAAACAATGAGGATTTTACCACTCCCTTGCATTTACATATTTGAAACCATAATGTCGCTAAAGAGAACACTGAATGAAAATAACTCTCTCATTACTAAAAATGAATCTCTGCATGATAACGATACCAGACAAAACTCAAATTTACATATCCTTCAAGTAAACACTAGTCTCTGTAAAAAAAAAAAAGGTACCCTAAACTCAGGAATTAAATTATATAATAACCCCCCCCCCCCCCACGACCATTAAATCCATTCAAAATTATAAAATTTTAAAGTATCTCTCAAAGCATATTTAGTTGATCACTGCTTTTACTCAACAGAAAAATTTATGCAAATCATATCCTCTCATATCTTAATTCTTTATTTTCCATCATCACGATTATACAATTTTATGATTTTTCTTTACTTAATTTTAGTAATGTTTGTGCTAGTGTTATAATGTTTGTATTAATGGTTTGACGTGACTCATATCTATTGTACCTTGTATTATATGATGTTAGTGGATCAATAAAGTGAATATGAATATGAATATTCTCAACAAATGGTTTGTTTCTATAGCAGATTTTCTTAGTTTTACTAAAAATTTCACATTCATTCATTGCTCATTTTAACAATGAGCACAGTTACAATGCAGTGTGGGCACACTATCTCCTTATAAACACCTCCACAGTTGAAATGAGGATTGCATGTGCTTAAAAATTAAAGCAAAGGGGGAAGCAAAGTTTAACACTCTACCATACCCCCTGTACCCATACCTACAGAATGCTTACAAAAAAATCACTCTAATGTCTTTATTGCCACACCTCTTAAGATAAGTGGTAATGTCAAATTCAGGAAAAATAATAACTGGCACTGTGTTTTAGGTCTTTAGTACTGTTTCACCTCTGTTCTTTATCATTTCTACGCCATTCCATCTAGTTTGATAATGTCTTCAGTTTTTATTCAACCATAGATTTGTTTTATTTCTAGCATGTTACATTCTTTAATGATCAAATTTGTTGGACAGTAACCACTTGTGTGGACATATTTTGATGTCTTTCTGAAGAATGGGAAAATAATTTTTTTTTCAAGATGCCCTCCCACCCTATTAACCCTTTCAGTGCTGAGATATTTTCACTGTCACTCGGCGCTAAATCCGAAAAATAAGAAGGCAGTTTTAAAATACGCCAGAACTTCGTCATCACGTTAGAAATGTTTTTCCTTGCTCGTGAAAGCAATGACTGTGTTGAGATTGAACATACCATGGCCTTGACGTGATTCCCGGCTTGTCATATGACTCGTGAGTTCAATGGCTTCTTCAGACATCACAACATTGTGAAAGGCCTCAGATTTCCGTCTACAGATTGCACCACAGGGCAAGGAAAGCAATGAAAATAATTTCTATCTAACCCCAAGAGATGGCAGGACATTATCCTTTCGTTGAAACCTTGTTAAAGAATTCTATTCTACGAGCAATTGTTTTATTCGTAGCACTAACTTCGCGGCAAATTTGTGCAAGGCCTCACATTTTGATCTACAAATTGCACCACAGAGCAGGGAAAGCAATGAAATTAAGTTCTATCTAACCCCAATAGATGGCAGGACACTATCCTTTCGTTAAAACTGTGTTAAAAAATTCCATGCCTTGTGGAATCGTCTCGTTCATAGCACCCACTTGGCGGCCGTCACAGTTCCGTCGTTAGCAGTGAAAGGGTTAATTATGATTCAAGGAGGGCATCATCTAATCTGAGATGTGATTGTAAAAAGGCATGTTATGTTGTACAAACATTAGATTTCTCCTCCACTGGAAATAACAGTTCAGTAATTACTTAGATTTAACTTTTAAAGTTATTTATGTAAGTTTATGCAATGGTCTAAGTCAGACATGGGCAAACCCCTATCCATTGACACGCAACCCGCAAACTTTTGTCAACTTACACAAAGTTCGAAAAGAACGGATAGATGGAGACACAAGCAGACAATAAGTGCAGTGGCGGTTGCTCATTCTTAGGGAAACACTAATTTCACTTTATAATGTACACTACAAGAAACAAATAATACAAACAATTCTGTATTTTTAATTATTCTTTTACGTGTGCAATTATTTCATTATACAAAGGCTTAGAATGTGCCATAACGCCTTTCCAATCGCAACTGTCTCGCGACCCATCACTGCTTGCAAAGAGAGTATGACTCATGCATGGGAATAATCCATCATGTACACCGAATGTCCGCAATGCCATCTTGTGTGTTATGAGGGAAGGTCATGAACCACAAGTGGTTCGCGAACCAGTAAATGCCCATGTATGGTCCAAGTAATAGCTTTCAAGAGTTTATCATAATATGGAACTGCTACACTGAAACTGTTTAAAACTGTATTTGGGATCTACCATTCAACTATTACACAATATATCTCAGTCTTTTAAGTTCACTGGTATATGGAAGAACTGGGAGCAAACTGTCATTATGTCGTTAACTACCCCCATCTGTTATACTCAAGTGATTTATGATAAAGTTAGGTGTTGGGGCTCAAATGAGTTGTAACGTTAGGTGGCCCAGCTGAAACAAATTATGATAAAGTTAGGTGGTTTAGTTCAAATGAGTTGTGATATAGTTAGGTGGTTCAGCTCATACGAGTTATGGTAAATTCTGCTGGTTGAGGAAGTAGCATCAGTCTCCCATTCAGGAGGTTTTTGGGTGCTATCGATGGATAGTATGCACATGTGAATGCCTTATTGAAATTAATTTGCAATTGACTTTAGAATAGATATTTGCAATTATTGAAAATCCTCAGGAAAGTCCAAGGCTACTGGGGATTTAATCCAAACACCAGATCTTAATCAGCAATGCTAACTACTGGAGACACTGGCAGAAAACATAAATAACTAGAAATGAGAATGAATTTTCACACTCAAAGAAAATACTGCTACCTGAATGTTTACTAATTTGTTGTTATTCCATTTTTCTGATTACGGGTCTCCTAACTATATCCCTGAATTGCACTGAACAAGTAAAATAGATGTCCCACAAACCTATTTTTCTTCCAAATTTCTACAAACCATTGAACTGGATCAACAATTCTCATTCCTCACTATTGCAATCTATATTCCTCCTTCAATTCTATAGTACACAATGGGATAGGAACTTTTCTAATTTTCCATTAAGAATATGAAATCAACCAATGATAATCATTCTCTGCTCGCATGATGTCGAGACATGGCAGCTTCCTCAGGGAGCTGATTATATGCGTTTGCAGATTAGTGTCCTTCCCAGCTGGTGCGAACCTTTAAGCCACCTTTAGAAATTCCTGAAGAGAAATTTTATTTTCAGTAGAGGGTGGAGTACAAGGTCACTGACCAATGTTATTGTTCCATATTCCTTCTTTCTTCCCTCTCTCTTTTCAATCTATTTCTTTCCTCTATCTACCCCCGAGTGACTGAACTTTCTGCGACGTATGCTAGGCAATGTTAAACAGCTAACCAGTCTTTAAGGTTATTTTTCTGTGGGCAGGCGAAAAATAGCTATGGCCTCCACTCAATGAAAATCAATAAGTCTCTAAACAAAATTAGAGGAGTTTAAAGATTTGGACGATGGTTTGAAGCAAACAGAAGTTCTTTCGCAATCTACGTTGGCTATACTTCTTAAAAAGAGAAGAGAAATTGAGGAAAGTGTTGTGTTTGTTACAGTATATGTTAAATAAATTCATCCGTTATGCGTGTAAGTACATACGAGGGTCATTCAATAAGTAAAGAGACAAATTCTATAATTTTAAAACTATTCAATGAATGTGTACAATCTTTTCAGGGGTGTTAGTTGGCAACCTTGGGATATGCTCTGATCAGCTGTTTCATCATTTTATGTCAACATAACCTCAAAATTTTCAATTCACCATGGCAAGTCCACTAGAAGATTGCACCTTAGAAGAGCAGCGCTCAGTCATTAGATTTTTAGTCGCAGAAGGTGTAAAACCAAGTGAAATTGTGTCTAGAATGTTGATACAGTACGGTAAAAGTTGTATATATAGCCTACCATCTATATATATTTTACAGTGCTTGTTATATGTCAAGAGTAATTCTGATAACTTTAAAACTTATTCTGATGTACATACCTTTGGCACCAGAAATCGCAATAACATTTTACAGGATCAATGCTTGTTTGCAACAACCAAACATAATTTTAGGTACATGTCAGTGAAAATGTTTAATTCTCTTCCGGTTGCTACTAGAAATTTAACTTTTAAACACTTTAAAGGCTTAGTACTGATGAAACTAAAACAAATCTGCTTCTACAAAAATGATGAATTTTTTGAGGTAGCCAAAAACTTTAAATAATCTTTCAATACCTACTATTTGACCTACACATTGCACTTTTTATTTATTTATTTATTGTTTTGTAGTGTTGTATTGATCCTGTATTTCTTTGTATTTCTTTGTATTTCTTTGTATTTCTTTGTATCTCTTTATATTTCAATGTATGTATTTCTAATATTATTCTTGTACCCTTGTACTATAATAGTTTGTTATATTGTTGTTATATTGTATCCTATACCGCAGAACTGCGGTCAAAATGGATTAAATGAATATGAATATGAATATGAATGTTTACAAGTGGGTTGATCGGTTTAAAAGTGGCCGAACAAGTGTAGGTGATGAACCCCGATGTGGACGTCAAGTGGAAGTTTCTGGTCCCTCGTTGGAATCGAGGATTGACGGACTTATTCGTGATAACAGAAGAATTACTGTTGAAATGATAGCTGAAGAACTTCAAGTAAGTGTTGGAACTGTTCACAATGTCATTCAGAACAATTTAAAGTACAGAAAAACGTGTGCCAGATGGGTTCCCAGACAGCTTACTGACGCTCATAAAGAATCAAGGCTTTCCATTAGTCAAGACTTAAAGCAACGAAGTTTGATTGAAGGAGACGTTTTTTTTTAAAGAATAGTGACCAGCGACGAGGTCTGGATCCATCACTACGACCCTGAGACCAAAAGGCAGAGTATGGAGTGGAAACACACTAGCTCTCCAGTTCGCAAAAAATTCAAGGTTCAACCTTCCGCCGGTAAAGTGATGCTGACCATCTTTTGGGACTCACATGGTCCAGTCTATTGCGATTTCCTTGAAGATCAGCGAACTATCAATAGCCAATACTACTCTGAGATGCTAGAACACAAAGTTAGACCAGCTATCAGGAGCAAACGCCGTGGACTCTTGTCATTCTTCAGCACGATAACGCCCGCCCTCATACAGCCCAGCTGACCCGTGATAAGCTTCAAGAATTGGGTTGGGAGGTCTTACCTCATCCTGCCTACAGTCCCGACCTCGCCCCATCTGATTTTTACCTGTTTGGACCACTCAAGGACGCCCTACGTGGAAAAAAGATTTGCTAACAATGAGGAAGTTAAGGAAGCGGTGCAAAAGTGGCTTCGGGGTCAATCGAAAGAATTCTTCGCCAAGGGAATTAGGAAGCTGCAAGAAAGATGGGACAAGTGCATAACTGTGGGGGGTGATTATGTTGAAAAATAGCCTTAATTTTGAAAGATTGAAATAAACCGTTTTTGAGCTATAGCCATTTGTCTCTTTACTTATTGAATGACCCTCGTAATTCAGTTTTTTGTTTTGCATGCAGTTTCCTTAAGATGTCCCTCGATATAACAATAACCCTCATATAACAATATGATTAGCTAGGGCCTGCAAATATTGTTTTAATGAGGTTTGACTGTATGTGCACTTCCTGCATTTCTTTGTTGGGAGCTTTGCCCTCAAACCCTAGACTCCCTTCACATTGAACTTTGAGTACAGTTATTATTTTAAGCAGTAATGGCGGCACAACTTGTTAGAGAGGGTGCATATTGGCAACACTACATAAACCTGTGCAGGAAGGTCCAATGAGATGAAAGATTGTTGGCAGCCAATAGGAGTGTTGGTGGCCAACCTACGGGCTGGATAACCGCTTGGAACAAGCTTCTTGATATGATAATCCTGAATTGCACTTAACAGATGGTTTAACTATCTAGTTTCATATTCAGCTATCTAATAATACTAAACTACATTGCCTCCCATTGCCATTGGAGCTCACATTCAAATTTCTTGGTCTCAGGCTAACATTTTTCAAGTTTATTTGATATGGCTCCAAACCACCCTATAAAAGTTTCTCTGGCAATGTTTGGCATCCTCAAGTAAGTTTACTTTTCAAGGAATACACATACCTGTATGAAGCCTTATCGAAGTACTTGCCAACGTAGGCCATACCAGCAGCGACAGACAGCCCTTGACCCAGAGATCCTGTTCCAACATCAATGAAGTTCAATCTGGGAGTTGGGTGACCCTCGAGGTCACTATCTATCTTCCGCAAATTCTGCAGGTCTGATACTGGGAATAAGCCAGCTTCAGCCCATGCTGTGAAGGTTAACAGAAATATTAATAACTTATAATCATTACTGTAGCTAAGGCCAAAACACTTTGTGCTTATTTCTAATTTCTATAGTGAAATGATCTCATTTACCTCATTGAAGGTTTCAATTATTACATTTCACTTTCTGGTCCTAATGTTGCAAACAATAAAATAAGATAACAAAATCATAAGTTTACTATGGCTCATATCTGGATTTCTAAACAAGGTATTCCAAGTGATTATGTGTGCCTAAGCCTGCATACCAACATTCTTATTGACCACGACTAACTTTTGTCTCATCGGCCCTTTTAGGGCAACTACTTTATTCATGCGCCAATGTTAATGAACTGTTGCTGGTCATGCGGTATATGCCTGCCCATTTTCCATGTAGAGCTAGGTTTGTGACAAGTTAGGTTAGGAATATTAATATTAGTGTTAGTGACACGTAGAGATAGGTTGGGGCAGTTAGGTTAGGAACTGTGATATTAGTGTTGATCGCCATCAAGCTCACAGCCTGTTTCCTGGATCATGTGACCCAATGACTCCTTCTCTGCCCATAGCATGAGCAGGTGATTCTCGTGAATAAGTATCATTTCATAATGCCATTTTAAGTTCATTTTGTGTGAACTTCTTAACGATTTTACTTATATTTAAAATATTCCTACAAGAAACAGGTGCTTATGTATGGATTCTACAGATTTCGAAGAACAAGATAACATGAAATATGACAGTTTTTCGTAAAGAAAAGAAGAAAAAGGAATACCCAAATATGAGCTACATAAACACCAAACCATATTTGCGAAAAATATTCTTTTTTCACCAAAATATATATTCTCCCAATGAACATTATCTCCATATTTTTTCCAAAACTAATTCTGAAAATTTTGTAATTGTAATTGTGTAATGTCTGAAGTCAAATAATATTTTATCGCTTTTGGATGGATGCCTGTGTTATCTTATCAGCCTGTCAACTCATACTTTCTTTTATATTTTGTTTGTTTTTTTCCAGAGAGTTTTGCAATCATCTCTGTAAATTTTGCACCCTAGTTTTCTGTTCTTTACAACTAGCCAATCATTCTTTCAACAGAACCTTCTTCTTTGACCAACAACTAACTTTCATAGCGGACACTAACATTTTCTAATCTACTTAGGAGTAGGCAATTTGGATTTAGTCACAATATTTATTACGCTTTTACTAGATACTGTAGATGTGTCACTCTCCTTGTCCATCAACTTGAAGGTTTTGTTCGTTAATGAGGTATTTTATTATGACTAACATAATTGAATTAAACCTTGACAATCACACTACACAGGAAATTCATATCAAAACTGGGAATCTCATCATGCCACCATGACAGAAGAGGATAGTATTATGATGATGATGGGTTTACTGCCACAATTGCAATCCAAACCCATAATGAACCCATGGGATGATGACCATGACCTGTCCAAGGCTCTTTCAGGCAAGGATGATACCATGGAGATTTTCCATTGCCTCTCGTGGGATGGGGATGAAGGGATGAAAACAACACCCTGTCCTGAACCCAGGATGGAAATTTTTCACTATCAGTACTGAAAAATCCCCTATCCAGCCAGAAATTGAATCCTAGTCAGAAGGTTAGACGGCAACTAATTCCACCATGCCAGTGGACCAAAAGCTTATTATAACCAACATAATGAAAATTGTAACTGTTGGAACAAAATTTCCCTAATCATTTTATTCTTCATATTTGTTTTATTTTAAACTTACTATGTTTATGGACAATGTAAACATTTGGCAATATGTATACCCTAAGCATCCCCCCTGAAAATAGTCATTATATTCACTCCTACCAGTTCTCTTTTCATTTTAAAATAGACAAGGTCATGCTATGGATATTTATTACCATCAGCTGAGAATAATAAAACAAAATTAAAATACCTGCATAAAGTATGGGTGCAGCATGTCCCTTGGAGAGAATGAATCTATCACTTGATGGGTCCCGGGGACTGGAAAGCTTGTATCTCATGACATGGAAGAATAGAACAGACATTGTTTCTGCCATGGAAGCACATGATGTTGGATGGCTGTAAAAGAAAAAATAACAACTTAGTATCCAGTGAAATTGAATAACAAGTTGTTTGTCAGGAGAGAAGATGGAAACACAGATTAAAAGACCTTACACTATAGTGTGAAACATACAAGAAAGACTTCAGAGCGAGGTGAGCTCATAGACAATTACTTCGAATTTCAAAATTACTAAATCCCTCCACTGTCATTCATTACCCACTACAATGTTATTAACTGAAGCAGAATAAGCTGTATTAACTATGTATTATGAATTATGTATCTCCTGGTTCAGTTATAGTTACCAGATGATTATGATGGAAAGGGAGACTAAAAAGACAGGATAAAAGCAGGACACATTAAAATTATTGAACGGCTCTGTTTTAGTTGCCTACATTTATCTGGAAATCTTAATTTAATGCATCTGAGCCTGTATGTACATCCTTATCCATATTCCTGACTTCAAATACACATTTATCTAATGATCTAATTTAATTCAACAGTTAATTGTTGGCTTTCAGATAATCATAAAATTGAGAATATGTTAATTATTTCAAAATGAACTTTAGAGGCAACACGTGCTCCACAGTTAGCAAAGAGATGTATGCCTTAGCTTCGCCAACTAAACACTTTGGTTACTAGTTAGAATGGCCCTTTTTTAAGCATTTGTATTTTATCTCCAACTCATCAGTAAGCTTGAGTTTTCTTTTTCCCATTTATGAAGTGAATGCATAAAATAATATCTCATCATCATACGGTACCGTACTTAATATATTTCATATCGTCCTGGTCATTACTATCAACAGCAACAGAATCTAAATTTGAGATTTCCTTCAAACAGATAACAAAAGGATTATTACTGGTAATAATAAAAGTGAAATATGTCCACGTGTGCATAAGAGATTACGATTTCAGTAGAATTTGGATTGTAAAACAATCCTCAGAGACATCTGAGTAAATCTGAGTAAATCTGGAAACAAAGCATCCTCTTTCAGTTATAAAAACTTGCTTATACAAAAATACGGACATATTGCAGGTTTGCAAAAAGAAATACGGATGCCAGGACTACCTGAAAATATAAGGACATTCTCTGCTAAATATGGGTATCTGGTAACCCTAGGTTCAGCATTTTTTATACAACCCTAGGACTCAGGAGGGGAGGAGGATTTGTCAAACCAACAACTTTTTATTTTACTCTTTTTTATTTTTGCAGAACTGACGATAGTAGGAAATTTAGCATTAAGAAGAGAGATAAACAAAATTATCTTAGTAGTTTGAGAAAAATGTCGGAAATATAGGACAGAGTACATTTGAAGAGTTTAGGAAAATTAGGACCCCTGAAAAGGGTACGTCTGGTAACTTTAATCAAGTGTTGCCTAAGAAAACGATTGAATCTTCCGAATTATTGACATAATATTTTAATTTTTACTGACACAGCCTATCCCACTCGGTTTTGGCACTGATCACACGGCTGATATAACTCTTGCTTATATAGTCACTACTTAAGCAAATTAGGTTATTGTAGAGAATCTGTGCATCTTCTGGTGCAGTGCTAGAGCGTTGCAATCCATAAGGGTTCGGTTCTAGTTGTATATACAAAACATATGATTATGGGTAGACTTTTCACGGGACACTCCCATTCCCTTGCTGTCACTCCACCACTTTCCCGTCAAGACGGACAGCTTTACCTTTTCTTCCGGCTGGAATTCCGAGAAGCTATCTTATATAATTAACCAACTAGGGAAAAGTCAAGTCTCTTAACTTGCTGTTACACTGGTTTATAAAACCGTACATTTGGTTAGACCTGTGTGGAGATCTACAATTCTGTTCAAGACATGAAGCAGTTTTGAGACAGAAATCAATAAATGACTTGCAGCTGGCAAAATTTACAGTATAGCCCACGTTTCCTACCAAAGAGAAAGGAATCCCGTGCCAAAACCAATTCCGTTTATCAGATATCATTTCCAAGGGATTAAAATACAGTTGTATATAGGAGGAGGCCTCCCCTTGTTTGTAAACAAGTGAAGCAGATCAAAATCCACATGAACTGGAACTTTGCACTACCATGATATCATTCAATATTCCGAAAATAAACAGGAGAAGATGGTTTATTTCCGCTCCGAAAGAACTCCAAAGAATAAAACACCCTCAAGTGGGTTTATATCTGCAACCAGTGGTATAGTCGGGATTATACGAAGGTATTCGCGATACCCTCAGCTGAACCTTACTCGTTAGCTTAAATACTCTGTGTGGAAATATTTTTGCAAGCGGCCCTAAAATAAACAAGTAATTCTGTTTCACTAGCACATTATTAGTACTGTAAAAATTTGGCAAATTTTGGGACTACAGCAGTAGCACTGTCTGCAACACCTGGACTACGTCATGGTGAAATTGGTTCAGGCACACATGACGATCGCAGATTCAATCCCAGAGGAAAGTACTGGAATTTAGGAAAAGTTATCTAGTGGAAGTAATTTTTTGTAATTCTTTTACTTCTTTCTTTTAATGCTTTAATACTTATTGGCCCCTGTACTGGATTTCTATCAGAGGCCTCTACATGCACTGTGATCGGTTTGCAGCAATCACGAATGTGGACAAAATACGGTTTGCAACTACAGCTTTCACATGTCATATATACACCGGGACAAAATGGTATATGGCGCGAGATCAGAGTTGAGCACGCTAGAAACTATGCGAATTTATGTAAAACTCGACTTTGTCCAGGGGTGGAGATAATACTGTTTGCAAGGATATTCTTGTCATGAATGCAGCTCATCAGTGTCAAGGCTACGCATTGACATCTTTGTTTGTTGTCCGGCTTCTAAAACCCAGCAGATAGTGTGAATTCCTTCTGAATGGCGCTCAGTTCAAATAATGACACGTGACTCGAAAACTTGTTTAAATTTTGTGCATGAGTTGCTTTAACTAAGAGCTAAAACTTTTATTTCAATGATTTTTTTTCGCAAAAATTCTCTGATGGCTAGTTATAAGCAGGGCCCGTATTTTTAGACTCTATAAACCATGCGTTAGTATTAAACGTATTAAAATAGTTATATTTTAGTTTTTTACCACTTTCAAACAGTATTTTTAAAGTTTCCCTTTAATACATACAATGGACATATTAAAAGAAATATATTAATTTTATTTTTACATTTCCATAGCTCTGAACTACAAAACTATACAAACATTCTTTGCTTAATTCTCCATAGTTTATAGAAAACAATCTTAAAATTACCCCTGTCATTTCCAACTTCACCACCATAAAACCAAGAAAAAGTTTTTCAATTAATCAACCAACTTTTAGAAGACTTTACTTTCGGCTTTACTTTCGGCATCTTACTTGAGCAAACACTGTGAAAAAACTGCAAGTGAATGTCTTTCAAGTGCTTGTAAAGAAACTTTACCTGGACAAATGCAACGCTATATTATTTTCTCTTGCAAATGTACTGGTAACAAGATGCAAACTTGAGGCAAATTTAAAAAGTAATTTTTAGTTTATTAAGCATTTTATCTTATTTTACTTAAACCCAGTTTTAGCCATTTTTAGTTTTTAACATCTTATTTAGCCATTTTTAGCTTTTATAAGATTGGATTATGTGACTGCCATGACAGTGAAATGGATGATTATGTTAAAATAACACTGTTAGCTAACAAGGAACAAAATAGTTTAAAACCTAAGAACCCGGGCTCTAATCATAAATATTATTCTTTCGTATGTTTGCTATATGGTATGGGATGGATGGAGCGTTCAAGGAACACAAAATGTAAACAAAACTAAACTCCATGGCTGTACATCCCTCAAGGGACTAGACCTACCACCCGACTGCTGCGTCATCTACCACAGGCAGATGGCAGGATTGGGGGTATGTGCTCTGCATGACGACACCAATGGCCGATAATGATCGGAGTCACTATTTCTTAATCAAGTAGCTCCTCAGTTTTTATCACGAGGCTTAGTGTATCCATAGTAATACTTCATATAGGTTTAGGCCTATACGAAATAGTATCCATGTGCAAATATTTCCGTTATTTCATGATTTAAAGTGCTAATAATAATACTTGAGAATTCGTGTATCATTTAAACAATTACTATAAGTTGTTAAAATCTTGTTTAATACCGTTGAGCTCGATCAAAGAAACAGAGGCCACAGAAGACACAGTTCAGTCACAGTGCTTTTATGAGATCTTATAAATTTTATCTTATTTTATAAAATGTGACGAAATGCAGTTTTTATTTTATTTTAATTATTGGAACTCCAAGCCAGCAAAAGATGCCCTGAAGATAGTGTAAAGGCACAGAAAGGCCTTGGCATCAAATCACAAAATGTATCATGGTTGAGCGGCTGGTATCATGTTTATTCTGTTTCAATTATTATAAATTTAATTTTTTTAATCCAGTTTAATCAGAATACAATGTCAACCTACGCCACTGCTACATACATTACGTATTATTTGCATAACGCTTTCCAGACGTTTAGCTATCAAAGTGCGGTTTCATTGTCTTACGTCATATCTTCCGACCCTAACCACAGATTACACGGCATGTCGCTGGCGGTCTTATTTAAAATTAAATGAATATTTACTCCAATTTTTCACAAACTGTGTAACAATTTATCTAATGGTCAACAGAAGATCTCTGAATTATGTTTACAAATTAGAGCATCCCACTAATTGTATGTTCTGAAACCCTCCCATTGATGCCCTTCGCAAGATGAAAATCAATAAAAGTCCTTGAAAGGAAACCAACATGTCCTCCGTGGCTCATAGTCCTGTTAGTAAGCGTCATGGATGACCCCAATGAAATTTGTTCAAGGTTACTTTTAGGTCACCCGCGTGTCCTTGAAATACATTATACAATTGCTGTTAATCAAGTAATGCAGCTGACTGTAAAAATTCAATTCCATAAACCGCATACACTCTACCCATGCCTTTATTTTAAAATTTAACAGTTTGAAACTTCTCGTAGAAAAAAAAAACCCAGGTGTTCGTAGTAAAGGGAACGCATAAAAAGCCGGCATGCATTCCTTTACGTTCCGTTGCTTCTTCGTGGCTATTTACTGGTACTTGATAACGATCACATGTTTTGCTATCTTTATCACATACAAAATTAACCTGTTATCTAAGTTTTCGTAGATTTCAGTTACTTTTAACTGAGCAACCTAAAATTAGTAAAACAAAACTAGCCTGGAATCGCGAAAAATTGACAAATTAAACTTTTGAACAAAAAAGGGAAACTTACCCTGATTTGCTGGCGTCGGTGCTTTTCACAGAATCAATTCGCAATTTATTTGCAAGATCGTAGAGGAGTGCTACGTTAGGAGCCTTGTACTCGTCCCTCATGTTGTTACTTTGTTTCTTTTTGTACTTCGGATGACTACCCAATGCCGACACCACTTCACAACGAGGAGTTGTAACTTGCTCCCTACTTTATTCAAAGCATTTATGTCGCGTAATCTCTCTTCTGCGCATGCGTTGAAGCAGGAGTGTGTGTGAATGTGTGTACTGCACTCACGGAACACCCATTTAAAGATTTTTTAAAAATTTTTTAATGTGCCAGCATGAGTCCTTATCATGGGCGGATCCAGAACTTATTGAAGGAAGGTGCCGACATAAACGAAAGTTTGCAATTACTGGGGTGTGGGGTATGGAATATCCCCCCAAAAAATATCCCCCGGGGTCCTCCCCCGGCAAAAATGAAATGCAAAAAGATTAGCTTTTAGGTCTTCTGGGCGATTCCTCCAAATTTCTCAGCAGACACTCTTTTTGCCCTGAGTTCTGTTGAGAAATTTGTCGGTTTTACATATTACATACACATTTAAATCATTAATCAAATACCAAACTGTTTACCTTTTACTTGAATTAAGTGCTGTCTGAAATAATTCACAAGAAGTAAATTACCAGTGATCATTTATATCATAATAACAATTAAAGGTAATTGGGTTTTCCTGTGGGTTGTCGTAGCTAGTCTACGTACTTGGCACAAGGAGTCTAAAATATTATAAACACTATTTAAATTGCATTTCCAATCCTCTTCTTGAAATACGAGTACATAAATGCTTTTATTTTATTTTGTTCTGTATCCAATTAAATTTGTATGTAATTTTATTAGGTATTTACTTTCCACTAATAAAAAAAGTCAAATCAATGAAAACGAAAATCCAAGAGGGAAGGGCGCATCCCTTAGGGCCCCTCCCCTGGATCCGCCACTGGTCCTCATTAGTCTGGTGATTAATATGTCGTGCCGTCCTGGAGGCTTACGGTTAGCAGGGTGCTGAGTTCAAACCTCCATGAGTATGACTTTAGAGCCATATTCCTGGTGTCAAATGTCGGGATTATCTGGGAGTTCTCTCCTGTTTCATCTGATTACTCGTAATGATTACATTTTTTAAACGTCTGGCGAGCAACCGCGGGCTAAATTGATTGTCATTCCCACCCCTCATGGAGTCGTGAGTCATTTATCTAACACTGATTGTTATGGTGGACTCTTGCTTAGTTGGGCTTAGCCAATTTCCGGGTATACTGTTTGTGCCATTTTAAGAAGACCTCGTCCCAAACCATCGTCTATCTACAAGAGAATGTAATAGGATTGTTCCCTAATCCGAAAATCTGCCCCAACACCGACACCGTCAAATAACAGGTGCTCTTGTAGTCACGTGGCTTTCCCCAGTGTTGTCACTGTCATTCACTACTTCTTAAGTGAAATAAACGTGCTGTGGTACGTACTTGGCAACACTGTACTGGACTGCAGACAAATATGAATACGCCTAATTACCTTGCTATTCACTGATTGACTGGTCGAAGAGGATTAGGGTGGCAGTAGGTAGAGGCAGTTCTTGGAAAAAAAGTCTTTAAGAAGTAGCACCCACATTACAAGTTGGAAGTTTTTAAGAAACAGCTGGAGTCACTTTTCAGTGCATACTGATTCAGCTTACTTAAAGATAGAGCCATAATTTTATGCAAAAAATAAAAAACAACAACAACATTGGTCCAGACTCTAAAAAGGTGTTAAAGAATGGCCATGGAAGTGTAGTATTATGCAGAAACGATACCAGTCAATAACTTGTGATTTTTTTCTGCATTAAACAGTTGATATAATTTATCTAACATAGAGTAGGATTATATTTTTATATTGTATTAAACATGCCATCTTGTGGCAACATAGACTAAAGTTTGATATGTTGGATGTGAAATTGGGTGTTTGCTATTGTGATACATACGAAAATGCTCTGCATTTATCTCATATTTCTCTAAAAGTTTTGAATCAAATGGAATCTGAAGAGGAAGATTTAGTAGAACCTAGCAGCTGCTGGCAATACAAAAGAAAAGGAAGCGAGGAAAACAGCGAAAGCTAATAAGAAAGAAATATCGATACTTCAAGTTTAGAGAGCATGTGACATTTATTTGCTTATTTTTAATGCATTTCATAAGTGTTAATTTGTCTTTTTTCACATTTTTGTTTTTAATAAATTTGGACTAGTAGAGAATTAAGATTAATTTAACGTGTTTTCATATTCTTTATTAACTTCTACTGTAAATATATTAAGTTTTTGTTTGATAAGGTTGTTTCAGGAACAATGTCAGTTAGTCCTTTTCGTCAGAGAAAAATGTGGTTCAATTCCTTTTCTTTTGTCTTCTTCTTCTTCTTCTTCTTCTTCTTCTTCTTCTTCTTCATTCTTTTCTTGCGAAGGAAATATGGTTATAGCATAATTTTATATTTAAAAAAAACTAAACTCCGTGGCGCGACATCCCCGAAGGGACAAGGCCTACCACCCGACCGCTACGTCATCTACCTATAGGCAGAAGGCAGGATTGGGGGGTATGTGATCAGCATGCCGACACCCACGGCCGTTAATGGTGGTTTCCATGACCGGAGCCGCTACTTCTCTATCAAGTAGCTCCTCAATTTAAATCACGAGGATGAGTGCACCCCTACCAAACCTCCCTACCTTAGAAAAATCCGAGAAGGTACCGGAGATCGAACCCGGGCCGACGGATCCGTAGTCAGCGACGCTAACCACAAGACCACACCGGGAGTGATAATTTTATATTATGAACTAAAATAGTATTCATTGATAATTTTGGAGACTTTCTTCGGAGAAAGCATTAGAGCGCAGAACGTTTCTGTTGGTATATGGTTATTTAACGACGGGGATGAACTGCAATTCAGGCCTGTGACCATCGCCGGTGTGCCGGAATTTTGTCCCGCAGGAGTTCTTTTACATGCCTGTAAATATACAGAAATGGGCCTGTCACATTTAATCAAAGATAAATGCCATCGACCGGGGCCGGGATCTTGGGCACAGAGAGCCAGAACGATATTGACTGCGCCATTCAGGCCGACCGCAGAATGATCCGAAAACTAGTGATAACGAGTTAACGACTCATCTCAGAAATGAACAATTCAGCTCAGGGGTTACAGACAGTATTCTCGGTGGTAAAGGTCCGTCTGTCTCATTTTGCTCGTTTCATAAACATACTCTCAATAAATTTCATTATAGGCTCTTGCATAATGTACGAAGAGCATGAGACAGTAAAGGTGTTTTCTGTAGCTGGTGAGTAGTCCTTACATTTGTACCTGTCCAAACCACCCTTTGAAGAAATAGTAGGGGAAGGCAGGCATAGCAGTTATAAGGGGAAGGAACAAAAAAGGGATTTTCCATTACCTTGATTTCATCTCGATGTTACAGGTAAAGACAAATGTGTACGAAAAGCACTTCAAGAAACGGAAGTGGTATGTTCAAATTACAGCTTTCAGCATCTATTCGCTTAGTTTTGGATCGGTTTCATGAAGAAATACGAATTGAATTTTTAAAATACCGCTACTCTGCAAAGTATCGGCAATGTTAAATAGTTTACCTGGGTGACCCATGCGTATAACTTGTTTTTTTTTTTTTTTTTTTTTTATTCGACCAGTTTGTGACTGGTTCAAGTAATATCGGAACTGCATGAGCTGTTCCAGAATCACGTTACACCTTTTTAAGAGAACCAGCATGTGAAGGATTGAAAAATCTTCAAATTTCATTTTTTTTGTCAAGTGATTACTAAATATTTTATTACACTTAATGAAATTAGTTTTTATTGTCCTTCTTTCTCTGAGTCTGGCCTCGTCCGCTGTAGGGACGTTTATGCGGCCCACGCTGCCCGGTCCTTACATGACGCGACCTCTCGGGAGAGAGAGTTGCTATGCATCACAGATATACTTTTTGCTAAGGCCATTAAGCGATCAGCCCAATGCCGGAGACACCTCCAAGACATCAAGAACACAAAGGACGAGACACACTATGCCGAACAAGGTACGGATGTGCGAGGGTGATAACGATGGCCAGATGATATCCGGGGATAACGAAGGCCTAAATTTTCCAGACCTTCGACTCACTGGTGAGAAAAAATCGACAAAAACGCAATTAAGAAACTTGTCACGACCGGGAATCAAACCTGGGCCCACTGCGCGAAGAGAGCGAACGTATTCCCTACTCCACACCGGAGGGTATTTATTGTTCTTACGGGCTTTAATTATTCCTTTAACCACTAACAACAATTTTATAAACCTTTAAAGAATTTCTTACTTCTTTTTAATTAATTTAGCACGCTTGAATTAATTAAATATGTAACTGAACGGGGACATTGAGCTACGTCACACATAATGAATTCGCCGAACCGAATCTTGCATCTCTGTGTGATTTCAGCTCAGCAAGCTAGGGAGATAAACGTACTCTTCACGTCATTCAACCGTTTCTATCAGCATTACATAACCAGCGACAGAATCTCAACATGGATGACATTCAGACTATGTTCGCATTTCTCTTTAACTGAAATCAGCGCGTGGAACATTTTTTTTCATCAAAATATATATTTTTTTCCGAACTCAAACAACAACTGCGTTGACATGGGCGTCCGCAGAAAGTTGTTCAAGGCAAGACAATTTCACAGATACTATTCATATAAAATGCGATACTTCCATTTTCTTATCTTCATTAAAATAATTATTTTACTAGAAATGGTTTCAAGTTTAGTGGATGTGATAAAATTATTTTTATATGCTCATATCTAAAGTAGTAAGATGTTAAAACTTGTTTTTGCCCAAACAACACCATGTGGAAACGTAATTCTCTCTTCACATTAGTTGCTTATAGTGATATAGTTTAGATTATTTGTGTAAACTAAATTTTCAGGGGGGCTCTTCCGGACGCCCTTGTGCGTAGAAATGGGAAGAAGTTCCATACCAGCTTTGAGTCAATTAAGTCGATCAGGTATCGTAAAGCAGTACAGTGTGGGAAATTCTTAACATGCAACGTGAAAGCAAAGCACTGGAGAACTAACGTTCCATGATCTCAGCCACCAACCATCTTCACTCAGGTCATTGGAATAAAAATACACTACCTCAGAAAAAATTGCCATTAAGATGGAAATAAATTTTAGGCCTCCATAAATCGGGACGATGAAATGATGCTGCAAAACGTGGTATGGAAATCAATCCGGCATTGGTCTTAATATGCTGCTGAAAGCACAAAACAACTCAATCAGGTGTGTTGGCCTCCAAGCCGCTCGGATTATACCACTTGCGTCAACTTTATTAACGTTAGCCTGGGCGGGGCTATTGGTTAGGCACTTGCTTAATGTTCGTGGGTTCGATCCCAGCCTAGACAATAGCATTTATATGTGCATAGTCCCCTCACTGAAGATTTAATGGCACTTAAAATAACTCTTGCTGGACAAACTTTCGGCACACCGGTGTCCGGTGACTAGTTACTTAGGCCTAAGTATTACATTAATTACTTTAAATAGTCCAAATTACAACTCAAAACGCACCAGCATCATCATCATTATGGCACCAGTATAAAAGTTATAAATATAAAACGTGGAATTCAAATAAGCAAACTTCAGCATATGAGAAAGATGCTCACATTTTGATATCAGTGTATTCACTGATTAAGTTTTAAAATTATGTGTAGAAATGATCTGCTTCTAATCTCATGCAAGCTAACGTTTGTGTACAAAATGGACACGCTTCTACAATTTTGATGTAGCTCGAATGAAATTGTCAATGAAAGTAGGCCTACTACACACTGAGTTCAACAAAACTAAGTAAATAATTTTGAAAGTATAAATTACTTTATACTAGTGTAATCTATGAAATAAAAAAGTATTTTAAAAAACGAAATTCTGGTTTTGATAATTTCTTTAGTTTAAGTTTAAAACAATACTTCTTTCCCCCTAAACTCATCAGTAATACTGTCAATACAATAAATTCTGCACAAATTTTGTAATAGAAGATATATTCTGTAAATATGTAATTACTTTTTCCCGAGAAATCTAATTATGAGTAAGAACTATTACATCGCATAATAATAACAACATACAGTTAGGGACGGTAGATTTTACAAACTATAAAGTAAAGATTTAGCATTTTAAAAATAACATTTAGCATTATATAGCAAATTTAACGTTAAAATCTAGCATTTTGTAGCGATTTGGGATGGAACAATTTTATTATTGGAAAATCAAGTTTTAAAAATTCAGTGCGTTATCAAGTGCATTTTATTGATTTTCCAGTTACGACATTTGCAAGCAATATAAACTTGTGTATTTGTGAACACTAAAATAAATGTCAAAATATATGCACTCCTAACATGAATTTGCCTACTTGTATTTAAAATCAGTATTCACCACACACATTAAAATTTAACACTGAAGAAATTTCAATAATACTCTCCTTTAACCTGTTTCAGCTATCTGTGATTATTAAATTGTATTTGCTGAAAAAGCGTTCTACATCCACGCTATTGGTAGGTGACCATATTACCTGAATATCTGCATTGGCAAATAGTGGAAATTTGATTTGCATTGCTAACAAAATTTGCAGGCAGTCAACCTCTGAATTATCTCTTATACTGGTTATCAAATGTTTGTGAAATTAATCATAACGGCATTAGAAACTGTGTGGGTCTATATGATTAAAATATGTTATTGTGCTCTTCATGTCGAACACGTTCTTAGGATTTATGGTACTCATCTGACCAGCCACTGTTGGATTAAAGAGGTCATTAACAGCTTCGAAAAATTTGTTTCATTTCCTCTCATATTATTTACATAAATGACTATTAGAATGTAATTTCGTAATTATTTCGCAGAAATACGCACATTTCGCAAAAACACGTACATTTCGCATTTTATATTCATTTCGCACTTTGTCGCAGATTCAAAAAACACAATAATAGACTTCGCGACTGCGAAAATCTACCATCCCTACATATAGTATATAAACCAAAGGGAATTATTATACAAAATGTATTACCAGTAGTTTTAAAATTGTAAACCATGCTTCGTATATTGTGTATATATACATATACACCTATTATAATGTATATAAGGGGTGGGTCTCTTGTCACCAAAGCATGGCGCGTCCTCAGGTTGCGAGAATCGATTAACCGAGGCTCCGTATTATAAGAGCCCAAACTAAGGGAAAACAAAAAATTAAGGATTCACTTAAGATCGCAAACCGCGATCGTATTTTCGTTTAAGTGTTTAATTTTATGAATTTTTCGAAGGCGAATGTACTGTATTATTTTTATTTCATGTCAATATATGTCAATACAGTAATACTACTGCTTTCGGAATTTGATCGTATTTTCTTATTCTATTTTCTTGATCTCCTTTTACTGTACATCCGTGTTAACTGAGAATTTGCTTAGGCCTACGCGAGGTTGCTGTAATCCATATTAAATCGGTTAATCGAGACTGCTGTATTGAATAAGCAGTCACGGACAGACGACATGAGGTGGTTCTCCAGCTTAGGGTTTTGGCATGAGGACAACAACCTCTCACAATAAAAAAATCAACTGTTCAGAAATGCTTACATGATTTATGGACAATTATCCTACCGGTTGTATTAAACGGATGTGAGACATGATCTCTTACTCTTCGCAAGACCCAAGAGAGATGAAAACGAAACTGCAGAAAAATGCATAGTGACGAAGTTCATAACATGTACTCACCGAATATAGTAAGGATAACTGAATCACGGAGGATGACATGGGAGAGGAAAGATATCTGAAAAATATTGACTGGGAGACCCGAAAGGAAAAGACCACTCGGAAGGCCTAGACTTAAGTTGAAGATAATAATAGAGTAGATTTAAGGGAAGTAGGATTTGCGAGGGATGGTTAGATGGAGTTTGCACAGAATAGGGTTGAATGGTGGGCTCATGTAAGCGCGGCAATGAACTTCCGGATTCCATAAAATAAATAATATTCCCTTCGCTTGCTTACAATTGTTTATTTGTCTACAACCATGAAGTAAGTAAGTAAGCAAGTAAGTAAGAAACGCTTCCCATACGTCCTTAAAATTATTTAATCGTAATAGTAATTCCTGCAAAAAATTCGCTTTCAGAAGAGGCATATGCTTTGAATTAAGTGTGGGCCTACCTTGATTATCCTCAACTTCGCTGGGAACTCGGGAACAGAAAGCCAGGATTGTTCCACAGAAATGATTATCGTAATTTCGAAGTTGATGGCAAATAAATAAATACACATATCGATAGCCTTGTAACATAAATGGTGCTTTGTACTAAGAACGCATTATTATTATTATTATTATTATTATTATTATTATTATTATTATATTAATAATTTTCATGTTTCAAGCGGTATAAGTTGTTCAGCAATATGGAGAGATTCAGCATAATATACCGCTATATAAATCTAATTACAGCTGGAAGCTGAAGGAGGGAGCACTTATTCCTTAAAACTTAGCAAACTTGATTACTCATTATTATAACTTAGCAGGAATAATATTATTCCTTATAAAGTTAGCAGACTTGATTATTCATTATTGTAGGCCCTATTCTTGAGTGCTCCCTCCTTCAGCTTCCAGCTGTAATTAGACTTATATAGCGGTATATTAGGCGGCACCTCTCCATATTGCTGATTAATATTAATAATAATACTGTCGTAGTAGAAATCAACGAAGCAAATTATAATACACGATTCCGAAGAGCACGAATAGAATTCATAAATGTTTAGTTAACTAAGAATGAGAAGAAAGATTGGAGGACATAATATCTGGGACGAGGCACACCTCACGAAGGCCCGAGGGGGACTAGCCTACAAGAAAATAATGAGCTGTGAAGTTCGGGAATTCAACAACTGCAAAGTGGAACATGCACGTTGATTTCTAAGATGTCTGTACTTTCTATAACAACGCTTTCCAAACCACAAGTCTCCAGTACTCCATTCTTACAAGCACATGCGAACAACTAAACTACGTGGTCTATATTCCAGAAGTGACAGCCAAACAATCGCGATATCTACCTCCATTTTTGACTTCACCGGTAGATTGCAAGATTGAGGGCAAGTGATCAGCATGTCGACAACGGCAGTCATCCTGATTTTCACTTAGGGTGACCATGTTTTAAAAATGAAAAGACGGGAAACTCAGGCGCGTCGTGCCGGTTTATCGAGAAAACAGAACCTTTAATTAGGTAAATGTTATAATTCATATTCTATTTAATAATTACATTTTAATTTAAACTGATAAATTGAACAGCTCTTAAATTTAAACTACATCATCACTACAGTCACTGTCAAACTTATTCTAAAAATATATGCTGTAATTTTATAAATAGATTCCAAAAATGCTTTTACGTCATTCAGTTCTTGTCTAAGTCTTAGCTTAATGAAGTTTCTTAGGCAAAATCTTATTTACACTTCATTGCATCCGGGATCTGAACCAGTCTTTCTCTAACATTTCTCTGAGTTCTATATTTCCAGCAAAAGTTTTGGGTGTTCTGGCAGAAAAACTAATGCGAGACACATCATGGAAATGTGTTTTTGACATAACCATACCTTTTGCAATTTCAATATTAAATCTGTTGTTCTCATCTGACCACATAGAAAAAAGACATGAAAACGGGACATTAAGAAATAAATTTTAGAAAGGAACTTTTGCGTCCCGTTAAAATTTTGTCGGGACAATGGGACCATTCAATCAAAGAAGGAACAATCCCGTTAAAAACGGGACATCTGGTCACACTATTTTCAATGCTACTTCTTTACGCTCTACTTGGATACAGTACATGTATTTACAAGTAATTTGCAATGTACACAACAACTAAAAAAAACACCATACAAAATAAAAGAAAGACTTAAAAAAAACCTACATAGGACAAGCGTTAAATTAAATCCAAATGCGATTCGAACTGCTACATGTTTCATTTTGTTTAGACACATTTTGATCAGCCTAACTACAAATTTTGATTTCAACAGCCACGTACGGATTGCAAAACAAATAAAAAATTAGTTTAAGGAAAACTGTAAATTTGAAAGCTGTATTTCACTACCTTAAATCATCGGAAACAAGTACTGCGAGCAAAGATAGTGAAAGGAATCAACATTACTCTCAAACCGTCATGTGAAAATGTACCAGTAAAGAGGAGACTTAGGGCATTTCATTTTATTCACCCCACGCCTTCAAGTGACCGAGATTAGGACGCACTCCTTACATCCAATCTATAGCAGAATAACCAGGTTCAATAACCGGTCAGTATATTAATCACTCAGAAAAAATCAGGGGCGTCACCACTCATGTTTTATTTCACCATCACGGCTAGTCTGGCACGCAAAATCCACACAAGAACAAGTATATAATATTGTAATCCACAAAAGACTTAAACCAAGAAGATTAACAATACAAATGCTACTAGGCCTATTACGACCTCGAAAATCTAGTCCTCTAACAATTTGAAATTGAAAAATGAGCACAGTATGGAAATACCGTACATAAATATTACGGAGTACCTTTTTAAATTCAGTAGACCTAATACTTTCCGACTCGTGAAAATCTGTATGCACATGCATAATATATTACGAATAAATTGATTCTTCAATTAACTATTCGTTTTAAAGTGCCGCAAGATCATTAAATTAAATTCATTATGTAAGTATTTAATTTTAATACGGTTAAGCTTTGTTTCTTGTCCACCACTATGGCGTAGGAGATGCGTTCGCTCTCCTCATGCAGCGGGCCCGGGTTCAATTCCTGGTCGGGACAAGTTTCCTAGATGGGGGTTTTTCTTCGCCTGTGAGACGAATGTAGGTAATCTCTAGGCCTTTGTGGTCTCCGGATACATCTGACCGTTACTATCATCTTCATTCCATCCGCACCTTTTTTCAGAATGAGGGTCAATCGTCCTATGTGTTCGTGTTGTCTCGGAGATGGTCCCAGCATTGAGCTGATCACTCGTCCGGGGAGGATCTTCATGTTCTTGTATGGTCAAAAAATACTAATGTGATGTATAGGAATTCCTAGAGGAAAATGTGCCATTACTTGTTATTGTCCCTTCACATTTCAGTTACAGTAAAACCAAAATATTCGTGACTTTTTCGAAAAAAAAAATTATGTCGACAATTTAGTGGGCATACTGCATAATTGTGCTCTTTTACGGAATTATAACTGAAATATCATATTATTAATGAAATATTGAAATATGTTAATTTACAAGTATGACCAAAACCACAACAAAGAACAAAATATGACTTTATATGCAAAATAAAAACGGTCCGATTAGGATTACGAGCGTGCAATTAGTGTTTAATTTGTGTTTGCGGCGAGAATAGAGGACAGGATACAAATATGACATGTCATAAACATCCAAACCCTAGTTATAAGGTATAAAGTATAAACTAGGGGATTTGTAAGGTAACTGTATGAATAGGCGGAAGTTAAAAGAAAACTATTCTAAATTCCGTGGCGCTAAACCCCTAAAGGCACTAGGCCTACCACCCGACCGCTGCAGATGGCAGAATTGGGACGTGTGGTCAGCACGCCAACATCCACGGCCGTTAATGAAGATTTTTGTGACCGGAGCCGCTACTTTTCTATCAAATAGCTCCTTAGTTGGTATCACGAATCTGAGTGCACCTCCCTATCTCATAAAAATCCGAGGAGGTACCGGGGATCGAACCCTGGCTTTCGGAGCTGTAGCCAGCGACGCTTACCAAGAGACCACGCCGGCAGTCTAGAAGTTAGAAGGGTTATACAAAATAATCGTTTATAATCAAATTTACCAAGTGAATTGGCCGAGGCGGCAACATCATGAACTCATATTCGGGAGGTCGCGGGCTCGAATACCGAGGCCGGCCAATCTGAGTTTGGATTTTTTCGGGGTATTCCTCACACGCAAAATAGAATGCCCGATTGGACTTAACAATTACTAACACCATTCCATGCCTGTTGTCTGTTGTCTGTTAATGTCTGTGTTATCTTCGGGAGAGGACCTGTCTCGTGATTACACACGAGAGTTGCGTCTAAATACACGTGATCCCATATTTGTCCCCTCGCTTACGGGCATTGGTTGTTGGTTGGTATATGGTTATTTAACGACGAGGATGTATTGAAACTTAGGCCTGTGACCGTCGCCGGTGTGCCTTATTTTGTCCCGCGGGAGTTCTTTTACATGCCAGTAAATCTACTGACATGGGCCTGTCACAGTTTTGCATACATAAATGCATCGATTGGTTGGGATAGGGTTATTTAACTTAGGCCTGTGACCGTCTCCGGTGTGCCGGAATTTTGTTCTGCAGGAGTCTTTCACATGCCTGTAAATCTACAGACATGGGCCTGTCACATTTATGCACACATAAATGCCATCGACCTGGGCCGGGATCGGACCTGCAACCTTGGACACAGAAAGCCAGCGTGATACTAATTGCGCCACCCTGGCCTAATGGGCATTGGGGTGTATGACCCATGAATGGGGACATAAATGAATACCGAAGTTCGAGTAGACAAGATATTGACTGCTCTATTAAAAGAGTATCAGATTCGAATCACGTCACGAATTTACTCTTTAGACTCTTTAGTATCGAGAGAGTGCTTGCTGACTAAGATTAACATTCGGCACAAACAACTAAAACTAAAACTTATTATTCAAAATTATTATTAAGGGGCGCCCCATAACAGGCTTTCTAATCCAGCCTGTTACAGAGAATTTACCATTTTGAATTACTAGAGCTTCTAGAAGAACTAAATGTTTTCAGGCAAGAGTAGCCTTAAGTTCCGTACTCTTGACATACTGTAGGACAGGTTTATTATAAACAATAAGTATTTCGTTCATACGCTTGTTCAGGACAGTGTCACAGCGAACTTTTACTTTCTATTCATTGAAGCGGCTCTGGACACAAAGAATACGATTGTCTTCTTATAGACACATGGAGTTTCGTCATATTCCCATACTAACTTATGTTAGCATTAAACAGCCAAAATGTAGATATCACAATTCAGGAACCACCCCGTAATAAGCTAATTTCCTCTATTTTTGACGTCAAATGATAAAGAAAATAATAATTATAATTCAGACATGAAAGGGTCACATAACCTATTATTGTCAGATCTTGTTATTCCATATTTTCCCCAGGGCATGGAAAATTAGACAAGAGAAACTAAGGCAGTAGAGCCCCGCTAATCCTGACACCCTCTTCCGGACGGACAAACAATCAATACATTTTGAATTGTAACGGTTTATCCGGACGGACGATCAATCAATAAATTTTGAATTGTAATCATAAAGATGTTTTGTTTTGTTAATTAATCCTGCATCAGTTTGTAGTCTACGTATACAGTAGTATTAAAACAAAAATTAACTTACAGGAAAAGTTATGAAAGAAAACTATAAAATTAGTTTTCTTTTTCAATTAGTGTGCGAATTAACGGAGGGAAGGGAGGAATCTCCTGGCTGATAAAACTGCTTCCCTGGCAGATGACAGCAATATTTTTCCCTGCCAGGGATTTTTTCTCCCTACCTTGCCATAACCTGTAAATCATAGTAATTATTATTAATTTTTGTCATGATCTGTCAATCTCATCATTGTAATCATGGTAAACAGGACAACATCTACATTTATATGTTTTATGTAACGAGGAAATGTTATTTAGGCCCTAATCCTGAAATTTCAGTGCGCGAAGGACAATGATGAAGGGGAAATTTAGCTGTTTACTATCCCCCCTCATGAAAAAGCATGATTCGCACCCTGCACCTAAGCCTTGCATTACAGTACAGTACGTGAATTTCAAGGCAAATTCCATTTAATCCGGACTTTCGGTGACCCGGGCACTGTCCGGTCTCATCTACGAATTAGCGGGACTCTGCTGTACAAAGCTAATAATTCCACGACGCTGCATTAGCTACACCTACACAAAACGTCCGATAAAATGCCATGTGTCCCTTTGAGAAAGTGGAATTTCCTTTTAATTTAGAGAAAAGAATGCCTACCAAAATATGTCCAATATTTTTTAGTTACGATGAAAAACATGAAAGTGTCGATTCAATTGTACCTTTGAAAAATACTCCTGTCATCTCTTCTTCCGCAAGTTTGTCACTCATTTCCCGTAACTTACAATTTTACAACTTTTTTCTCGAAACTTTAAGATTTTTGTAGGTAAATTAATGACATTTTGATAAAGCAACTGAACTGGTAGACTTCTCTTGTAATCTTTCTTACTAAATTAAATAATAATAATAATAACAACAATAATAATAACATTTTGCAGGAAATATGTTTCATACAATTTCCGTACCATACTGTTATTCATACCATCTGTTTATTAAATTAGGCTATTTCAATGCAGGCCTATTTGTTATTTTTAAAAAGAAAACACGAATATAAAAGTACTTGACCAAAAGATGTGAAACAGGTCATCTCATTATTATTATATGAATTATAACAGTCATTTTTGTCGACATTATTGCTACAAATAAAAATAAAGTAAAAACCCTATTAAAATAATGAAAATTGTAGGAGCCACTGGACCAACTGCGAGGTCCGGTAGTTAACGTTGCCGATTACAAATCCGTAGGCCAGGGTTCGATCCTTGGTACCTCCTCTTACCACCAATAACAGCCGTGACCACATCCCCGCAACTCTGCCATATTCCGAATTCGAAAAGGACGATGAAACAGCGGTCGGACTTTTGGCTGTCCCCCATGGGATGTAGCGACACGGAGTTTCAGTTTAGTTTAATAGTTTGAACAAAGCGGCATTTCTTTGCACCGGATTTTTCACCGTTCATTATTAAAAATATATATATTTGATGATAAAACTATTTTTTTCTTAAATATTATTAAATAATGATGCAGAGATATTGTTAAATCACCAGACAAACTTCTAGCACCGAAGGATTAGAGGGTTGAAAGAAAATTTTTACCTTTAAATTATAAGTTATAAAATGCGGTGTAGTGTAAAGAAATATATGTTATTAATTTTCTTATCGAGACTAATTGAGGCGCCTAGAAGCCAAGGGAGATAAGTGCACTTTTTGTTCAATGGAGTTAAATACAAATCTGTATGGCTGAGAATGACATCTGTTTGGAGGACAAGGGAGATTTGCTACACAACTACTAGGTACTGATATCTACTGGTGGAAATAAGTACCAAATCAAGACTTAGCATGTTTATTTGGTGTCCAACGGAGATAACTGCTTCATTTTCTCAAAAGTGTAAAAAGTGCACTTACCTCCCTTGGCTTCTAGGTGCCTCAATTATGTGCATTGTCTGAAAGTCTTTAATAAAAAAAATTATTTCATTTGGAAAGGGCAAAAATCCAGAAAAAGTTTGATTGTTTTGCCCTTCACGGATAGAGTGTGAAATCAGTAATATGAGAACGAAAGACCCTTCACTAGCTATAGGCAATGCCAAAAGGAAGTTCTGATGGTTTCACTTATTGACTCTTAGAATAATTTTTGTCTCTCCTGTAAAATGCATTTTTCTGGATGTGTGTCCTTTTGCAATAATTCGATTTAACTGTAGTTTGGTAGACGGACAAGTCTGAAATTGAAAATTGAAATTTTATCATATACATGTCTACAGAAAGCCTTAAGTGGTTACTAAATGACAAAACGTGCATTTATACTGGAGTTTTTCACAAAATTTAGACGGCGTTTTTCGAAAAATACAGACAATAAGTGTGATAAAGTAGAATATTCTAATAAGTTTACATATTGCGTAAGTCATAAAATTAACATTATTAATATTTGGCCTAAACGTAAGGACTAAATCACCTGTAAGACAATTCTTCATTATGTGGTACGGCATTTACTTTGGGCCTAGGGCAGGCCCTGATTTATAAATGGGTAGACTAGGCAAAACTAAAAAGAACGGCGATTTTTGAATTGGAAACAATGAAAATGTTAGATTGAGTTTTAGATTCTCATTGCAAGTCTCATTTTCTCGAAAACGGCTCCAACAATTTTGTTTAACTTCGTTCACGAGGTGCTTATATTAAAAGCTAACTCTCCTTTCACATAAATTCTCTGAAAGGTAGTTATAAGCCAGTCACCGTTTGCACTAACTTGCATGGTGAACAATATATTTGAATGAGGTTGAGACAATGGAATACTCCAGGATGTCCATACAATGTTTATGTGAAAACGGGACAGTTTAAAAATGTTTGAAAAAAACTGGGACAATAAGGAAAGAAGGGGACAAAATTTTCGTCCAAAAATTTTACTGAGATTTTACACAGATTATCCCAAATGACGTAAATGACTTCTTAAATTTATTTTGCAGGCTGGTGTAGATAATGTATTCCGCAGAAGTATATGACGCATTGCCAATTTTCTTTTAACTTTAATGTATTTTATTAAGAAGTGCATTTTTCTTTTGATTCTTTGTCATAAAAGTCAGCACGATACCACATAAAAGTACGTTTTGACCATGAGAAAGGCCTTCCCTGTTGCAACTTTCATTAATGTGTCGAAAAATACACTAGGCAATCGGAATCACAAAAAAGCGTGACATTTGACATTTGATCGTCCCCAATAAATCTTTTTGGGACAGTTTGCAAAAAAAAAACCGGGAAAAGCAGAATATTCACTCCCTGCAATACGGTTTCTTATTCTATATCAGAATGTGAAATTAGGAAGTTATATCACCCATACTTAAGCAGGAGAACGTTATGTGAGCGTAACACACCAGATTATTTAATACAGTATTTGTAAGAATATATCCCAGGAAAAATTCTGATCTTAGTCACACATAGGGAAAAGAGAGGAGTGTTTATTAACTAATGAAAAACCCTGGCAACTTGACTGTTACACACTGATAGCAGTATATGTCAAGGCTGATATGTTACCTAACACTGATAACATGTCAACTTCAACTTAGGTCAAGATACCAACTTACAAAATTAGATTATGGCTTCATCCAACGTTATTCTCAGGAATTTTGCAAATTGCAGTGTTATGTTGGTATTTAAGAACTCACAAATCTGCGTTATTTCTTCCGACCCTTAGGGTAATTTCCAAATTTTGTGATTTCCCTCCACCAAACAATACAAGATAATATATTCCAATTTTAACGAATTTTACTTCTCCACTGCTGTCTGTCCATCGTATCCTCTTCTTGTAGACCTCTCTTGCTGCCAGGCTCCCTCTACGTTATTTCCACTATTGCATTTACCACGGGCTTGTTAGCTTTTCGAAAGAATGAATTTAAAAAACTATTAACAGGGCAAGGCACTTAATGATTTTGCATCTTTCTTATATGAAGGTTGAAAGATAGCTTGAATGTATACAAATGTGTATAATGAATTAATTGATTAAATAAGGGCAATTTGTTTTGGCATTATTTTGCATTTTTCGCCGTTTTCAAGAAACAGGTCATTTTTGACATTTCATAGTCATTTTCGGCATTTTTATAGTTTTTATAAAATATTACGTTACGTTATATTTCGAATTTTCGTTGCAGTTTCTATTATTGACACTATAATTTTATAAGTAAATAACGTCCACAGAAACAAAGCAGACTTGCAACATAACTGCTTTTTGTAAGGAATGTGCATTTGGAACCTGACTACATTTCCAAGAAACCGTCCAGTGGAGGTACAAATCATTACTTTCAGACAATAGACCATCGTTTTCATTTGAGAATCTTTGCCAAGATTTCATCCTTCATTTCAGTATAATTTACTGTAAGGAGCCACTGGAATTTGTGTTCTAGGAATAAAGAATTACGTATTTTTAATTTCATTTCGTGCCCTAGCATCTATTTGCTAGGGGCAATTTGATGGGCATGCCAGTTCCGAAATTAGTCTTTTTTTCCCACAAAGGGTGTCCAAGTAGCACTCATTTACTAACTTCGTTAGTAAGAAAATAAGAGTGTTCATATTGTAAATTTAAATTAGACACTCTAATCCATTTAAATCGCTCTCTAAAACGAACTCAATACTTGTAAAATATTAACTGCAAGAAATAATGGATTATTTATTGGTAACCTTCTTAGAGTTTGTTTCATTTTTTATTATTTTTGGTCATAAATGCAGTTATTATTTTCCATTCTTTTGCTATTTAAGGCCATTAACTGCCTTGCCCTAAATGTATTAATAAATGTTATTAACAAATGTATTACAGTTCAGGAGCCTTGTTATATTTATTGTACTCATTCTATTTAGGCGTTACATTGTAACTGTATGCTCTGCGTAGGCCTCTGTAAGATAGCTGATCATTACAGCCTAATTTAACCAAATCCCATGTCTCGTATTACTCCCAACTTATCCCGCATCCTAATGGTACTGATTAATTCATCATTTTCATATATCAAATAAGGAAATGACAGAAAATACATAAAACTTAAAGATAGAAAAGAACACCTGAGATAATTGCTGCTGCTTTTCGAATGTTTTCCTCTTCTGCTCTTTGCTCCCTTGTGGTTTTCAGCTGGGCTTGACCGGCATCCGCCTTGCGGACTGCGACATTTCGATGGAAGTTTTTATTATGCAGATACCATACGGTCCTATTATAGATCCTTCTAAACAGGATCCAAGTGATTAAAAAAAGAATGCATTATGGGCAGACGAAGGCAGAATCGATAGTGAAAGAGATTTTAAGGCCTAAAATTGTTAGATGCTTCATTGAAATTTTAAATTTCTCAAACATGTGTGTGTTTTTCTTCTCTCTCTCTTGCTACTGACGCCTCGAACTATACGAATAGGAAAATGCTTCCCACTGTTGTGAGATATTTTACTTCAGAATAATATATTAACGGGGGCCATAATGAACCATGAACCAGCTGCGCGTTGTTTTCCCACTCGGCGTGTGGACACGTGTTTTCCCGCCGCTGCTACAATCAAGATCACACTACTGTCTCTGGCTTTGCTCTGCTCTGCAGTATTGCGTTGACCGTGAAGTGGTATAATTCAGTGTGAGTCGGTGTAGGGCAGTTGTTACGAGTTATTTATTACTGTGTCCTGTATTTAGCCACAAATCGACACACACACACACACACACACACACACACACAATAAGAATTAAAACAAAATATCCATCCGGAAACTGCCAGCATTTCACAACGTGAACTACGGCGAGTGATGGATGGTTCTTTAAGAGATTCCAAAAATGCATGAACGACAGCGGCGTTTCAGCACCTCCATTCATAATGTTGGCAAGTAAAGCCTTTAAACATAGTTAAGAAAATTGTTTGTGGTTGCATCAGCGCCTCTGAATGATAGCCGCAGACGGCAACGAACGCCATCATCGCGAACCGGAAAAACACCGCGCAGCCGGTTCACAGTTCATTAGGGTCTCCATATAGATCTTATAAACCAAAGCAATCAAACAGTTAGTTGGCACCATCCATCCCATTTTATTAAAAAATGTCCTAGAATGCCACAGTTTGAACATTAGTAATTATTCCAATGCTTTGTTGCGCTCATAATGCCAATGTAAACTTTGGAAGTACTTTACTCCGCAGTAAAATCGTTAAATAATGATAAGGGGGGAAACTTAATTCCAATTGTTCAAATCATATCTACACAATGTAGTAAAACATGCATATGATTCCTTAGTCATAGACGTCGGTTCTGAAACTATACGGACATTTTCTATTTCAGCAAAACGAAGGGAGCTACGTACATGTGTTTAAATTTGTATATTTAGAATGGAATAATTTCTTCCTTATGTAGAGTCGAGCGCACGGAAACTTTCCGATCTGAGAAGCAGTGGTTTATGTTGGTAAGGAAATTCTAAACCGGCTCCGCAATGCCCACTCCTCTCTCCTTTTTTCGCGATGGCAGATATGGCTAAGAGCCTCTAGATTCGTCGAGAGAACAAAATGCTTTCAGAATTAATCTTTACCTTGTTCGATAAGGGAATTAACTTTTGGTTTGTGTTCCACGTCCTTAGTTCACTTCAAATAACTGTATGTATAATGTAGAAAACACTTTTTACAAGTGAATTTCACAGACACTCCACTTAATATTTGTGTTATTCCCCTGTTCCTTCGCTTCTGAACCTGAAACCGACCTGTGTTCATAAGTTAATGTTTGAATAACATACTTTTGACATCAAACCAATACGAGTTGGGCTCATCCAGGGCTGGTCTTGATATTAGCTGTGAACACGCCTTGCAATCCGTTTCACCGCTCACCGTGGCCTTAGCATGGTTTATAGGCTAACGCATGTGCTTGGACTTGAACTCAAACCAAAAAGAGATTGGCTCACCCAGGGCTGGTGAGGAACACAAATTGTAAGAGGATTCGATGCCAATCCTAAATAAAGAAAAACGCTAAAAGAAACCAGAAGCATCGGAAAGTTTCCATGAACTCGACTGTACCGGTGTCTAGTACCCACTATATGGCTTTTTCTAACAGCTAACAGATAGGCCCACATCCCAAAAAACTTCCTACTCTATATGATAATCTTCCACTTCATGATTCCTTAGTTTTGCTGAAAAAATTGGCATCCCTAGACCAATTAAACATCACACGTGTTATGCAGTGTTACTATTGATTGAGTATAGGTTGCGTAATTCATTTGACCGCAGCCTTATTACAGGTTTATAAAACGAGAGATTAAGAAAATGAATAAGATTTTACTTATTTATTCACTAACTACTTGTAAAAATATAAACGACACGCCCATGGCAGCCGTCTTGAGCAACTGACTCTCATATTTATTTGACCTGAAGAATTTTTTAAAAATGAGTTTTCACTCAATTTTATCTTCATCATTAGCCTAACTAAAACTAATGAACGCAGTGGGTCCTGCATACAGTACTTGTATTTTCTTTCTTTAGGCATTATTAAATCAACCAACAATTTTGCAAATATTTATTATGTTTGTACTATTTGATTGTTATTAATGTATTATTATTGTTAAATTGTCCACTGCTGTGGCGTAGGGGATGCGTTCGCTCCTCTCACGCAGCGGGCCCGGGTTCAAATCCTGGTCGGGACAAGTTATCTTGGTGGGGATTTTTCCTCACCTGTGAGACAAAATGTGGCTTGGTTCTAAAAGGGCCAATGTCATAAAACTTACTTTGAGATAACTGACTTCGAAGCCTTTGTAGTAGTAACATTTTTTGCTGAGAACTTCCGACATTGGCCTCTAAGGTTTCTGTATTATGTCTATTAATAGCAACATACACTGGCACTTTTATTAAACGAAAGATAAAGACTAGCTGAGCTCAATAACGCATAAATATCATTTTTGCAAGAAATTGACATTGGCCCTTTTAGAACCAAGCCACATTAATTTATTAATGTCGGGTAACTTTAGAATGTCCGCCTCCGTGGGTGAGTCGGTAGCGCGCCTGCCTTCCACTCTGGCGGCCCGGGTTCGATTCCCGGCCAGTAGTGAAAAATTCCTTTCCCGGGTTCAGGACTGGGTGTGTGTGTCTTTAGGTTTAAGTAGGTAGGGGACTGGCGCACCCCGGTAACAAATACGCTGAGAATATCCCCTTACGGGATCACCAGGGGTCGCTCGCGAACCTGAGGAATAACAGAACTTTAGGATATCATCTGGCCGTCATTTCATTCCATCATTCCCATCATCCTCGCCTTGTTGGAATGAGTGAGTGTGTGAATGGTGTGTCTCGTCCTGTGTGTTCGTGTTGTCTCGGAGGAGGCCCCAAAATTGGGCTGATCATTCATCCTGTGAGGCCCTCCATGTCCTTGTCTGGTCAAAAAAGGGTGTATGTGATCCAAAGATAACCTCTCTCCCGACAGGTCGCGGCCCTATAAGGCCCAGGCGGCTTGGGTCGCTTAAAATGTCCCTACAAGGGGGAGGTGAAACTCAGGTAAAGAATATAGATATTGTTAAATTATTATTAGTGTTATTATTGTTATTATTATTTATATTATTATTATTGTATTCAAGTCTCGAACTCTTTCTTTCTTCAGATGAATCTTTTTAACTCTCCATAGCTTCTTTTCTTCTTGATGTCAGGAAGTATCTAAATTTTTCTTCTACCAAGATTTCTTGTGCCTTTTATTTTCCTTCAGTGGCATCTAGAAGTAGTCCTCTTCTTCTCATGGTGTATCCTAACCAGTTAACTTTCCTTTTCCTTAAGCCTAAATCTTCCAAAATACATTTCTACTCATCCACTCGTCTTAAAACTTCTTCATAAAAAAAGAATGAGTCCTACTAATTACTCATTTTAATTTTTTCAAACAAGCTGAATTATAGAACGTCTACAAATTCTACGCTCACTGTAAAAAAAAAAAAAAAAAAAAAAAAAAAAAAAAAAAAATCGAAAGCCTGGAACCGCGTGTTATTATTTCAAAAGTCAATGTGTTACCCGAGAGAGATATATGTTAACATAATACCAATTAATCTTTCCTGTACAAAACATTCAAGTCATCAGAACTCAAGGACATTGATACATGAATATTCAGATGTAAAATATCCCACCTTAGATAGCATTATTCTTTTGGAATGGTTTACATTTAGCATAAGAAAGAACATACCACAATGCCTTGAAACACTTAATAGAGGGGTTTTCCATATTTAATTCTATTTTTTCATTTTTAGAAAAATATTAAAATTGTGTTCACTTTTAGCACTCGATATTGAAAAGCACAATTCAAATTGTGCAATCCCACTTACACTGTGTCAACTGACCGAACTAGTGAATTATGTTTCAAATGAAGAAACGTGCCACCGATACTCAATATGTAGCCTACATTCTCAACTTTATAAAAATTGTATATTGAATTTCTATATCTTTTTTTTTAGACTGGATGGTTTATTATTTTAATAAATTTGTACTACTAATAGTCAGTTTAAAATAAGATTGAAACTGAGGTTCTCAGTGAAAAATGCAGTAACAATTATGGCTGAATAAATAAATAATTTTTTGGACTAATGTATTACTAATTCTATGCAATAAAACAATATCTGTAGGTCCTACCAGACGGTGTGTGCTATGAGGATTATGAGGATTATTCTGAGGACTAACATTTTAAAGAACATTTAAAAAAAAAATTATCAAATCTTCCACTAACTGAACTAGTTAAATATTATATTAACACTTAATGCTTCACTTACGTCGCTGGCCAGTTGACCAGCAGCCGAAGATGGGATAAGAATCCCGAAACATGTCCTGCTCATAAACAGCGACGTAAGTGAAGCATTAAGTGTTAATATAATATTTAACTAGTTCAGTTATTCATGTGCTCCACTGTGTATATTACTTCGTTTTAATTATTAAATCTTCCACTGCTAACTCTATTACATAATGTTCAAAAAACTTGCTAATAAATTTTCAGATGTCTGTATATTAATACAAAAATTTTACAGTTATCAATTTATTGATATTTAAATACATTGTTAATATGAATAAAGTATCAAACAAATGGAGAAAATATTGTTTCTTTAAATGAAACTTCAGGCATCCAATATACTAGGACTACTATCTTCGGGTCTCCATTGACCCGACTTCCTCTTATCTTATATTGAGGGGCTATAATATATCACATTATTAGGGAGACTACTACAGAATACCATATAATCTACAGGATAATTCAAGAAAGATGTGCAAATAAGCTGAAAATAATGAATCTTTAAAAGACTGCCAATTTTGTTTCTAAATTTACTGACTTATGTTGAATAGCGATCACCCACACACATTGACAATTTATTACCAGTACAGATATTGGTTATCATTGCACATCACACCATGCTTTGAACCTAGGCATATGTCAGAAATTTCAAACCTCCAGAGGGTGGGAAGATGGAAGAGAAAACAGGAAATTTCCCATGTATCTCAGGCATTTGCTCGGTATGGTGTTTTAACTGCATATGCTGTGCATATTGAATTAGTAACTGAACTCACTGTATATTTCACACAGTAAGGGATGTTTTCCCCCTCATTGACCCTATTCTCCACCCTCTACTGACTCTTTCTCTTGTAAAATTTATAAGAAATTTAACAGTTATTAGGCCTGCAGAAAACAATTGTAGTGACTGGGAAGGACACTAATTTGATACCTTCTACCATGCACAGGCTAAGCTCCTGTTACAATAACAACTGAACTTCACAATACTATGGTAGGCCCAAAGGGTGTGATATATATAATTATGTTAGGAAACTTTCCAGGACTAAAGAAAATATTTTCAATGTGTTTTAATGATTAAAAGAGGTTTGACTGCATATGAAGCATGAGAATCAACCAAACCCCATGGATATAGGGCATATTCTACATTATTTCTGTAGCGGTAACCTTAAAATTATATAATTCATGCTAACATTGCAGATGTTGTATATATATATTTTTTTATGAACTTTATTTTAGAAACGTAAAGATGAAATGAACTACACAGTATTACATTTGTAATTTGTTTTAAGCATCTTGTAAGATGTACTGGCACCTATATTCACATAAAGGAGGCGACATAATGGAAAGTTCCCAATTGCTGGGAGGTTTGGGGGGTATGAAATATCTTTTTAAAAAAGGAATATCTGGGGGTCCTCGGCAGAAATAAAAAAAAAATACTGCATAATGATGAGTTTTAAGGTCCTCTGGGTGATTAGTGCAAATTTCAGCAGACTAAAACTCTTTTATCCCAGAGTTTTAGTTCTGTTGAGAAATTTGTCGGTTTTTCGTCATACATAAATTTAATATCATCAATCAAATATAACTTTTTCCCTTTAACTTAAGTAAGTTCTGGTTTGAAATAGCCCTAGTTTACAAGAAATCAGTTTATTACTTGTAATAATATTTAATTAAAGATAAAGAACTTGAACAACTGCTGTCTTGTGGTTGTCACAGCTAATCTATGCACTTGACGCAAGGTGTCTAGAATATAAATACTACTGAACAGTTCATTCATTCATTCATTCATTCATTCATTACCTTAGTTTTACCTCTCCCTTTGTAGGGACGTTTAAGCGACCCATGCCGCCCGGGCCTTATAGGGCCGCGACCTGTCGGGAGAGGAATTATCTATGGATCACATAAATACTTTTTTGACCAGACAAAGACATGGAGGGCCTCCCCGGATGAGTGATCAGCCCAATGCCGGGGCCACCTCCGAGACAACAGGAACACATAGGACGAGACACACCATTCACTCACACAATCACTCCGAACAAGGCGAGGATGCCTTGAAGATGATAATGAAGGCCAGATTATATCCGGGGACCACAAGGGCCTAAAGTTGCCTGACATTTGTCTCACAGGTGAGGAAAAACCCCACCTAGGTAACTTGTCCCGACCAGGATTCGAACCTGGGCCTGCTGCGTGAGAGGACCGAACGCATCCCCATCCCCATACTACTGAACTTACATTTTACAATTCTCAGATTGAAATAGGGTTAATACATAAATGCTTTTATTTTGTATTTCTATTTAATTAAATTTGAATATTATTTTATTAGTTAATTATTTTCAATGAATAGAAAAGTCAAATCAAGGTAAAAGAAAAACCACGGCCCCCTGTTTCAGATGAACTAGACAAAAATCTAAATCTAAATAATTCCTGTTTCCAATTTTTTGAAGTCTCACATCCTTTGATCATTATCAAAGTAATTTTTTTATTGAGCAAACAATTTCCAACAAATTTATTATTGTAATTAAATTTACCTTTAATTACTGGTATGTAAAACATTCCGATATCTTTGAGTAAATTTCGCGCCAAAACTCTGCTGAGGCGATACGAAGTTTGACCTGCACTAAGTTTCGATGTTGTAATACTTGGAGGGTTAATTTTTTATTTTCCATTTGCAATTCAAAATTAAGTCCATGGAAGAAGAAGTAACCTCCGTAGGAATTGTGATCAATTCGTAATTACTGCTAGTAAATAGAAAACGATAGAAATATTGTCTTTAATTTCACATAATTTCCTAAAAATTACGTAACAAAACATTAAATACCAATGTAAAATAAAATAGGTAAAAACTCAGGCAAGCAACTTAGCCCATATCTTATACCGGTAGTCAATTTTTCTGGTGCAAAAATTCTTTGTAAACATCCCGTTTTAAAAATAAATTTAAATTACAATTTTCTATAATTGATTGTAAAAAAACTGTTCAATAAGTTAACACTGCCAGAGTTTTCTTGCTAATGACAACACATAGGAGCTAAATTTACGACCAGCTTACAAAGAAGACAATTTATGAAGGTGCACAAAATTACATGCTATCAGTTTGCAATTATATAATGCGGCATAACGCAACAAGTGCCATCAATACACCGGATGCACTATACCACATGGCTTTTCCGAAGGGGTCAAAGCTTACACTGTTAAAAAAAATTAATAGGATACATACCCTGATTTTGATGCACTTGTCGCTTTGATGGAATCAATTCGCAGTTTGTGTGCGATGTCACGCAGCTCTTGCACAGTTCTAGATTCGGGTTTATGATAATTTGCCATTTTGGAGAGCAGTAACCAACAGTAACTAGTCAGCACAAAATCAGGTCTAATATAAACAGTTCTGTATGTCACTGGCAACTGGGAAGCCAACTTAAGGCAGGATAACGTAAAATAACCTATGCTTCGAGAAAAATTCGCTACAGTTTTAGTAGCATCTTAACCTAGCGATCTTACACTATCTTGAAGTCCTAAAATAACCAGGTTATACATACGTTATGAACTTGAAAAAAGTGAAAGTTTCCCGGACTGTAATGCCCAAGGCATATGTTTTCTCTTCATTGCGGAGAAGGTCCTAGCGCAATGTCAACCTACATTTATAATGTTGGTTATTCTGACCACGTGTTTGCCATCAGTTTCTTTATACAGCCAATAGAGCTTTACTCCAGTCTCTCTCACTAGAGTGTTCTGCGAGTCCCAGATAGCACAACTGTGGAAAATGCGGCTTGTTTAAATTGTCTTATTTTCTAAACTGAAAGTCATAATGCATTTTTTTTTTGCAATCGCGAGAATGTTGCGTATTATTGTAATTTTGAGCAGGATTTTATAATGACAGTTTGTTTTTACTTAATTATTATTTTAATCTGTTGCATAATTCCTTTCGTGAATGTGAATTATACTAGGACACTAGGTGGACACTAACCAAGGCTGGTAGACTAAAGAGGTTGCCTCATCGTGCTGTAACCGATGAGAGAAGGCTCTCTGCAATCCATATTCTACATGGGCGCAACATTTAAATAATACGTGAGAACTTCGTGCACAACCGCTGTTACGACTACATTAAATATGAGTTACTGCAATGAAACTTGCAGTTGAGGGGTCTATTAGCAAATCCGGCTGTCACCATTCTGATAAATAGTCGAGATGCTATGTTAATGAATAACACCGAAATGTTTTACCTGTGTATAAAGGGGACATAGACAAGCAACTTTTATTCAGAGATTTTTGCTCTGTGGCGTAAAATGTGTATGCTACAGGGCATTAAAGTCATTACAGTTTGGTGATCATAAGTCAATAATGAAGCGAAATAGGGTTACCATTTTCGTTAAATTGACTTCACGTCTTCTTAGTGATCGATAAACACCTGATTCTTAATCATTCATGCACAGCTATATCATAATCTGCGAAATTTACAGAATAATCACATGACTTGCAACCACTGAATTAGTATTTTTTTGTTCATAACTACTGACTACAGTGTTAACAGCGAAGTTCCTTTGTTTTGCATTTTTTCTAATGTTAGAAGTCAGTGGCGGCCATGCCCTGGGAGATTTTATGCTGTAACAGGACAAACTGAATCCATAGAGCAAAAATCTCCTAATAAAAGTTGCTTGTCTATGTCCCCTCTGTACACAGGTAAAATATTTCGGTGTTATTCATTAACACTCTGTATGTGTTGCAAATGTAAGTTCCTTCTTTATGTGAGAAGCCGGAAATGCAAGTTCCTCCTTTATGTGAGAAAGTCGGATTTGCAACACATACACTAAATATGTAGCAGGAAAGGCATTACACTCTCATTAGAAGTTAACATCTCTATCTTTTTTCAAAATGAAAAATTGCCGGGTTTGTTAATATACCCCTCACGTAATATGGCAGCTTTCCCTAAGTGTAATTCGGTACAGGCAATAGTCTTCAATAAGATAAAGTTAAATCCATGATAAGCACTCCATATTCATTTTTAAAGTGTTTAAATACAATGGTGATCGAACATGTTGGGCACGGAAGGTAAACACATCTAACCCAGGCCCTAAGAGGTATACTGAAATTTGAAATTTCATTTAGCATACAATATGTACTCACCATGTGACTTATTATTAAAACTGTAAAATTTGTCATACAGTTATTTAACAACTAGTTTTATCTTACGTCTGTCGATTTGAAACTTTTCAAAACCCACATTATGTTTACCCCAATCAACAAGACTTATAGCCTACTCTCCCATGTCCCTAAGTATACTGTTCATGTCTATTTGAACATACGTAAAGCAGATTATACAACTCATTCCATTTTCCATGCAGAAAAAAAAACTGAAGTCCGAGAAATGCAATCAGAATCTATAACTGCGGTATTCTGTTTATTTCGAGAAAAACTAAATTCCACTAGAATAGTTCAAACCGCAATATAGTTGACTGTACGCTATAAATATTTTCCGATTTCAGTACAGTATTTGAAGTTGAAAAGCTTCCTTTATTAGAAGGGTTGTCAAAATTAGAACTTACCAATGCATAATTTTCTACGTGATTCTAGACAGACAAGTAGAAGAAGGTGGATGAATATCGAAGGCAAATTGATAAAAGCCAGAAATTGATCAAATCATACAAAATATATTTGCTTGAAGCTACGTAATTATTGACTAAGTAAGGCCTATATGGTTATTATATTTTATTTACAATTAACGGAAAACTCTAAATGAAATATGAACTCGCATTATGCAGCACAAAAAACGTTTATTTTTTTATGTATTTTGGTTTCGGAGTGCATTAAAGATTGCCTCTCATGGACTAGAGATTGATTCACTGTGTGAAAAGTAGGTTACCGATCACCTGTTTTTAGATTTTCGAGGGGTTTGTCTGTCATATAGTGCCTACACTGCGTAATGGCTTACTGTTGTATTAAAACGTACATTCCATAACATGGTTGTTAACCTCAGCTCAAACAGTCACAGTATCTTCCACCCACCCTGCAGAATTTCGCAAAACGTGATGATGACCCTAAGTCAGGTCCAGACCCGGAACGAAGCTATGGAATGATGACCACGACTCGTTCAAGGCTCTTTCAGGCAAGGGTGATGCCAGAGAGAGTTCCATTGCCTCTTTGTGGGTTAGGGATGAAGGGACAATGCAACAGCCAATCATGGAAAGATGAAGGATATTTTCCATTACCTAAAAATCCTCTAGATCAATTGAAAGTATATGTGCAATTAAACCAAGAAGAGGCCATTAAGTGGTTCTCGGCTAATAAACTCTGTTGCAACGCAGAAAAAACTCAATATCTAAAACTCTTGGTCTTCTTAAAACAGTTTATTTTAATTCAGTAAAATTACTTGGTTTTCATATTGATTCAAAATTAAGCTGGTCAGTACATATTCAAAATGTCTGTAAAAAGGTGTCTAGAGTCAGCTATCTACTATAGACACTAAAATATTTAGTAAATTCTAATTATTTAAGGGTGACTTATTTTGGTCTTTTTCAATCTCATATTTCCTATGGTATAATCATTTGGGGTCACTCCTCACATGTAAATACCTTACTTTTGCTACAAAATAAATGTTTGCGTACAATGGCAGGTGTGGGTCCTATGGAACACTGCAGACCCCTTTTTATTTTACATAAAATTTGAACTGTAATTAATTTATATATTTATAACATTCTTTTATTTACAAAATTAAATTTACATCTTTTTGTCACTAGACAGAATATTCATGAACACTGAACAAGGGGCAAGAATAAGCTAGATTTACCTTCACATAGGTTAGCTACAACTGCAATCTCTCTTTTAGAATTAATTGTGTTAAATTTTTAAATAAATTACCCGATATTGCTAGAGATATTCGTTATAATAGTTTTAAAAGGAAAATATATTTATGGTTAGTTGATAACCCCTTTTACAAACTAGAAGAATTTTTGCATAATGATGTTAATATTAAATTCTAGATCTTATCACTACGATACTGATAAATAATTACAATATTATGCAAGATGTATGTACAATTTTAGTTTTGGATAAATGGTGTAATATGATGGATATTAATATTGAATTTCTGATATGATCATCGGAATAAATTTTCTTGATTCTTGATTCCTGATTCTACTCTGTCGGGAATCGAGCCTGGGCTGCCAGTGTGAAAGGCAGCCATGCTACCGCCTCCCCAAAGTGGTGGACATATAATTTGCATTAGTGTTTAATATCGTCCTTATTTCCAGAATTTAATTTAGGGACCAGTTCACTTCCGGTTCCACTTACTGGGGATAAAAGAGTTCCAACTGTATTGTCAAATTTATTTATAATGGGAAAGATTATACGAAATTCATAATCCGCGCGGCAGCAGCTTACCATTGTAGCCAACGGTCGCGCAGCGAAACTGACAATGTACGCATGCGCCTTGGTACATTAAAGTACAGGACATGGCTGGGGGAACAAATCTTTTACTTATTCAGATCAAAGAAAAGTTTATATAATTTTTTTAGCTACAATTCTAGTACTTTTTTGCGATTTTATTGTTAGCTCTGACAAGCAAATTTGTCGTCTGCATGACCGCTAGCGCCCTCTTTGGCAACCTGTCAAACTAGTATTTGCCGGCAACCAGCATTGCAGTGCTCTCTGGCAGCAAAGGTTAGTGGATGTTTGGTTATGCGTTAAAATTTAATTTTAAGGTATGTTTTAAATACCAGTTGTTTTTATTTATACATACCGAATTTACAGGTTACGTATTCAGTTATTTTTGCTCATAGCTTGGTATTTTATATCTGTTGGTGTCAATTCTGTTGAGCTTATCATTACAAAACCAGTGCAATCCAGTCGTGTTTACAAAATGATAAAGCATGTGATTCTTATAAATAGTTATTGTTTGTTTGTTGTCCATTTTTATATACTTCTCCTTATTTGGTAATTGTTTTGATTTATATGTATATTTTTCATTTTTTTTACTGTTCATGCATAAAATAGGCTATGTTAAAGGTACTTGTTTCTGATTTTTGACTGCTCGCGTTCATTTTTCCATGTTTTTACAAACTCGCTACCGGTACATGTAAGTTTACCAAAACTATATATGTATATATTTTTCAAAATTTTTTCCTTTCACGATAATGATAATCGCTATGGCGGTCCAGTTGAGTGTGGAATAGGTTATGTTTGCACTGGCATGCCAGTACTTTCGTTGGTATTTGGAAGGATTCGTGGAGAAAATTAATTTTAATTCAGTTTTACTGCATCCAGCAAGAGATATTGCTTCAAATTTACTTTATCAGCACCGAGTAGATGACAAGCTGTATCCAGACAATTAATTCGTTCTCAGCGAATTGGAACTTTATGCCCCGCACAGGTTCCCCTTCCACTCGCTACCCGCCTGGCTGGCCGTTTCCCCGCCTGACCGCTTCCCCTATCTTCTCCTACGCACCCGCTGGCCGCTCCTCAACACCGGTAATAATATTTCACAATTTAAAAAAGTACCTTGCACTGAACATAATATTTCACAATTAGGCGAAAGATATATTTATGCCGCGCACTGGCAAAGCTCCACCTGCTCTCTCTCACCTGCTCGTTTCCCCTGCTGACCATCGCTTCCGACCCAATGGGTACGCTACTGCTTGCTTCCCTTACATCTCCTATCACGTCTATGTACTTGCTCAGTGCCGATACTGCAGCTCACTGTAGCCTTTGTCATATATGTATGAAGCATGTTAAATTAAGACGTCAACACAAAATAAAACAAATATTGGTAAAAGATAGATTTATGCCGCACACCAGGCAAGATCTGCCCGCTGGTTCCTTCCCCTCGCTTCCGAGCCTGCGCACGCACCTCACTATTGTATCATGGCTTCCTTGACAGTTGTAACGATGTTTTATAAAAGTGTGGAAGGGTAAAAAGCTTCTGCATTTAGTTAAATAATGATAGGTAAATTCTAGGTCAGTGACAGGTTTTGTTAGGTTAGCAACGTTATGTTAGTTTAGGAGCAATATACTGAATAGCGCGAGGTTTATTATGTCTCACATTGAATCTCTTCTGTGATGAAACCCTGAACCCCACCTTCCAAGGCGGGTTCCATTAGAAAGTTGGTGGGAGGAGCCTAGTGCGCAGCATAAAACTATTTTTTCCCCACAATTATAAAAAAAAAAACGTATATATGCCAACGGAACATTTCGCAGTTATAAAAAACGCCATATTATAACATAATATACGGCTTAATTGATGCAGAAAAATTCCCTTGTAGGCCTACCAACACTGCTCTTTTTATAACTAACAAAATATCTCAAAATTATAAAAAACTGATTCTTGCGTTAGAACTCTTCTCATGTAATTTATGCAAGCTATCATAACTAAAACATACCAAAGCTTCCTTCACTGCTCAACATTCACTTGTGGCGTAATGGATAAGGCTCCTGGCTACGGTGCTAGGGGTCTCGAGTTTGAATCCCAGTCGATCCAAAATTTATGGTTAGGAATAGGTCTCAAATAGGTAGGTAGGGTGAAGAGAGGTGAGAGGAAGGAGACGGGAAAGGAAGAGAATAAAAGAGAAACAAATTATTTAATTTTTTTAGTTTCACCAGTTTACATGTAGATGGTGCTAACGTCACCGCTACATTCAAATTCCACCGCTAGATGCTTCCCCCACCCAAAACCCCTACTTTCCAGGTTGGTCCCATTAGAGAGTAGGAGTGGGGGACTAGTGCACCGCATAATGTTCCGTTTTCCCAATTATTTAATAGATGGCAGATGATTGAGTTGTAACTTTGATAAGATATCAATTGATTATATCAATGAAAAGGGAGATACGGTCACTTGTACTAAATAACTGAGGTTTTGGCATAAGGTTAATAGGCTACATGTCGCCCGCAAGCTCCCCTTCCACTCATAAAAAAAAAAAAAGAAGACCCTTGCACCAAACATAATACTTCACAACTATAAATAAGAAAATAGTAGGCTATTTCATAATAAAAAAAGACCCTTGCACCAAAAATCATATTTCACAATTATAGGAGTGGGGGACTCGGGGGCGACACATTTTACCTTTTTCCCAATATTTTATATGAGCATATACAACATTTATTCGGTTTTCAGGATGGCAGCATTATTCAAGTCAGTGCTGAGAACAAAAGTAGCCTTCCAGTCTGTAAGTTGCATTTATAATTACTACATTTTTGTGTAGAATTCAGATTGATCTCAATATGCTTACCACATTGAAATTGTCTTGAAAATTGGAATTTAGATCGATCTGATTGTCAAATAAAAAGTAAAGTAGGATCTGATTGGACTGAGATTGTATGCAACACCATTCATTCAGTATCACCATACCACGTATTCAGTTCAATCTCAGTATGCTAAGCACATATTTCATTGGTCATGGAATGTGGTGCTGGCACATTCTGTGGATTCTCTCAGAAACATTTTCAATATTGTATAAAGAATTTTGCATGAAGACGGGATCATATTGTAATAGGGTTGTATTCAGAACAATCTGAATTTTGCATGAAGACGCAGTAAATAGAATTTGGAAAGATATAGATGTAGATTTGCTGTTTTTTATACCATAAATATTGTTAATAGAGCACTGGGTGATATAGCTGGTACTTTGGTCTGCCCTGTCCATGAAAAATTGCCAAATATGATGATAAATTGAGGTGGTCAGCTCTAGACTTCTAGACTTGTAGTTTTAGACTTCTAGTTCTAGTTCTAGACTAATAGTTTTTCATACAATTAGACCCTGCAACACTGTTTTCTTGGTCTCACTATTGCACTGAGATTTATTTCTACTTGACAAAGGAGAAAAAAAAAAACTCAATAAAGAGTGGATTTTTACATGTAATAAAACATTATTTTAAGAGGAAAGGACTTGTATTGGTTTTAGTTATAAGTTCCAACGATTATTAAGGTCTACACTCAAAGTATATGGAAAAGGTCACTGCCATTCTCCATAGTTCCTTCAACACTTGCCTTATTTACAGAAATCAGATTGTCATGAAATTAATGATGAATAAATGGTTTATATTTGAAAAGATTGTTAATAGTTTATAGTTTCTATGGATTTATTTACAAGGGTAAGTCAATAAGTATCTACACTCTTTTTTGAATTTATTGCAACAAAAATACATAACTTTCATTTACCTCATTTTTCAACATAGTCCCCTTGCTTCTCAGTGCACTTGATCCATCGTTGCCCAAGCTTCCTGATTCCCTGTAGAAAAAAAGGTTTTTGGCTGTGTAGCAAGCCACACTTTCACAGCTTCCTTATTTCTTGGTCTGTGGTGAATCGATGGCCCCTTAAGGGATCTTTAAGTGTGCCAAAAAGATGAAAATCTGATGGGACTGCATGCAGGATGCGCTAATACCTCAAAACTCAGTTTCACAATAGTTTGAGCAGTGTGGGCAGCAGTATGTGGGCACACATTGTCATGCAACAAAAAACTCGTTTCAACAATATGCCTTGATGTTTGGTTAGAATTGCAGGCTTCAGCTCATTGCTCAACATATCACTGTAACGTGCACTGTTTATTGTCGAGCCCTTCTCTAAGTAATGTTGCAGTTTGGCCCATGTCGGTCCCAGAAAAGTGTGAGCATCTCTTTTTCTGCAGAGAGAAAAGGGAATTTCTTTTTGACTGGAGATGCAAGGTGTTCCCATTCCATGCTTTGGCGTTTGCTTTTAGGCTCAAAGTGATGGATCCACGTTTCATCTCCAGTGACTATTCAGGAAAGCTTCACCTTCCTTAGCAAGTGGTCCAGTAAGTGTTGGCAGATGGACACAAGATTGTGCTTGTGTTGTTCAGTGAGCTGTTTTGGGACCTTCTTGCACAGACTTTATGAAAGCCAAGCCTGTTATGAATAATATCATATGCAGAACCATGGCTAATTTGCATATGGTTTGCCACTTCATCAACAGTCACTCTTGTCTGAATAATGATATGCACTTGCTCAATGTTGGCATCCTGTTCTTTCCTCGTCCTTCACACTTGTCTGACCGTTTTTTAATTTTCCAATCATTTGTACATGCTTTGCTGTTGTAAAGCATTGCCCCCATATCCTGCGGAAAGTCTTCAATGGATTTGGGCTCCTGGTACACCTTCAGATGACAAAAAATGAAAAACTGCACGCTCTTCTTCTTTGGTGCAATCACTGAGCAGTGCAGCCATGTTTAATGTACAACAGCGCAATACTCATTGGAGTTGTAATGGTCAAACGTTCCACAAGCGGAGATAAATGAACAACATGTCAGCTTGTGCGAGCCCAAAGTGGTACAGCCATCCTACAAAAGATTAAGTAAAAAGTGTGAATACTTATTGACTTACCCTCATATCTTGGTTTTAAAAATGTTGGTTGCCTTTATACAAGAGGAATTCTGTGTCAGGGAAAACATTATCGACTTCAAAACTACCTACAGCAGGCTTAATTGGTTTGACCTCAGTATAAGAATAAAGTTTACCCCCAAGTCATGCAAATAGCTTTAATATCTAATTTTCCATGTCGGAAGAGGTTAGATAATTGTTACGCTGATGCCCTCATTTGTTCTTCAAAACATCCGGTATATTCACCATTGTTGTTGTAGGATGATTCTAAATATAAGTAAAATCACAAAGAAGTTGACAAAAAACTAACCCAAAATGGTGTTTGTAAATTATGCGTACTCATGAAATTCATCTGCACAACACTTCTGCTCTGTGGGAGAGGAGTGTGGGAAGGGTGTCACCTGACAGAGAAACAGTAATAACAATTTAATACCAATAGCGCTAATCAAGGTTGGTCAATTGGTCAGTTGATTAGGTTACATTGCTCTCTTCAATACCACCAGCATAAAAAAAAAGTTAATATTGGCCGCATTATCCCTTCTTATGTCCTTGTGGGGGCTTTGGTCAAGGGAAAACATAAGCATGTAACTTGTTGGAGAGCATGCACACCATTTATAAAACTATTGGCAACATTGGATAAGCCTCTGCTTGAAGTGTAAATGAGATGAAACATCATCTGTAGCCAATGGGATTGTTGGTGGCCAACCTACCCATCATGTAACCACATGGAGAAACTCTTGTAAAAACCAAAGTATGAGCTATAGTGAACCCAAGAATGGGACATCTTTAATAAGCCTGCGTTAGAATAATTTAAGGGTCTTCTTAGCCCTGCACACAATTCATCGTATTTTGCAGCACATGTTATATGAGGTCTATAGATTTTTTTCTCAAGACTGATTGGTTGGCTATAGTCGATTCACTTATTTTGATTGCATCATGCAATGCTGTCAATAGCTTTACATGTGGGATGAACAAGTTTTGAGGTTAGTGACAGGTAGAACGAGATTTGTGACAGGTTAGGTTAGTTTTGCTAAAGTTAGTTTAGTTTAGTTATAGGTAGCTCTAGCGGCAACACCATAACCACCAAAAAAATTGTCAGATTTCATTCACTATTTCACAGTGTGATCGACTCTGCACACCTTTACCCCTGTCATGACTACCTGTAACAGATGAAGAATGTGTTCGTTTAGGTCTAAATACAAATTTTCTAAGGTGGTGTCATGAATGGTTGGTAATAAAGGGACTGCATTTCTAATACGTCTTAAAATTATAACCGAAGCCAGACACAATAATGTACATTTTTCATACGAAATACTGTCTTTTTCCGAGATTAAACAAACCCATTCCTTCCTCCTAAGGCGTAGGATCCGCATTGGCTGCTGTTGCGGCTTGACTGTGCTAGGGAGCAAAGCGCCAAAGTTCGCTCAAAATTCTGGTAACCATTCTATAGCCTGTAAGTGCTCACTTCGTCACTTTTTTTTTTTTTCTTTCTTTCTTCATTTTGCAAACTTTTAAGAACTTCACCGAGTTTATACAGAGTGTTTCAGAAAAATGTATACACACTTTGAAGTGTCATAGAAAATCTATTTTCCGTTCTACGAGGTTAAATTTCTGGAAATGGAAAGCTTAAAGTCCAATTTGAAAAATACATTACTTTCTGATGAAAATGTGATTGTTCAAATGTTCAAAATGGTGGCCTTCAGCATCAATACATTTCTGAGTACGAGTCACTACTGATTCCGTACATCGTACCAAAGTGTCCAATAAGATTTCTGCACACACCGCTTGAATCTCATTCCAAAGTGTGTCTAAGTTACGTTGTTTACGTTTGTACACATCTTTTACTGTGCCCCTTAAGAAGAAATCCAGCGGCGTTAGGTCTGGAGAGCATACAGGAAACTTGATTCGCTCCCTGCGTCCTATCCACTGCTTGGCAAATTTCGGTTCAGGTATGCTCGTACGTCCTTTGACAGTGTGGCGGAGTGCCATCTTGTTGGTAATAAAACCGTATAATGCAGGAATGGCAGGGAATATGGAATGAGCAAGCATTGTTTGGTACTTTTCATTGTCGGATGATTATGGCATGTTTGTTGGACGATTGTTGAATCTATTCTGCTGCAATCTGTAGAAATATAACATTACTTTCTCCCAGAAATTGGACCTTGTAGAACGGGAAATAAATTTTCTATAACAGTTCAAAGTGTGTATACATTTTTCTGAAACACTCTGTATATGAATTCTGTAGTTTTTAAAGAACTATTAACCTACAATTTCAAATATGACAGTTCTTCATGTTCCCCTCCCCCCCCCCCCCCAAAAAAAAAATACAGCATGAAGAGTGCCATGAATTCTCCAATTCAGTTTTAAATTTAATTTAATTACACTTTACAATAAAAAATTGTTCTAATTTAATATAAATTTTGCTCAATACCTGTACTTTCTCTGTGGTTTCTATGTGCTTATACCTATCAATTTTGACAAACCGTGCTGTACAGAATTGAATATTATATGTCTGATAAGTGATAACAAGGGCCCAGATTTTGTTGACCTAAAATTACTTTTAAAAATGAGATAAAATAACTTCAAAAAGACAAGAAAATGACCAAAAAAAAGTGACCCAAACATTTGTATGAAAATACTGGTTTATTGACCAGATTTGTGTCTATTCTACATAAATGCACAAAAACTCTATATTGTGCAAGAAACAACATAAATTGACAAAAAATTACTTACAAATTTAAAAAAAAATATGTAGAATGTTAAATGGGAAAAACAAACGCAAAATTGCCAAAAAATGACCAAATAATGTCATTAAACTTAAAAAATGGCCTAAAAATAAAAAGTGGAGGAAAATGACAAAAAAATACCTTAAAATTACTATTTTTATATTCTAGGAGTCATGATGAGAATATCTGCACTAGTGAACAATCTTTATGATGTACCAAAAAGATGACATATCATCAAAATCCTGGCCCTGGTGATAACATTATAAGTGTACATTATTTATTAACTTTATTTTTTTACAGATAGCTTCAATACAAGTCAGACACTTAAATCTGTTGGAGTACCAAAGCAAGTCTCTTTTAGAATCATGTGGTGTAGCAATACAGAAGTTCAGAGTCGTCGAAAATGTAGATCAAGCAAAGTGCCTTACAAAAGATTTCAGTAAGTAGCTTAGATTGTTTCATTTATTTATGTAGAATCGAATCCGCTTATAGTGTTTTGTATACAGGTATTTATTAATCTAAATTTTTTGCATAAGACGTGGCAGTAAGACTTATTAGTATAAAATTGTATGTCCTCCAATGAGATTGACCGCTTGGATCCTAATACAAACATGCTATAATATTGTTAAAAAATTGCGATTAAGTCTGCATTTCACATTTTGACAACATTTCAGTAGATAATAAAGTAGCATAGTTATTCTGCTTCAAGTACAGGTGGACATATGTAATATCTGCAATGAGTATCACAGTATCTGTATGAGAATTTTCCTGATCTTTTAAAAATGAAATTTAAATGAGGATTTTCTAAGATGTTCCTTCTATATCTTGCCCAAACAAGAATTTTTAAGCATATAATTAATTTATCATTTAATTTGAATGATATTGTTTTCAAAGGAAAAATTCCGAATAAGATCTGAGTCATATATGTAGGCCTATTTTTGTAAGTAGGAGGCAGATTACAAGATATCACAAACATAAATAAATCTATTCTGCCAATAATTGAACATAGAACATGTTTTCTTCATTAGTATGATTTATTCCCGGTAATAAATAGATTAAGGTTTAAACAATATCACCTATGTATAAAGAAGGTAAGGTTAAATTGTCAATAATACCTTCAGTCAAAATGAATAATCAATCCCTTTACAAAGCATGATAGTTAATTATTTCTCATATTGAGGTAATTGATTTGTGTTCAGTGACAGAATTAATTATGTAGCTGTCAATGTTGAGAAATAGCCTAGACAATTTACTATAAACTATGCAGTCAAGTATGACAAATTTATAGATTTTCAAATTGAGTTAATTTCCATTAAAAGTTACATAATTGTAGGCTTACCATATTTTTTTGCTTCCAACCAAGGACACGATAATTTCTCCTCGATAAATAGTTATACGTATTATAGCCTAGCTTCTGGAAGTTCTGGTGGTTAATTTACGAGTTATACATTTCTTACTTGTACTACAATTCTATTAGGCAGCCTGTATCAACAATTGCACTGATACTTATTTATTTATTTATTTCACTAGTATGCCCCAATGAGCTAACAGTTCAGAAATAACATTAAGAGATAGACGGCATCAAAATATTAAAATAACAATGTAACAATGTGTGGTAATACATAATTTATAATAGTAATGAACTTATAGCTAGGTATTATTCAGTTTGAGAAGTTGTATAATACTAATCTATGTACAAAGGTCATAAACGTTGTTTCTTAGAATTAAATAAAAAAACTGTCTAGAGTAGTAAGGGATAAGAATATGAGTTTATGACTGACTTCTGAGTAGACATAACGTAGACATAGACATTGTTAAAATATAGTCTTCTGGAATTTTTGACTGACCACACACTTTCTTTTCCCCATTTCGAATTTTCTGATTTGGTGTAGGCTAATTACTGTAACTAAAACCCTTAAGTAATATGAGTGTATGTGGTGGACTATAGTAGAAATTTTACATTATTTTGAAAACACTCATTCATCTCATGTTTACATGGCCATGAATAAATGCATCAAGACAATAAATCCGTTTTGAAAAAACATTATTAATTGAATCATACTGGGTCAAAGGAATTGAACTATGCATCCAATGAGTAACTGTTCTGTATCATTTTTCCTATTGCCCCTAGTGGTGGGGTGTAGGGCCTCCAAGTGGAGATTTCTGTTACCTAGGTGAATTTTGTTATGCTTATTTTCCGAGAGTGTGCAGAGTGACAGGTGGTAAGTCCATTGCCTTACAAACCCCAGCCAGAAACTATGTTATTACTTGGACGTGAAAGGGCCCAGGAATTTTGTCCAGAGACTCTAATTTAGGCTGGAGGTTCTTTTATGTAACTTAAATGTACGACAGGGGCCCCCCAGCTTAAAGTCCCTCCCAGAGGACTCTGTGCCCTGTATTTTTATGTCCTGAAAAATCGATCAATCACAGCCAGGTTTGATCCCGCGACCTTTGAATCTAGAGGTTGGCATGCTACCAGTATGTGTTTTTACCAGTATGTTTCATTTCATAATTTTTTCTAATTTTTATTTATTTATTTAAATTGTTACACTGCAAGTGGGCCAACAACCCTGTGGCAGTAATGCAAATGAATACCAGCTGTACATATATACATATAATGACACAATATACATTCAATTACACACATTACATAACGCTACAGGCTATTTATACACCAATACTCTATCAATAAATGTAATAATAAGTTTCAAAAAAAATCTCTATCCATTCCAGGGTTGAAATGTTTAAAACAAAACGTTTAAAACAAGTGTTTAAAACATGTTTAAAACAAGGGCTTGTGTTTTTTTTAAGTTTGTTTAAAACGTTTTAAACAATCTGTTTTAAGCATGTTTTTTTTAGCATAGCCTATGTTTAAATCATTTTTTAATTGTGTGTTATATTTAATTATGAAGACAATTTACATTTTGTCAAGTCAGTGACACCCTGTTAGTGTTGTAAACAGAAAACAAACAAAAAAACTAGGGCCAGAATACCAGAAAATCATGTGAGGTGATGTCTTATGTATCCTTTTCCTCCAGACTTCTCTATCCTCTGTCGCCAGCTTCCAGTTTCTGATTTCGAGTAATTGATTTCAATTTTTTCTGACTTCATCCTACCATCTATTTTGTGGTCTTCCTTTTTAAAGAAAGAGATTATTAATATTAAATATTGAATGTGTCAATTTGGCAACACTGTAGTAGGATATCTCTTGTAAGTTTGATAATGTAAGGCGGCTAAGACCACATAAAACATGGTGAAAGTCAATCATCAGTTGAGCAGTAAAGGCAGTAATTAAACAGTAGTTTGTATTATTTTTTTATATTATAACTCTGTAATTTCCTATGGTATCCCTTTCTGGGGAACCTCTCCCAATCTAACTCGGATATTCAAACTCCAGAAGAGGATTATCAAAATTATGATGCATGTATCTAACCGCACGCATACCAAGCCTCTTTTCAAAAAATTAAATATTCTTCCTGTCCCTTGCATCTTCATTCTAGAGACTGTTTGTTTCATACATGCAAACGAACAGAAATTTCCAAAGAACTCCCATCACCATCACCATGATACGCGAGGAATTAATGATTTTCACCTCACATCCCACCGTACCTCCAGAAGTTTAAAATTCATCAATCACACGGGTCTAATTCTGTACAATAAACTTCCCCACTCTTTTAAGCACACCAGTCAAAAACTTTTCAAAACTAAAGTGAGAAATATTCTTATGGAGCATGTTTTCTATAGTACTCAAGATTTCATCTCCGCCAATTTACTGACTTTATAAATTTATTTTTATGGACTAATGTCTGCATTTTGTATGTGTACTGTATGTATAGTTATGTTTTGTTCAATATTTTATTTAGTTCTTAAGTATGACGAAGCCTTTGGATTCTTGTAATCCCTAATGGTGAATAAATATTATTATTATTATTATTATTAATCATAAACTATTAAATCATAAACAAATAATACTGGTACAAAATGAATTTTCAAATACTATTAAGTCTACGATTCGTAAATCTTGAACATCTTAGCACAGGGTGTCATTGGATTGACAAAATGTAAATTGTCTGCATAATTAAATTTAACACCCAATTAAAAAGTGTTATAAACATATGCTAAAAAATGTTTAAAACAAATTGTTTAAAATGTTTTAAACATTTCAACTGTATGTATATATATATATGTGTGTGTGTATATAATAGGCCGTATACATTAAAATGGTTAATTTAAACAAAATGAACAATTTAAACTTTTTTTTAAACAAACAACATTGTTGTAAACATAAAAAACGTTAAAAAAACACGTTTAAAACAACCAACATTGTTGTTCACATATAAAACGTTTTAAACAGAAAAAACATGTTTTAAACAAAAAAAACGTTTTTTTTGTTCTTTTTAAAAAAACATGTTTTTTATCAACCCTGATCCATTCAAAACTATAATTTACAAACATAACTACATATTATACATTTATCAATTACCCATTTCAGTATATTTTTAAAATTTTGGTGTTAGCAGGAAACGTTTTGAAGGTTTCTGCAGGTAAATCATAATGTAACTAGACAGTTTTGAATTCTAAAGCAGAAATGTCCATTATTGTTTTTTCTAGAAGTGGATGAATATGTCATCAAAGCTCAAGTTCTTGCAGGTGGAAGAGGTCTGGGACATTTTGACAATGGTTTCAAAAGTGGAGTACACATAACAAAAGAGTATGTATTTTTTATTATAAATCCTAAATCTTTATATTGATTCTTTACATGCAGATTTGTACTTCTGAAGTATAGGCCTACTGTGATGCTGCTAAGGCTGAAGTATACTGTGATGCTGCTAAGGTAAGAATCACTAATATCTTGATATTATCTTCTTCTAGTTCTTCCAAGGTAGCAGATATTGCTGCACAGATGCTTGGACACAGACTGATTACTAAGCAGACACCAAAAGAAGGAATACTCGTAAAGAAAGTGATGATTGCCGAGTCTGTTAATATAAAAAGGGAAACATATATTTGCATCCTCATGGATAGGTTAGTATCAACTTGTATTACTCCATTCTGTTCTATTTAACTGTGTTCAGTTATTGCCCAGGTATGATTGATTCCACAGAGCAGTAAGGATCCCAGATTCTAAGAAGATATAACAAAAAAAAAAAAAAAAAAAAAAAAAAAAAAAAAAAAAAAAAAAGATACATTGAAGAGGATTATAGGAAAGAAAAAGGTTTTCTTTATCATTCTAACTTTCATATTAGAAAAATATGTTGACTCCAAATTCTTGCAGCCACAGCAATTGATTGCTTCTATAATAATAATAATAATAGCAATAATAATAACAATAACAGCAATAATAATAATAATAACAACCACAATGACAACCACCGCCAGGACAACCACCACCACCTTCATCATCATCGTTATCCTTTTCTTCTTCTGTGTGTACTGTAAAGAATGAATGATCAAGGCTTTGTCATTAATTTTAGAAATACATTCACATGCATACATACTACATGAAAAAAATATTTTGTCAACACAATATTTAGTTACTCTGAATAACAGTTTCAGTGGAATAATGGCGTCCTGCCTTTATTTTATATGAATCTTGAAGCAGATTGTTGTACTCAGAATATTTCCATGAGAAATTGAGCCATTATTTGAAAATACACATTAAAAAATGGCAGAAGAGTGGAAAACAGGCCCATCCCAATCAGACAATTTATTGTCATGGCCAGCAGGCAGACAGATAATCATGGGAGCTGCTGATGACCACATATGGTGTAGGCCTATGTTGTAGTGAAATTACAGTGAACTTAAACCCAAAAAAATGAAAAGCAATCCAGAAAACTAGAGAGATAAGAAGAAAGTTTTACATTAAAGAATAGCCTTCATATCTTCCCCAAAAGATTTTCTCTCTTATCTCACTGAAGTTATTTATATTAAATTCTTGATGAGAATCAAACCCCATTTTTTGAATTTAGGTGGTCCATGGCATTTTTTCATCTCTCTGAGGAGGTGCAAGATGAACTTGAAATTACTTGTAATGACTCATTTAAAATAATTTTGAAAAATGTACACTTGGTGAGTTTTGGGTTGAGTATAGAAAATAAATGAAATGGCAGTAGCACGTGTCTTTGTGAATAGACATTTTCAGTGTGGTTTTTTATTTCCTCAAAAACAAACACACATATCGCCTTGATGTTAAACCTGATTTAAGGCTAAACATATTGATATGATATCCTGGTTTACCCTCTTGAACAAAACACCTTCAGGGGCTAAGTTTGCAAGACACTCTGTATAATGATGCCAGCATGATCACCAGAGTCATGTCCTTTTTACATGATAGTGACCTCTATGCCCTGATCTGGAATAAAGTACAATTTCTTCCCCCACCTTTGATAGGCCCCCATGACTTTTGATGTTGAAGGACCTGTAAACTCCAACTCTCTGTCTCTCTTTCTTGCTCAGGACAATTTTCCTGTACAGGATTTTAATATGTATTTTTTTTTAATTGTACAAGAATACAGAATAATGTATTAATGCATTCTGTAGCGTAATAGGCCTGTGTACTTGTAGTAGAGTTATGGTAGAAATCAGTTATGCCTAGGTAATAGTATTTACGTAGGTTGCTCTAGATTTGTGAATAATAGGACACATCCTATGCTACAACCAAACAAAGTTTCATATTTTATTTCTAGAAGGGTTGGTGTAAATTATATTCTCCTAAAATGTAATTTGTTTCAAAAGCATTGTCAAGTAGGACACTTAAATAGTAACATGTATACTTAATTGAAAAGGTGTTTTACCTTCAGACATGTTTTGAGAATTTAATCGTTCTCTTCATCAGCTAATTTCGATTATCTCAGCAAGGAACTTCCCAATAACAAATCAGGAACCTACTAGATTAATTGCAGTGATTGTGAAAATATATACATTGGCCAACTAAAAGAAACCTGGGAATTGAGAGTTAAAAAATATTTTCGGAATATAATGTACCAGGAAACAGAAAAGTCAGTCATAGCAGCACACTTCTGAGAAGAGGACCATGCGGGAAATCATGCAGGATTAATAGCATTAGAAAAATTGTTCATTAAAAAAACAGGAGAAAACTGATTTTGACATCACACCAGGAATCAATCTCATCACAAGGTATGTCCATCTACAAGCAAGAGGACAACACAACATTGGCAGTCAAGATCAGCTGATGATGAGGAAGGTTAGGTTCTCAAAACATGACCGAAAGTAAAACACATTTTTAGAGAAGTGTGTGTTAATATTAGTATGTTTAATGATAATGCGTTCCTTTGCCACAGAAAGAAAAGGACATACTCTCAGTTTTATATCTGGGGCACTGTAAGAGCACATTAGGTAACTAGCCACATGTTTGCTTTGAATGCATAGCAGATAGTGAACTACAGCTACATGTTTTTATTGTGAATAGAATAGGCAGCACAGCACTGCTGTCATGGAAACATGAGATAACCCTGTAAGCACACTAGTCACCTGGCTGTCATATAGTGGTAGTATATGACATCTACCAGTTAAGCTACCTGGAGATTTTGTCAGGATGTGGTACTACAGGCTCTAAGTCTTTGCAATTTACACATCTTGAACATCGATGAGATATCAGTAAGTCTTGTAACAGTGATCTCTTCTTTCAACTAGGTCATACAATGGACCAGTGATTATTGCTTCATCTGCAGGAGGAACTGACATCGAAAATGTGGCTGAGAAGACACCTCATCTTATAAAAACTGTGCCTGTTGACATCTATTTTGGGGTCACTGATAAAATGGCATCAGATATTGCTGATTTCTTGGAGTTCAAAGGCCAACTGAAACCTAAGGTAGGAACAGGTTTGGTAATATTTAATATATCTATTTAGCAGAAGTAATTTTATTCAGTTGAAAGGTACGAATCCAGAAACAAACATTATTACTAGGGCTCGGATCTGTTTTATATAATAATTTTAAACGAAAGTTTGGATACAGCAGTATGAACGAGTTATGGATGCACCACTGCACAAAGCATATCATCTTTCTCTAACCGTTTCTATCTGTGGATGGTGCAGACTGCAAAGCAGTTTTGAGGATTGCTGTAGTAACAAGCAGTGACCAACCTTGGTATGAAGTGCCAGTTCTCATTTATTCTCTAACAGTCTTACTAATAACCCAGTTGTAACATTTATACCAGGAATATACACAGCTGAGGAAAGAAAGTGTACTAATAATCGTTGCATAAGGCTGAATGTGTGCAACCTTTACACAGCCTGGCCCCCTTGTTTAAACTTGACGTAAATAATCAAGATGGCCGATCTGCGTAACAGCCGGTCGCTTCGTAGATGTCTGAGATTGAATTTTGAGGTTATGCATCCATTCTTAAGGTAACTTGTTATGAAACATTCTGGGCTACTTTAGCGGAATTATAAACATTGTTCCTTGTTTGCGGGACATATTTCCATACTTGTACCCATGATTACAGCTTTCTGAAAACAATATAATGAAATACTGAAACTACAATTAGTCTGCAGACGATCCATCGTTGTTTGCCCGCTACACCGATAGATGGCGTTCAGCAGTCCCTTCATAGCCTGAGGCTAGTAACGTCATGAAAAGCGTGACGTATTTGATGACGTTGGACTTACAAACCTCGGCAGTTACACACCTATTATTGGTAATGCGGCTTATGCAGAACTTGCACGGTGAACAACCAAACAACCGTTCAACGCAGGTATAAGCAGCTTTTATTAGTAAGGCTGTAAGGGAACAACCTTTTATTTGAAACTACCCCCTTTTTTAAAATTCCATCTCTGACAGCTGTGAGTCCACATTAGTTGCTTTGTGAGAAAAGCAAGTTAATTTAATTGAATTTGAATGTCTGTTCATAGTTTGTTGAATTTTGTTGATTTTACAAATGAATCCAGAAAATCATGTATTAGGCATTGTTTTCTCATTAATGAACAAAGATAAGAAAGACTTTTTGATTTTCAACTGTCCCACTCTACTTTTTTCTATTAGTGTTAATAAATCTGGGAAATCTTATCAGTTATTTTAAAAGTAATTGGTGTAGCCAGAATATGTACGGTACTTAACTTATGTAGAACTATGAAGGCAACTTAGCTTTTTGGATATCATTGATGGGTTGGCTGCCCTAACCTACCGAAATAAGATACAATAAAAAATTACTATCCACAGTAATTGATCAACACATAAGATGAGACAAGTACATCATGTATTGATTCAATAGGTTACATAAAATCATTTATAAATTTGTTATTCTCCATTCATGTTACCAGCTCGTGTTTAACTTATGGTTTATTTAGCCCTAATTCACATTATTATTCAATATGGCATAGTTGGGAGGGAGGAGTTACAAAAATGATATTTAGCCCTTTGAGTTGGCTTCAAAAACGCTTAGGAAGAATTTACCAAAGCCTCCTGACTATTCTTTAAAATTATTATTTCCTTAATTTAAAATATTCAATGTAGACCAAATTTACAAGTACGTCCTATTGGGGTATTTTCATAATAATTGTGACAAATATAGGTCAGAAGGTCATTAATATAACACAAGGAGGAATCGATTTAATTGATTAACTGAACCATGAAGTTTACAACTGCTTTAGTTACTCGTAAGTTTTGACTCAAGACTATTCAATTCATTTAATAGCAACCATGCTGAATTAACTGGAAAATATTTGTTTACTTCTGTGAATATTATAACATTTTCTATATTAAATTATAAAATATAGATGTAGTCACTTTACCTTAAATTAATTTGACTTAAAATGTTGTATTTTATTATTGTATTATCAACTCCCCATAATTATAACATGTTCTTACTGTAAATATTATTTACTCACACTTTTCTATGTTTGCAAATCAGTATTCTTGTATTATTGCAGATAACTATTTTAGTGTATTTAGTGTTTGAACTGAACCACCCCCAAGCAATAGCTCTAATTTTTTGGGTGGTGCTTGAATTCACATTCATAAACATTTTATATTGTAATTTCTAATAATAAATTTATTTATTATTTATTTAAGAAATCAGAATCTGCCTTAGCAGTTCACTTCTCTAGAGCCTTAAGCCACAACTGTCATGAGTAAAAAATTAACTAATCATTTGGAGAGGATGGAAGGTTTTGACAGCAATGTTTTAAATATCCTAAAATTGTTGTTTTATTTATTTTATTTATTTTGTCATCAAACAATAAAATACATCAAACATGCCCGTTTGTTAGAAACAGTGTAGTTTTATTATGTTTGAGATTCTTACAGGCACCACCAAGTGTAGACATATCCAATATGTCCAGGGACCTTCAGTTGGGTACAGGTGTATCCTTCAGGGCACGGCTCTTGTCCACTGTTGCAGGGCTGGTGAATAGCTGTAAGGAAGTTTGATTAAATCAAGTTTGATTAGGGTTGGTGGAACTTGAAGAATTAAAATGGAACCACAGTGAAAAATTATAAAAAGAAAGGCAAATTTTTCCTTATGTAATTAAATTCCCTGAAGTTTGTGAGTTTGAATGTAGTCTCTCTTTTCTTGATGATAGTAATTGAAAATGCCCAAAGAAAGGATGTCCACAAGGATCATGTTGTGATCCAGGGCTTTGGAATATTCGGTATGATTCTCTGCTGAGTCTTTGATACAAGCAATTCATGGAAGTGATCGCTTTTGAGGATGATTTAATAGTTCTAGTTAAAAGACAATCAAGACTACAGATTGAAAATAATGCAAACATAGAAATGAAGAATTCCAAATGGGCCACAAAAAAAAATACAGTTCAATGAAGAGAAATTCGAACCGATGTTTATAACAAGGAGCAGAACGATAGCTAAAGAACAATCAGTTTATATAAATAATAGAAGACTGGAAGGAGTAGAGAAGGTAAAATATATCTCTGAATAATCTTAGATACAAAATAGACTTACTTTTGACCATTACATAGAATAATTATATGACTAGAAATGCTCAAAATTAATACAAGCACTATCCAGGAGTGCTAAAATATATTGGGGAATGATGTTACTAAAATAATATACAAAGGAACTGTTATACCTGCCATCTCATATGGAGTTCCAGGTTGGTGTGATGCGTAAGGTAAAAAGCACAATGCCAATAAAATAAACAAGGGCACAGACACTTACCAACTTGAGAATAGTCAAAGCATACCGTACAATTCCCTTAAAGCAAACAGAGCAATTACAGGATAACTATCCTAACAGAACAGCTCATAGAAAAGTAAAGTTCTACAATACGATTTGAGGCAAAGAAGGAAGACTACTGTTTTTATCATTGGAGAAGAACTGCACATTGAAAATGAAAGACCTTGTAAGAGTAATAATACACAAATGATTATCAGTTATATTAAATAAAATGCAAGTTAAATACAGAATGATTCAAATGTCTCATTCCATTTTCATGATAAGTGTAAAGTTTGTTTGTTACATGTAGTATAAACCATGTTCACTAAAAATCAGAGAATTCCCATAGTTTGTGGATGGATGAAAGGATGAACCTGTGCTGAGGTCCAGGTGATGTTTTGGTGGAGAATAAACAAATTTTCTCTATCCAGGTCAAATATCAGGATCTTGATGACTAAATCTCTCAGAACAGAAACTGTATTGGATGAAATATATTAAGAAAGACCATCGGCATTAGCAAATACTTTGCGCAGGATACAGGATGCATCTGTACGTAGACGTCGAGCCTTAACACATAAACTCAGCAGAGAGCAGAGTTTATTCAGGATCAGATTTATGACACAGTTGCTTTCCAATAGGACGGGACACCACCCCACTTTGCCAACATTGTCCATAGCCGCTTGAATGCAATCTTTCCTTATGTGTGACTTCAACAGAGCTCACCTAGCATAGACCCATGAGTTCACCTGACCTGATGCGTCTTGTTTTCTTTGCCTGGAGCTACATGAACTCAAAGGTTTAGCAAGTGAAGATAAGGGGGAGTATTTTTATTCTGCTTTCTAGGGAGGCATTGGACTGATTTATGGGTTTTCCCCATCAATAAATATGTTTTTCTTGAAAATGGATCGGGACTTTCAATCACTCTGTTATAACAGCTCTGATAATCAAGTGGAAGCAATTTTTCATCATGAAAGCTCTTGCTTTGCTTGAGTCCCCAAGAAAAATCAGCTTTAATCGACACCGATAAAAAGTTACCTTAGATTTAATCAGGAACCATAGAAAGCACAGTAGCCTTTCCGAACAATTAAGCAAAAATATAGCTGCACCAAAATGAATGGACAGTACACATCACATGGGTTAGAGCTCATACTGCTGATGTTGGGAATGAAACAGCAAACCGACCGGCTAAAAAAGCAGCAAACAGTATAGATCTTCCAGTGGACTGCACAGTGATTAAAAACTTCAGAGGAAGTAGTATACAACATTGGGAAACAGAATGACAAACAACAAAAAATGGAGGAACCACAAGAACATTCTATAGAATAGTATGGGAGAGATTGAAGGTAAAACTACCATTAAGTCACAACCTAATATTCACAGGACATGGTACCTTACTCTTCAGGAAGAACATAGTCTGAGATTGTCCGAAAACAGGGTGCTTAGGAAAATAGTTGGACCTAAGAAAGAAGAAGATTGAGACTGGAGAAAACTGCATGACGAGCTTCATAATCTGTACTCATCATTGAATATAATAAGAGTAATTAAGTCACAGATGATGTAATGGGCTGGACATGTTGCACGCATGGGGGAGGAAAGACATATCTAAAAAATATTGACTGGGAGATCCGAAGGGAAGAGACCACTTGTAAGACATAGACGTAGATGGGAGGACAGTACTAGAATAGATTTAAGAGGAGTAGGATTTGCAAGGGATGTGCCATTGATTTCAAGATTTATTTAAATAATGACATCCATCTTGACAGTTGAATTTTATACTTTTCTGATCTTTGTTTGCCATGAGAAAACTTCACTGTACCGGGTATTACCAGGAGAAGTGACTGATGTGGCACTTCATCTACGTTAATTGAAAATCTAAATAAAATTATGATTATTTATTTTTTCCCTCCTACACGCAAATTGTGTATCTTAAAAGCATAAGAAAAGGTTGGATGCATCACTGAACTGGGCACACTTTTTTTCTGTAGCTGTCTGTGTTTGCGAGTGGTGCAGATTACAAGCAGATTGCTTTGTCAGAAATCTATAACTTCTCACGTGTTTATAAAGTATATAGTAATTTTGGGGATTGCCATGGATGGGATTAGCACAGAATAGGGTTGAATTGCAGACTCATGTAAGCGCAGCAATGACCCTCCGGGTTCCATAAAATAATCAGTGTTCCTTTAGCTTGCTTAGGAATTGTCTATTACCATTGAGTAAGTAGTAAGAAAAGAAAGCTGATTTGTCATTTTTACTTACATGGTTTGTTTTGACAAATGGTGCATACGATAAGCATTAGAAGAATGATTAGCAGTTTCATGTTGTTTTTCTTGTATTTTCAGTAAAACTGTACTCATGAAGAAGATGTGAGCATTATATATATATGCTAGAGCATCTGCAATGTTTTACAGCTTTTAGCAGAATCCTACCCATTATGTTTTATGACATGATTTATAGCATTTTTATGACATTTCCTAAAATGTTATTTGTAATAAAACAGTTTTTTATTAGTCTTTTAATGATGATAATAATGCTGTGGTTAGTGGAAAATGCAGTATTAAGAAATGGAAGTTTAGATGGAGCACCAGTACTGTTAACATAAGTTTTATATTTCTTTAAATTCATTACGTCTGTCTTGAGAGATATAAAAAGTGAAAGCTTTTAGTGCTAACTCATGGGGGAGTCCATTTGTATAATGGTTACATTAGCAGTTTTTTTTTATAGGTTCATGAAATTAACAAGAATTGAGTAATTTAGTACTCATAGATTTGAAAGCATCCGTGAGCAGAGGGTAGCCATTTTCAAGCTATGCCCAAACTGGTGAATTTCCATATTTATCCATTTTATATGATGTTTATAATTTCTGAGTTTGAGAAAAGAGATTGAAAAAGGTCTAGAAATGTCATTAGAAGTCTCTCCTCTACTTGTATTTCTTCACATGATAGAGTAGAGTCTTGATTGACCGAGCTTTGGTTAACCGAGGTTCCATATTATCTGAGCCTAAACTAAGGAAAACGAATTTAAGGATTCGTTGAAGATTGTAAATCGCGATCATATTTTCATTTAAGTGTTTAAGTTTTTAGTTTCTCAAAGGTATGTGTACTGTATGATTTTATTCCATGTCAATATATGTCAATACAGTGATACTGCTTCTTTCGTAATTTGATCGTATTTTCTTATTCTATTTTCCTGATCCCTTTTACTGTAAATTCATATTAACTGAGAATTTGCTTATCTCAGGTTACTGTGGTCCACATTAACTCAATTGATTGAGACTCTACTGTAATTCAGTATATTCATAGAATGTACAGGTAGGGGAAAAAAAAGCGGACCGACTCTTGTAGCTGATTTTAGAGCCTTGTGATACGTAAATAAATGTAAGAGATGTAACGGAAACACGTTTTTACAAGCAATGCAAATGACGTGAAATTATTTCTCAATTGATTGTCTATATTGTCTAGAACAAATTTCAATACATTCCCTTCTATTCTGTGAATGCCGCCAGGCATGTGCAGTGGCTCATATCGGCAACTTACATATTTTAGTCGGTCCGCTTTTTTTTCTCTCTAGTACCTTGTTTATAACATGTGCCAAAATGACATCATGGCACGACCATTACTTATGAAGTTACGTTTATGAACTTATGAAGTTTAAAGCAACTAAATAATAATTCCATACATAGAAATAAATATGATTGCTTTTGAGATTTACTTACATATTTTGACAGAGCAGTAATCTTGAATAGTTAAATAATCCAATGAACAATATCGGGCCAAAATATTTTCATGAGTGAATTGAAGTGACTGTGTTATGTGCAACATATTCCACCTTCGCTGGCCTATCTAGTTATTGGGGTTAGGGTGATAGATCCTTATTATGTCTCTTTCCAGTTCCTGTCATGCCAAGATTATTTTGTTCCTACCCTTACCACATAAAATTCACTAAATAGACAGGATACACGTAATGTAATTCTTTAAATAAACAAGCCTCACTTATAGAATAGAACCTTTCAATACAATTTATTATTTCCTCACAAACTGATTCCTTTCAGTTAGGCCTACATCTTTTTACTTAAATTGCAAATTTCAAGGTTCATTTAGTTTACTGTAAAGTTCTACTAAGTGATTTTTTTTTCTAGTATAGTGTAGGGCTTAAACTAACAAAAGATATTGGGGCACAGAGCAACAAAGAGGTTGGTAATTTAGGACAGAAAGTACTACTATTCATTAAAGTGACACATATACATGGGAGTAGATGTAAAAATGTATGAATTAATTTGTGATGTTTCTGACTTAAAATGCGGTTGATATTGACCTTTAAGCCTGCAGGAGGCAACATATTTTTTTATGGGTTTTCATTTCACATGCTCTCAGTGCATTCTTTTTTAAAGCAAACCTGTAAAGCGCTTTACGAGTGCTGCATTATCGCTTTACTACCACTGCAGACAAAAAAGAACAACAAAGTCGATCAGCTGAGAGCTTGCTCAATGAAACCGGGACTGTGTACTGCCCTCCAGCATGGTTAAGACACATGCAAATAACAGTTATACAGGGAGGGAAATAATAATTATTGTACAATATGATGTACAGGTAAAATCGAATGGTATTAACTGTGCTAAAGAAGGTGTTTGTACTCAGGAATTTGTACAATGATGTTAAAGTCATCAAGGAAATTTTCGATGAACACCTTCTCCGCCATGACAGTTTGTGCAGCAAACCTTGCAGCAGTCGTAAAGCGAGATTTGAGATTGCTGCACAGGCAGTAGAGTGGGGGCAAAGCGAAGCTGCAGCAAAATGTAAAAAGAACGGTTTTGATGCAGCAATGGTAAAGTGCTTTAGCTTCGCTTTATAAAAGAACGCACTGTCTGCACCTTAAACGAGCCTGGAGGTTTTTAGTATCCCATTTTATATTTTTTATGAATGCCAGTTTTGATTCCAAACCATGTTGTGGTTAAGACAAACTGATTGCTTCCGTCTTTCTACAGTAGTAATACTATATCTCGTTACATGCTCTTTAAAACAGATCATTTCTTCCTTCCTTTTATAAGTTTCTTTTGGTTTTTTAGTCTTTTTTTAAATTTTATATAAATGACTCTTTCATTGCAGGCTGCAAATGAAATAAAGAAGCTTTGGCAGTTGTTCCAAAAAGTGGATGCAGTACAGATGGAAATTAATCCATTTGTGGAAACAGACAAGGGTGAAGTAATCTCAGTGGATGCTAAACTTCAGTTTGATGACAATGCAGAATTCCGGCAAGAAGATATCTTTAAGTTGGAGGATATCTCGGAAAGTGATCCTCGTGAAGTAGAAGCAGCTAAAGCAAAACTCAACTATGTTGCCTTGACTGGAAACATTGGTTGCCTAGGTAAACTTTGCATATACAGTAAAACCTCTATTAGCATGTTAACTAACACAAAAAACAAATAAACAAACAAAGTTTGTGAGTAATCAAGCAAAAAATGGGTAATCAATGTTTTTTAAAATAATTTTAAATTGTAATATCAACATCTTGGGTGTTTTCAATAAGTCTGCCATTTTTTTGCACTTTGCAGCTTTAATTTCTTTCCAATGTTCATTTGCATGTTGAACATATGGGGTAGTGACAGTTGGATGTATGACATAATCCCACCTGCCTGTTCACCATTTCCATAGGACGTTAAGGACATTTTTACAGAAACATCATTCTCAGACTGATGAGACTGCCAGGTACTCATAACTAGAATTTGGATTTTAGGAAAAAATGATATTTTAATCCTCAAAAGATATATATATACACACACACACATGCATGTATAAATACATACATACATACATACATACATACATACACAAAAACTTGTAGGCCTAGTTACGCATTTCATTTCATAGGTGACTATGCCTGAAATTGATGCTCTTATAGGACCTAAAACAGCCTGTTTTGTTGTTGAAGCCTAATGTTGCCCTTTTGTATGTTTTTCCCCTTCAAGTTCAAAATAAGTTTTTTCCCCTAAATTTTTGCTATAAATTATACAATTTATTTTCAGTTATACTGAATTTTTAACGTGGACTGTACAGTACATGCCATACTTAGAATGGCATGTGTAAAGAGCAGCGTGTCTTTGTGAAAATAATTCCTTGGACTTTCCAGGGAAATTAATTATTTTGGTTCAAATTTTGGGCAAAGTCGCAATGTAGGGGGCCACGTCAAGATGTGCGCAGGCTTCCACGGATGGGTGATGTTTTTTTGTTTTCCAGTGAGGCAGATTGACCAACATGACTCTTCTTCTACATTGCTGAATTCTCCCGAAATTCTAGTTTAGTGGCAGTTAGGTAAAGAACGGTGTTACTAATTAGTGACAGGTTCTGTTAGGTTGGTGAACCTATTTCCCAGAATTCTACGTGGTCTGCTGTTGAGACATCACACCTGTAATGTCCAATCACGAGTTTCTTTATCATAAGGATATAAAAATATGGCGGAATTTACGGCACTTTTCGCTAGATCGTGTTATAAAGTGTTAAAGATAAGTAAAACAGTACAAATGAAATGACTACCATGTACACTTATGTTATCTTGTTCTATTATTTTTTCAATTTTTTTGACCATTTCTTTTTGACTATCAATAAGAATTTCCCCAGTTTTTTAAACTGAATTCTCATTTGTTGTTTTATGCAATTTTTTATATGCTACATTCACATTCATCCTTGAGTATTTCCTTCAGTAAGTTAATTATTTTCCTTAATATTTCAGTTTCTTTGCACTCTAAAATGATGTGTGTGTTTTCTTCGTGTATGTATTCCAATTGGAGCATTGCCTCTTAACCCTCAAACAGTCATGCTAATTTCTATACATCAGTGGTCGCATGGTAGATTCTGTCAACCAGCCATTGTATTCTTTAGATGAATGAAAAATACTGCTGTTATATGCTTTGTATTGACAAAGGTTTTAAAGGTGTAAATAAAAATTAGCATAAACATTATACTTACATTATGGTTGCGCCATTATTGCTTATGTTTGGTCGCTACAAACCCGCAAACAATAATGGTGACAGACAAAGGTCCAACGTGAAGGTAGGTGGAACTGCCAAGAGTGCAAGAGTGAGTAATTTGAATTCAGAGCAAAATAATGAACTCTGGTTGACTCAGTCAAGCAATGCAACCACTTGAGGGTTAAGTTTCTTAACCTTCAAATACTGAGTTTTACCCATGCTAAGCCTTCCCTCTCATTACTGTAGCATATCAATAAATATGGTTCCATCCCCCATTCTGTTTTCATATCTAAGTAGTCTTTTAAACATTTACATTTTTTTAATTCACATTATTCTTGTTTGATAATACAACTTTTCCTTATTATCTTACATATTATCTTTACATTCCAGGAAACCATTTTGTGCCATATACAATTTAATCCTAATTTATTAATCACTACCACTAAGGTTTCCCACTATTATTTTTCAATTTTGTGTTCTGCAAAAACTTAAAACATTATCTTTTTAACTAATCTCTAGCATTTCTAAAATGTGTTGTATAAACTTTATTTTTTGTTAAAAAACACTTATACTGTTTTCCAGTCCTAATTCCAAACTATACTCATGTACTATATTCAGTGCCCCTTGCAATCAAATAGCCATAATTGAAGGGCTCAGAGCCATAGTGGGCCATCTCCACCAACAGCAAAAATGAGGTAGTGACACCTTGGGGTAGTGTTTTGAATTGTGCATCAAGTATTTAGTAATGTGGCCCATGTCCATATCCTCTCATTTATGTAATATTGTGCAGGTATTTCAATGCTTTATTTATAAGTCATTAAACTATGGTATTCATTTAACTTTACTCCTTGGTTTATCCTTTTTTTAAAACTGGCACACTGCTCTGAAACCTTCAATTGATCCAATTACCAAATCATCTGCATATAAGACCCTGCTGTGATTAAGAATTTTGCTTCTTAATCTGTAGAATGCCCAATGTGACCTACAGGTGAGGAGCTGATAGTGTCTAGTAAAATGTGTAAATCCCTTCCCCTTACAGTCATTTTAGCTTACAATTTTATTCTAGTGATAACAAAGGTGTTACCTATAGGAAACATTGGTCACGTAACAGATTTTAATTTTTTCCCTATGATTATCTTGATTGCTTCCTTCACAGGATGTTTAGTATTTCCAGCCCTCATTGCTACTAAATGGCGACCTTCCTGCTACAACCCACCTTCCTCTGTTTCATCCTAATGGCCAGATCGTACGTGCTACCAACTATTGAAAGTGGTAATTGTTTCTGCCGGACCCTGTACATGCTAGAACATACTATCAACACTTCACTATGCTATTCCTAGTGATATTAATACAGCTTTAATATAATTTGTGTAAATTGCTGTGGTTACAGTGAATGGTGCAGGTCTTGCTATGGCGACCATGGACATTATCAAACTACATGGAGGAGAGCCTGCTAATTTCCTCGATGTTGGAGGGGGTGTTAAGGAAGAACAGGTCCTTAAAGCCTTCCAGATTCTTGTTTCAGGTACATCACAGTTGTCTATTTTCTTTTCCCTCGCTGAAGTTATTACTTAAAAATTATCAGTGGAAATATTTTCATGAAATTTGGAGTGTAATTAAAATTCATCAACTATGAGCACATTATCTCAAATATTTTCCATTTCAAAGGGACAAATTGTCTTATGGGTATTACTCTGAAAAAGTGATGTTAAACCATCTAACTTGAGTAACATGCAATGAATATTTAAATCATGCTGTATGTTTTTCCCATAGATTTTAGATGTAAAATAGCAACGATAGACACAGGCATATTTATTGCCATATTTACATGGATCTAATGCACACCTTTTTTTGTCCATTTGTAGCATTCAGAATTGGAGTGCACATTAGATTAAAGTACAGTTCCATTCTGTAGTTCTGTGGTAACACTTATGTAACAATGCATTGCTGTAATTCTCGACTTTGTTACAGTTATCGTTGAGCTATTTACTGATAAGCACAAATGCGGTTGGAGTTAGCATATTATTTTGAAACTCAAGCTCCACACCAAGCCTGTTGAAAAGTGGCAAGGTTCCCTGTGGAGGGGTCTGTTGTCCCGCACTATCCCACATAAAATATTATACCGACCTTTATACATCGGCATTCAAAAGTCCAATGTTGTATAAAATAATGTAGGCTACTAAGGTAGAATACCAAATAAAGTACTTAAAATAATGTAAAATACGGTATCCCACCATTGATGCACATTGCATTCTCCAACAATATGTTATATAATTAAATACTGTATTGTTTTTAAAAAAGATGAACCTACCAGAAGTAAGTAATTTTCTTTGTGCAAAGTTAGTAATTAATTATTAAATTGTTTCTGTTTGCCTCAACTCGATTTATCAGTAAGTGGACTTTCCTTGTTCCCCTCCAATTTTTCTGTGAGTAGTAATGTTAACTTTACCTCATTTTATACCATAAAATCTGTTAAATTGAAAAATAATTGTCTTTGTGAAATTTTGAAAAGATAATTGCAGAGGGGAAAAAACATTCAAACAAAATTATTTAATTGATTTCAGTTGTGTGACACAAGATTTAGAGCTCCAGGACAGAACCATGCTGTCAATAGAGTGTTTTTGTAAAATTTCATTGCTGCATATTAATGCTTTGGATTTTGTTTGCACCTGAAACAACGAAAACTGATTTTAGGATGTTTAAATTGGGTTTGTCATCCACAGCTTCCTGTATGCTATGGAACATTTTATTCCTGAATAATGTGCACATTTTGAAATTCAGAAATAACAAAGTGTGCATCATTTTAGTTTTTTGTATTATTCGATCACTTCACTGTGATTCCCGCATATAATAGTGTTGATTAAAGTGTGTAAATTTTTACAATTTTCACTCCCCTTAAGCATTCTTAATAGTGCTATCAAATGTTCAAAATAATTTGTTTTATAGAGTTTTGACCATTGTAAGCATCTTAATTATGGTTCTCCAAAAATCTTACAAAAAGCTTTTTCTATCTAACTTTTCCATCGTGATTCAATTTAAATCCAAAACTGTCACTGAATTTTTCTTGTAAACATACATTCCAGTATAGTAAAACACAAATAAAAATGAAAAAATGCATGCATCACTCTGAAATCCAGTAACTAACACTGTTATAGAGCAACCTTATTAGCTTCTTCAATACCCAGCAAATACCTGACTAATCCTTGTGTTATGTAGTTTTCAGCGAAATTTAACCATTATTCCCTGAAAATAATATTCTCTGAAATTTGGTCAACAACTTTCAATTGACTGTTAAAATTTTTTTTTGCTTTGCTGCCATCTTCCATGTGAAGTGAGCTAATTGAGAAAAGGCAAAGAAAGGCAAGATAGAGTGGGGAGCCAATAGGAAAGTCAGGAAGTGGAACAGATAAATGGAGAGCTCTGATTGTTCAGGAAGGAAAACTGAATCAAATAGTAGTGAAGTGATATGTAAGCAGTCAATATTCCCTCTTGACCTGCTGGCTGTCTGTTCCACTTCCCGGCTTCCTGTTGCCCATCCAGTCCACCTAGCATTTCTTCATCCTCCCTCTCTTTTCCCAATTAGCTCCCTTCTCCTACAAAATGGCACAGGAGCAAGCTTGCAAAGTTCAGAATCAATCCTCCTACTCAACCGGTTTGAAGCCCATGAAACAATTATCCATTCTCAACACTGGGAAAGCCAAGTCACATGACATCTGATTAAAATTTAAATAAACTCAATTAATGAATTAAATATTTGTAGTCGGGTAATCAGGCTGTAGATATTGATTAATAGCTATTATTAACGAATTAAACCCACTGAATACTTATTTACTAGCACACAGTGACACTAATCACTTCCAAAATTGAGTGGATTATAGAGAAGAGGATTAAGTCAGGTGGAATAAAATCCAGGCGTACAGCTTGAGGGAATTTGCTATAATCATGCTTTCAGGTAAACTGTGACAAAAATGCTCATCTAGCTTCTATTTACAGGTTAAATAATATAGTCTTTCTATAAATTTTTAGAAACTTTATACAGGGAAGTTATTACTATGAAAAAATAATATTGAGATGAGTTACATACACTACTGGGCTCAGGTTAGTAATTAAAATAAGGGAAGTAGTGTATGTAAATCATCTCAATATTATTTTTTCAATATAGTCTTTATTCGCCAGATGTGAGTCCTCTGTTGTCCTTCCATTTAGCTTCATTTATTCCCTAGGCTTATTCAGACTCCATACTCCTGGAGACATCACATCAGAAGTTTCTAATTCCAATTCTTGTATATATTTTGTTTTACAGATAAGAATGTGAAAGCAATTTTGGTGAATGTCTTTGGTGGCATTGTCAACTGTGCCATTATTGCAAATGGGATTGTAAATGCAACAAAGAACCTCAACTTAAACATTCCTCTTATAGTTCGCCTAGAAGGTAAGTACTGGTATACTGCCCTGCTAAGGAAAAAAGGCAGTAACTACATGAACTCGAAAACTGAGAAAATTGAGATCAGAGTTTAATCAAATTCTCTTTATCATTAAAATGATGGAACTTAAACAGTGAAGTAACTATAATAAAATAATTATAATACTGTATTATCTTTACTTTTCACTTTTATGGATGACTTTGAAATTTACACATTGACTATAAAAAAACCAGGAAAACTTACATCTGGCATCAAAAATAATGTTTTTCTTGAATTATTGAATTATGATAGATACTGCCTTTTTATAAGGTGTGTGTGTGTGGATTTTGTCTTTGATTGCTAAGCAGTAAGTGGAAATTACTGCCCTTTGTTACATTGTAGCCAGTATTTACTGCTTTTGTCAGTGTTGAATTATTACAGCATGGGTTGAGAGTCCCACTTTAAAAAGCAGTACTTTTGCAGTTACTGCTTTCTATCGTTGTAGATGTTGAGAAAATTACAAGGGCAGTAACTGATTTTTCCTTATATTTTGAACAGAAAATCACAATACTGCTTTTTGCGGTTGTACAGTGAGTCCCGTGCAAGAGTTGGCCAATGATGTGGGTTTCTGTGTCACGGCGGGCACAGCTCCAACTCCCGAGCGTTCGGGCAAAATATCTAAGCAAATAAAGCCGCGATCGGTGTAATGATTCAGGTTCTCACATTTACAGTTAAAATTACAATGAAAATAACCATGTACCTCATCACAATCGATGTTGGAAATGTTCTCCCCTTGCATCCACGCAATACCGGCACCTTTTTAGGAAATTTTCTTACACGCGCATAAGTTCAACTTCCGAGACAGAGTTAATTTCTCTTGTGATAGGCCTAAGTGATACTGTCTTGAAGTTCTTCTAACAGTATGTGAATATTATTTATGGGGAAACTTGAAAAATAAAGTGTAGGCCTATAGGTAAATTTTCCATACATTAGAAGAACTTAAAGACAATATCACAAGAGAAATTAACTTTATCTCGGAAGCTGGGCCCTATTTCATAAAAGTTACAATTTTACAGGTGACAGGTGACATATAATTGTTTTACAAGTTTACATTTTGACAATTCCGTTTTTCATAAAAGCTGACAACTTTACATAAATGTCATGACAATTTTGTAGAATTGTATGACAATTTTACATATTGTTGTTTCTCAAAACTTTTGAGTTTACAGGTAAAAGTCTGACAAATATGTCAAATTTTAGGATACCTACCATTTATGAAACATTACTTTTTGTTGATATTTACAAATTTACAAAAAATGTAGAATTGTCATTACAGAAGTGACAGGCAATCTTTCATATGTAGGCTAAGTCAGCAGGTTATGTAAATGTGTGGCATAACTTGGCAAAGTGTTTTTTGTGATTTAAACTTTCTTGTTAATAAACTTGCTAAATTGTCTTGTTAATAATGAAAACTAGTAGTAGTGATATTGGTAGCAGTGAAAATGATTAATAAATAGACATGAGACCTCGCAGGGTTTTTAGGTTAGGGATTAACCTAACTTTCAATTTCAGTGACTTTTCATTAAAAGAGAAATATAAATCACTTATTTTCGATAGTAATAATTGATTGCTTAGGTATCACATTCAATGCTGAGATCGATTATCGCACGCGTATATGAGAGCCCTCTACAATGTACTAAAGTAATCTTTAGGTGACATAAAATTGTCGTGTTTATGAAAAGGGTTCTTTTAGTCTTGACAATTTACATTAATTTGCCTGTAATGTAAGGAAAAGTTGTAATATTTATGAAAAATACAATTGTCATAACATATTGACAAATTTGTCAGATTTGACATAATTGTCATATATGTCACACCTGTAGAGTTTTATGAAATAGGGCCCTGGTCTTATGCGCGTGAAAGAAAATTTCCTAAGAAGGTGCCAGTGTTTTGTTGATGCAAGAGGAGAACATTTCCAACATCTCTTGTGATGAGGTACATGGTTATTTTCATTGTAGTTTTAGCTGTAAATGTGAGAACCTGAATCATTACACCGATCGCGGCTTTATTTGAGTAGATATTTCACCCGATCGCTTGGGAGTTGGAGCTGTGCCCGCAGCGACTCAGTAACCCACGTAATTGGCCAACCCTTCCATGGGACCTACTGTATTATGATGTAGAACATTGAGATGATTCCAGAAATACCAAAAACTCTATATTTTTAATTTCAGCAAATTATTTAACTTAAAAAATAAAATGTAACTTGAATTTAAAAAAAAAAAAAAACCTGAGTATATAACTTGTTTTGCACTTAATCCTCATGTAAGAGGATACTATTTTGAAATAGTTTAGTAAAATTTTAAGTTAATAATTCAAATTTTACAGACTTATTTTCATTGCATTTTCCAATCTTGCTGAAAAAATAAATTATGAATAGCAGCTGACATTTTCAAAGGAATATAATGACAGGAGCCTACGCTAATGATGTTTAATTATAATTAACTAATTTCTTCATCTTTCAATCCATACAGTGCACGCCGCTTATTGTGATCACTTCGGGATGCAACTAATCTGATAATAATACAAACAACTAAAATGATGCACTCAACTTCACTATTTTAAGTGTACTTACACAGTACGCGTTTCGTAAGTATCTAGCTTGCATCCTCATATGAGGTCCACTGACCTCATCTGAGGATGCAAGCTAGATGCTTGCGAAACGCGTAATGTGTAAGTACACTTAAAATAGTGAAGGTAAGTGCATCATTTTAGTTGTTTGTATTATTTGCATAGGCGCCGGCTTAGGGGGGGGCAAGGTATTTTCTGCTCCCCCAAGACTTAAGATTTTATCAAGTAAGGCCTCTGTATAGCTACTGAAAATCCAGTTCTTGCCCCCCCCCCCATAAATATTCTAAGTCGGTGCCTCTGATTATTTGATAGCTTCACTGTGATTCCCGCATATAATAGTGTTGTTTATTCTGATAATATTAACCGATTGATAACAGTAAGTGAAGGAATTAAATGAAGGTTATTTATTCATATATAAGATAATACACTACAAAACAGAATTGAAAGGTATTTATCCATAAAGTAATATGTAACTGTGAATCGCTGAACCACTCATAGGCTAATACAGTAATAGACTGGAAGCTACTATTTCTTCAACCAGTAACTAAGGTTTTAATTGTTTTTACTTTCCTTTTGGAGTCCATTAACCAATACTCCATACTCAGTTACCAGTTATGAGTGTTTCTGGAAGTGTATACCGATCTGTGGTGAACACTGCGTAGCAGAACATGTAACACCTGTCTGTTCAAGTATTTTCATTTTACACTAGTCATCACTTCATGTCAACATTGTTATCTTCATAAATCAAAAGCTGCAGATTAACTGAGGAGTGAAACATGTTTTATTGCTTAAAGGAGAAAGTTAGGTAATTCCATCCCCTCTAACTAGTCATTCTGTGAGCAGAGAACAGTATTGCTACCTCCAGTACTACACAATACAGTTCAGTAAGAAATGAAACCCTTAAAAACGAAATTTTGAATGACGTGCAGTACTTGGAAATAAGGCAGCAAAAAGGAAAATGTGATAATATAAACCGAATCTTTGATCACAATAAACAGCATTTTTTCAACGTATGAGTAAGTTATTAATCCGTACGGGACTTCATAAAAGTTATAACATTACCCGACAGATAACATTATCCGCGATTACATTAAGCGGTGTTCACTATATATGAACTTCTCACTTATATATTCATTTTTCAGGTACAAATGTTCATGAAGCCAAACAGATTCTTGCAGAATCAGGTCTGAAAATTCAGTCTGCAAATGACCTAGATGATGCTGCCAAGAAGGCAGTGTCTTGCCTTAAATAGGTAAGCTTTTTCTTCCTACTTCATATTAATTACAATGTAAAAAGGAAAGACAGACTTTAAAGAAGCACGGGAGAAACTTAATAGCTGTCCTGTGTGTTTTAAAATATCTGGCCTTACCTGCATTATCATGTAAGAAAACAGTCACCATCACTTTTGTAACCCTAGTATTATCTGCTATTGTTTTTTTTTTTTCGGATGTAGGACTAAAAGAAACTGATGCCGCTCTTGTCAGAAAATATCATGTGGAAAGTGAATGGATAACAGGATCATTACAACTGTTGTGCTACTGAAATCTGCAAGATCGTCTTGTATCTCCTGCTGCTGACGTACAGAGGTACAGCTGAAGAGAAGAATGAGGTATGTAAAAGTAGGGTATGACAGGAAAAGTGGTTTGTGGGCTTCCTTTTTGTATGTAGTTTGTCTTCTGTATAGTCTATAAACTTCTGTAAATTATTTTTAACATTTAGGAACTATTGTTACTTCTTTGATTATTTTTCTTACAAATTTGCCATCATTTGTACTACAGATGACCACTACAAGCAATTTTGTAGAAGATATAGAATTTGCATTATACATTTGGCTAATACTGTAACTGTCATAAAAGAAAAATCTGGCTTCAACGTTACTTCTGCACTTCTCAGCAAAACTATCATTATTGGAGTAGATCTAACTCTGCTTATTTTAATGTATCTTTATACTTAGGACAAATACCCATTTTTTGGAATGGTACAAAATCATTTGATTTCTCGTAAAACATTTAGAATGAGTTGTGTAAAATGACTGTTTTTTATCTTTTATTGATGCTATAAATGTATGCCTAGTATTTTGTTTAACCAATATTGATTAACTTTTATTTTGTAGGTTTAAAAAATGTACTTAATGGTAAAAATAGTACGATATTACTCAACTTTCAACTAACCATATTTTGAATTTTTAAAATCTTGCCCGTTTAAATTAGAAACGTAATGCACAAACAAATTCATTATATGTTTCTCCTTAAGGCTTTGGGTATTTGCTTTAACTGCATTATATGAATATCTTTACTTACAAGTAGTTCCTCACAAGACAATCATTCTATTTTTTGCAACATCACTTTAATCTCTTTGCAAAATACTGTTATGAAGAAGTCCAGCTTTTCGAGTAACTTATTGCTATGTTATCAACATCTGTTTTAGATAAGACTGAATTCGTTATTGCACCTATGTTCCTTTGTAAGGGGTGGAAACACGAAATGTTACCATTTACACTTTTACAGTAGGTTAAGTGTTGTCTCTTCAAGAGTGTTTTTCTAGTTTGTGATAATATTTGGAATAGTCTTTACATAATCACTGAATTTAATGAACGTTAATGTCTGAATGAAGAAATAAATACATGTGATAATAGACCTTACCATTGACATATAAAAAAAAAAAGACAATGATGTGAGAGGAAAGCCTGAAGCAGATTACACAACTTCCAGACTATAATCATGATTAAAGTGATTTGAAACACATTTTTAACTTACTTCGCTTATTTTCTACACTGAAGAGCATTTTCACTTCTAGCTCAAAGTGTCAGTTGTGGACTGATTAAAATTGATCACAACTGTTAATCCTTCGAAATAAAAGGGAAATCTTTCTTTACAACAAGTAAAACATGGTAAAACAATTTTTAATCACCTTTATTGTAACTTCACAGATTGTAACTTCCCAGTTTAAAATCCCACAGAAGGTTGTAATGCTAATCATGACTTTCAGATCTGGGTTTATCTCAGAATTTTATCTTCCAAAGATAGGTTCCTTTATTGCCCATGGTCCATGGTTCCAGATTTCGCAGCAGCTACATCATATTCGTGAAAGTATCTCTCACCAATTAGGATAACAGCCTGACTAGTAGACAGATTGCATTTCTATAAGCCTGGGGGTTAATGCCACACATGCTAGATACATGTTGGCATCAAATTAGGTTACTGTTTGTACTGCAAATTTGTAGTCTGTGACCAGAAGAAATTGATGTGAATTCCACTTACTAATAATTTGTTAGTATAGTTAAGTAACATGCAGGATGTTATACAGGATATTAATAGTATATTACACAACAAACCTTTAATGGCATTTATTTAGACACGAGTATGTTTATGAAATGAGTGAGTTTCATAATTTTTATACAAGCATCTTAATTACCATTATAGACAGGATACATACTGCTGTTTTTGTTCAACATATTGAATACCTAAGTTGTGATTTCTTAGAATACCTTTGATTAAACAAGTGACTCGATTGTGGTTACCATTCGGTTGTTACTTGTTCTCGTCTTTTGCAATAGATGGCAGCCAACAAAGGCATGGAAAAATTTTAGCCTCAAAGCAACGCACGTTAAAACACATAAAATGAACTCAAATTATTATTATACTAAAATTAACATGAACAGAATTCATTTGATTTTAAGTACAGGTTGTTGATTGTGCAGTTTGAATTGCTGCTCTCAAGGCTTGAAGATTGTTCCTCTTATGATATTAATCGATACCGGATATGCCTAATTGGAAATTAACAGTTGGAATAACAACAGTACTTTAATGAGTGGCAATACTTTAGTTTATGTCATTAAGATACTTTTTTTATACCATGTGTAATGAGAACAGTTGAACAAACGAAAAGGATTTTAATTTCCTTTTACATAAATAATAATTTGCTTAATTAAGCATCATGCAGGATGTTTAACAGGTTTATTTATAGAACGATTTTGATATCAAAGTAAAGTTGCATTTATAACCATTGTAGCATACAGAATGCTAATTAAATAGTTTTTTCATCTCTGGTATCATAATTAAAAATTTGGGCATTTTTTAAAAACTTATTACTCTAAAGTTTGCACAATAGCACATTTACATTGCTTTTCTATAGAAGAATGATTTGGTAAACAATTATTATTTTGTATGATTCAGAAGTGTTTTGTATAGCTTTTCAAGTACTGTACTTATTTGTGCATTTCTGTGATGTGTGCTTTTGTTCATCAAACAGAGTGGTATTTTTCTCTGTTGATACAGAATTTATAAGTTTGAACTAGCATTTGCTCAATTATTGTTGAGGATATAAAGCTTAAAAATATAAAAACCATAAGTTATTAAATGATTACAAGAATTAAGTGTGCATAGATCCAAAAATTTTAATGGTAAAAGTAGATATCAGTAGAACAGGCGATCTCAGATGTACCTACCTTACATTGCTTTCTGCTCCTTCCTCTGGTTTAGGATTCCCAGATTTTATTAACCAAAAAGCAGGACACCTAAACAATTGTAAAAATACAAAATAAATAATAGTCACTGAAGTCATTATTCACCATTATTAAAGCTTTTAGAACATTATTTTCTATAAGATTTTGCTGTTTTTCCACACTGCATTTAGAACAGAAAGCACTTGCTCTACAGCTGTGATTATACCCAGGATACAAAATGAGAACTCACTAAGTGTCTTGACATTCATAAGTTGTGTGTCTCTTCTTTAAATGCTTAAATTTGTCTTGCCATTGCTCAATAGGGATCATTTTCGTGCTGTCCATATATCACCCATAGAACTTTTCACACTAACAGCCTTACTAATAAAAGCTGCTTATATTTGCGTTGAACGGTTGTTTGGTAGTTCTCCGCACAAGTTCTACATAAGCCGTATTACCAATAAACGCCAGTATAACTGCCAAGGGTTACACCGGGTTTGTACGTGAAACGTCATCAAACACGTCACGCTGGCGTTGACGTTACTAGCCCCTGGGTATGAAGGACTGCGGAACGCCATCTGTCGGAGTTGTGAACAAACAGCAACACGTCGTCTCCCGAGATAAAATCTAGTTTCAGTATTTCATTATATTCTTTTCAGAAAGCTGTAATCATGGGTACAAGTATGGAAATATGTCCCGCAAACAAGGAACAATGTTTATAATTCCACAAAAGCAGCTCAGAATATGTATAGCCTCAAAATTCATTCTCAGACATCTACGAAATGATTGGCTGTTACGGATATCGGCCATCTTGATTATTTACATCAAGCTTATACAAGGGGGCCAGGCTGTGTAAAGTGTTGCACACATTCAGCCTTATGCAAGAATTATTAGTAAATTTTTCTCGTCAGCTGTGTATATTCCTGGTATAAATGTTACAACTGGATTATTAGTAAGACTGTTATGCTTTGGCGCTACATTTGCTCTTAAGAAAAACAGAAACAAACAAACAAACAAACATACATACATACAAACAAACAAACAAACAAACCAAAACAAAAAACTTCATACAGTATTAAGAACACAACACACACTGTACTGGGTTCAAATCAGATATTGGATGTTAAACAGCTAATGACTGGTCGTTGTATGATAAGATTGTTATGTGAAAGTTGTTGAATTAGAAACTTTGATTTTGAATCATTGTTCTTATTACTGGAGTGATGTAATAATGCAATCAATGAAGCTGTTCTATGTGGAATAAATTTATAATGCCATAAATAAACAAATGGTAACAAGAGACTTTTCATAAAAGCAGCACAAATTTAAGTCCCACATGGGACAAGGGATAATGCTGTTGAAATAGGGATGTCTAGGATTCCTACTCTGGTTCCAGTGTCTTAGTCTTCCTTCATTCTCCACCTCGTCCCACTCTTCTGGCGATACCTATATTGTTCAGTGAAGGATCGTTGTCATCCTGTCTAAACACACGTCCTGGTTTGCTCGCTCCTCTAGCCTTGATTTTTTTCTCAACATCAGGTTCACTGAACACTTAGTGTTGTTCCTGGTTGTATCTTACTCTCCAGCAACCATTTTCGACTCGTCCATACCTCATCCTCAGAGTCTTCCTCTCCAGTGTTTCCAACTGCTTCAGCTTGTTTTACTGTGTCTAAATTATTTCCGAGTTCTTTGTGTAAGCTTATCAATTCTAGATGAGACAAGCTGTTCTGTATCAAGAAGGGAGTGTAGAAACATCGCTTCATAAAGTTTATAGAACTGTCTATTTTTATTATATATTTTTTTGGAAAATGTGTCAATGTAACTTTTATATTCGTAAGTGTCAGAATATATATAGTTGGCCAGAAGTAAGTGCCCTTTAGAAGGTCATTGGGTACTTCTTTTGCATACATATGAGTTGTGACTCTGTGGCTCACCTTCATCTTGAGTTATGTATTATTTGTGCACCAAAATATACTGAAGGGATGTTTTGTCATTAGCTCAAATTTTATGCTGATTAGTTCTCATGTTTATGATAAATTGTGTTATCGATGGTTTTCACAGCACAACTTTCCCAACTGTAGCAGTTAAAATTAAAGAGCGTCAGAGAAAACTTTAGTCTATCTTTTGAAAATATAACTTCTCTGTGAGTAAGGAATACCTCCAAAACTGGGTTATCCTTTCTGTGTATAACAACATCCTTCCTCTAAACAACAACAGCTGCCAGTATCCTTATGGAACAGTATGAGAATTTTGTTAATGATTTGTAATTATACATCATTGAATAGATGCATGCGTAGCTTTTTGGCGCAAGGATTAGGTTTTCACTGTTATGGTAGTAATACAGGCCCTAGTAATAGGTCTATATAATTCTGTGTACCATAGGCCTATATCTGTGTTTTATCATGATTATTGATTAATGGCAACTTCAATAAATATAATATTCTGCATTGCAATTGAGATATTTAAGAAAATTGGCAACCTAACGATTTTATAAGAGACTATTTTATGATTTTTAAAACCTTTTTTCCAATTTTTAGAGCCTATCTTAGGTACCTAAAACAGCATTTTTAGCGACCTAAAAGTTTGAAGTGTAGTTATATATACCTTTATGCTTTTGTAGTGATATTTGGTTATAATTTTAAAGCAAACATTACTGAAAGTATTACATTAGATAATCCATTTGAAATAATTTTTATGGTGATAGTTGAAAGGATATTCTTTCCTTGTGGGTCACTAATGACCTGCTGGGCATTACCCCAGGATGCATGAAGTGTTTCATGTGGGTTGCTAATGACACGCTAGACATAACCCTAACGTGATTATATATATATTTTTTTTTTGCGTAATATTCACTCATATTTGTGGTTTTGAACTATTATGCAGCATTTTCTGGGACATTACATATTTAGTGAAGTCACTAATACCTATTTAGACATAATAAATGCACGTATGCTGTGGTAACTGATCGTTATATATGTTTTCTTTATACTTTTGTAAGTCACCTCTCACAGTAGACGAAGTGCTGGAATATTATTTCTCTATTATTGATGACGAATTGAGTGCGGATATCTTCATCAGCCCTTTTGATGTCCTAGGAAGTGAAACTCAAGGAGATTCGGGTGAAGAGGACTGCGTGAATCCAGATTGTCTAAAGTCTAAACCATGAACTTCTCCAATCTGAGGTAGAAGTACTTTTCCATGGCACATCAATGTGTTCTGCTGATGACTCTAGACATGGTACTCCAGATGCATCAGAAATAGATAATGCCAATGACATTGCATCCAAAGCAAGTAGCGAAACCTCTCAGGAGGAAAACACAACCACAAAAGGAAATAAATGAAGAAGAGAAGAGAAGTACCGTAGAAACTGGATTCAAGAAGATTTAAAAGTCACTAATTCTCATATAAGGACTCCATGCTAAACTCTCACTGTTCTGATAGACCTCCCCCCACTTCTAGCAATGTAACTGGTCAGGCCACCTCAACCTCACTAAGATGCCACAAGATGACTGACTAGTTGTACACAAAACAAAAAAACTTTCAAAGAAACATGCGCTCCCTACACTGTGTTTGAAGTTTGGACCTTTCCTTTGCAGCCACTTTGATTTTGCTCTTTTCGTGCTGTTTCTTTCTCATTTATGGTCGCTCAGAAAATTTGTTTGGTTGATGCTTTATGTAAACAAACCATGGACAATTATTGGGCTGCATGGTATCTAATGTTTTCTGATTTTCGCAATGAAAATAGTGTCCCTCTATTTGTTTTGACCAGTGAATATTGTCTACATCCCTGTTTTAAAACACAGTTTATTTTATTTCGTTTGTTAAATTTGAAATAATGTTAAATGAAAATACTAATATATCAGTGTGACAGTATTTCGAGTTTTCAAAATTTCATTTAAAATGCAGGAAAACCTTAAATCAAGAATGGGGTTTCATTCTTGGCTTTCTTAAAATATAATAACTCCTACAGTTGGGATCAAATAACAAAGACAAAGGTTCTAAAAAGGTGGTGCCAATTGAACAGTATACTTGCTGTATACCTGAAAATATGTTCATATAATATAACACACAGGGTTGTATAATACTGTACTTCTTGTAAGATTTTTACTATCTTTGTTTACTAATGTTATGTGAATTCTAGTTTTGTGAATTGATAATGATATTTTTTTATTATTTTAGTTTTTAGTTATATGAAGAGTTCCTTTTAAATAAATTTAAAATTAAAATGAAGTTTAACATATTAAACTTGTATCCACTATATCTCTTCTTCCTTTAGATCCCTTTCATAGATTTCCCACCCCATAATTTATGTAATATTTCTAATCAAAATGAAGATGTCATGTTTCCCCAAAAAACACTTTTCATTTAGGCTCACGATGTTTTTAAACTCTCTGAACAACTTTATTTATTGTGATGAATTAAAACACGCGATATAACTGATTCCAGTAAGTTAGGGTTGCATTTCACGTATTTGTATACTGAATTTCAAAATCTTTGTGAATTGCCGTATTTTACTGACAATAAAACCCACTTTTTTTACCTTGGAAACAGAACCTTGAAAGTTGGGTGCATCTAATGGTCTGAAGTACACTAAAAAAAATAAAATTATGGTAAATATTGGCGGAATACCATAGTTATAAACAAGGTATTGTAAACGATAAGATAATTACAAATTTTGGCATAGACTGTACATGAGTGGACTTGTCACAATCGTAAAATGAGGGTAGCTTGAAGTCAGGTATACAATGCGAAAAGAAAGGAATGTTGAGTTCTTTTATATGAAAGTAGTTATCTCCACCGGGTGGTTTAAATGAAGGCAATGACCTCTAAACAGTCTTGTCCCGTTACACTTACCATATGCTGAATTGAGGTTTAGAGGGTGTAAAAGTATTTTCAGTCTTTTTTGAGAAATCAGGTCAGTTTTTAAAATTTGCACGAAGCCACTTGTCCAGAAGAAATTTTCGTACAATGCAGGTTTTAAGTTAGAAGTGATTTACACTGATTCCATTGTACAAGGTTATCATTTGTTTATGGAATGAAGCATATTATTCCTTTTAAACATTTTCGTTTAGAATCACAATAAATTTCTTTTCTTTTAAATTTCCATCCTATAATCAAAGTGCTTCTTATGGTCACGAATATAAAATATGGCATATCTATTGATTGCTTCACATATCTGTAGCAATAAATTATTTCTATCTCTTGTTCCATTCGTATCAACCAACAAACAACAACTAACCTAGTTCATGACTTGACACTGTAGTTATGTGATTTGTTTCCAAGTAACACATCCTTTTGGGTGTTCATCTTGTCATGCAGTGTGATAAATCATGAGGAGGCCCAGCCTCCGTTAAGATAGGTTAATGTTTATGCATAGGTAATAGAGTCAATGCACTGAGGTTTTGTAGTGGCTATGACCAGTGCTTTAGTTGGAAAATATTTTATGGGGGTACTCACCTTACTTCAAAATTTTCCATATCGCCTCATACAAAAGAGTTTTAAAAAACCGAGCACCTTATCAGGATAGCCAACATGTAATCTAAGGAGAAAGTAATTATTGTAGAAATGCGCACGAAGGTGAACATTAGAACGCATATCTACTGCGAATTTAATAGTGTTTGTCATTATTAACAAATACACTCTCTTATTGAATTGGACATTTAATAAGTATTTTAGGACAATATCGTTCCTGTACTGCCAGTACGACGTACCGGAGCACATCTTTTTCCCGGTACAGTAAAAGGAAAATAATTTTATACCGGTACCCAGTACCGGTGCGTACCGGCCCAACTAAAGCACTGGCTATGACATGAAGGTCCCAGTTGGTTAAGCGGTTTTTGGTTGTTGTGAGGTTGGGTGATGGTGTAGTTTCCAAGAGTGTTGAGAAGGGGGTTTGGATGCTGGAGAAGAAGCCTGATACGGAGATGAGACATACATCTGATGATGATGATGATGATGTTGTGGATGCTGTAGAGTCCTAGGTCACCATGGAGTTAAGAGATGAGGCCACGGGGCGCATTTATCATCATTCATGCTGCTTTATTTTGGACACATTGAATCTTCAGGAGGTTACATTGGTATCTCTTTAGAGTTTTCTGTGTTTTAATTTTGTTGTTGTTGCTATTTATTATTATTATTATTATTATTATTATTATTATTATTATTATTAATTATATTATAATTGTTATTATTATTATTATTATTATTATTATTATTATTATTATAACTGTTGTGTTTATTATTACAGTGCACACCGCTTATTGTGATTGCTTCAGGATGCAGCTAATCTGATAATATTAACCGATTGATAACAATAGCCAAATGAATTGAATGAAGGTTATTTATTCATAAAATAATAAGTAATTGTGAATTATTGAACCACTCTTAGGCTAATACATAGTAGACTGCAAGCAACTATTTTTTCAACCTATAACAAAGTTTTTAATTGTTTTTACTTTCCTTTAGGAGTTCATTAACCAATACTCCATATTAAGTTATGAGTTATGAATGTTTTTGTAAGTCTATGCAGTTATGTGGTTTCTGTGGTGAACACCGCATAGCAAAACAACTAATGCCTGTCTTTTCAATTCTTTTCATTTTACACTAGCCATCATTGCATGTCAACACTGTTATCTCCATAAATAAAAAACTGCAGCTTAACTGTGGGGTGAAACATGTCATATTTTTGGCTTTTTTGTGGTCTTGGTCATATTTTGCCCATATTTGTAATTTAACTTCATATTTCAGTTATAAGTTCGGTAAAAGAACACAATTATACAATGTATGCACTACATGGTCGAGTTAAATTTGAAATTTAATTAAGTAATTTAATGTTTATGCCAAATGAACTTAAATTTTAAAATTAATGCATTTGTCCATATTTTATAGGGGGACACAAAATCTACAAAATATTAAGGGTATTTGGAGCTGATGAAGTGAGCAAAAGAATTCTTTAAAATAGAAGTTCATTACAAGTACAACTGTAAATCACCAAAATTGTTAAAAAGTGATTATCTGATAGAATTCATGTGTTGTAAGAATTTAGTGTCTTTAAACATTTATTTTTTTTAAATACTTTTTTTATTAGGTCATATTTAGGATTTTTGGGTCATATTTAGTCATTTTAAGGGCATATTTGAAGTCATATTTTCCACTATTTTAGGTCATAAACATCCGAACCCTAGTGATAACACTACTGGACTGATAACATTATGCATGATTACATTAAGCGGTGTTCACTGAATTATTATTATTATTATTGTTATTGTTATTGTTATTATTATTATTATTATTATTATTATTATTATTATTATTATATTACAATGCGTATTAACTATGGTGAAAATTTAATATTTTAAAGTCTTTTATGCAAGGAGCCAGATAAATTCAATAACAAAACTTGCTATTTCTTTCTTTAGTACAGTGTATCTCAAGTACGCATTGGCTATCTTTCAAGGATCTGCATGGCAGCAGCCACTGCCGAGCAATCAGATGCAATATTTTGCTAAGGAAACTGCTAAGTCAGAATGAAAAATTCAATGCCATAGCCGGGATTTGAACCAGGATCTTCGGCTCTCTGTGCCGATGCTCTAACCAACTGAGCTACAATGGCAACGTGCCGGTACAACATTAAATTCTCCAACTGACTCACAATCCCATCTTCCATCTCAGCCTACACACGGCCAGTGTGAAAGAATTATCATTGAAACCGCTAATGGTGTAATGATTCATGTTCTTGCAATTGCAGTCACAATTACATTGAAAATAAGTACATACCTCAGAAAAAGAGGTGTTGGAAATGTCCTCCTCTGATGTGAACAGATTTTTTCTTATTATCTGCATTCTTGGCATGGCATATTCTACTCCAAATTTTATTTTACTTCATTTAGTTAATTTGTATTCTTACTGTCTGAATATTTTACCTCTTCCACTTCCTGGATTTATCATTTCTCAGCTTTAGTGCTGTTTGACTGCTTTCACTGCTGCTGCAGATGTTTTGGATTTTGTCTATATTTAAATTTATTATACTGTGTTTAGGAACAAATATAGGCGTTTGATAGTTTACAAATAAAGCACAAAAGAATTTGCAACATATTTACAATCACTTCAAGTTTAAACAATCATCAAGAGTATAGAAAGGATTTCTTATGGAATTTAATGACCATAAATTAGGGAAAAAATGCAAAATAAAAAATACATTTATGCCCTAAAATAGTAAGAAATTACATACAATTTTGAAAAAAAATGACCAATAAATTATCCATTGTTACCTACCCATATAATTAGTTTTTTAGAAGTAGTGAGTTAATTTTAGAGAGCAATTTAATGGAAGACTGTGTTACATTTAAATTTACAATATATAACACTTATATTTTGTTACTAATGAAGTAAGTCAATTAGTACTACTTGGACACCCTTTGTGAAAAAAAAAATTCTGAACTGGCATGCCCATTAAATTGCCCATAGCAAATACCTCACTCAACTCTTATACAAATGAATGACACACTGAAAGTCCTTCTCGTATACCTGAAAATGAGTAACAATTTATGTGCTGGGATGAATTCATTCTGCACCTTTCTTTAAAATAGGGGAAGCAGGTACTGCCTTTACCATGCTTTCTTGGAAAATGTAGTTTAGTTCAAAATGCACATTCCTTAAAAGTAGGGGAAGCAGGCATTTCTTATACCATATGGAAATGTAGTAGGGTTCAAATTGCACATTGTTTAAACTTATACTGAAGTCAGCTTTGTTCCCTGGGGACCTTATTTGCTTATAAATTTATAATAGACAAGCTTTAAAAACAGAAATAATAATGAAAAATTCAAAATATAACGTAACATTTTGTTTTAAAAACTATAAAAATGCTGAAAAGACCTAATAATGCTCAAAAAATGACCTATACTTGACAATGACGAAAAATGCAAACACAAATTCCCTTATTTAATAAATTAATTTATAATACCCATTTGTAGCCTATATATTCGAGCTGTCTTTCAACCTTCATCTAAAAAAGATGCAAAATCATCAAATGCCTTGCCCTACTTATTAACCATATTTTGTAGAGTGTGTTTGAAAACCTCTGTTTGATCTAGTTTTTAGTTTATGAAGTAACATCACTTTAGTCCTAACATGTTATAACACATGGATAGGGTGACCATAATATTTAGAACTGGAAACGGAACATCGGTGCCCCGAAGTATTTTGATTGGCTCTCGAGGACATAGGTTACCATCCGGTATTACAGAAGGTCAGTTAGTCTTACGACTCAAAATCGTCTTCATTTGGCAGTAGTCTTTATCATGCCTGAGCAAAATCTATACATGTTAAAATAGAAGTTTATCTCAACTTTAATGCAATTAAAGTATTCTGTTATTAAAGAGAAATCAGATCATAAAGAAGATTTGGGTATCAGTGCTAATATGACGGCCCTTTTAAATGAAAGTACTGTAATAAAATATTTTTAATTTGTGGGGAAGACTATTGTACAATTTGATGCTAACGTTACAGAATTATTTTGTGTTATATTTTGCCAAGCTTCCACAAAACCGAGACTCGTGGAACTAAGGAGAGAAATTTTTTCTTAATTCCTATAATTGTTTACAGCAATTTTTTTTATCAGCCTTTGTGAAAATCTCTACTTATTAATTGCATACATAAGTAATTTTTCTCTACTGATATTTCATTCAAGTATAATTATAAGATTTATGTCATGTTTTCCCATTTCGATAACTTATACCAAAGTCCCCTATAAGGTACATTTCTGTCTGGTTTATTCTCTTGCAGTTCCTTCTACAAGTTCGTTCCGCTTTGACTTTTATCTTTTTAACCAGTCACCAATCTTCACACTATTGACTTACATCACAATTCCTTGCCTTGTTCATTAATGTCCTTCCTGTGATATCACAAACATCTAATTTCTATTTTATAACTTTCCCGCGCTCTCCTTAAGTATGGAAAAAAAAAATACGATTAATAGACCTACTTAGAAAAACAATGTGGTTAAGTTTTTTTTTTTCCTGAATAGAAAAAAATTCTCTGATCTTTTCAACGCTTAAAAAGATATTTCGGCGGTGGCTGTGAAAACTGCATCGAGAGTCGTAACATTTAGTGAACTGAGGAATGATTTCAAACTATCGTGAGTAAATTTCAACAATAGGAGATCGTACTATGTGTATCAACTATATCCTCATTATCGTTGTACAGCAATTCAACAAAGAAACAGGCTTGAGCCCCACGGGCTACCATCCGACAGCTGCGTCATCTACCGTAGGCAGATGGCAGGATTGGGGGCATGTGGTCAGCATGCAGACACCCAAGGCCGTTAATGATAGTTTCCGTGACCGGAGCCGCTACTTCTCCTCCTCAGTTTGAATCACGAGGCTGAGTGCACATCATCCCAGACCTCCCTACCGCCGAGGCGGTACCGAGGATCGAACCCGGGCCTGCTGATCCGTAGCCAGCGACGATAACCACGAGACCAAGCAGGCGGTTTCATACTACGTATGGAACTTAAAAATAAATGTGAATGTACAGATACGCGTAATGTTTTATCTAATCTAAATTTTGGAATGTTAAGGCAAGAAGTTAGAGTAGACTATACATAGGTTTCCAGCTGCTGTATTAATATTACGACCAGTTTCACAATACATAATAATACCAGTTAAATCTTGGCTCACTTACGTATGCATGTACGTAACGAGGTGGCAGAGGTCTAGAGGAGTAATTGGAAGTGGACTGGTTAGAGCTGGTGGTCTCGCCGTCAGTCCACAAGGCTAAAACCTGGGTTCCAATCCTTCCCACGACAAATTTTCTTCGAGTGTCCCGACTTTTTTTTTTCTTAAAAATCTGGTAGGCCTGACGGTATACTGTATGTAGCTAATCAGGTGTCCAAAGGCATATCAAGAACGGTTTGAAGAAAGTAATGGCAAAACATAAATTATTTATTGACTGTAGTAAATCTGTTTTATGAGCATAGGAGTAATTTTCGATTTATATGCACATGTTTACAAACTATTCTGTCGTGTTATATTATAGCTAAGATGGATATCGGTGGACACAGACTTACGTTATACAGCAGCTGCTCTCAGCCTTTCGTGTGTCACGGCCCATTGAAATATTTTTTTTTGGGGGGGGGGGGGCTTGCATAAAATTTCCATAATTTAGGGCATTTAGAATATCAAACATTGTTTGACACACCATGATAGCAACATTTTCTTCATATTTTGTATTCATAATTTACACCCGAACGCAATATACTTACATCACATAAAACCGTGATTATATAAATAATATTTATGATACAAATATATTTGATACAAGACATAAAATAAGCAAACAGCAAACCGAAATCAGTGTATCATACACTATTTTTAGACAGCCGTTTAAAGTTTGTGAAATAGTAATAGGCCTACATTTTAGATAGGGTATTTTAACGAATTACGCTCCGTGGTGCAGCCATAGGCCTATAGGAGCGGGCACGGCTGCCAACATAAGGACCAGGCTTTTCACGAACCAATTATGACGAGTTTTTAAATCACCGAGAGAAATGCATATTTAAAAAGGTGTAGTGAATTTTAAAATTTTCAAGTTTTTATCAAATTGAGCCTCAATAATAATAGTAATAATAATAATAATAATAATAATAATAATAATAATATTTAAACGTTTAAAACTAAAGGAGTATTTTCCATGTGAAATAATCAAATTTTGTAACACTGGAGTCGGTGACAAAGTTTTCTTTTAATTTCTATCATCTACCGTTAAGATTGCTTCTTTTACCTTCGACTGTCTAATAATAATAATAATAATAATAATAATAATAATAATAATAATAATAATAATGGCAACAAAACTCTCGAGATCTTAGAGCAATTAATGATTATATTATCACTAAACAATCTACCACTTTAAAAGTTATTGATGCTAGAGTTCATAGAGGAGCCATATGTGGCTCGGATCATTATCTATTAAAAATGAAAACTTTTTGGCCTTGGTCAAGGGAAAGGAATAGGACGGATACCCAACAGCAGGCAATAGAAAATGAAGGGGAAGAGAAGTTTTGTATCGACAGTTTACAGGATGAAAGTATAAGAAGACTTTATACAACTAGAATGGAACAGCTATTAGATGAGTCATTTGAAGGAAATGCAGAAGAAACTTATGACTATATCAGATCGAGTATAAAAAGAGTAGCAAATGAAGTGTTAGGAACCAGTGTAAATAGAAGACGCAAACAAGGAACAGAGTGGTGGACGCAAGAAATACAACAGATGGTACAAGAAAAACGGACAGCATTTAACATATGGCTCAATGCAAAAACAGAAGAAACAAGACAGTTATATAAAGAAAAGAAGAATATAGCTATGAGAATGATAAGAACGGCGAAAAATGAGTCATGGGAAAAAACATGTGCCAATATAAATAGCCAACTCGGCTTTAGAAGATCTAAAGAAGCATGGTCTATACTAAAAGGACTCAGACAGGAAACAAAGTCTGGAACAAATCTACAATTGATAACAATTGGGGAATGGGAAGAACACTTTCAGAAACTCTTGCAAGAAGATAGAGGAGATTTCATAGAAGAAGAATTTGGAAATGACTGGACAGGAGTAGAATTGCAAATATCTGAAGTTGAAGTGAAAGAAGCAGTAATAAGTGGAAAAAATGGAAAATCACCTGGCCCGGGAGGGATCAACTTAGAACTAATCAAATATGGGGGTCAAAAGATAATAAAATTAATAAAGGAACTGTTGAATAAGATATTAGGGGGAGATAAATTACCAGAAGACATGAAATCTGGACAAATTATACCAATATTTAAAAAAGGAGATCGAAAAAATAGAAACAACTATCGAGGAATTTGTATTTTGAATCCACTTATAAAAATTTTGGGGAAAATAGTGAAAAGGAGCTTAGAGAATGCATTCGTCTCTCAAGAAGAACAATGTGGATTTACAACGGGAAGATCCTGTATAGATCATATCTTCACGCTGAGGCAAATTCTAGAGAAATGCAATAGAAAGGGAGAGAATATTGGTCTGGTGTTCATAGACCTTGAAAAAGCATATGATTCTGTACCAAGGAAACTGCTTTGGAAGGCATTAAATATGGCTAACATAGATACTTCAGTAATAAAAATAATACAACAAATATACAGACACAATGTCTGCCAGGTTAAAATAGGGAGGAAACTTTCTGGGAAATTTGGAACAAGCAAAGGATTACTTCAGGGATGTCCCATGTCACCAACACTCTTCAAAATATATATAGACATCAGCCTTCGTATCTGGTCTAGGAAATGCAAAAGGATGGGATTGGAGGTATCTGAAGAAATATATTTGAACCACCTGTTGTTTGCAGATGACCAGGTAATAATAACGCAGGATGGAGAAGATGCCAATTATGTATGTCGTCAATTGTCAATGGAATATCAAAGGTGGGGACTGAAGATAAACTATGATAAGACAGAATATTTGACTAATGATCTAGATGAGCTATACATTGATGGGAGACGGATTAAAAAAGTGCAAAATTTTCGATACCTGGGTTCAATTCTGGAAATAGAGGGGACATCAAATATGGATATTAATCAAAAGATTACTAGTGGAAAGAAAATAATAGGAATGTTAAATTCAATTTTATGGAGTAGAAATATAATCAATAGTACAAAAACGAAAATATTCAAAACGATACTACAGAGTATAGTCTTCTACGGAGCAGAAACATGGACATTAAATAAAAAACAGGTTAACAGATTGAACGCACTGGAGATGGACTTCTGGAGACGGTCTGCCAGGATATCTAGGAAAGATAAGATTAGGAATACGGAAATACGACGCATTATGGAAGTAGAAGAAGAGAGTGCAGTCACAATTGAAAGGAAACGACTTCGATGGTATGGACATGTACGTAGAATGGGAGAAGAAAGAATACCTAGAATCGTACAGGAATGGGAAAGTAAGAGAAGAAGAGGAAGAGGACGACCTGCTACTACCTGGATACAGAATGTACACATGTCAATGGAAAGATTTGGTTTAGTGGAGGAAGATGTACAAGACAGGGATAAGTGGCGAAATGTAGTGAGCAGTGTAGAGTTCTGAATGGTGGTATCATATTTTGTGTGTCAGGATGAGTTATGTGATAGTGCTTGACTGTTGTATTTGTTTGGTTGGAGACAAACCTCTGTTTTGAGGAAATTTCTCATTTAATTAATTAATTAATTATTAATTAATAATAATAATAATAATAATAATAATAATAATAAGTTATGGTATTATCAGTAAATTGCATAAAACATGATCGTGGACCAGATTGAAACCGCGAGCTCTGTTCAGTGGCATAGAGCTTTGTTCCATTTGAGTTTTTCGCATTATTACATTGCATTGCTTTCTATGAATGTAGCTGTTTGCTTGATAAGTATGCATGTACATTATTCGTGAAGATTCTGATCGGTTTCTTGCTTTCCATGTTTCTCACTAAAATGATAATTACTAAGGTAAGGTATTTAATTACCATAAAGTAGTGAAATGCACAAAAAAATGCACTTATGCCCTATACATTAAAAAAATGACCAATCATTATCCATTATTACTTATAATCAGTTTTCTTAGAAGCAGTGAGTTGATTTTAGAGAGCAATTTAATGGTGAGAGTAAATTTACAGTATAAAACATTCTTGTTATGTTACTAAGGAAGTAAGTAAATTAGTACGTCTTGGACACCCTTTGCAAAAAAATTATTTCAGAACTGGCATGCCCATCAAATTGCCCCTAGCAAATACCTCGCTCAACTCTTATATAAATTATGAGTGACGATATACCTGAAAATGTGTAACGATAGACCTGCTTGGATGAGTTCTTTATGCACATTCTTTTAAAAATAGGGGAAGCATGCACTGTGTATACCATGTTTTCTTGGAAATGTAGCAGCATTCAAAATGCGCACTCCTTCCAGTTATGCTGCAAGCGTGCTTTGTTTCCTGCTGACGTTATTTGTTTATAAAATTATAAATTATAATAACAAGCATTAAAAACATAAATAATAATTAAAAATTAAAAATATAACGTTTATAACACTGTAATGTTAAAAAGTGTAAAAAATGCCGAATATGATTTAAAAATACTCCAAAAATGAGCCATCTCGTGAAAATGACGAAAACTGCAAAAACAAATCACCCTTATTTAATCACTACAAACTATCCGAATTACCGGTAAATCTTTCGGACAAGTGGAGAAATTCAAATATCGGGGAGCAATAATTACAGAAATAAATAATATCAAGGTACAAGTTAAGTAACGACTGAAATGTTTGTTTTTGTGCAGTTCAGACGCTATTATCTTCTGTCCAGAAATCTAAAAATTTAAATTTGTAAGACAGTTGTCCTATATTGTATTATATGGATGTGAGACGTGGTCCCTTTCGGGGAGAACTTACCTGAGTGTTCGAAAAAAGGGTGCTTAGGAAAATATTTGGGCCTAAGAGAGATAAAAACGGTGACTGAAGAAAACTGCATAACGACGATCTTCATAACCTGTACTCTTCACCGAATATAGTAAGAGCAGTTATCACGAAGAATGAAATGGGCTGGATATGTTGCGAGCATGGGGGAGGAAAGACATATCTCAAAAATATTGACTGGGAGACCCGAAGGGAAGAGACCACAGAATGCCCAACAGAGATCATAATCTGTGGTTCATGAATGCATATGTCCAATCTTACATAAATTACTCTTTAATTTCTCTAGCTTTAAAGGAAAATGCACATGCCGTGCACTGTTTTGTTTGAAAACCCGGCAGATCGGGAGAAAGTGGGGAGTCCACGTGTGATTGTCGAAGGAGCCTCAGTTGTGTTGTGGCTGCCACTCCATGATGACGGAGTTCTCTGTTACGATAGCAATAGTCGCTACTACCCTCACGCTACTCGTCTTGTGGCTCTTGTGGAACATCGTCCAGGGACTCAGGGCGCATTTACAACTCTCCTCTGTGGATCTTACGGAGAAGTTCGGATCGTGGGCAGGTTGGCATATTAGTTACAAAATTTCAGTGTCGAGGGTTAGGGCAGTGTGGTCCACCCGGTGCTGCTTTCACTGGTCCTCCACTGTGCTCCTAAAAGATAACAATTTATTACAATATTAACAACTTTAAAATATAATGCAAATAATTTAAAACCCGTCGTTATAAATACAGACTTCAAAATCTATTATTTGGGGATGGTTTCGATGATTACGCGTTATGTTTATTCACATAAGAATGTTGAAAATAGACGATTTTTAGCTTCTTGTGTTCATGATTTTTAGCTTATTGTTTTCTTCATAAACCAAACCATAAACCATACATAAACCTTATAGTATTTCAATTTTTTGTGGAAAGTGTGCTTTGAATCACTCCACAAATAATGCAGTGGCAGCGCTGATAACGGGAAACCCAATGATATGTCGGATCTGTGTCAGCCAGTCAATGTCTTTTACGGTAAGCATAGCTCCAATGCAACTTGGTATGTAGTGCGCTTTTAAGTGCGTAATGAACGAAACTAGACCTATTATTATTATTATTATTATTATTATTATTATTATTATTATTATTATTATTATACTACGTGATTCGTAAACATCCTTTTAAACGTGTCTATGCTTACCTGAGCTTCATTATTTAAAGGGAATGGAGTAACAATACAAAAGTAATGAACAGCACATTGATGTGACAAAAACTTTTAAATTTAATGTACATTTAAGAACTTCATAACTCTGAAATAAAATTTCATTCACGATGTAACTAGAAATACTACTTACTGTTATGAAACAGACTAAAAATGCAGATTTTTTCAACTCCGTCCTGTGTCCCTTATTTCTAAATAATTATTTTTGTTGTGATATATTATTTATTACACTTATGTTAATTCAGTTTCAAATATCTTTTATAAAAGCTTAGTTAGGACAAACAAATAAAAATATACAATTGTAAATTACATACACTCACACAATTTAAAAAATACATTTACAAAACATAATACGAAGAAAAGAATATAAATATCAAAAAGAAAGTTACAAATCAGATAATATCTAATGATTATATATATATATATATATATATATATATATATATATATATATATATTGGTATATATATATATATAGGCTATTATATTATAAGGAAAATACATCAATGAAAAACAAAACATTATGAGTTAGAAATTAATAATCAGATAATTTATCGTAAAAACAGTGGCAGAATTTTTGTAAATGAATGGTAACGATGTGTTTATAGCCTACCTCAAAGTCAATAACAGTGATATTATTAACATTGTCGAAAGACGAAAAAATAACCTTAGCCCTCGATATACCTAGGGAAAATCTTGCCCGTCGCTAAAAGGGGATTGGACCACATTGCGTTAGGGATAGAAATGCTGAAATTCGTATTTCAAAGATAAAAGTGTTGTGTTGTAAAACGTTGTGAACTCAAACACCTGGTGGCAATTTGGATAAGCACTTTGGACCATGTGCCACTTAGGCTGTCATATATTTCAATACGAAAAAAGTATCACTCGGCTAGTTTTGGATGGTGGAAAACATATATAACAAATAACGTCGATTTGTCATAACAATGAGAATGCCATACTGCTGTAGAATTTACGAAACGTAGCCTACTAGATTACTAGAAGTCCGCCTTCTCTTCCGCCAAATAAAATAAAATGAAAGTTAGGAGAGAAATGCTGCACCAATGAAATAAAAACATTGGCGTAACGTTTTGCATCTGGGCTCCCATTTACATTTTTAATGCACACAGAAAAGCATTCTTATTCATTCTGTATTCCTAAAGGTAGCTTGTTTTAAAAATCTAATAATGATGAACCGGTAAATCCACTCTACCCTGTCACCCACTGTATTTATATTTTTTCAACTGACTTTTATCACTGCTCTTATACCTGTTGCCATATCGATTCGCTCTGAACAATAGTTTTCTGGTCTTTTTACAGGCAAATAATTCAATTACCGCATGTAACTCAGGGTCCCTTGCATTCTCAAATTAAATACTCATAACATGAATGTCCTAATCCTGTGTTGATTCATGGCAATTCTTAGATAATTCTTAATTAATTTCAGCCTTAAAAATGGCCTTTCAGCGTTTGACACAGTAACAGGAATTACTGGTGATTAAATCACGGAGGATGAAATAAGCTGGACATGTTGCACGCATGGGCGAGGAAAGACATCTCAAATTTATTGACTGGGAAAATAACACTTGGAAGACCTAGGATAGATTTAAGGGAAGTAGGATTTGCGAGGGATGGTTGGATGGAGTTAGCATAAAATAGAGTTAAATGGCAGGCTCAGGTAAGCGCGGCAATGAACCTGCGGGTTCCATAAAATAGATAATATTCCTTTAGCTTGCTGAGGAATTCTCTATTGCCATTGGGTAAGTAAGTAAGTAAGTAAACAGGAAGCGTGAGGAATACTATAAAATTAATATTAAAAAACTACTAAACTTATACATGAAATGATTATATTGTAGCTGAACACACCTTGGTATTCCTTGCAACACTTGTATGCGAAAGTTCTCTTCAGAATGCATCGTATAGGTCTGGTACGTTTGATGCCAGATGCGAATCCATAACAGATCTACGCGTGGGATTCAAAATACCCGAAAATTCTCCTCGACGTTGAGAGATCTGCGGGGCTGTAAGTTACGCCACGAATATAAACATAGCGACATCCCATAAGAAGCACATGTGTTGCATGTTAAAGATAGGCCTACATGAAACTTACAAGAAGCATTACGTACTTCGCGGATTTCCCTTTAGATCTAGCAGATTCATTTGACCAACTAATCAGGAGAAATTGTCAGCGGCTAGCTTAATTCGAACTCCATTCAAAATATTCTTCAATGAAGTAAAACGGGTGAGCAACCAACCAAAAATTATTTTTTAAATTCTTCCTTTATTCTCCACATGATGCACTTATGAAACTCGTAACGCAATATCACATACCTTGGTAATGCATGGATTAACGGGATATTATCACATAACATTTTTTGCTAACATATTTCACCTTCTGATAAAGCATTAACTTCCAGGTCTTGCATATAAGCTTCGGCTCACAATAGTAATTTTAAAGCAATTTTTTGACATTTTTAAAGTGTGTGAAGTACCACTAAAATAAGGGAATTCAATAATATTATATTGATGCTGTGAAGGTTTTCATGCCATATGAGTGGCGCGCTACATACGCAAGAAGTAAGATACTTGGTAATGTGCTTTGAACCGGTTCTGAAGGTTACTCTTGCCTAGTCTTTTTTATACACGGGTCATTTGTTTCTAAATAACACATCGGCTAAGTGCACAGTGTCTCAGTTCACGATAAGAGTGTATACAGCGGCAGTTGTAAACTTGTGATCCGCGGACCACTCGGGGCACATGGTAGCGAGGAAATGGGCCACTGTTTTGTTATTTATCTCAGATTGCATGAGCATACCCCACCAGCATGCTTCTTAACTCATTAGCTTACCTGGTCGTCGCTGAGACGGAAATTCTTACTATGACCTTCTCTTTCCCAGCCTACTATGAGACGGGTATTTATTTTTAATGTTTTAACGTTCATAAATAGACATTCCTGTTAGTTGCGATATAGAAAACTGGTAGTGCTATTTCTGAAAGTCTTATCTTCAGTCTGGTTTGCAATAAAACACATGTGTCAAACAATGACTCTTATCTGCCTTTGAAATCAATTATCAAACTGTTCTTGAGTATGGTATTATACATTCTACATTATTACGTTATTATACCGTGCATAGGTGTAGAAATCAGTTTTATGATGATAAGCAATACTGTAGACTATATTTTCAAGGCACAGTATTCATATTGATTCACGAAAATGGATTAGACTTAACTTGTGAGATAATATATATTACATTCTCGTTTAAAATCCTGTTCTTAAAGTGAAACTTCAAACTCTAATTAGGCCTACGATGTTGGCTGATTTATGGTTATTTAACTATGAGGGTGTACTGCAACTTAGGCCAGTGACAGTCGTGACAGTCGTCGGTGTTCCGGAATTTTGTCCTGCAGAAGTTATTTTATATAAATCTACAGCCATGGGCCTGTCACATTTATGAACACATAATGGTATCGACCTGGCTGGAATAGAATCAGCTACTTGCGGCACAGCAAGCCGGCGCAATATGACCTTTGCTTATTTTGGCAGACGATATTTTTGAGGATCAGCTCAGCTGTATTCACTCGTATGCAAATTTTGAAGGAGTGATAGACCTGTTGATATGGAAGGCTCCCCTGTTATACCAGTATATTTTCGAAAAAGACCCATTTTTTGTGTTGCATTCTATAAAAGTAATGGGTAATAATAGCTGATCCATTTCAGCTGAAATATTACTTAGAAATCTCTCGCAGGGAGGAAGGATATCATTTATACTGAGTATACGTAGCAGTACAAGCAGATGGAAAACGCGAGGTTTAGAAAATCAATATTCCTTCCCCCCAACAGTGAAGCATTTTTCTCCACCGCACATCCAAAGTCGTGTTTCAAGAATGAAGGAACGGCTCTTCTAAGTATTCCGTTGTGCTGTGGTGTGATTCAGTTTGTAATAATTGAATATATATCTTTAAACTGTTGATATTAAATTAAATGAAGTCTTATTTTCGTCATAGTTTTCATCCTATGTATCCTCCAACTTAAGGGGGGAAACCTCAGAAAGCGTATCTTGTGCGAAAAATTGAAACGAACTCACGATCAAGTAGTCTAAATGATTTGGTGTTATTTGAATTGTTACTGCTTAACTGTGGATGCGTAAAATTACGAAAATCTACCTAATAATACATACTGAACATATTGATATAGTAAATATTTTGTTGTTAGAAGTCTTACAATACTTTGACAAACAAGCTTATTTTTCTAACACTATATTATTGTATATTTCAATTATTTTCATCTTCCTACTGAGCTGTATAATTTGTTTTTATGATATAAAGTCCACTTCTAAGTGGACTAGTTTCTAGACTAATAGCTTATGCTGCTTATGTACGAGTTAAACTGTCATAGGATAAGTTATGCTTTCAAAATTGGTTAGAGGTCAAAAGTTTATTACATACTGAGCATAGGTGGACTTTATATCATAAAAACAAACTATATTATTGTACCCATTACTAAGTTAAATTCTACACTCAGCTCTTTGCACAATTTAAATATCTTACATATAATGGACCTTCTACAGTAATACAGAATTGTTCCATTTATATTCACAGAATAGTTATTTTCTCCTCAAGAGTAAACAATTATAACGTCAATAGCATCTAAAAACTACGTAGCCTAGGATACTTTATAAAGTCAGAGAATAATTTAAAAGTCGATGTAAACGTAATCGGTCTTATTGTTTAAATTCATTCCTTTATTTCATATGTTTCCATAGAAAAGTACAGGCAGGCTCTTCCAAATGTAAGAGTGAACAATTAAACTATTCATTAACATTACATAAACATTTTAAAATAGGAATGCCATTAACTTCTTTTTAAAAGAAACAATCAATATTGCTAGTGACAATGTAATTTGGAGGTTATTTCACTGCCTTAGAGACCAAATCCGTAGCTGAATTTTTGTTCGACGCTTTTTACGTGTGACATAACGGTATCATAATGATACTCATTTTCGAAACATATCTTCATTAAGACATCGATGTGGTGTCTATTATTATCGAACGCGGAACGATCTTGAGACCTTAAGAGTAGCAGCTGAAAACTGCTTAATAAATACCCTGTATTTAAATTAAAATAAATTCTGTTGTGTTAATTTTAATATCATACTAAAATGAATTCATTTCTTGTTGTCAAAATCCGTTGGTTTCAAGAAAACTATCAAAAGGAAGTTTCGATTTGACCGATGCCATGAGCTGCCATCTCTCGTAGAAGACAAGCCAAAGTCATGGCTGGCTCCTTGCCGTTTGTATGAGTGAATCTAAAATCTCAAAATTTAGACATTCATTATAATAATTATGGTCGAACACGAACAGTGGCATAAACATACTCGTATATTAATAAATGCCATTTTAGGCTTGTTGCATAATGTACTACTTTGTATTTGGTTGTAGTACAATTCCGGGGTGCGCGGGCAAAAAGAGTTAAGTCCACTTTCTTGTTACTGAGAATTAGAGTGACTTAACACACTATACCAGCCCAACATAGCTTTAGAGATGGATAAACCCATGAGGCACACATCCATAACTGCCGTACAATTTTGAATATGACTTACTGGACTTAACACAAATGTAGATAACAGTTTTATCTATAACTCTATGGACATATCTCAATTTTTTAGGATGGTGGACTTAACTCTCCTTGCCCGCGCACCCGCGTCCGCATATAATTATTTCTTTTTCATATTAGATTAGAATGGACATCCTATTTAATGCAAAAAAATTAAGATTTTCTTATAGTAGCCTACATAAATGCCTTAAATATAGTGGCGTTGGTCACAGTTAAAATCTCATATTGGCTATAGACTGGTCTTAAGGCTCTCTACATTTGAGATGATGTATGTTTTATACGTGTAAGGAAATGTGAATATGATTCATCTAGTAGGGGGTACACGATGTCAATTAATGAAAATTTAGCGTTAAAATAAAACCTTCTATGGAAATGAAGGTAATAGCAACACCGGATGGGCCTGTTTGGGTGGGACTGTCAGTACGGCTCCCCAAGTTTGCGGGATCGATCCCGTCCGCATCAGTGGCATTTATGTGTGTTGAAACAGTCTCAAGTCTAGATTTTACTGGCATTTTAATAATGAACTCCTGAGGGAGAAAATTCCTCCACATCTTAGACGGTTACAGATCTAAGCAGCAGTACGCAATCGTCGATAAATAACTATAACGGAATATGTGCTTGGGTGCATGAAACGAAGATATTTAAGTTCTTCGTTTGCATATAATTAGCACAAAATAACGTCATTATAGGTCACAGGGTCCTCATAACTGTAATTATCACTTTTCCAGCGGCTTTGAATTAAATAGTGAGTGCATTCTACCTTTTGCATGCACTAAATTGCTCAGATCTAACACATTTTTTATTTAATAATGAAAAGACGTTATGAGCCAAAGGCTGCTTTCCTCCAAGGAGATATCGGTTTTCGCGGGAGGGGGGAGAACCGTATACTTCAAATTTTGGTAAATTATGAGAATCAATAAAAACAATTACAGCAAACTAATGGGTCGAGGCCTTTTTACAGCATATCTGTGAATGACATTGCAATGAAACTTTCTATGGGTTCCTCACCCACTTCACACAAACTTGAAGCGTATCCCGACAAATCCTATTTCTTAATTTGACATCACCCTATTCTTGGAACTGAATGACCTTTCTACACCGTCAGTGGAAGACCATAAGACCGCTCCAACACATCACACCAGTAGCGGCCGCAGAGGGAGGATCGAGGGGATATACCCCCCCCCCCCGAAAATGGGACAAAAAGTAAAGAATAGCCTATAACTGCGAATCGGTACGGCAAATTTTACTTATCTTTATATATCTGTGTTCGGAAGTATTTAATCTTTTCACTGCTACTGACGTCTAAATGCGTCGCCTCCAGAATTACATAAAAGCACAGATGTAAGATTAAGTCCACCGCTGTCACGTAGGGGATGCGTTCGCTCCTCTCACGCAGCGGGCCCTGGTTCGAATCCTGGTCGGGACAAGTTGCATGGGTAGGGTTTTCCGGGGTTTTTTCCTCACCTATGAGACAAATGTCGGGTAACATTAGGCTCTTGTGGTCTCCGGATATCATGTGGCCGTCATTATCGTCTTCATCCCATCCTCGCCTTGTTCGGGATGTGTGAGGGTGAATGGTGTTTCTCGTCCTATGTGTTGGTGTTGTCTCGGAGGTGGCCCCGACATTGGGCTGATCACTTATTCTAGGAGGCCCTCCATGTCCTTGTCTGGTCAAAAAAGTAGGTATGTGATCCCAGATAATCCCTCTCCCGACAGGTCGCTTAAATGCCCCTAAAAGGGAGAGGTAAAGATATATAGATATAAAATTAAAAGAGTAATTGTTTATGTTAGAATGTGAGGATTCTTATCCAAATGTTATGGTTTCGTATATAGCTACTCCAATTAAATTTTCAGTATCGAATGTAAACTTAGAGCCCACTGGTGATTTCGCTTGATGACTGCCTTATTGTCAGTGCATGAATTCAGCTCTGAAAGGGTAACCTGTATCATCTATTCTGGTCTCCAAATGTCTAGCTGTAGTAATACTGTTGGGGAAGGAAGATTTAAATGATTAATCTCAAACCAGTTTTAACTGTGTAATTTGGATTTATAAGATATTTGTGAAACCTAATTATATCTTATGTAACTCCTTGAAGATGGGCCAAGGCACGAATCCCCATTTGCAAAAGGCTGCAACATTAGAAAGATAATTGTTTGCAATTTGCAGTTTTTAACGCAAGGACAAGCGAATTGGAAATTACACTTCTAACCACTTTAGCTTACCCACTAGTGGGTGGGGAAACCAACAGTTTGTGGCTAGCTATTGTACGTGTCTTCTTAAGTGATTTTATACCCAAGCGATCATGGAAAAAAAAACATTAGATAGAATAGCAGCGATTCAGGTGACGAGAACCTAAAGTTTACATATTAAACATAGGCCTAATGTGTTAAATTGCATATTATAGTACAAAACACATGTTTACAAGCACTTTTCGTAAACAACAGTTTTGTAGGAAACATTACTCGCAATAAAAGTATATCTAAGATCCACCCCGATTTTCCCATTTGACAAGATAAATACTGGATTTCATGTAATTCACTATCAATGTTCATCTTCATATACCGGCCTTGCGAATGTCTACTACTTCTATCTTGGCGGCTTTCCCTAGCCCTCCTGGTGTCAATGGACCGTAATTTTTTGTAACAGCGATAAGCGCGAAATTTTACGAAATAGTTTTCCTTTCCTATATATAGCTTTATAGATGCTTCAAATGGCACTATTAAACAAATTATATCCACTAAGTATCGCAAAATTTGTTGAATATCACGGAATTTGTGAAGATGCGCGAAATATTCCTCCTCCAGGAGGAATATTGTATAATGTGTCTGAAAATGTGACTAAATCTTTAATTGTTGGGATTTGCAACCCTTTTCATTCTCTTAGTAGCTCTTTTGTGTCTCTCTGACTGCCAAGAAGTTTTAGATACCAATGATGACTTACAGCTATGATTGGTTTACGTTATTTAACAGATTCCTCATTTCTTAGAATGTGTTTGACACTTTTGTTTGGAAATGGCTATTTTCATTAATATTAACTCCCCTCATTAGAGGCTGTTACATAGACAATGTTACACAAACAATAAAGCTTAAGTTAGATTAAAATGAAAATTGAAAAATCAGCTGGTAGCCTTCAGTAATCCAAGAATTAAAAAAAAATCTTTATATACTGCAATAAATGATGTTTTATCTTTGATCCCTGACACTCAAAATGTTTACTGCTTTGTAATATTTTATAATAATATTAGTTGTATTTTTCACTGCTATATATTTGGGTATTAATATAAGTAAAGTCGTAAACTTTTTCAATGACAAGTGTAGTAAGTAGTCTATAAAACATTATTTTGCGAAATATCCATCGAAATAGAAGAAAGTTCACAACGAAATCAGCCGATTTATTTTACCAAAAAATCAGACTCCTACATACTCAAGGACATACACATGGCCAGTGTCTTCAGACAAACCATTGCCGTCTGGTCTTAAGAGAAAGGATGATGTCATTTCTATTTCTCGTGTATTGATTTCAGTTTTACCACTTCACAGGTAGCTGCGAAAGAGAGAGAGAGAGAGAGAGAGAGAGAGAGAGAGAGAGAGAGAGAGAGAGAGAGAGAGTAAATTCACTATTAAAAGTATTTTTAAAACTAACAGGCGCCCCAAATTTTATAAAAAATCTCCCTCCGATAAGGCATTCAGTAAATCTGATATACTTAAGCCAGTTTACAACGTGTTTTGAAAATTATTTAGTTGTTTTATTAGCAAAATAGAGATAAAGAAGGAAATAGGGCTAATAATTTTTAATGTACAAACCTTAATAAAATCGCACATCCCAAATAGGCCTACTGTAAATAAATAAATAAAGTAGGAGCCGCTCAAGGAGGATACGTGCCGCCCTAGGTTACTACCTACTCGTTCAAGACCAAAAAGTATTTTAATTAGTGTGGTCTATGATTTAGTGCTCTAGCTCAAGATGACCCAGTAAGGCGAATAAGGGTCAAAATAGACTTTTTGAAATTTTCAGACAAAACTATTCCTATATGTGCTACATATTTTAAAGCAATAATTCAAAAAATTGATTATAGCATTGACGTTATTCAGTGATTAGTATGACTTGATGAAAAATTTGACTACTGCCAAAAAAAAAAATTCCTTCTTAAAATAATGCATGTAAATAAAAAACCGCTTTAAAGTAAGTACAAAGGTCCATAAAATGAGCTATGAAAATGTCAAGCGAATACAATTAATACATTTTGAGACAATGTTCCTTAAATTCTTCACATTTTACATTATCAGTACACCGCCTACCGGATCCCATTAAGTTATGTTTGTTATGTTAAGCTGTGGTTTAAGTTACCTACATTACTAGTAGGGACCTGGCAATTTCGTGACTCACGAATTCGCGAATTAACAACAACTGTCAAGACAAATGAACACGTTTTATTTGAAGCACGATGTCTACTCTCACTGAAGAACCACTCTTTTTTTTTCATGATGGTTCATTTCCCATTAAAAAAATCTACTCGCGAATTCTTAATAAGAATCTCATATGTCCATTTCACCACTTTTGCCAGGATGAACAAAAAACTGAATAATGCAAATATTATTTTATGAAGTGAAGATATTCTTTCCTACATATTAACTCATCTACTTCAACTTTTATCTGTGCCTTTTTGAAGAGCAGGTATTTGGTTTTTTAGTTTGTAGACGTGTGGTGTTTTCAAAATTACATATAATTACATCTGTTATTTATAATTTTACACATAATGCTTATGTCATTAAGTCTATTGAATAATCTTTGCCACATCCACCCTAAATTCCAGTCATCTGGTTCTTAAAATAGGGATTACCTGGAAAAAGGTCCGACGTTAATGATCTTTTAATATATTGTATGTGGGTATTTCATGGTGTAGAATCCAATTTTTCCAATTCGAGAACCCTGTGCAAACTTCAGGGCAGCCGAAAAACCTCGACATTTTTGGACTTTTTTCAGTGTTTTCCTTGTAACTCCTAAACAACGTGTTCTAGTCCAAAACACTCAATTACAAAAATTAAAGAGCATTAAATTTCCTACAATGTTCAATGACTAAACTTTTCTTTAAACCAAATACGCTTCAAATTTTTGAAACATTTTCGAAATATCGAAAAACTTCGAAAAATGATGGGTTTTCTTTATAACATTCATCTTTCAACATTTCTATATGAATAACGTTCAATAACCAAAACAATAGAAATCCCACCCTTAATGAGATATTCATTTGAGAATAAAGAAGACAATTATCGATGTATAAAGATTATTTTATAAAAAATTATACTGTATGTAATGATATGTGGATATATTAACAAGTAGAAAGTAAGTTATTACAAATTAGTAATTAATATTGATTCATAAAAGACTTGATTCCTTGGTTCCGATTGCATGTCGGCATCATCTCATGTTGGTGACGAAGTCCAGTTTTCATGGGCAGAGGCGCTGACTTTGTAATATTTCTGGGGGGGGCAAGAACTGGATTTTCAGTAGCTATACATAGGCCTTACATGATAAAATCTTGCCCCCCCCCCAAGTCGGCGCCTATGTTCATGTCCACAGTGAAATATAAACGGAGTATTACTTTACTCGCCGGTGTTTATGCAATATATTATCGATACATAAATATATTCCTAAAAACTTGTTTTTGATAGCCTGACATAACAGTAAATTCATGTCGTTACATGATGATTACGACATTAAAGAGATCGCTCCTTGTCTATCCCTTTGCCTCGCACATAACGGTCCACGTTTTGAGACATTGCTAAGGGAGGGATTGTATAATATGTAGGAGTTACATGGAGTATAAATTTAGAACATTGGTTGTAGTGATTAATTATACATACTGTATGTAGTGAAATGGTCCAGGCTGTAACGTCGTGGACCCACACCCGGGAAGCAGCTGGTGCAAACCCAGAGGCCGGCCAATTCTAATGAGTTTCTGGGGGATTTTCCCCAGTCGCAATAGCGAGTACCGGATTGGACTTTACTTTCCAACAACTAGGAATGTTTCTAAGAGATATCCCAGCAAAATCCACTACTAAATTGTGGTGTAAATATAAAATTCAGAAATTCAACACTACGACACGTCACAATTAAGTTGTATAAGTATTTAAAAAAACCATAGATAATATAATGAGATGTCTGAAATTTATCTAGAGAGAATCGGGTCACGTGTTATATTTATCCTGACTGTTTAGCAAATATTTGCACAATCAAGCGTGCAATAACTAGTTAAACAACAACCATTAATAAAGCACATCACCATGTGTGTCATTGTAAGGGCTATTTTTTAGATAATCGATATATCGCGATAGTACGGTGCGTGCAGTTATCACCAACACTTCCCGTTAAGATCAGCTGTTTTATTTTAAATTAAACTCGCTGGTGCCATTAATAATATATAGCGTTATTATTATTGCATTTACTAAGTATTATAAAAAGTTTGCTTCACACATAAAATTCTACATTATTTTCATGTCTCATTTTACTCATATGCAGCTTATACGAGGGGTATTCCGAAAGTAAGTTTCGTCAGTTTGTCACACGGACACTTTATTGACCCAAAAGCAATACAGCATGGCAGCATGACCTATACACCGTGCACAATTTTTCGACATAGTCGCCAGCGACATTGAGACATTTGTCGTAGCGTGCGATCAGTTTGAAGAACCCCCTGTGGTAAAACTCGGTGCCCTGCGATGCAAGGAATTGGCGCACAGCCTGCTCCACCTCAGCTTCCTGACATTACTAAAGGTTCCATATAGACCATTTTGAGTGACAAATTGATGTTCCATAAGGTTTGTGCGAGATGGGTTCGTGGAGGCCGCACTTTGCGGGGACGGAAATCGAGAGATCAATTTCAAACAGCTCTATCTCGGATAATAAAAGGTTCAGCGGCTGCAGCAATGGCTCGTTTGAAAGAGGGGAGATAGCGGTACATGGCAGTGGCGCCAAATCTCTCGTGCCATCGTGAGCGGTACACTAATACCCGCGGGCACGCCAGTCTGCTGCGACTCGCTCTTCTACGGCGCAGTGCGCCTGCGTCATGCCTCCTCCGCTGACGCCACTTCCGTCGTGGAACCAGCCACGGGTGGGGATTCGTCTGGCGTTTGTTTGGTTCCCCTGGTGAACACGCCGCTCCTACCATACATTGACGAAACTTACTTTCGGAATACCCCTCGTACCTAGGCCAAGGCATTACGGGCCCATGACTTAAAATAGAGGGACTCAGAGCAAAATTACTGACCCTTTCAGGCCGATCCACTTCCTTCCGTTAGGAACCTTCAGTAGGTTAAGAAATGAAGGAACTCATTACTCTGATTTAACCATTTTGCAGGAAGCTGTAAGCCCCCATTCATAAACATTTTCCGTATTGCTAATGTAGGTCTATGTATGTCGGCCTACGCCTATCGGTATTCACGCAAATGTTTTATGAAAAAGATATTATAGTAAAGTGTGAAGTAACTTGATTTCATGACGAGTTTCACAGTATTATTATTGTCATTATTATTAGTCTATTATTTTTGTTATTAAATGTTATATATTTGTCATCGTACACCATATTAAATACATTAGTACCGGTAGGCTACACCAACCATTTTGTCTTTATGTACAGGCTAATCCGAAATAAACACCCCCATGCTCCATATCAAGTTGTAAATAATTTCATCCTTCAGATATGCTCTTTGTGGTCATTTTACTGTAGTTCTATTACATAATCATGACTTGGAGACCATTGGTACTTTATGTGAGGGGGAGAATTTAACACTTATATCTAACTACAATATTGTTGATTGCCCCTGTGCTCAGAACAAAGGTCATCTTAGCCTTATTGGAGGTTTCATTTGTGGAAGACGAATTTAGTTACACTTATTTTCCTAGATGAAGTGACAAATGTTTAAACTATCGCCTCGGTGGCCATCTAGTAAATTTCGACGTAAAGGGCCGGGCTCTAATCTTGTCTTGGATCTGTTAATGCTCCGTACGTCTACGACTGGGGGCCGACGGCTTAATGCTCCTACAGGATTTTTTCCCACAACTTTTACATCCTGATCGGCCGGGTTTGAAACCAGAGCCAGAGATGAGAACGTTATTTCTATACCTATGAGTCCGACGTTGCTCAATGTTATCTTCTTCTTTCCCTTAGTTCTACCTCCTCTTGTAGGTACATTTATGCAGCCCTCGCCGCTCGGGCCTTAGAGGACCGCTATCTGACCAGAAAAGGGCATGGAGGGCCTTCCCAAATGAGTGATCAGCCCAATGCCGGATCCACTTCCGAGACAACACGGACACATAGGACGGTACACACCAGTCACACACCCACTCATTCCGAATAAGGCGAGGCGAGGCTGGGCGATATCCAGGAGGGCCTAAATTTTCCCGACATTAGTCTCACTTGTGAGGAAAAATCCCAACCTAGGAACTTGTGCCGACCAGGAATCGAAACCGGGCCCGCTGCGTGAGGAGAGGGGACGCATCCCCTGCGCCACCAGTTGTTGTTCCTATAGTGATATTATTGCTGATATTATTATTGTTATTATTATCGTTCTTATACTTGTAATTATTGGTATTATTATTGTTATTATTATTTGTACAATTATTATTTTTATCATTATTCTTATTATGCATGTTCTGGCTATTGTTGTAGTCTGATTCCACGGTTACCCAAACTCTCTGAATGTCAGTTTCACTTAAGCTTTAATGATCGTGTTAATCTACTTTTTTCGCACAAAATGAACGTTGTCAAGTTTTACCAGTTCACGTGACATTATGTTAGTAAATAGAATGTGGAACCAATTATTGCAATAAAACCTTGCTAGACGGGTTATATAAAGAAAATCGTAAATACAGAATAAACCAGTTTTTCAATCAACATTGCAGCAGAACGTTGTTGATATGACGTAACTTGGTGCAGAGTTATCCAAAATAAAGAAAGCTTAAGATTTCCTCCCCATCAGCTTCTTTGAATAATTAAGCAATTAAAGGGAAAGGTCCTATGGGTATAGCCGAAAATGGACTAAAAATTAATCAAAAGATAAAATTATGCCACTGAATGATATGAAATTAGCAATCTTGGTTTTAGTCACATGGAAAATACTCTATTAGTTAAATATATTTATATGTGATTATAAAATAGGCTGGGTTTGATAAGAATTTAGAATATTAAAATTCTTTACGCCTTTTTAAATGTTAAATAATTCTACAACTGTCAGGTGGCAATCAAATGTCTGACAAGCAATCCTACAATGGGATATTTTGATGTTTCTCAAAGCAATATATATATATATATATATATATATATATATATATATGTCAGAAAAATAGTTGACAATTATGTAAATTGTGAAGACAATTTGTCACTTTTCTGTTTCACAAAATGTTACAACTGATACACAGAAATATGACAAAAAGTAGGCCTAATGTTTTCTGACAATTTTCGTTTATGAAATAACTAAGCAGTCTTTCGTTTACAATTATACATCTTTCTAAAATTGTCATGTTTTTGGTGAAACTCGACTCCTGTTATGTCATAGCATTTTGACAACTGTTAAATCAGAAGAAAAACTGAAAAGTTGGAATTCAGTTATTATAATAAATCAATTCATAATGTTGATATGAAAGATACATCCAGTCATAGTACCAGTGAAATAATTGATTGAAAAGTTAACTTAACAATTAGGCCTAATTTAATAATATCGTTTTCAAATAAAAACTCCGAATCAACAAATTCAGAGTCTAAAATAGGGGACAGATTACAAGAAGCCATAAGCACAAATAAATCTGTTCTGCCGATAGAATGTAGAACATGTTTTATTCATTAGTACCATTTATTCCCTGCAATAAATAGATTAAGGTTAAAACGTTAATCAAAATGAATAATTGATCGTTTCACAAAGTGAAACCAACGGATTTTGACAAAACTAAATTAATTCATTTTAGTATAATATTAAAATTGACACGAACAAAATTGATTTTACTTTAAATACATACTATTTATTACGCAGATTTCAGCTGCTATCCTGAAAGTCTCAAGATCGTTCCGTGTTCGATAGTAATCGATACCACACCAATGTCGAAATGAAAAATAGTGTCGAAATGAGTGTCATTATGATACCGTTACGTCACATGTAATAAGAATATTGTAGTATGGTCGAACAAAAGTACCACTTTGCTATTAAACTGGAACTTAAAATATTGTGACTCTCGCTTGTGTGATGGAACTTTATCTCGTAGGTTCTCTTTTATTTGCCTGGAAATCGTCAGACATAGGCATATCACATGTATGCACTCATAAATTAGCATATACCTGACTGCAATAGTAGCCGTGACCTTGGGCATAGAAAGCCAGTGCCCTACTGATTGTGCCACCCAGGCTGACAAAATGAGTAGTTCGTAATTTTATTAAAGGATAGGGCTAATAGCATTTTTTCAAAAACCTTAAAACTGGCAGATTTTATCGACCTAATTCAATAATAAAATATAAACTGTATTTGCGTATTTTCTGACATTTTGACGGTATTTCCAATTAATTCAGAAATCCTTACTGCTACTAGCGAAATAATGTAAACGCAGATAAATAAAATCAATAGTGAAAAGCTTTGTGTAAAAATAAGGATTTTTATCCACGTGTTAGAAGTGTCATTCAGGAAAACCCGTTCTTTTACAGAAATTTTCCTTGACGATTTCAATCTTGAAGCCGACTGATGACTTCCCTCCATGATTGCTTAAATTTGTAGATAAATTCAGCTCTGAATTCTGTAAGGGGTAATGTTTTGGCTAGAGGCTCAGGAACTAATGAGGGATATGGAAGTGGAAACCAGCTGGATCCCTGCACACTCACATGGAATTACAGTTCTGTTGTCAGCAGGACGATTTTTGTGGTGTTAAATGCAAATGGTAAACGAAATAAAGCGCGAAGTGGTAGAATGAAGAATGTTGGCGGAATTAAATGTTCGAAATGGGAGATGCCCAACAAATCCCAACTTCGTCCACCACGAGTTCAAACTTGGACCCCAGGTTTTCATAAATTCGCTTGCTGGATCAGCTGTCAGCATGCTTACTACACGCTCCCCAAATCCGCCTCTGCTAGTGTAGTCTAAAGAAGAATGCAGACGTTACATTGTTGGGGCGTTAGGAGGTCTTTTCTGCGAGGGATGTGCACGCCATGGAGTTTAATTTGGTAGAGGTGTTCTCTAATTTCTCAATTCTATATTTCCTTCTGCCCAAAGAAAATCATGATGAGCAAATTTTCCATTATATCAAAGCATTAATTACAGTTGTCTGTGAAATTGTGTTAATGTATTTTAGTAAAGAGAAAGGAAAACATAGCCGTAATGGTATGGTTGGTTGGTTTAACACCGGGAATGTAATAGTATGGTAAACCTGGGCGAGTTGCCTTGTAATAATCTGTCTCTTGAGAAATGCATAATACTGCAATACTAATTATACACTAAACAGAAATAATAAGCAAAGAAAAATAAACAGCCGAGTTCATATGAGAGATAGATGTGCTCGCTTGAACTGACAGATTCTAAATAAAACCCCTTAGTGATTTTGCTCGCATCTTTTTGTGCACTTTCAAATAACATGGTCCATATTAGGAAACGAATAAAAGATGAAGAGCATTTTTGTTAATTTCACACTATCCTAAACAAACGAATTGGAATTTCAGTTGTAAACTCATTCATGCCTCAATCACAGGTTTAAGGACAGTTCCTTATAATATATATTATAATACATTAGAGTGCTAGTTTTTAAAATCAAGGGTGGATTAACAAAAAACATCATACATCGGTCATTGTGTTTGTCATTTCATTAACACATCACACGATTTTTACATTAACAAGTGGTTCTCTGTTTTCTATCAACTCGCATCATATTCATCGGCAGCCTATATGTACACCTTCAGGTTATAAATTTTTATTTTTAAACATTAGGACTCGCCATTTGTATATGTATTGTACAGATATATGCCAAGATATTTCACATAAGAAATGTTTTGTACTTGTTAATAATTTGTTTATAAATATTTTTCATTGAAAATTTTTACTATAAACTTGCAACCTAATTACTTCAGAACTGTGAAAGATAAAAACACTCTTTTGTCGATAAAAGAATTCTTTATGCCTGAAATTTAGTTTTGTGGGTTATTGAAAATTTGAAATTTGTACATAGATTTATATAAAACGAAAAAATATTTTTGTTCACATCATTATGAACAAAAATCTAGAACGCAGTAGAGTATTCATATATAAGAAATTCCTCAATGTCAAACACTAGAGAACATTTCAAGCTTCAAAATCACCTTAAAACGTTGATTTATGGAAGAATTATGATGCTTGAAATAATTGAATACCAAGTGATTTACTAAATTTAAATTTGCATTGAAACCTGTGGACTACACAAGTAGGCTTAAACAAAAAAAAAACAGGAAGTTCATACAGTTCACTCTTACCCCAGCATGGCTCCACTTGCTTACTAGTGTATTAGTGACAATTTATTAATAATTAATATTAAGGAAACTTTTGGCTGCGAGGGAAGAATAAAAATACTGAAACTTGGTAGCTGGGTAAGGGGCATGACAAAATGCAGCTTCTTAAGATACGGGCTTCGATCTAAGGAATTAGCAATAAGAATTTAATAATTATTATATAAAATTAAAGAGAAAAGGACTATGTTGTTTCAAAAAAGCAATTTTCAGATTGTTTTCGTCTCTTGGGTATACATAAACCTGTTATTGATGGATGAGATGGATTGATATCAAGATCATATAGGATCTTTGTTTTGCTGCACTGTTCACGGCCATAGTAAATAAATTCTATTGAAGTTATAATGATACGACGTCATACTAAATTATCCTTCTGGCAGTCGCGCGTTGTAAAATTTACAACTTGGTCATTTTAATATAATAACAAGCCTGTGCTATACCAATTGGTTAATATGTTGAAGAAAGCAGTAGGCCTACATGTCCAATGTTATCACATGCTATAACAAAAATTTCAGCTCTTTTAGTTGTTCATGATACCATTTTGTCCAGGTATTCCGAAACGTTCACTTTCGTAACAGCTTTCACAAATTTGTATTTTAATGTGCTTTTTACAAGCAGTTTTGGCATCTATCACATTTAATTAAAGTGGACGAATTTTTTGGACGTTTGCGGAGATACAGGTCCCGCGCTTCTTTGCCGGAGGTTTAAGGATCTGATCTTCAGAAGTCGATGATTCAGCTCAGAACTGCATAAGAAATACGGCGAGAACGGCTGGCAGTGATTTGAGTTGCACTTTAGATCTTTCATAAGACCTGCTAACTTCTTGTGACTATATTGACTACAACATAACAAAAGATGAAGTTTACATTGGAGATCAAGTGTGTGCCTTTTACTCCCTTTCAAGGATTACAAGATGATGGCCATTGGCTATATTTTCACGTTCTTTAACACTCCTGGAATAATTCACAAATATTAGTTTCCTTCACAAAGTCAGAGGTAACTTCTTGAAGACGTATTTTTCTGCTTATTGGTTGCTTGAAGTAAACATGCATCGGTGACAAGAGCAGGCGCGCGTTGTATTTTTTACAACATTCAACACCCCGTCGCTTAAGTTCAGAAAATCAACTGGAAAGGCTAAACAAGGAAACTGAAGCCATAGTAATTTGTTGAGTAAGCATCAACAATGGAATAAATTATGGGGTTGGTGCAATAGCTCATGGTTAAGGCATCGATAATGCACCTACATTCGCATTGCGTTATCAAAGTAGACTAATACATATGAACCAAAATTGTAATTATAATTATAATTATGATAGTTGAAATTGAAGTCCACCGCTCTTCTTACGGAGCGGGCTCGGGTTCGAATCCTGATAGGAACAAGCTAACTTGGTGGGTTTTTTCGGGGGTTTTCCTCACCTGTGAGACAAATGTCTGGTAACATTAGGCTCTTGTGGTCCCCGGATATCATCTGGCCGTCATTATTATCTTCAACCCATACTCGCCTTATTCAGAGTGAATGTGTGTGTGTGAATGGTGTGTCTCGTCCTATGTGTTCGTGTTGTCTCGGAGGTGGCCCCGACATTGGGCTGATCACTCATCCGGGGAGGCCTTCCATGTCCTTGTTTAGTCAAAAAAGTATCATGTGATCCATAAATAATCCCTCTCCCGACAGGTCGCGGCCCTGTAAGGTCCGGGAGGCGTGAGTCGCTTAAATGTCCCTAGATTTTTTTTTAAAAAATTAGGTACATAAAGAAAGGTGAAATTGAAGCAACTGATAATATACACATTATATTAGGAAAACCTTAAGTCAATACATCTGTAGTATAAAGTGGAGAGCACTGAAACCACAGAAATCCCAACGGACACTTACGCGAAAATGTGTTGGAAGTGTCATTGAAAAATTATGATCGATTACTAAAAGTGTGTGACTTAAATAGTTTCTAACAAGAATTTGAGACGCTACGTAGCCTAAAATCTGAAGTCAAATATATCTTGCAGTGCAGCATGTTGATATACATAACAATTCATGATAGATGCCGTTACAATACGTTTCATACCAAGCAGAACAAACGCATGGTAAATTTTTCGTTATTTGTGCATGTATACTAAATACTTATAATAATGTTTGGAAACAAGCTCCTTAATTTTCTTATATTCACCATTCAACGCAAAGCCCTCGAAAGAATGGTGACGTCACAACCATACAACGGTAAATTTAAGGGAAAATGATACGTTGCCATGGTAGCTCATTTGGTTAGAGCATCGCCACGGAGAGCCGAAGATCCTGGTTCAAATCACGGCTATGGCATTGAATTTTTCATTCTGGCTTCACGTATCCATCCTAGCCTACACACGGCCAGTGTGAAGAATTATCATTCCAAGATACTCTTTGATGGTGAAAAATAGCTTATTTTTGTTTCAGCAGAAAATATTATTTTAATCTTCTTGAACAGGAATATATATAATTTTGTAGTGTTGCCAATATTTGTCTCACTTAGAAGTAGATTTCAGTGGAATTTCCATCAATTTAAAATGAAAGAAAACATTTAGACTGATCGACGAAAACTGCAATCACCATACACAAAGAACATCCCAGGCAAGGTCGAGCTAGGACGAAGAGAAGGCAATGTGAGAAGAAAATCAGAGGCAGATGACAATCATTATCATAATCTTACGATCCTAGAATGCATTGATGTAGGCTATGTCAGAAAAGTGTTAAGTTTCTTAACACAAATATCTCAGAACTAAATTGTCATATAGGTATGTTTGTACTCTCATCTCAGAATGTTTTAGAGCTAGAGAGCAGAAATTGCGCACACTCCTTTAACATATTGTTTGAAGAAGTGGTAGAAGATTTACTTTGATTCCATTTTATAATAAGATTTAGAGATTTGTTTTGTAAATATCACCATTTTTTGTTTGACGGTTTCTATACAAGTCTGATCCAATGAAGGTAGATACATAATTCTGCTACAGGAGCTAGCAAATTATCTAGAGCAGCGTTTCTCAACCTTTTTGAACCCGAGGACCTCTAAAATGCCTAAAAAAATTTACGGACCCCTAATTTTACATCCCATTTTTAAAAGAAGGCCTATATTCTTAATATCTGGGGTATTAATTATAGGTCATTATAACGAAATATATGAAAAAATTTTACTTCTTTACTTTCCACTTTCTTTATATATTTTTTAATTGTGTCTGCGGACCATAGGTTGAGAAACGGTGATCTAGAGGATACACATGGAAAGTTTTAAGTCTCTGTTTAAAGTAACTTAGTTTAAAAGATCAGGCTATTAAAATTCCCCATTATTTTTACATATTTTTCTTCATTATTCTTTTTCTTTAAAATATGTTTTAAGATTTAACTAATGAAACCACTGTTATAAGCGAATAAGAAATATAATTCCAAAAATAAGTAGAATAACATTAAAAAATTTGAAATCAATACTCTGTACAGTTTTTTACTAATAGCCAGTTAAAGTAAGTACTGTCCGTAAACAGAATGGCCACATTACGTTGATCCCTTAACAAATCATCTGTATGATTGATTTACTACATTTACTACTTCTCGCATGAAGAAAACATGCTAATAGTCTTCTAAGACCGTTTCTGGTATCTTTTTTTATTGCTTAAAGCCTCCACAGTCATTTTAAGTTTAAATAATACAAAATAAACAGTAGTCTAAGTGAAATATTATACGAAGTCATGTAAAACCTTTTAACTGAAGTATTCTAGCAGTCCCTAACTCGTTAACTTCTTGAATATTCAGTGAAGAATTTTATGACACTGGCGAGAACTCTGAAGGTAGTGTTGATTTTATAAATGTGCAGCCTCTTTATGTAAGTGCGTTTGACTTTTCTTTTCTCTTCTGTGTGGATTTCCAATAGCGTTAGTGTAAACAACTATGTGGCACTCAAATTCGTCTATGTCAGTCGTTGAGGTTATTGACCGTTCAGTACATAGAACAAAGAACCTTTAAACTTATTATACAGTGTGTCCCACGCAAGAGTTGGCCAATGACGCGGGTTCCTGCGGCGCGGCGGGCACAGTTCCAACTCCCGAGCGATCGGGTGAAATATCTACGCTAATAATGCCGCGGTCGTTGTAATGATTCAGGTTCTCACATTTACAGTTAAAAGTACAATGAAAATAACCACGTACCTCATCACAAGAGATGTTGGAAATGTTCTCCTCTTGCATCCAGACAATACTGGCACCTTTTTAGGAAATTTTCTTTCACGCGCATAAGTTCAGCTTCCGAGACAGAGTTCATTTCTCTTGTGATAGGCCTATGTGATATTGTCTATTGTCTTTGCCAGATAAATCACATGAGGTTTTCTTTGTGAGAACCTTAATCATTACCATCAGCGGGCTTTTTAGCGTAGATATTTCACCCGTTTCCTTTGTAATGTACGGGAAGTTGACCTATACACTTTATTTTTCAAGTTTTCCCATAAATAATATTCACATACTGTTAGAAGAACTTAAAGACAATATCACATAGGCCTATCACAACAGAAATTAACTCTGTCTCGGAAGCTGAACTTATGCGAGTGAAAGAAAATTTCTTAAAAAGGTTCCAGTGTTTTGTGGATGCAAGAGGAGGACATTTCCAACTTCTCTTATGATGAGGTACGTGGTTATTTTCATTGTAATTCCAACTGTAAATGTGAGAACCTGAATCATAACGCCATTAGCGGCTTTATTAGCGTAGATATTTCACCCGCTCGCTCGGGAGTTAGAGCTGTAGTCGGCGCAACGCAGAAACCCGCATGATTGGCCAACTCTTGCGTGGGACACACTGTATAAAGGCGATGTCCCAAAACCAGAAGCATTTTGATTGGCTCTTGTAGACAGCTAGTCAGCGCAGCGGCCGAGCCGCCACAAACATTAGTATTCGTAACTAAGGTAAACAAGGGAAGCTCAGATGTATCAGTTTCTGTCAGTAGAAATAACAGACGAAAGTAATTACTAAAGAGCATGTATTTATTTCCAAAAGTTAATCCAGCGGGTACATTACACAAACTTTATTATTTGTCCACTTGACAGCATATAAACGTTATTTCTTATTAATATTTCAAAGTACTTAACAAATAGTGCTACAATAATATTGCATGGCCCAGTCTGTCCTAAACATAACGTATCAAATTGTCGATTGCTTTGATATAAGCCTGCCTTGATCGATTCATTTCTTTATAACGATGTCAGTGATAATTAAAAGATTTGAAAAAACATTTAGCTGTTCAGTATTTAATTAAACGCAGCTGCTGTTGATATATTGTGCATTCTACCGAAATGTACGGCTACCGATATCTGCATTATATTTTAATGTATTTGTCAGTTTAAACAATCCTGTGCAAGTTATAGGCCTAATGTAATTCCTGGCAGAATGTTTTCAGATAGAATTTAATTCATTCATAACCCATACGGCTGCTTTAAACCTTTAACCAACATGTCAGCGAATCTTAGGCCTACACTTACATCATTAATAGGCTATCATTGAAAGTGCATTTTGTGAAATCTTGACAGTGGAGTTTTGATTCACTCTGTATTTTATATATATATATGTGTGTGTGTGTGTGTAGGTATATAATGATGGTGATAATAATAGTGACCAATATTATTAGTAATAACAGTAAAAGTATTAATAACTCCAATAATAATAATATTAATAATAATAATAATAATAATAATAATAATAATAATAATAATAATAATAATAAAAACGGTATTACTCCTCGCAGGAATTAATGCCATAGTCATAGATGTGAGGATGTAATTTGCGGTTTCCTGACTGCTGTATCATATATCTCGGAAGACATGTCACTGTCTCATTATACACAACTTTCTCTGCAACTCGCGACACGTGAAGTGATGAGCTCCACTTTTCCTCATCTCGTATCGTTATGCTGTTATGCTACTTTCCTAACAATACAGAGAACTCGCGATTACTTAACATTAATATTAAATAGTTGGATAACATGTTTTGAAATTGCTAGAAACCTGTTCTCTACCTTTTCGTCTCAAGAATCACCGTATTAAATCCTCGTTCAATCACAATTTTTAATTTCTCCTGGAAAATTAGCATGATTTTGATTTCGTAAATGAAATTGTTGCACGTGCTTGCTGCTGCATGAGAGGAGCCACAGCGGTGGACGCGTGTATATTTCAAAGCGAAAATAATATAAGAATTGCATTTTATTACTCTCATACCTCTTAAGTTATAACGTAGGAAATATTGTCGCATACTGTGGTCATATACAAGAAGTTCTGCAGTGCGCCTTCTGTAATACCCGGTTGTCCGAGATTTCAGTAGTTAAAGCGTTTAAGTTCTCACGGTTCATCTGGCAGTTAAGTTGAGGTGATTGCCGTATTTGCCAACACGAGACGGGTCGGTGCTCTGAAAATGCGAAACATGACAGCGTTCATTTGTGGTATTCTCAGCTGTAATTCGCCAATGTTTCGCTTCATTACATTTAGAAACGGACTGCGAGCTGTTATGGCAATTAAATGCGCGGTTTTATGTAAAATTGCGATAGAATAAACATGTGGATTGATGTAATTAATTGTGTCATGGATTTCATGCGAATTGAAAGTATAGACCATTAAACTTTGCAAGCAAGCTCGGACACTCCTAACTCTTGCATTTGTGGAAGATGGAGATATATAGTATATCGTACGTACGGTAGTGTAACAAGTATTATATTCGTATTAAAAAGTGGATAAGTTTATAAATAAATACTTCCTTACTCAATGGCAATAAACAATTCTTAAGCAAGCTAAAGGAATACTATTTTATCTATTTTATGGAACCCGGAGCTTCATTGCCGCACTATATGAGCCCGCAATTCAACCCTATTCAGTGCTAACTCTATCTAACCATCTCTCGCAAATACTACTTCTCTTAAATCTATTCTAATATTGTCCTCCCACCTATGTCTAGGTCTTCCAAGTGGTCCCGCAATCAATATTTTTTAGATTTGCTTTTCTTCCCCCTTGCGTGCAAAATACCCAGCCCATTTCAACCTCCGTGATTTAATTACTCTCTCTGTATTCAGTGAAGGGAACAGGTTATGAAGTTCGTCATTATGCAATTTTTTCCAGTCCCCGTTTTCACCTCTTTTAGGTCAGAATATTTTCCAAACACCCTGTTTTCGAACACACTCAAATTATGTTCTTCCCGAAGAGTAAGGGACCATGTCTCCCATCCATATAATACAACCGGCAAGATAAATGTCTTATTTTTTTAGATATCTGGCTGGGAATTAAAAGTGTATTTGTTTATAAATAAATACAAATTTAAAAATGAGTAGAAAACCTGATGTGTTTCACGCTCATAACTTTCTCTGCTTTAAGTATGGGCAATATGACTTTCTCATTTCGCATTCTGATATTGAATAAGATGCTGTATTGCAGAGAGTGCGTATTCAGCTGTGTCAATCTCATGCAAATGTGTGTTGTTCACCACACAAGTCAAACCCTGAGTTCGTGCAAATTATGACTGGCTTATAAATACCTTTCTGAGAAATTTAGCGAAAAGAATTCAAATCAAGTTTTACCACTCAATAAAGCACTTTGTGTAGGAATTTTAAACAAAATCCTTGCACCCGTTTTCGAGAAAATCGCTAAAAAGGAAATTTTCTTCATGTAAAGTTTAGTGAAATATAAGAAAATTACCTGGCACATTCTCATATGATACCTAACCATAATATTCAAATTACACACAGAAATTGGCACACACAGACATGTTTCTGAAAATAGCACTTTTGGATTTATCGAATTTCAGGTTCGAACACAATACTTCCCCTACATGTAGTACGTGTGGTAGCCTATGAATAAAGAAAGGAATAATAGATAATGTGGAAGAAGAAATAAATATTCAGTTATGTGTTTAATTTACTTAGTTTTTAATTGACAAATATTATAATAGTGAATATACATTTACTAATTACTGTATACCCGAATGAGCAATGTGCTCCTGCACAGCTTCATATGAAAAAAAAAATAACCGTGCAAAACATGTTGCACTAACCTTCTCGCATACACATATTTAGATAAGTAAGCCCATTGTTGAGCTGTTTAGGGGACGAAAGATAATAAGTTCTCGGAGGAAGGCTAAATGTCAAAAATAGATTTTTTACTTCAAGGCCAAGGTCGCAGTGCAAATCCGCAAAAAGAAAAAATCCGGCGAAATCCGGACGTCTGGTGACCCCAGTTAGAATTTAATGTTACGCAGTCACAAGTTATCAGTCATGCAATCCCTTGAACTCCAGTCACTGTAATGCTAGGAACCATGGCATTAAAGTAAAAAATTCACTAAATCTAATTCTGATTTACTCTATTAGACTATACTTTTGCACTGAATGCAGTCATCGGCGGTAACAATATGGTAGCATAATAACTTAAATGAAAATAAGATGATTTTGTAACTATGTCTGTTTTAATTTCATCATCTAAAGCATGAAATCTTCACCTCTGTAATTTACACTTCCATAGAAAGTGAGATATTAAATTAATTGTTACTGCTTGTGGGTTCTCACTCGTAGTCTACTGTGGAATTAAAGTCATCGTTATTATAGTTATCTACTGCGACGCTATGCACTTCGTTTACCTTAAAGAAATTAAAATATTCCGTTTCTCCAAAACCTCAATTTAGTTAGTTTGTCTACAAATACTCTAAAATTGAACGGAAAAACACAATTTCGATTCGGTGCAAGCCAGTTCGTGTGCTTTTATTCTGTTTTGCTGTTAGCTTACCTGAATGAAGTTAACTATGCCTTATAAGCACCATTGGTAGCACTGTCACGACATTGTAACTCGATTCGATTCATGGATGGTTGATTCATAGTATGCCTTGATCTCGTAGCTGTTAGTTTTGTCTTTATACAACAAAGCACGAAAGTAATTATTATTTTTATAAACCGTTACACTTTTATTCGTGGAATAGTGTTAATAAATCCAGCTCGAGATGACGAGTTTCATCAGATAAACTCGTCAACTCTCGTGGGATTACCTATGATAAAAAATTGCTAAAGAACATCGTTTAATAGTAAAAAATACTTAAAAAGCCGAACATTTACCTGCCTCATGCTAATCCTAAACATTTTTAGGTTGGGAAAGTCCATGGAAGACACAGATGAATTAAAATTTTACCACATAGAATAGAAGTAGGTCTATAGCTTGGTTGCTCAGAAAAGAATACAGACAATATAAGTAGGCCTACCAGAAATATCCATAAAAAATTATGTAAATATAACGCAGACAAAACAGTCTGGAGAGCATGCAACTCACCTTGAAGTAATTCCATGCATGGAGATTGTTATTTTTGACTGATTTAATTTGGCCATGAATGGTTTAAATTGTTTGTGAAGTAATTTGTTAAAATACATGGTATAACACCGTTTTTCTCGATCAATGAAATAAAATGAGTAATTAAAGCATCAGCTCAACAATCATTATTTTTGCTGCCTAGGCCTTTAGACATTCGTATGTCATCCTTAGGGCACCTCGCTCTGCTGGCGTGAATGCATTAACTATTGAATATTAAAGTGTAATTTCCTTGTGGTCTTGTCGTGCTGATAAAATAATATTATTACAAACTTTAAAAAGTTTAATAAAAAACCAGCCCTGACACATTTCCAGCTTCTTGTTTCTTATCGATAGATAGATCTTTATTTGCTACGGACATCAAAGTGTATAGCTACGTCAAAGTAACAAATGCACAAAGTTTGATAAAACAGTACTTTAAAATAATCTGCTATTAAAATACTCATCCAACTTAAAGGATTTGAGATCAATGTTGATCTAACTGTCCTCTTGAATGCTGGTAAAGAAAGATTTTTTTTGTGTTATCAGAAAATCTATTGTATATATTGTAGATATTTGAAAACTATTTTGACCTTTACTATATTTGCATTTGGGGACATATTTGCATGAACTATTTCTCGTGGAGTAGCTATGAGTTGTAGAACAAAGAGTGTACATATCAATGTTTCTCTTGATATAGAAGACAGTCTAAGATTAACATTAATGTTAGAGTCAGAATTCTCAGTTTTATAAATAAAGGCCTACAATGTGCTCTAAAATACTATCCACACAAAATTCTGATCGCCTTCTTTTGCAAAATAAATAGCTTGTTTGCTGAAGTACGGTTGCCCCTCAATAGAGTTCTGTAGTTTAAGTGGCTATATGTCAGTGAGTCTTCCCCGTTGCCTTAAGAAGAATCAAGAAGCTTGAAAATGTGTCACTGCTAGTGTTTATTGAAACTTTTTAAAGAATTTAATTATTTTATCAGCATGACTAAATCCCAAGAAAACTTCATTTTCGTTTTTAATAGTTAATGTATCTACGCTAGAATAGCTACGTGCCCCAAGGATGACACACGAACGTCGAAAGGCGTAGGCAGCATAAAATGAAGGTTATCGAGCTGATAGTTTTAATGAGATATTTTATTTTATTTTGTGAAATAATTGTCTAAGTGATATTATGGCAATCATGCTACGATCGTCTGTACAAGGTCTTACGAATGAAGTCCACAAACCTGCAATTAGATTTCTTGACCTCGGCAGCCGACCGGGCGAATCAAATAATAGATATTATTCACGCCCATTTCATAGCGTTGTTACCTCACTCGTAGGATTCTTATATCAGGACTAAAGAGGTCATCCCTCAGTAACACAATTTAAATGAACGGTCAAAATATGTTGCACAAACTTTCTCACATATAGTCCTATGTGTTAAGATTTAAATTATTGAGGTTTTTAGGTATATATGAAAACCGGTATGTACCATTCAAACGTTAAGATACCACCTCCATATATTTGTCATATCATCTGTTACGTTCACCAGTAGACTTTTGTAATAAGTTAGCTAATTTGTCTGCATCTGTTTCTATTGTTCTGTAACGTCTTCTTGATTGATATTCAATTTAAAGAATTGTGATATTTGGTGACATAGCAGCGATGAGTTACGGAAAGTAAACAAATCCTACAAGTCCGGCGTTTGCCTCTGCGATTGAAGAAACCATGAAAAACTCAAGTCAAATTGTGAGCCTGGGTGGCACTGTTAGCCTAGTATCACGCTGGCTTCCTGTGCCCATGGTTGCGGGTTCGAACCCGGCACAGGTCGATGTCATTTATGTGTCCATAAATGTGACAGGCCCATGTCAGTAGATTTACTGGCATGTAAAAGAACTGCGGGACAAAATTCCGGCACACCGGCGATGGCCACAGGCCTAAGTTGAAGTACATCCCCGTCGTTAAATAACCATATACCAACCAACCAACCCAAGTCAGATTGTCTGGCCATTAGGTTTGAGATTTAAACCCACGACTTCTTTTCTCGGCCACCTCTCTCGGATTGGTTTTATTGTGTTCGTTCCGACTGAGGTATAAGTTTACTGCATTTCACAACAATAAGATAATTATAATTTTCTTCTTTTTATGGGAAGCTAAAGATTATCATTAAAATTTTAATTTATGTATGCTCTGACATTCTGTATTTAAGCCGTACTTTCTTAGTTTTTATCTTGATACCTATTAATTTTAGAAATATGTGTAACGTAATGTCCTTTTTTAACTTCCTCTAAAACTTTACTGTGCTAAGTTTTCATGTATCGCCTACTGTAATTGAGATAGTCTATACAAATAGAAAATTAACACGAGTAAAACACTCCCAAAGTAACTTTTACAGAAAAAACCAATGTAACCGTTTTATTTTGCACAGATAGATGCTTCGAAAGTTTTTTGTTTTTAATCGTTAGATCCATTTTTTCAAAAGTAATTTTTTTTTCCAAAAGTTTTCATGAAAAGCCCCATTAATTCAGTTTCAACTTTTTCCCGTTCGATGAAATCCTAAAAAAGTCCTTGATTAAAAAAATGAGTAAATACAATGAAACATTTTCCAGCTACGTTTGTTCATAGACAGGTAGACGTCATTCCAAAAGAACTTTTTTCTATTTCTAGGCAACGTGAAACATGTTTTCCCGTCGTTATATCGATTTCGATTTTTTCTCACGATCGCAGTACTTTCTTTATGGTATGTATATGCGAGAAAGTAAAGTCAGGGATTGAAGAATTTATTGTCAGATTGAGTTGGAGGCAAAGATTTGAAGTTATCCCGTTTGAATACTTAGGCCTGGAAACAGAGTGAACGCAGTTTGCTGCTCAAGAAGTCGGAGAGAGAATAGAGCTGTAGTTGCTATGGAACTGTGTTGTGCTTGGCATAATATAGGAAGCCTCCGAAAGAAAATAAAGAATAGTCTGAGTTATTGATAAAGTTCATATTGGTAGATGATTGTAGTATAAGAGACGTAGTCCTATTTTTATTATATTTATGTCCATTGATGTTTGCTTATAGTACTATATACATCCAGAAGTTTTTTTCTTGTGGCAAATGCCCTTTTTAAGGCATGCCTATATTGTAGTTTGTTCAAAAAAATTAAATTAGTACAGTTTCCTTTTATAGATTTTTCTTCGGATATTCCCATAAGAAAAAGCAGGAAGAGACTCCTGTGTAATCTTCAGGGGAGCAAAATTTTCAGACAATCAGTTAGAATTACGTGTGACACGGTTTATATGGAAATATTTAAAACATTAAATTATACAAAAAAAAAAAAAAAACTCCGAACGAATTAAGGAACATTACACTATTATACCAATTCAAGAGGAAAAGTGAAAACATCAACGTGTCATTTTCTATTATTGTTTGTTAGCAAAAGTAGAAACATTGCTGAAAATATTTTTAAACGACAGGATATTTTATTATCTATAATAATTGTATATGAAGTAATAACTCCAAACATGTTTAAAGTATTATCGTAAACATTCGCACACAGTGGTGCGTTGTTAACTTTAGCGTGGTTAAAATTTCAGAATGTTTTTTTTAGAAATTGAGGAATTTTAAATTTCTTTCATATAGGCTTGCTTAAAATATTCAGGAAGGTACATTTCCTTATTGTTTCCATAGCATGTCAGTAATATTTGCATTCAAGCATCTTGCAATAGCGTGTCATCAATGTCACTACAGAGAAATAGAGAAACACATCCTATATAAAGATATATTGAATAATTCTGTTAGCTAAGTATAAAGTATAATACAAGAAAGAACTTTGGATTCAATCTTACCTTGTCAGAATTGGCAACGTTGCATATAAAGTCGCATATTGAGACTCCGTCGTTTAGAATACTTTCACGCATGCTGTGAACATCAACGCAAGTCACGGAGTAATTGAAATTGCCAAAACCGTACCTGGTAGCCGAATTGACTGATGTGATTCTTGCAATTTCTCATTCCTTTGTTTCTTCCCATTTGTTTTTTATTTTTATTCTTTCTTTTCTCTCTTTTTGTATCTCTTCGTATTTTTTATGTAACGTTCGTATGAACATGGGCTCATTCCTTGAAAAAAAGAAAGCCATCTGGAACCTCTATAGCCAGAACATTGTGCTTTCTCCTTGCTAGCTCCGGGATAATATCGTCACTTGATTGTCGAAATGTATCATGTCATCATGTCCATCAAGGTATGAATTGAGGAAACGAATGGAGCTACGAACAATGAAAATAATTCTATTTGACGTAACATAGAACAATATATTATTTCGGTATTTCTGAGGTGGATAAATAGTTTCGCAGTATATGCATATGAAGTGTTTTATAAGAGAATTTGCTGTTCGAGGAATGCATCCCTTTTAAAAAGGCTAGACAAATTTCTATTTATAGTGAAGAAAAAATGGGAAGCAGTTGTAGGGGATTAAAAGTCTTAAAGGCTAAAACTTATATTAAAAGAAACTTATGTTTTTAATAGTTTTGTACTTAGGTTAGGTTGTCACTCAGAAATCACACAAGTAACACACACACTCACATATGCCAAACAAGACGCGTAGGCCTATCGGATGAAGGTGATAATGACGTTCAGATGATATCGGGGTACCACAAGGGCCTGAGGTTTATTAACATTCGCCTCACAGGTGAGAAAACCCCCGAAAAACACTCATGACATTACTAAAGATAATTTTTAGTCCACATTAATGTATTTATTTAATTTATGTCATAAATCTGGTTACGTGCATAGTACTGAATGTTCGCTTGTAAGACAGTATGTCTGACTCCTTGTTAAAACGCGCGATGAATATTAGAGTACCCGGACGTTGGTAATAATTAAAGGGTCAGCAGGAAGTAAGGAGTCAGCATAATCACATAATTTTAGTGCTGATATCGTGTGTACTGCTGACCAATCTGTTAGCAATATCCAATATCTTATCCAACAGCACGTGTGGTCGGAGATAGAACTAGAGGGAAAATTTTCACTGGAAATAGAAAAGAGAGAAGGACTGCTGTTTCTGGCAACCAAATCGAAAAATCATCTTTCTTTCTTTCTTTCTTTCTTTCTTTCCTCACATAAATACGTAGTATAGTGATCAGTTGATCAAGAAATAAATCAAAATCGCGTAACACTGGAAAAACGTGCTTCATACTGCCTAGAACCCGAAAGAAGTTTGTTAACGGATATATGATTTTCTGTTATTTTTCTTGTGCTATGTTCTTTTTAAACAAATCCAAATAAAGTTATACACATAAAAATAGGACAGGCAACATAACGAGAGAACCAGATTGTTGTCGTGGATATGTCTTGAGAAAAATCGGACCTCGAAGTAGGCTATGTTTCTTGTGACTACTTACTTAAATTCTTCAGTTCCTACTAATTATTCTTCATATCTTTCTCCAAAACATTTACAATTGCTTCCCATGATAGGCTGTCGATTTCCTGTGCACATAGATCCTAATGAGTTCATTTGTTACTTACTTACTCAATGGCAATAGACAATCCCTAAGAAAGCTAAAGGAATATTATCTATTTTATGGAACCCGGAGGTTCATTTCCGCGATTACCTGAGCCCGTCATTCAATCCTATTCTGTTCTAATTTCATCTAGCCATCCCTCGCAAATCCCACTTCCCTCAAATCTATCCTAATATTGTCCTCCCATTTACGTCTAAGTCTTTCAAGTGGTATTTTCCCTTCGGGTCTCTCAGTCAATATTTTTAAAATATGTATGTCTTTCCTCACCCATGCGTGCAACATGTCGAGCCCCTTTCATCTTCCAGGATTTAATTAACCTGAAGAGTGAAGAGTAGGCCTACGGGTTTGAAGCTCGTTTTGCATAGTTTTCTGCAGTCCTCATTTTCATCTCTCTCAGGCCCACCCTGTTTTCGAGCACTCTCAGATTATGTTCTTTCCGAAGAGTAAGTGGCCATGTCTCATATCCATATAATACAACCGGCAGGATAATTCACTTATAATTTCTGTTATTTTTTATATCTGGACAGAAGACGTACACTTGAGCGTACACTTAACTTCTACCTTAACAATTACTTGTATCTGTAATTATTGCTCCCATAAATTTAAATTTATCCACTTGTTCGAACGATTTACCGACTATTCTCATATTTTGTAGCGCATTATTTTGCTACTTTATTATCTACTGAAAGGTTGTCGAAATGTGAAATGCAGACTTAAATGTAATTTTTTCAAACAACTCTATAGAATTGTATTCTGGATCCATGCGGTCAACCTCATTGGAGGACAGACAATTTATTACTAATAATTCTTACTACAACGTCTTATACACAAAATAAGTATTTATAAATACTTGTATACCAAAAAAACTATAAACAGATTCGATTCTACATTAGTAAGTGAAACAATCTAATGTACTTACTAAAATCTTTTTTAGGGCACTTTGCTTGATCTACATTTTGACGACTCTGAACTTCTCTATTGCTACACCACATGATTCTAAAAGCGACTTGCTTTGGTACTCCAACAGATTTAAGTAACTGACTTGTATTGAAGCTATCTGTAAAAAAAAAAGAGTTAATATATAAAGTACACTTAGTTATAATATTATCACCAGGGCCCGGATTTCGATGACATGTCATCTTTTTGGTACATTATGGACATTGTTCACTAGTGCAGATATTTTGATCAGATTATTAAAATAGTAATTTGAAGGTCTTTTTTTGCCATTTTCCCACACTTTTTTTATTTTCAAGCCATTTTTAAGGCTTAATATCATTATTTGGTCTTTTTGATCATTTTACGTTCGTTTTTTCCCATTTAACATTTTTCTGTAATTTTTCAAAATTTGAATTAATTTTCTGTCATTTTAGGTTGTTTCTTGCATTATGTAGAGTTTTTGTGCATTTAGTTGCATTGGATATTATCGGAACTCTAAATAAGCATAAATAAAACATATCTTGTTATAAATTTAATTTGTATATATAAATACGGTGTTCGCTGTTTGCATTTAGCCATACATATTTAACAAATTGCAAGCCTATAATTGGTTCAACAACATAAATGTAGAATAGATACAAATTTGATGAATAAACTAGTATTTTCATACACTTTTTGGGTCATTTTTTAAGTTTTGGGTATATAGTTTTGTATTTTTGCAGTCATTTTATAGCTCATATTTAAAGTATTTTTAGGTCATCAAAATCCGGGCCCTGATAATAACTTTTGTTTCTCCATGTAGCTACATATTATAAAAGACAGGATTTTCATGCATGTTTTTATATTATAAGCTTGTTACAGTTCACAAACTTGCTCAATATTCATTTCATGGCTTACTGATTCCAAAGAAGTATACTTTTCCTGTGCATATTTCAGTGGTCTATTAGCAAACCTGACAATCTCCATTTTGAGAAAAGATAGATATGCTAACTTCTAACGAAAGTTTAATGCATTTCATGGTACATATTTAGTGTGGCTGTTGCAAATGTGAGTTCCCATATAAGGGAGAAACTCATATGCAACACACACACACTAAATAAATACCAGGAAATGCATTAAACTTCCATTAGAAGTTAGCGTCTCTGCCTTGTATTGAAATAGAGAATGCCGGCTTTGCTAATATATCCCTCATTTACAAGTTTTGGCCTTTTTATGGACAATATCCTGAATAATGCATGTTTCTGGGGTTTTGGGTTATGTAAAGCATGTTTTGAAGTTGATCTAGCTTATTACTTTTATTTTTATAGTTCTGAGTGCATATTTTATATTAAATAGCATAATACTGCATTTTATAAATGTTTAATGTTGATTTTCCTGGTCTTAATGTACCCCGAATGTACCCAGAAAAGATCTAATGGTTTGCAGTCTTTCATTTGGCGTTATGATTTTAAAACACGAAACTAAGAATTAATCTATTATATTTGTTATATTTTCCGGTTTTAGGTTGTTGACAGTTTTGCAGTTAATGATGCAGCTTGCGTTAAAGTTTCTCAAGCTGCATTTAAGAATAAGAATGTTCATAACAACTTAATTTACATTAAGACAAACTTTGCAAAATTTCCTACCGCAAAAACAAGTTGGAAGCTATGGACCTACCAGTCGTTTCACAAGGTAATTTCGAAGACTTTCAAAAGTATTATAGGGTATGCATATGGGGATGTGAGTGTGCCGGCTAAAGATAAACTGGACAAAGTATCAATGGAAATCCTTCCTGATTATGGATTTTGAGTTCCATAAAAAGTAAATGTCGAAGAAAATAATTTAGCTCTACTTAGTCCCAAATGTCGTCCTTTAAAGTTTACATCTGTCACTTCTTGTGACGTAGAAAGGTTTGAATTTTGATAGTTTTTTTTCCCTTCATTGTGCATATTTGCATATATATTTGATAGTGCATGAATGCATGCATATTTAAAAATTTGGTAGTTCATGGAAATCCTGTCTTTAGTTATATAATGCACAGTTATTGATCGGACTCTAACAAGGAAATATACTAATCATTTTAATTTCAAATTACGTAACTGAAGGTAACAAAATAAGTAATACAGAACTGAATAGAGTCATTACAGTTGAAGACAGATCTATTACAAAGCTATTTTCTATTGCCGTTGTTAGAGTGCTCAATTTGGCGAAGTAAGTACTGGCTTATGTTCGAGCTGGCAACATTGCACTCATTATATTCAAGTAGTTCGCATTTAAATAGACATTCGTAAGAATACATTTCTCATTGTAACTCGTCCAGGAGCATGATCGTTAAGAGCGTACAGCGAATGTCCCTAACCCATTTGGACCCAATTTCACATGTGTAGAAAAATAAGGGGATATATTTGTATTTTCTAAAAAGAATCTCGTTCAGCTCACTTCTTCAGTCTTTAATGAACACACTTTAATAACAATACAATTGTTTATTTATTACTTCCCCGCCAAATCTCCGCTATGCTTGAAAATTGAATCATGCCGGGGGATAAGTGTATATAATTATTGTTGATTACGACTTATCTGTGTGGGAATAAAAATTGTATATTACACAGTATACTTCGAGGATAAGTCAATAAGTATCCGCACTTTTTATTTAATCTTTTGTACGTTGGCTGTACCGCTTTGGGCTCGTGCACGTCGACATGTTCATTTCTCTCCGCTTGTTTGACCATTAGCCTATAACTCAACTGAATGTTGCGCTGTTGCACATTAAACATGGCCGCACCGCTCAGCGTTTGCACTAAAGAAGTACAGCGTGCAGTGATCCGGTTTTTTGTCGTCAGTAGGTGTACCATGAGCCGAAATCCATCGAAGACTTTCCGCACAATATGGGGCAATGTTTTCCTACGGGGAAGGGTGTACGAATGGATTGAAAAGTTGTTGCATGACAATGCGCCCTCACATACTGCCGCCGGCACTCCTCAAACTATTGCGAAACTGGGTTTTGAGGTGTTAGAGCATACAGTCCCGATCTCGCCCCGTCACACTTCCATCTGTTTGGCCCAATGTCTGTTCACCACAGTCCGGAGAACTGAAGGAAGCGGTGCATATGTGGCTTGCTACTCAGCCGAAAGCTTTTTTTCTGAGGGCATCAGGAAGCTCGTGCAACGATGGATCAAGTGTATTGAGAAGCAAGGGGACTATGTTGAAAAATAAAGTAATTGAAAGTTTTGTATTGTTGTTGCAATAGATTTAAAAAGATAGTGCGGATACTCATTGCCTTACCCTCTTATTACACTATAGTGATAAATTGTTTCGTTTAAAATTACTCTGAAGTTATAGACTGCCATATAGCCATAAGAGGTGGGATTATATTATGCTGTCATATTCATAGAACATTGGAACTAAAAGGTTATATTTTATGTTTTCTTTTTGTGCGTTATTCATTGATTTTATTCAATCAAACACTTGTTCATGTTGTAGGCCTATTCTAGAGCTCAGAAAGAATTTTTTTGTCGTCAGTGGTAGCTTAAATTTAAACACTGACTGAAGCAGACCTAAAAATGTCTCTTTACAGTGAAGACTGTGTTTCACTCAATATAATCTTTCACTTGCGGATAAGGCTAGTGATAACGAAAATATTCACGATAATCTAATGAAAAGTCTTGAACATTACAATTGCAGAGCTGATGATATTATACAGGAATTATGGAACTTAATTTTGAATATATCGATGCAAAAGTGGAATGCAGCACCGATCTAAGGATGCCAAAACCAATATTTCAATCACTAGCCTATCTTCATAAAAATCATACAATAATTCATTGATTTCATAAAGGGAGATTATGAGAAAAAGATCCGTGGGGTCAATTGATAGGTCATTTTCCATTGTCCACCAACTGCTTGAATTGATCGGATCTTGCTCGATGCTTTGTAAGATTGATGATTATTATGTTACCAATTTATGGTCACCATAAACAAATTAGTAAGATAATAATAATATTATTATTATATTGTGTATCAGTTTTCTTTTATTTAGTACACGATCGGCTGATAGATCAAATGAGGAACAGCCGTGCGCGCGCACCAGGATTGAGATCGCTAGCATTTACATGGAATTCGACCTGAATTATATTTGCAGACGACCTGAAGATTGTAGTGTGAATACGAGATAAGACAACACACGTTTCGTCCTTCAAGTATGAGATTCCGTCTGGTCTCTTGTGAACTACAAGGAAATGCATGGATTACTTTCTCTAGTGTAACTCACCGGAATACTTCTAAGTAATTACCGGTACAGGAAAACGTCAACCAGTATCTGAGACGACCTTGACAATGCCATTTATACAGTAGAGTTGAGTATGGTCAGGCCGGGTGACCAGAAGTCCTCTTTTTCGCCGACATGCCCCCAATTTTACGTCTCTGCCCGCGAACAATTTTTTGGTATTCCAAAAGTCATCCTTTTTGGTAACAGTCGATGACTTCGTCGTCCAGCCTAGGCTCTTTTCGGTATAGAGCAGGGTCTGCGAGCTGGTACTCATTGAGTACCTAAAGCATTCCGAGCAGAACCGAGCTATTTTTTAATCAGTTTCCGAGTTAAGCTCCAGATCGATTCATTAAGCAGGGCATAGGGAAGAACAATGGTCTGGTTTGATAAGCATATGTGAAGGAATATGTGGATAGTGTTATTTGTCATAGCTCACTGTATTGCAACTTCCAAAGCCATATATGAACAATATAAAACAATATATTGTCATGAGAACTGATTTTCATTTGATAAATTATTTCTAATAATATATTACCATAAAATAGGCACTAAGTTGGGCTTTACTCCGGTACCGGTAAACAGATTTGGTCCAATATCAATAGGCTTCTTCCCACGGACGTTATAATTGCGTATACCATGTTTCGTGAAAATCTGATGAAGCGTATTTGAGTTAACGCGCATACAGACACGGATAGACGGGCAGAAATTTTGACGTATCCCACACAATCTTATGAAGTACCTTCTGGCACTTAATAAAAGTACATGAACTGGCTTGGACCGAACTGAGATTGTGTTATTAATCAATGCGCATTTAAATTATTTCTGTTTCCAAATAAGTTATATTGCATAAAATAAAGTGTTTTAATTCTATTCACTGACAGGTGACTAATTATCACTCCAGTAAGGAGCTGACTTTTTATCTGATAAAATCCCATTTGTGTGTTCCTAGCAAGCAAATTATAAGATAAACGACCGAGATTGGTCGATATCCGAGGCACTTGGACAACGTGATTTAAACAATAAAACCATCAGAGGGTATGCAATGATCCAAAAAGTAAAATATCCCTGCATAAGGCATGCTGTAGTAAATATTACTTTCATTATCAACATGTTTTCTATCTTCATTAAATTTTTAATGTTAATATTAGGCTATATTACATTAATAAAATAAAAATTCGACAATTTTCTCCAGAAGGATATTTATTTAGCTCTAGGTATTGCAGTGTTAAATATTCTGGGTAACATAACATTAATGTTTTCATTATGTACCTAATTGTAATTTGTAATTATAATACGCAGGGGTGTAAATTACTTTATTCTGTCTATGACAAGACTTTTCGTCCTGAAAACATTTGAACGTACGCTATATTTACCCATACAACATTTGAAAAAGACATTTTTTGACCGTACCGTATAACATTTTTTAACATTTTTTTTTTCTGTAGACCCTTGACCGAAAACTAGATTTTCCCCACACACTATTTGAAGGAGAAAAATACATCAGGGCTGCTGCGGGCAGTTAGTTGAGTCACTCGGCTTTAAACAGTGAAGTCGCGGGTACAATCCCATTGAGATCATTGGGATTTTTCAGTTAGCTTTATCATCCATTTGTGATTAAGTCACTGGGATCAGATTACCAGGAGCAGTCTTACCTTTTCAATGTACCAAATGTTTGGAATACTAGGAACCCTAGGACTCTACGGTCTGTGATGGAGAACATTTTACTCACACAGAACAAACACCATATTTTTTCTGCACATCATTCCCACATAAATGCGTTATTGCAACTAATTTGCATATGAACTTTTCTTAATATACGCGTAGGCCTACGCCATAAGGAGGGGAATAAGGATAAAATGCATCCTTGAATTAGGACATAAGGATGTTCATAATTTGCAGAGTTGGGACATTTGGAAAGTAGGATAAGCAAGTACGGTACTGTACTTGGCAACATAAGATATTATGTATGAAACCAGACACCCATTACTTGCAAATGATGTAATCCCCCGCGTTGTCACTTTCTGCATACTTTTTTGTTTCGTTCCAGACTAGAAGCAGTCTCGTAAAATACAACTTGGCAAGTGTCGGTACAACACATCAACAGTTACATTTCGCAATTACAAATTTCTTGTATTCCTTAGTAACCTAGGAGTGTTATTTCTAACAAAACAGTCTTACAAAATTACAGAACAACTGAACTAAAGTCCTTACTGACTAGGCCTACCTAGGTATACTGTGACTGCCTGAGAAACGTCTCTTAAAAATTATCTGACAGCTTGCACATTTATCGTGAGATTAGATATTATACGATGGCTATTTTTTTTAACCTCCGATGGGGCATAAAATGAAAACCACAGTGAAAATAAAAACGGTTTTATTTGGAACATTTAGGTACACCTTCTAGCTACTTCTCTACAGAATCGCGCTCAGATTGAGACATTTGTCGAAGCGTGGTGCAACTTTCAAATACCCTCTTCATAAAAGCTTGCCGCCAGCGTATTGAGAAAGGTCTTCACGATATTTTGAAGTGTTTTGAAATTCTTCGTTGGTGTGGAAGCTCTGTTCTCCCAGATCTTTCGTCAGCTTCCGAAAAAGATGAAAGTCCCTCGGCACGGAAATGAGTTTTTGAAATCCATCGTGACAGGGGATGAAACGAGGTTTCGTTGCCACAATCCAGAATCAAAAGAACAATCCAAACAATGGATGCATACAAATTTCCCGAACAAACCCAAGATCTCAATCGGAGCGCGACTATGTAGAGAAGTAGCTAGAAGGTATACCTAAATGTTCCAAATAAAACAATATTGATTTTCACTGTGGTTTTCATTTTATGTCCCATCGGAGGTTTAAAAAAATAGCCCTCGTATAATGCACAGTAGAATCTCGTTCACCTAGCTCTCATTGATCCGGATCTCTGGTTCATCCGGATCGCTTTTTCATTAGGATTTTTTAAATACTGTACTGAAGATCGCCATCTCATGGGCTAGGGATACAGTACAGTACATTTATTGTGTGTGACATAGGTCACCGGTCTCCTGTGGATATTAATAGACATAATACAGAAATCTTAGAGGCCAATGTCGGAAGTTCTCAGCAAAAAATGTTACTTCTACAAAGGCTTCAAAGTCAGTTACCTCAAAAGCAAATTTTATGACACTGGCCCTTTTAGAACCAAGCCACAGAATTTATTTATTGCAACCAATGCATGTTATGATGAATGGAGCAACGGTAGAATGATATATGGCAGGGGAAAAGGAACACCCCGAGAAAACCTTCCCCAACCCCATTTTGTCCACCACAAATTCCACATAGATCTACCGAGATTCGATAAAGGGTCCCAGCGATGGAGGCGGTCTAACCACTCAGCCATGGGGACGGCCTCACAGTTGTTTAATGTAGTCCTATTCTATTTCAATAAAGTAAAAGATTATACTGTACTTAGATTTATGAAATTTTATTTAATTAACGTTTTCATTTACCTAAATGCGAGAGCATTCTCCCATAAGGCCAGTCCAGACTGTAAACAAATGTTTCGGAACAGTGTTGAACAAATGTTCAACAGCTAGGGTTTGTTTTGGAACTGTTTCACTAATGTTACAGAACATGTTTAAATGGAACTGTTCTCAAACACGGTCCCGTCAACCAGAGACCTCGCATTTAGTTATTGATTCGACTAATTCAGTTATTTGGTTGTAATGTGGAATCAAGAGAAAAATGTGGAATAGAAAAATTGTGATGTAACATGTGGTGAATACAGGAGTGGGAATAAAAAGGGTGATGCTTATGAAAATTTTACGTAATAATGCAGTGTAACACTTGCTGAAGTTGAAAAGAAAGTGCTTATGCTAAAATCCCAATTTCGACGGGAACACAAAAACTGCAAAATGTTAAGAAAATTGATTCTTCATCGAGAAGTGCAATTGTTCGGGTTTATTTCTTGTGCGAGGAAGTGAACCGAGAGGAACTCAAGTACTGACAGCAAAGAAACAGAAGAGTAAAGTAACATTTCTAAAACCTGCTCCGTCTTAAAATTGTAAGTCACTCAATAGCTCATTGCCTTCCGTTAGTGCTTTTCATATCCACCACCTCTTTTCTTTACTTCATTCCTTCGACCGCTAAGTAAAAGAAATAAATTGGCAGCACAAATTGCGATGACATCACTGGACATGATGATCACTTGAGATTGAGAAACACCGAAACACTCACTTAAGTCTGGACGCGGAACATTGTATGCAGATTGTTCCGAAAGATTGTTTCGCTACTGTTCATAAACATTCTTCAACATTGTTCCGAAACATTATTTACAGTCTGGACCTTTACAGTTGGCGCACTCCAATAAAAATATTAACATCATTTTGAATTTAGTAATTATTTAAATACCAGAAGTAGAAATTTCGTGAAATTATTTTCAGTGAGTAATAAAATGACTTTATTAAATTAGTTTTATTTCGCTAGATTAAAACTCCTGCAGAAAAATATCACTTAATGAGTGATGACTTTCCCATACGTGCGTAAAGGAGGGACAGTTTCAATTAGCACGTCCATAAAACCCTACATTATAAGTGATCAGATGAAGGCTTTGATACTTCTTACACTGAGAGAATGTATGTAATTTATAAGAATGCCTCGGAGGTGCATTCTCTTTGCCTTTATCACGGTCTATGTGAAATCTGGAGCTTGATGTATCGTACATCAACATAAAACTAGTCGTAAAGTGTAATGATGATATATGGATTTTACGATCAATTTTAAACGGCTGCAGTCGTTAGCAGTTAAACACCCACTTACAGAAAAAAAAACTTGTTGGAATGTTTGATTCCAACTACACGTAAAGTAGTTCTAATTTATAGCCTACAGTAGAATCGCTTAATTTAGAAAGGCCACAGGTCACAATTTTAAAATCTTACAGGAGAGACAAAAAAACTGTTTAAATTCGTTTGGTTTGAAATCTTTCTATACGATTAATTTACGTAAGTAAAATCATCCGTGAAGATCTCCAGCACACTTTGAATGTTATTTTTGGCACTAAACAAGAGTTATTTTTTAAGATTATCCGCACGTGATCCACAACACTTCTTCAGAGTTCTCTCAAAGAGTGTGGTCTGGAATGATGTATACTCAGAACTCTTGAGGGCAACTGAAAATCTACTTGATAAAGAAGGCCACAAATAACCACCATGCTGTCGGCATTCTGACAACAGTCCCTTAATCCTTCCATGTGCCAGTGAAGTCGAAAGACGGAGGTAGATGACGCAGCGGTTGGATGGTATAGACTGTGCCATAACATGAAAGCCTCAGTTCTTGGAGCTGCCCATATAACACTTCCCCCTGCTACTTAACTGTAGAGATTACTGATTACACTATCAAGTTTTATTTCTTTTCTACAGATTGTTTAGTATCCTGTATCGTGTTGAATAGTTGCACTCGCTGTGTTAATGTTATAATGTTCCTTTTCTGACCCAGGTGTAAAAATGGCTATCAACGTCACATCACAAGAATGTGTAGGCCTACTCTCTAAATACACTGACTCGGGAATTAGTGAACAATAAAGGACCCTAGTGAGGAAGGAACTCGTGTGTAACCATTCCGCAAAATCAGACCTGGTCTTGGGAGGTGGAGTGAGACGAGGCTGTCATGTTAAGGAACAGTCTATGGACCCTATGAGTTGTAGCGCCACAAATAATGGTCGTATCTATCTGCCTTTCATTCTTTCCGTTAATTTATTGCTTTCTTCCTTTGTTTCAATCTGTGATCTGTTTCTTTTTGTCATTCCCTGTTACAGGGTAAAATAATTTTAAACCCCCAAATGGCAGAATTGGGGACATGTGGTCAGCATGCAGACACCCACGGCCGTTAGCTCCTGAATTTGAATCACGAGGCTGAGTGCACCCCGTTTTAGACCTCCCTACCCCTACCTCAGAAAAATCCGATGAGGTACCGGGAATCGAACCAGGGCCCGGGCCGACAGATCTCATGTCAGCGACGATCACCACAAGACCACGCCGGAGGTCTTCCAGACTTCCCTACCTCAGAAAAATTCGAGAAGGTACCGGAGGTCGAACCTGGGCCTGCGGAACGGTAGCCAGCGACGCTAACCACGAAACCAGGCAGGTGGTCAAAATGTATGCATGTATTCATGGAACCAAAGAATTCTATTTATCGTCGAACATTACATTAGAATGTTTTAGTGGAAAAATTCCTCTGACACCAGAATTCAAATCCGTGATACTCGTGGAATTATTCCTTTTGTCTGTCTTTAACTGTTAGTTTATTCCATTACTTTCTATTATTAATTAAAGTTGTATTTTTTAATTTACTGAAATTCAGTACTAAAAAAGACTTAACCAAAGTGAGTTGTTTCGTGCGTTGAATGGATTGTGCAAGGCTGGTTTAACAACAATATTGGAGGAGAAGATCGTGGAGGTGCTGTAACGGTTGAGAGGCTGCGTATTTGCAAACACATGCCTTTGACTGAGAGAAAGGATGAGCCATTGCGCTTTCTATTCATGTAAGTTATTTGTACCTAATCACAATGCATCCCACGACTTCCTACTTCTGCCTTCCCCAACAAAATATGTTAGTCATCAGGCATCGCATTGTAATCCCTTTAGACGAAAGCGCACAGAAGTTTGAATTTTCTACATTTCTCAATAGAACAATCTGAAATTTGAATATCGTGTTGGTGTACTTAGCCGAGACGGTGAGGTCGGTGGGGCTTCCAAGTAATGCCTTTAGGGAAGGGCAGAGTTGTGGATAACATTATGAGTTTAAACAGTACATGGAGGGATTCCTATACTGCTATTGAATTTATTTTGGTATTTTGACATTGGTTAAGGGATGATAGAAGCGTTTATTTAACCATTTTGGTAAAAAGATCGGGATTTTTTTATTTTAGTGCAAAATTTTGTGCCGTTTGGACGCACGGAACAGGTGCTGCTGACACAATTTTTAAACCTCATTGCACTTCCAACTGTTAGTGCATGCAAAGCTTTAATCGCCGTTTTCTCAGCATAAATTTGTTTGTTATTATGCCACATTCAAAATCTATCTTCTCCCATAAAGATAGAGATGCAGCTTTGATTTTATTACAAGCTTTGAATTTTTCACAATATTTTTAATAATGTGTGCAATAAAATTTCTAATCAGGTTTTCTGTCTAGGCCTTAGTTTTTTTAACTTTTAGTATAATCCCAGGATTTTTTTTTTTTACTTTTCTGGTTATTGTTTTAATAAAAAGTACAATCCATAAAAAATCCATCAGTAAATTTCTAAAGCAAGCATACAAGGTTCTCATATAAAATATTCAGTCGCCACGACCTATAAAGTTATAATGTTAGTGAATCGCCTACGAAATGATCGTAGGAGTAAAGAAATAGCTTGGATGTGAAACGAACATTTTATCCAAGGGTTGTTTTTGTGTTCGTCTCGTTGTTAAAATTATTTTTTGTAAATTTAGTTTTTTAAATGATTTTCCTGTATTTTCTGTTTCACTTTCTTTTAACGTACACAACTACTTAAGCCCGAGGCTGGACTAGAACCCGTAGCTTCCCTCACCACGGCTCCAAGTCACGGCTCCACTAAATATTTCCAAAATATTTAGTTGGTTTTAACAATGTTTACAAATTAGTTGGTGCCATGCAAAAAATACATACTAGTCATTAATACTTTTATTAAGTGTAGTTCAGTACGGATGTGTTTATTTATTTGCATATTTAAAAGGGGTATAAGCTCTAATATTTTACATGTAAAGAATAAAATAAAGGAGGGGCTAGCTCTTCATTATGCCCAATGACTGTAATGTAACAATGTAACTATAATGGCGACTAAAATCATTGGTTCGGCTAGTGTCTTCAGAACTTTCATACCCTGGACTAGAGTTATAAACATTAACGTTGAGGTAAGCAAGGAGCTGGCTTCAAGTCCGATCCAGTGGAATAAAGTAGTACCAGTGAGCTATCGCGGCATGGTGTAATTAACTTTAGTAAGTGCAACTTCAGTTGAACTGGATTAACACCGGTTTAAATAATCGTCCGCCGGAAACCATACATCATTTTAAAATACTGGAAGTGTACTTTCTTTTCACCAAAGCTGAATTAAATCAGTGATTTACAGAGCGTGGAGTATCATTGTTAATGGAACCAGTACTCAAAACATTAACTTACTATTGCGATATGAAGAGTAGCGGAAATAGCAAATCCAGTGCAGTAACATTTGGAATAGCAGCAGTGGTGATTGTAATAGTTATTTATGAAAAAATGGTAAAATTATTTTACCATGTGTATCATACATTATTTTTGGACAGCGTTTAATATTCCTGAAACTATAATTTTATTGCGTACCGTGCAATCATTTTTGCTGAACATCTACCTGGTATGCACTTGCGCAGATAGCTGTTATTGATTTTCTGGGCATGGCTGTCAACATAGGAGATGGAGTGGGCAACGATTTTCTGCCACTAAGTAATTATTTCTTGCGATTACCGTGAGAATTTAGCATTTAAAAAGGCATAATGAATTTTCACATTCTCAGTTTTTATCAAACTGATCCTATTTTAATAATTATGTGCGAATATTTTAAACTAATGAGATTTCCATGTGATACCATTATAGGTAACCCTGGAGTGCTATAATTTTATATCACTCAGTGGCCTAATTTTCTCCTTTTAATTAATATCATCTCCCATTGAAAGTGCTTCTTTTACCTTGGACTGTTTAAAAATATGTTTAAGCTATCTTAAGTTTTAAAAGGAAGGCGCATTAAATCTAGCCGAATGATTGGGCACGTCTTAAATTAGTAATATATAAATCCACCGTTGAAATTGTCCAATATACCGATCACGTCATTTATTTTTGTGACGAGTTTTTGATTACAGATGACTTTACGAACAGGTTTGTGCATTTCGGTGGGAGTATTCGAGTTGTATAGCAATGATTGTACGTTAACATGGATTTGCAAGAAGTGCAAGTGCAAGTTAGAAGAAACAATGGGCAGGAAACTATAATACCTGAGTGTTACCATTCTTATAAATCGTGTTTTGAGCATATTATAGTGCTCGTCTTTTGAAGTGAAGTATTTATTTGAAGTTCAGGTATTTGAGAAGCCGATAGACAATACATAAAGTTAGGTACCTACGATATTTTATTTCTACTACTAGGTGTCACTTTAATATTCCAAGCAAAATAAGTAGAAAATAAGCTATAATAAACCTGGCACTGCAGTCTCCGAAGGACCTTGACCGCCTCCGATTTTAGTTACGCTTAATTTCCGCTAGAGGACAGAGGGGCAGATGGAAAGACCATCACCTCCACGACCATCTACAGGAAACTAAGGTATTGTTTGGACGTGAAAAGATAGGGGGAATTTGGTCTAGGGACTCTAATGAAATTAGGCTTGGAGTTCCTTAATTTGCTATGAATCTACTTCATGGGACCCATGGTTTATAGTCCCTCCCGTAGGATTTCCTTCCCAGATTTTTATGTCCTGAAAAGTCCTAGGTTTGTACCCTTGACCTTGGGATCAAGCGGCGGGAAATCAGGTAAAAAATGAAGGCATGACAATAAAAAATACATCATAGTGCGTTGTTCTAATTGAATCGGTCATTGCAGGAATGGGTAACTCAAGAAAATCGCGAAAATTAGTTAAGACTGCCATTGCTCTTACTAGACCTAACTTACACGCATATTTCCATAAAGAAATGGGACAAGTCTGCTCGATCTCAACGCACATACGCATACCATTCATTGTAGGAATCAGTAGAGGACGTGCGTTCAGATATCTAACAATGCACTGTAAAAACTGAACAAATGATTCTGTACAGTTACAATTTATTTTTAACTTGTGTATTATTGCACTATTTTATATGTCATCATTGTGTACTAGTTTTCAAGAGAACTTTTACTTCCAAATAATGCAAAATCATTAGGCCTATCACAAAATGTTGAGACATTTCTGTAATAGCAATAATGGTTAAAATGCAAAAAAAGTAATTATGTAATTGGTTAAAAGAATGACACTCTCTTCATCGTAACTAATGCAATTTAGTTTGTTTTCAAATATTAAGTATTCAAAAACTTTGAAATTTCATTATTTCCAATTGTTTTTAACAATTCATCGCAGAAAGGGGATGAGAAAATCTAGGAAATTGTTTGAGAAGTCGGACATCAAACATGCTTCGCAATACTTCGCTATTTATAAACGTACTTCAAAATATAATTACCAAGATTGCTGCATTATTGGAAGAAGGAAACTCTTTTTATTCATTATCTCAAAAGTAAAATTTTATAATTTATCCCCTTTCTGAAATGGCTGGTTCAATTATTAGCAATATTCGCCGGGAAGGTTTTCACAAGACCGCAGTTGTCCATTACTAAAACCGTCCTACATTTCCTTCACTGAAAGGGAAAGCTCCCTATCCATTATGCCACAACGCTAGAATAATTCGACAAAATGATTGCCGGTGGTAATTTCTGAACCGAAGTGAATGGTTCCTGCCGTGCCGAAAGTGATGTGGAAACAAGCACTTATTTACGTAAGCTATTGTATGAAGATATTGAAATTGCTGATAGACTTGACTTCGATACCCTGCACATGACGCAATGTGATGAAGGAAGATACGTCTCTCTGAATGGAGACAATCTGGGTCATACAGGCTAGCGTAGCGCAGAGAAAGTAAACAGAATCTGTTGAATCATCTGAATAACGCCGAAATGACGGAATGCAAAACGAGTTTGTACGATTACCTCATTCGCACCAATTATCTCAAGTCACAATGTCTTAAATATTATGTTGTTTTTATAATTTGCGGTTTATAGTTTACTTTTTAATACTCAAAATAACTTCCATCAGCATCATCTCTTACTATTAGGCCTACACATATTCTTCCATCCGCTGTAAATAATAATGCTTATACTTTGTTATACCTTGGTATATGTGTCTTCAAATGTTTGCTAAGAAAGTTTGATATTCAGGCATTACATAAAATACCTTTGTATAAAATGCCGAACGACTTTTGGCAATTATTCCTAGGCTTTGTATATATTACCTAGGCGTTACATGCATGCCATAGGGTACGCGCAAGACGGAACCGGGATGGTCGCATGGCGCAGGCAGCAGGAAGAATGAAGTCATGTCTTCTTACGAGGGTGAACAAGACGCCGCTTGGATGGTCTCTTGCCAGCCATCTGGCCAGGCCGCAGTTTGCTGGTAGAACGCTAGCCCTCTTTTATCATGCGACCGGCCGCTAGCGTGTAGTCTAGATTCAGGCGTTCCACGTGTGAATTTTGCAATCGCTCCACAAACAATGGACTGTTTATAAGATACATCCTTTGTAATAACCTCAGACCACCAAAATAAATACTGTTACTACTCAATGAAGGGGTTGTAGAGATCAGTCATGGCTACAGTTACTGATTTGTTTATATTCAGTATTTTTGTATAATTTATAGTAACCTAATAATTTTATATTATGTTAATTTTCGTGTTGCGGGGTTAAGTGTGTTCGTTTTATTATCTTCTTGTGCTCTGAAGATTGAATATAACGGTCGCACCAACTCAAGAAAATAATAATAATAATAATAATAATATATAATAATAATAATAATGTTTCTAACCATACATTGGTTCTCCATCTCAAACCGATTAAAAAAGTATTCCCTGCCACAAAAACTATTTTTTTTGCCGAAAAAAGTTTTTACTCCATTTTTTTGGCGAACTTTCTGTCCTAGTTTACAACAAAAACTTTTAGAACAAAAGCTGTGGAGCATTAAATTTACTATAAAATACATATTCAATTTAGAAACTCTGTGAGACAGTGAAATACTCTTGTGACATATTTAACTAATGTGACATATGTGATTTAGCTTCCTGTAATGATTTTGAATTCATAAACTCATTCCCATTGTCTTCTGTGTCTTCAAAACCTTATGAATGAGAAGATAATAACAAAGAAATAAAAATAAAATGAAGATAATTCCGAAACTTAATCCATAACATGCGACCTGCCAGCTAGCGACCACGCTGCGTCTTGCGGACACACATTTCATGCCCGGCGCCTGGCTCAACAGCGTAGCGACCAGGAAGGGGACCAACCAAGCCGCGTCTTGTTCGAACCCATACTCTGTCACGGTTGGCTGGTTGTGTGGTTTTTAACGACGAGGATGTACTGCAACTTAGGCCTGTGACCGTCGCCGTTATGCCGGAATTTTGTCCCGCAGGATTTGTCTTATAGGCCTGTAAATCTAAAGACATAGGCCTGTCACATTTATACACACATGTCGTCGAAATGAAATGAAATGAAATCCGCAACCTTGGGTACAGAAAGCCAGCACGATACTGACTGCGCCACCCAGGTCGACTGTTTCTAAATGCAACAAGAAATATTATGTTAAAGAATAATTTAATATTTCATTGACATTTTAAAAAGCTGGTATAGAGACACAAACAATAATTAAATACGGAAATATCCTCAAAAAATCTGAAATGTTTCAAGAGCAGCTTAAAAATATATTAATAGGCTAGGCTGCTCTTGAAACATTTCAGATTTTTTGAGGATATTTCCGTATTTAATTACTGTTTGTGTCTCTATACCAGCTTTTTAAAATTCTTCGCAACCAACCAATGGTGGTTCCATGTGGAATTTGTGATGGACAAAATGGGGACGGGACAGGCTTTCTCGGGATGCTCCTGTTTCCCCTGTCATATGCCATTCCACCGTTGGTCCATTCATCTTAGTGTGACCATTTGGTTGCAATAAAGAATTCTTATTACAATGGGTCAGCACCAAATGAATGATGTAGGAATCATTCATTCCTACAGAGCAGCAGTGCATTTAGATTTGGATGAAATAGCAAATGGGTTCATCATTAGCAGGGCCCGGATTCTAATGACATGTCATCTTTTTATTGATGCTTAATAGACATTGCAAACTTGTGGATAAATCCTAATCATGGCCTCTAGATTATAGAAATACATTTTTATTAGGTCATTTTTTGTCATTTTATGCAATTTTATATTTTTAGGGCATTTATTTCAATTCTAGGTCATTATTTTGTCATTTTCATGTCATTTGCTTCATTATTTTGTCATTTTCATGTACTTACATTGAGTGTATTAATTTTTTTTCGTCGCTAGCGGTGCTGTCTTTGAAGTGTTGTTATTTTAATGCTTGAAGGAAAAATTCGGTGTTAAAGTGTTGACATGTCCCAGTCGGAAGTGAGAATCAAAGAAACGGTAAAATTTTGTATTATATTATTATTGTTATTAAATTGACTTGGCACCAGAGTCTGCCACCTGCTTGGATTTGAGAGTGCAAACTACTCTTTACCCTCAATAAACAACAATATAATCCGGCAGACCACAAAAGGATGTGCCAAATTTTGACTCACCAGTGCCTCAGTGCCAGTATAATTTTCCGTGAGAAAAGAACATTCACAACATTACAGTTATTTACAGTTTTTACAATTATGTACAAACTAGTCTATAAATTTGTGTGTACAATAATAATTTGTTATAAATGAAATATCGGTTTTTAAGTCATTTTTTATAATTATTAAGTCATTTTATAGGCCATTTTTCAAACAATTTTAGGTCATCAGAATCCGGGCCCTGCTTATTACTATTTATAAGAAAAGTTAAATAATACACGGAACAATGGAAATAATAGACGTGCATTTACAAGTTCAGTATTTTATTATTAAATAAAATAATTACATATTTGACAAATAGAGATTAAATAAATACAATTTTAAGTTTTGATTTCGGGGGGGGGGGGCGGACCCATAGATCCCCTTCCCTAAGCCATTGTCCGAGACGTGGAAACGACAACCAGCAATAATGTTTCCGCAGAGTGGGACACATGAATTAAAAAGTGGCCGGTACGATATCCCTCTTGATTTGAATACAAGCCTTGCACTTACACTCGCATGACCTACTTTCCCCTGTCAGTCTCAAGGTCGCACTCGTCTTCAGAGGAATCTCTTCTCTCCAGCGCCGCTTCCCAGAAATTATTTGAATAGTAAATTTCAAAAGGCATCAGCCACGGTACTAAAACGCTAGTGATATAAAAACCAAGATTAGTATTTTCTCTGATTGTTTGTTATGCTTATAAACGGCAGTTGTGACTATTACTGATCAGTACCGTCGCCTCAACCAACTGTGCCACGGATCACCCAAAGTGGAATATTTCTAAAAAATAAAGATAATAATTTACACGAAAACCGGCGTACTTTTGAAATAAAAACATCTTTCTTTACCTTCGCTCTCATCACCCTGGCTCGATTCCCGGTCGGGACAAGATTCCTGTGTTTTTTCTGAGTTTTTCCTCACCTTTGAGAAGAATATCGGGAAAATTTAGGCCCTTCATCTCATCCGTGCCTTGTTCGGCATGAGTGGTGTGTTTCTTCCTATGTGTTCGTGTTATCTCGGAGGTGGCCCCTGCATTGGGCTGACCACTTATGCGGGGAGGCCATCCCCCTCAATGACCTTCTATTGTCAAAAATGCTCGTCTAAGGGTGGCGGTAAAATTGAGCGAAAGAGAGAAATATATCTATCTCGAAGTGCAAAAGACAGCATCCTACAACAACCTTTATTTTATGCTGCCTAGGCCTTTCGGCACACTTATATGACCCTCAGGGCATCTTGACGTGCTGGTGACAAACATTAAACATTTTGAAAATTTAATTATATATCAGAGTGACGAGATTCCAAGAAATGTAATTTTAATTTTTTAATTAATGCATCTACGCCAGCACAGCAAAATGCCCTGAGGATGATATATAAGGATGTCGAAAGGCCTAGGCAACATACAATAAAGGTTAATTGAACATTTTATTTTATTTTTTTGATCGAGATCAACGGTATTACATAATGTATTTTAACACTTCAGCATGTTACGCAAAATGGAGTCATTAATTGTCGAGAGACATATCGGGGGGGGGGGGGGGAAACGCTAATCTTTAGCATAAGCCCTACCTGGCTGAACAGAATGAAGGTAGTTTTGAAATCCACTGAGTATTTGCTGTAAAATAATTGCTAATGACTTCAAGTATTTTGTAAGATCGTAATATTGTTATGAGAGACATCTATCCTCCGTTTTAATGCAGACATTTGCGTTGTCACGTAAGCACTTATGTGTCAGCTTTCAAGTTTAGTGCGTTAAAGGCATTCAATGCCTTCTTTCAAGGTAGAATATAATATTCAGTTACACGTTATTACTATGTCCAACATATGTAGGATACATTATTAATCACAGCCGAGGAAATTTTTAAAACTGAATTTTCAGTTTGAATCAATGACCAATCCGGTGTAAAAATATGTAAAATTTCAAACAATGATCGCTGCCTATCGCCTTACTTCAGTAGTTATTTTAATCGTTAGTTTTTGTCACGCCTACGTTCGGTTGTTTTTGTAAGTTATGTGAATTAGTGCCAGTGTAGCTTCTTCCACGTAAACTTAATCGCAACATCTAAAGAAGAGGGACTTCCATTATTAATTATTTTTTTCATCGTTGCTGCAATGCACAGTGGTCCAAAACGCGAATCTAGCGGGACAAAATTAATTTTGGTCACCCTTTAAATGGGCCCCTAAAAGGAGGAAGGCTGGTTGGGAACTGTAAGCACTTCGGACATTTGGTCCATTGTGCCTACCCCCGGGAATCGAGCGATGTGCATGCCCAACGGCCCCCCGTCGTCAGAACCCACCGCGAGCCCCCACGTAACTCCCCTGCATCCAGCAGATACCATTACCATGACACGTGTGCCGCTGCCTCGGTACGTCTTGACCAGAGCATACCAGAGCCCCCAAATTGGCGCCACACCGTCCAGCAACCTCATGATCACAAGCCAAGGGGCAGGACTGGAGATGCCCACAGCAGGTTCTGCAGCGGGGGAAAACCGGAAGCCGGGAAAATGAAAGATGAAGTGGAGAAGGAATGAATGAAAGGGAGAAACGGGAGAATCTCCAAGAAAGTCCCCTAAATCGCGAATTCGTCCACCACGAATGAGGCGCCCGCCTGCCTCGGAATTTGAATCCGGGACCGCTGACATGCCACCACGCGCTAAGCCAACGCGACGGCTATATTTTATCCTAAGTGATATACCGAGAGGTCCGGAATTCGGACCTCTAATTATATTTATTATGATTATTTAGCCAATACTTACAGAATTTAGGTAAAGTGGTAAAGTAATAAAGTGTTCCCTGTATGGATCATGGAGACCCGTAGGGTTTTTGGGAGGTTGAGACTCCCAGATTGAGAAATCGGCACCTGAAGGTGGCAATGTTGTCAGCCATAGGCACCGGCCGCTTTTTACTCCCAGGAATACTCCTGGTACTCATTTCGTACAGAATTTAGAGCAATACAATAAATAACTAAAACATAAAAATGAATAAAACGCATCGGCTTCACTCCATATTTGTGTCATTGTAAGAGAGACCATCGATATGTTATACATAGATAGCCGATGTCGAGGAATCTATATATTATTGCGATGGTCCCGTCGGAAGTGACTATTAACACGTTTTCGTCACGGAAAGCAGCTGTTTTAGTTTCGTCTTAACTTTCTGCGACTACTAATAATAGGGGAATACGGACATACTAATTGAATGAACAATTACTCAAAACATAATTATCATTGGTAATCCCACGAGTGTTTATGACTTTATAGATCGCAGGAGCGAATTTATCTGATGAAACTCGTAAACTCGCGTTGGATTTATTAAGACTACTCCATGTATAAAATGTAACGGATTATACAAATAATAATTACTTTCGTGCTTTGTTATACATAAAAAAACTAACAGCTGCAAGATCACGGCATACAATTAATCAACCATCCACGAATCGGTTCGAGTTACCATGTTGTGACCAATGCTACCATTGGTGCATATAAGACATAGTTAACCTAATCCAGGTAAGCTAACAGCAGAACAGAACAAAAGCAAACGAACTGGCTTGCACCGAATCGAAATTGTGTTTTAATGAATGTACATTTATACTATTTCAATTTCCAAACAAGTTATGTTGTATAAAATAAGTGTTTTCGGTCATCTGATTGGCAGCATGTGACGTATTAATCACAGCACGTTTTATCTGACAAAATTGCATCCTTGCGATCCGAGGATATTATAAGATAAACGATCGTGATTGTCTGTATCCGAGGAATTGCTAAACGTTATTGGTCAATATCAAACACGCGGAATATAAGTGGAATAGTCTCAACAATATTGACTGGGAGACCTAGACGTAGGGGGGAGGACAATATTGGAATATATTTAAGGGAAGTTGGATTTCCGAGGTAGTTGGATGGAGTTAGCGCAGATTAGGTTTGAATGGCAGGCTCATGTAATCGTGGAAATTAACTTCCAGGTTTCTTAAAATATATAATTTTCTTTTAGCTTTCTTAGGAATTTCCTATTGTCAATGAGTAAGTAAGTGAATAAATAAATGTATAAATGGCACATAAGAAGCTAACGACGACAAAAAAAAAATCCAAATTGAAATGGGGAAAAACAAATTAAAGGGTTTAATGAATAATAGTGAAAGCAGTTAGTCAGGTCATTAGTCCTATATACAGGAAATCAATAATCGTTAGCAAAGTAAGTAAAGTATAAATACCACAAAGGCAAACACGTATAAATATTGACTGAAGTATATAGGCCTATTTATGAAGTACACCCTCATGGTGAAAAAAAAGTTGTAAAACCAGGGGTGTATATTTGTATATAATTGCACGATAGAAGAATAAATTACATTACATTACTTGTAGTAATACGCCGCTATAATGTATTGGTTGTCCCAGGATTGCAGCCGGAATTCTGTAATGAAAACATTTACCAACAGTCCGGGAGAGAAAGTTTTTTAAACCTGGCCCCAAACGTAAGGAATTAATTCAATGATAAGTCAGTATCCGCTCGCTGATCCAAAAACAGGGTCAACCAGATTTCCAGACTTGACAGGTGAACAGACGATCAATCGTGATCTAAATTCCTTTCTCCCAATTGTTCATTGGTACACTAGAAGCTCACAGTTGTAGGAGTGGATAGCATGGTTGTGATGTACGCTATTGTAGCGAATGGATTAGTTCGAATCCAGGTCATGAGATTTTCGTTGCCTCTTGACAAAGCGAATTTAACGTTTACAAATTACGTCGAAACAGGAGACAATGCCAAAAAGGTATATGAAATAACTAAAGTTCTTCTTTCTCCTAGTGTAACCTTTCCCATTGTAGGGACGTTAAGCAGCCCACGCCGCCTGGGCCTTATAGGACCGCAAGAGAGTTGTGAGGATTGTTAGAAATATTTAAATTGTTTTAAGGTGTAACAATGATTTTAGTAACTTCGTTACAGTTGTGGTAGAAATGCTTAATTTCTTGCACACATCAACGAGGAATTTAGGGACTGTATTTAATTTAAATTTCAAAAGGATTATTATTTGGCTTCGAATGTGCCTACAAGGAACGGTTAGGTTCATTAAGCATGTCCTATAGGAAGATGTGGGGGAGTGTGTCACGTGATAACTACAAGAATGCGCTCAGGTTTAATTTTTTTTATTAAGGAATATTCCACAATGCAATAGTTTTCCTTCATCCCAAAACAATCTTCTGCCTCCTTAAAGGAAGGGTAAACTAAAAAAATACCATTTTCTAATTTTAATCTCATCGCACGGAGCTTTGAATTACGAAACGAATGGTGATCTCGTGAACTTCAGGTGCCCAATATTACGCCTTGTACGGGTGAAGTAAAACGCTCCTGTGACGTCACTCCTGACTAACTCGCTGGCAGGACAACAGCTACTGTAATGCTCGCGCCTGTGTTTCTAATACACCACAAAGTCTCATTTGTGTTTGTTGTTGATAGAGATGCCTGCAATGTTACCTTCTAAGGACAAATCTCGGTATTCACAAATTAATATCACACGAAAAGAAAATGACAAGGAATTATTTAAAGAGTTGCAAGGAAGAAAAGAAAATACGGAATGGGGTAAATGTGGGCTGTGTGTACATATGAAAACGGGCCACGAAAGTGTGTGTTGTTGGGACCGTGAAGTAATTTGTGAACAGAAGGGGGTTGTAGACTGTATAACACGACATTGCTCATTCGATAGCGTTATTATAAATAAAGATACACTAGTTGCCAGGCGTTATCAGTTAATACTTAGAGCTAATACAGTTCAAAAACAAAACATTTTTCAAGATACGAACAGAGTCACTTTCAGATTCAGAATCATCTTTTGCGGTAGTAGAAATTTCTGAAATGCTAAAAGAGCTATCTAAATCACAATTTCTAGAAGAAACATTCAATGAATCTGTGCAAACATAAGTTTCATTTCCTAGTTCACACTGAACGCCTACTCTGTTAGAAACTGAATTTTCGTCATAAATACTAGATTCCACATTCATGATTTGTCCATTCCCGGATACTGAAGGATTACTATTCAAATCTTGCAACAACTCTCTCATTTCCTTCTTCCTCGAGTACGACGATTTTCTTTTCTTCATTGGCGGTGTTTCAGATTTCCCACGCAAAAGAAGTGATGGCACAGCACTTCTTTTTTAAACAGATTGCGGGGTTTCTCCAGATAACTGTGTTCGTAACTGTACCAAAAGCTCGGTATCATTTTCTTCAAAATGTTGTGAACAAACCGTACTGTATTTAGTAGGAACAAATTTTTCTCTTTTTATTTTTATCAGCCATTGCTTATTTACGTTCGGGTGACTTATCTCTGTTGGGAAATCGATGGAAAGATATTTTAAGTGTGTTATCACTCTTCGACGATGAGTTTGTACACCCCACAACACAACAATAAACCATTGTTTGAACAGATACTCACTAAAAAACTGTAACAGTAGACAGAATGCTGTGAAATGTCTTTCACCGGGCGAGACTGAGCCAAGCCTTCGTCAAGCGTGACGTCACGCGCCCATCGCGTTACAATAAATAGATTCGTTTTGTGATTAAATGTGAAGGTGTAAAACATTTCTAACAGTGAATATCATTTCTTAAAAACATTCTCTTTCAATCCGTATGAAGAAAATGATACTGAATTTTTAGTTTACTTTTCCTGTCCATAGCATCTTCTTCACTTAACCCTCTTCTCTCCATACTCCTTTTCACTTCATCCATTCAGCACTCTTTGGGTTTCCCTCTTCTTCTCTTTCCTTCTACTATCCAATCCAAAATTTTCTTGGGCATTCTATCCTCTGTCATTCTGAGTACATGTCCATACCATCTCAAGCGTCTTTCTTCTACAATTTCCAAGATATTCTTTTGAACTTACATTATTTCCCTTATTCTATTATTCCGAATTTTTCTTTCCTGGATTTTCTTGCTGAACGACTCAGGTGTAATCAAGTAGCGATAAAAAGTGGACACGTTCCAATTTGTTTTTATAACAAAGGAATGGCCAAATAAATTATCTCCGATTTATATCCAATACATAAATGGTGACCAGTGATGTTTATGAATTTAAGTAAATTGTCCTTTTGTAATCTTCTTGTAGACTGCAGTAGATGCATTCCAGACGCGCGTGGAGTAACGTCATGCTGGGTACCGTACATGTCACAGTAAACTTAAGTTCCTATATAAACGTTCGAATCCTGTTATATAAATTATCGAGCTATTTCATTGTTATTCTATCACTGTACCAGTAGTCTGTGATTTCGTTTACCATCGAATTTTCTCAGAACTTAATCTTCAAGTATTCACTGCTTCTTGGGGGGGGGGGGAGGGCTATAAAATGGTATGAACTATACGTCCTGCAGATGTGCAGATCGGGAGAGTTTTGAACAGAGGTGAATCGGTTATTTCATATAACATGACGTTACAAGCATTGATTTCCGTATAGTTGTGAACATGAATCCTTACTTCCTTATTTCATCTATCCTGCATCTCCTATTTTCGCTTTAAACTTATTTTCTTCTACATTCTTTCTGAATGTTTCTGCAACCTATTTTGTATTACTACCACTACTACTACTCCTATTACTATATTTCATTGTTGTCAGCAAATTGCGAACAATATATATACAGTATATATATATATTTAATTTTCCTTATTTAAAATGTCGTGGAAGTCACCACCTTCCTGGAATTTGAAACCTAACCATTTACCATAATAATACCAAGGTCGTTACCCCAATAATCCTCCGACTTTGACATCTGTATTGATTTTTATATTTTCGAGCTGAAGGGCCAACCTGGGAAATAAAGCTACCCGGAAGAATTCAGTGAAATCAGCAGGACTTCCCTGTTTGATGTGTAGATCGGTTGGATATTATTGTCTATTGTGTACATTCGTTGGTATTGATATTTTTCTCATCATTATAATTATTATTAAGTTTTCCTTGTAATTTTATCAGCGATTGAAAATGAATTGAGGGGCGTTTCTACCTTCCTCAATAAATTTCTAAGGATGGAATAGGGTTTAGAATTATTGCCTTCTTGGCCAAAAGGCCCTAAAGTTTCTCTGTATAAGCCTGCAACCTTAGAAGCCATGTCTAATGCAATCAACTTATCAGATTTATTATTGTTGTTATTGTTGTTATAATTATTATTATTATTAATATTTTAAAGATTCGTTTTCATTTAAAATGAACACATGAATATATTTTATTTCCTACTTCCTATACTGATTACACAATATAATTATGAACGGCCGGCAGCTGTAGTAATTTTCACTTTCGTTAGCTAGTTTCCGCTTTCAAAACAGCTATGATATTTATTATACACTTTAGAAACTCGATACGTAGGAAAGTGTGAAGGATTTGCTATGAATTTCTCTGCTGGCTATGGGCTAGATCAGGGACGGCAAGGAAAGCACTGGAAGTGTGAAGTTACCCTCCCTCTCGTCCCTACTACTGCCTTTCAGTCACAGGTAGAGCTAACAAAACCGGTTCTTTCTGGGACTAGTCGCATGTCAGATAGAAAGAATAAGGAAGGGGGCGAATGAGGGGTAGATCATTTCGCACATCCAGTGCATTACTTCCCGAGCCTGGGCTAGATTAATGAAACTCTTGGCATATCGACAGGTTAGTTGCTTTATCGGTTTTGACTTTATTTGTTGGGCAGCTTGTAACCAACTCCACACATGTAAACAAAACAAGTTTAGTATTAAAATTTCCCACGTGTAGAACCGGTTCCACTTCTGTGGTCTGTGCGGGATACAAAATCACAACCACTTGCGTAATTTACCTCCCGTCATCTATGTTTGTCCCTATATCATATTATAGCGTAGTGAAATGTTATTTTAATATCAGACAATTTATCACAGAAGCTTTACGTTGTAACATCTTTCAGTAATTTATTTCATATTTTGATACTTTATTGGCCATTGAACAAAAGTGCTACGTAATTCATGCTGTCATATTTAAAATTAAAACCTTAGCTCACTTCACAACCACTCTTTAACTATGGACGGACGTCGGACGTTCAGGATGGTCGCGAGTTTGATTACCTGAATCATCCAGGAGTTTCGGAATTACTGTGTTTACTTGAAAATTCCTGAGCCTAATTTGTCTAACTAGTATTTTCGGACTTTGTGTACTTAATAAGCAATGTCCAATATTCTTTTAATAATAAAAAATACAGTAAATAGTATTATTAATGAAAATCCAAAATATTCATACTCATTAAAAGGGAACATTTCCATGAAAGTGTCCCTTTTTCTACAAAATCAACTAAGTCTTCATTATTTCTGTTCATATTATCCACATATCCTTATGTGTTTGGAGATCGAGTGACTTGCTTTTGAAGCATTATTTTGTTTCTTTTTAGAATATTTTGTTTGGTTTTCTTTTGATTTACACTTCAGTTAATAATAAATTTATAGAATTTATTCTGGTTCCCAGAAGTCAACTAATTGCCAACATACCTGAAATTATCAACCCACTGCACTTGTGGCAGATGAAAAGGTAAACTTATATTTAACATGTCAATCCAAGAAAAATACGATATATTTAAAGTTTTCTCAGCGATCAATAGGCCCACGCTATGCTGTCATTTATATGGTTTTTCACATATTTCTAATGAAGATAACTCAATGAAGCTTACTGTTTTGTCTGAGAAGTTTACCAGACATAAATTAAATGTGTATGACGGGTGATGTCGGAAAGGAATTTCATTGTTTCTCTACTTCAAAATCTGAGCACTTAGGGTGACTTTAATGTGGAATTTAGAGCAAAGAGCGCTGTGGGTATGAAAACGCTACGAAATTGTGTGTCCTTCTTAATCTACTATATGGGGTAACCTTAAAATTAAAGAAAGAAATATATCACGAGAAGCAAATAAAGTAACGTGAAAAAATAACAACAGCAATTATTATTATTATTATTATTATTATTATTATTATTATTATTATTATTATTATTATTACTATAGTAGTGTTTCTTATGTTGTAAATAATTGTTTGTATTTTATATTTTTTCAACAATGGGAATGGAAACTCATCGTTGCGTAATACAATACAATTCCCAATAGTACAATTTATTAATAGTAATAATGATGATATAATTGAAACATTAGTCCCAGTTTAAATGGGTCACTCCCATTTAAGGTACTGCCTTTGGCCGGGAGTGGACCTAGCAAAAGCTGTACGTAAAATTAATTCCTACAAATACTAATACATATACTTATTTAACCTATCGGAAAATAATTTTTTATTTACTGGATACGTTAACGGAACGGATTACTAACACTTACTTTTCAGTAACATCTAACTTAACAGCCCTTGGAGAACCATTGTCACGCTGTCCTTTGTGGAAAGAAATAAGTGTACCTCGATTCAAAATCGTACACAGTAATTTACTAAGGTTATTCCAGTAAACAAACTGCAATTGTCTGAGAATTTATTGTACAGAGAACGTGCGATTTATTAACACTTATCTAATGGACTCTTATTACTGCTGGAACAATACCAATTCAATCGATGACTTGTGTTGATATATCATGGCTCACAGCGATTCATATTTTAAAACTATATATATATATATATATAATGAGGAAACTTTTTTTGAAAATGTGGGACCATTTAAAAAAATTGAAATATACAAATGAAAGAGCAGGCTATGGGATGTACGTATAATGCAGATAATGGGTACTAGATGTAGGATAGAGAAGGAAACAGACATCCATAACATCCATACGCGACTGCAACGTGCCACTCGTGTTTTGCGGTAGTTGAGTTGGAAGCATGAAAGCACACAAACCCATTTCATGATCCCTTAAAGTTCGGTACGGATGGGCATTATTCCCCAAAGCTTCCATCAGCTCATTGTGATATTCTCTGGCATTTCTATCTCGGAAAGTGACTATTTTGACGTAAGAATGCTGTTCACATCTTTTAATATCCAAACTGCACGGCGGCAGACTCACAACTAAATTTCCATCGCCTCTATTCGTACAACCATACACCATACTGCTTACCAAATGATGTTTCCATATACTAGAGATGCCACAGTCCCATGTGACATACAATTTTAATGGTACCATCGCCTTACTTTGAGAAAAAAAAATAGTTGCTATGAGTTATGCTCCATCCCTCGTGTGTGTATATCGTACTAATTTCATGTCACAAAACTCAGCTTTTGTGGTTATAAACATATCAAGCTCAATGGGGAATGGCGTTGCGCAAGAAATGTCCACACTTAATGTGCATGTCTAGGATAAGCAATTCTCACTAGAGCTCGCTGACTGACAAAACTGCCAGAAAAACTAGCTGGAACGCAAGTTCAACGAGGATTCGAGGTTTTGAATCGTCTATAACTGACGAATTCACAATGTGGCATGTGCACATGCGACAGGCGTATGATGACTGGTTCTGAATGTTACTGGGATAAACGTAATGTTAGTTCCTAATGGTTAATGGTAAAGGACTTCGGCTATCATTACCATGCATTAACAATGAAAGTTAGAAGAAAGCCTATGTTCTTCTGGTTTTTATTATCAGGACTATTCACATAGAAAATAGTAAGGCTTTGTTGATGAATGCTATTAAGCAAGATATCCACAATGTTGTGTAAACATTTACACAACAGCTACCTCACACAGAATTGCAAATATTTGCACTCCATTCGCTAGGAAAATGCAAAACTGGAAACCTGCACGACTGGATATTGCACAAGACTTGTTGCCAGAAAGTAAAAGTCAGCTGGGTAAATAAATATTGTATAAGATCCTCACACTTCATATATTTCACCTCCACTTCTTATGTTAATGTTATCTTACTCTCTTCCATGGTCCTGGAGGCACTTAAACCCTGACCTGTCAGCACACAAGAATATACATAGCCTTTCATTGCTGCCCCACGCAGGAATTATTTGATTTCTGGTTATGAATATCTTCGTATGTAGGCCTACTTGGACACTACGAAGCTTTCCTGATTCAGTGAGAAACCTAAGAAACGAGCATTTATCACTCTACATTTTCTATAATATAGGCTAATTTATCAATTTTCATGCAAGTCTATATATTGTGTGTGATTTAATTATAATAGTTATAGAAATAGTGGTAAGTAATCATTGGAGACCCCTTCTATTTAACTTGATTCTTGAGCATGTGATAAGACAAACAACAATAGAGGCGAATAGCACAATAGCATACAAATCCTCGCAGATATTGGCATATGCTGATGATATAGCTATAGTGTCCAGATCCATGAAGGCAGTTGGAGAGGTCTATAAAGAGATAAAAGCAAGTGCAAGGACCGTGGGATTAGAGATAAATCTGAGTAAGACAAAAAGCATGATACAATCACGTAAACAATATCTGCAGAAGGACAAGATAAGGATAGATGATGACGAGATAGAAATGGTGGAAGAATTTATATATCTGGGATCCGTATTTCGAAAGGATGGAGATGGTAGTGGTGAAATAAAGAGGAGAATAGGCTTGGCTAATAAAGCCTATTTCTCACTACAGTCAGCATTCAAATGCAAAGATGTACATAGGTCCACTAAAATGAGATTATATAAAACCATGATAAGACCAACATTGTGGTATGCATGTGAGAGCTGGACTCTTAATAAAAAAGATGAAAATGCTCTCAACACTTTTGAAAGAAAGATCTTAAGACGCATTTTAGGACCAATAAATGAAAATGGAATATGGAGGCTCAGGTATAATAAAGAAGTTTATGACAGGTTTAAGGAGCCCTGCATCTCAACAATGATTAAATTCAAAAGATTGCAGTGGGTTGGACATGTAATTCGCATGGGAAAGGAACGGATACCACTTAAAATCATGCAGAATGAATTTGGGGGCAGGAGACCAGCAGGCAAACCGAAAAATAGATGGCTGGATGCAGTGGAGATGGATGTGAGACAACTTATGGGACTCAGAAATTGGAGGAGGACAGCCCTGGATAGACAAGGATGGAGAGGTTTATTACGGGAGGCCAAGGCCCGACATCGGGCTGTAGCGCCATAGAAGAAGAAGAATCATTGGAGAATCGCGAAAGAGTTTGAAAGACGAACCAGATAATGGCGTAAGAGTAAGAAGGTATGTGTACCCATGAAAGGAAAGAAATTCTGAAGATTTGCATTTTTTCAAAAGACATAGGTAGACAGTACTTTCCTCTTTAATTTCTTATAATTGTTTATTAAACTCTTACTGCTAGTTCCGTAGATACAGCCCTTTGTCTAATAATCTTTGTTTTGCCATGTCATTTTGTTACATTTGATTGCTTTTATAAATTTTGTTGTGACGGCCGGTGTTTGTTTATCATTGTATACAATTTGTATTGCGTGTAATTAGCTTGAGCAAATATCCTGAAAAATGTAATAGATTTGGACATAAGAGAAGCCCATTCGAGATGTATTAATTGAATGATGAAATAAACGGCTTGTTAGCTGGTTTATCAATCTCTTGATGATGATGATGATGATGATGATGATAATGATTATGATGGTGATGGTTATAGTAAGTTACGTAATAATATTGTAATGGGTTTGTCAAAGTTGAAAACAGGTGATAGAATAATCATCCTTCCCGTTGAACACTTAGAATTTGTCCTGGTATGAGACAACCCTAGTAAGACTTGAGGACCTCTACGTTCATTTTTGTGTTGGCAAACCTGTAATGTTTGCTGTTATCATGTAGCAAGTAACTCTTTTCCGTCATTTCCTAGTTGTTTTTGCGAGGCAAGATGGAAGTCTTGGGATTTGCGAGATTATAAAAACAGGACAAGTAAAAGTTCTATTTTATAGCTGATATTAAATTGCATGAAGAGGAAAGTGACATCTGGAGCCTTGTTACACTATAAATTGCACTTTTACTTTTTATGTTCACCACTCGTTCTTATACTAATGGAGCTATTAACTTTTGTTTTAGTTATGTTATTATGAGTTACTGAAGGGGATATGTGGTCAGTTTTATCGTTTCCACCGTCTCTCGTTTGTTTTTTGAAAATTTCACAAATTTTCTGAGTATTAGTACAATACCCACAATTTACTAATCAATAAGTATTATTAACCCAGATATGCCCAGAAAAAAAAATGTTTTCCAGGTTTTTCTTATATTTTAATCATTTCCACTAGACATAACAATAAAATTAACTTTTACAGAAATAATGTATTTGCTTACGCCTAAAAACTACTCTCCTTTTAAAAGGACGATGGGATTATAAGTTATATTTTCAGACATAATAAAATACCTATTTCACACCCACTTTACTTCGATTTTTTCACTGTTTTTCTACCATATAGTAAGTTATCTGAATAAACGTATTGAATATTTTAAAAATCTTTTTATGAAATTTCTTAGGTATTTTGTAAACAGATCTAAATGACCCTTTTATTATGTATCTAGAATCTTTCGATAAAAATATATTGTATTTTTAAATTATACAAAAGTATTGCAAAAATTGTAAGAATAAAAACTTTTTTTAAATTCAAGAGCATAAGAAAGGAAACTCAGTGACTCATTTTCTAATGAGAGGAGTTAGGTCAAGCGAAAATATCCCTGTATATGTCGAATACTTTGACGAGACATGGCTATTTTTTAATTACAGTAGTTTTATTTAATTAGTAACTCAAAAAACGCTTAAAATAGACTCATTACGGTGATGAGATTCTGAACTTAACCCATCGTTAATACTTCAGAATCATTGGCTGGAAATTTAATAATTTTGTTTGTCAGTCTTGTCTGAAGAAGTTCCATAGAAGCAATGTAAGGGTAATTCCCGTAGTCCATGATAAATTAATTACAGTTATTGGGTTTACTAAAGCTCATATCGGGGTGTCCCAAGCGGATATACGTACCACCACTCCCATTGGTTACTGACGAACATTTGTCTCATTGGTACAGACTGGGAAACTGCTTTATTCATGTGCCAATGCTACTGGGCTGTTGCTGGCCATGTGGTATATCTTCCATTTTCCCCTCGCGAATTATATTCACAAATTCTAGGTAAGTGGCAGTTAGGTCAGGAACAGTGATATTAGTGTTAGTGACATGTAGAGCTACATTGATCGCAGTCAGGTTAGGAACAATGACATTAGTGTTGATCACCATAAAGCTTACAGCTCTGTTTCTGGATCACGTGATCCAATGATTTCCTCCCCTCCCACAGCTGAGCCGACATCTTCGTGAATACGCATCACTTCATATCGCCATTTTAAGTTAATTTCGTGTGAGCTATCGATTTAATTTATTTTTAGAATATTTCTACAAAAAAAAAGGTGTTTATATTTGGATTCTACAGACTTTGGAGAACAAGAAATTTGGCTGTTTTTCCTAAAGAAAAGAAAAAAAGACCCAGATATGAGCTAGATAAACCCATAATTATTGAACGGAATTGACAAATTACATTTTATTTAAATTTGTAAAATGTAAGACATAAAAGAATATGGAAATGTGCAATAATTATGGTATGAAAACAATGCATAACTTTTCACTAGTCACTCTCTAGCCTCGCTTCTTCCTCTAACAGCCTATCACTTTCCTCTTATGGTCTGGTTTCAAATATATATCGTTGAAGCAATTACGTCATTATGGCCCTTAATGCATTAACTTACTGATTATGTGTTTTTAACCAGTAAACAAAGCCCAAATTTAACTTGAGTATTGTGTAGCGAATTTAATATCCTAATTAGCATTTGAAAAATGTTGGTTTCATAAAAAAAATCGTAACTAAGTTGACTGCCTGTGGAAATTGATAACTCGGTGTGCGCTGTTTCCCTCTTGCGTAAATGTTTGGGATCAATGGGGTCAGTGAAACAGAAAGCTTACTGGTTTATTGAAGGACGAACGAGTAACTCTCCTCACCTGATGTGGCGTGTAATTAAAGAAATTTCAATGTGCACGTCCCTGGAATTGAGTGAAGAATTCTCAAGCACTTCCATGTACGAACCACTTGAACATGCTTGCATTGACGGTTTGTTTGCATGCTTTGAAATCTCCAGCTTAAACTATGTATGAATATTGTCATATGTGGGATTTAAAGAAACGGCATGAACAGGAAATTTTGTGGATTTTAATTATTCTTTGAATCGCTTCATAAAGAAAGGGCATTAGTCCGCTGTTACTAAAATTTGGAGAATTAGAAATAATTTTCTGTAATACTTTTTTTAAAAGAGTGTAGAAATGGTTTCGGATGCACAAAGAACACCCGTTAGGATTCTCCAGAACAAACTTTAGAATTGATTTTAATTAACTTCTTTAATTACGCTCTTTCTTTATAAAACGAGGTTCAAATTCGCGAATTATAATTCCAAATCACAGCTTCTAGTTTCTAGAATTCTAGTTTGGAGAAACACAATAGATACTCAAACATTAAACGAAAAGGGTTAACCTTCTTCTACTCTATACTTTAATTTCCCTTTTTTGCTGCCACAGTAAGCTAAGAAGTTAGCATTTTTAAGATAATACTCCAGGTACTTGTCAGGGATATACAGGACCAGTTTCTTCAGATAGCCGATTTTCCGGGATTCCACTATCGAAGTTCTTAAACAAGAACTTGTAGAAGATTAAAAGGCGATATTAGAATCTAAGATACGATAGAACCTATTACACTACATCAAAGACTTGAGCAAAACCAATTTTCTGTATAGAAGGCCATATGGAGTTTATTGGAGAAGTATCTAAGTGAAAAGGAAATTAGGCAGAAACACTTTTTTTTTTTTTGAAGGTTTTGTTGATGAGACAAGTTCAGGTTAGCTTGCAAAGGTTTTTTTTTTTAATTTAATAATAATAATAATAATAATAATAATAATAATAATAATAATATTATGCAATACAATTCCGTTACGAGTTTTACTCCTACAACGGGCCAGTGCATTTTCTCCGCCATTACTAGTGTATCAGAATTGCCAACTATTTTGGCGCCGTTTACTTCTCAAAACCTTCATAAAAACGGTTGTTGTTGAGCCCCCATTAGACCCGTTGCTATGAACGCCGGGAAATCTTTAATCCAATCTAACGACATGCACAAAGCCTTCAAAGAATCATCCGACACGGTTTATTTTCCGACTCCTTGAAGCAAAGGGCGTTCACTTTTTTTGTTAAGAGCAATTTGACCAAAGAACTTTGATGGTGGAATACCGGCCTTTCGGACATTTCTTGGCAGTAAGGCTTCAGTCTGGACAGACACATTTCAGCCACAATATACTTATGAAGGAAGCGTCGGACTGACACCCTTTCTCTTATAAAACAGTGTGATTAACGTTGTGAGAAATTCTGCATTTTCTCAAATTCGCAAAAATGTGTTACTTATGCCCTTTCTTTACGAAGCGATTCTAATAGTGTACTATTACGAATTAGCATTGCTAGCTTTCACAAGAAAATGTCGTATTGATAGGGTATTACCTAGAATAGGCTCTTTTCCACTCCGTGCATGGAGCATAGGACCAGTTGCTGGAGGTTTCATTCACCGAAGCTAATTTTCCTAACATAGTTGCCGATGATAAGCCCATCGCCTCGACGACCATCTGGAGTAGTGGTTCCCAATTACAGAGTTATGGACCCCTTTTTATTTTAAGGCAACCTTTGGACCCCATTCTTAAAATGTTTTGTATCTGCGTAGAAGGACGAGTAGTATTTAAGAGGTGGGTACTAATATTACCACAATTAATCCCTCATGTAAAAGCAGCAATAACACAAGGGAAATGGCACTATGTTTTTATGTTAAAAACATACGACGTACAGTTTGTACCAGAATCTAGATGACATGGGGCGATTTCCTTCCAGATGTGGTTCATTATCTAACATTTTTTTCCTTAAACCCGATTAGGCGATCTGTGTGTTTGTTTTACAGGGAAGATATATGCTTACCCTTGATTATTATTATCAACCCCATTGTTACACAGAGACGTCATATACAGTGTATTGTACACTGACCGATTACAAATTCATTAAAATAGTATGCTACAAATGAGGCGAGGTCGACAATTATGGATAATCGTAGGAGAGACATTCTATCTGTCTCCGTGAGTTAAATTCTGGCGATTTGTAAAAACTTATATAGATGTCTAATTAGAGTATTTGTAATTAGTCATACGGGTCCCGAAACTGAAACTTTAAAATCAGATTTTTTTGAGGTGTGAAAGTCTGGAACACTCGTGATTCAAACTGAGGAGCTAGTTGATGAAGACGTAGCGGCTCACGTCACTAAAATCATCAATAACGGCAGTGGGTGTCGGCATGCTGACAACATATCCCCCAATCCTGACAACGGCCTATGGTAGATGAATCAGCACTCGGATAGGCCTTGTCCCTTCAGGGAGCAGTGCCATGGATTTTATTTTAGTTTTAATAGTTTGAACCCATACTTCATAATTTAGTTGAAGTAGGCTTCATATAGGATTTTGATATTACATTTTTTTTTTCAAGTTTTAGAGTTATTTGATTGCATAACCGGCTGAACTTAACAACTTGCTAATTATTTATTTTATGTGGCTTTTCCAGGCAAGGTGGCTGTCTAATTAAAGAACCAAGCATCACAGTTCTTCTGTTACGTTAAGATTTTCGACATCGCACATTACATTTATAGTTTGTGGTGTTGATTGTGGTGCTATAAATTTGTGCAACTTGTTTTCACCACTTATTTTGTTTGTTGCAGTGGTGACTGGATCCACGGATGGTATAGGGAGGGCCTACGCTCTGGAACTGGCGAGGAGGGGCATCAACATAGTGTTAATCAGCAGGACCCAGAAAAAATTGGATGAAGTGGCTGCTGAAATAGGTAGCCTACATACACAGATATAGTACACTTCTTTCCAAATCATGAAAATCTCCTCTTACTCCACCGCCAGAGGCCTGGGCTAACTTTGTGGAATGGTTTCACAAGCAGTCGCTTCCTAATGAGGGTTGTTTATTGTTCACTCATTCCAGAGTCAGTGTTCTTAGATAGCACACATTCTTCTGGTGTGATGCCGATGGACATTTCTTACACCTGGGTAGGAAGAAAAGGACATATTATAACACTTAACACAGCGGGTGCAACTACTTAATATGATACAGGACTGTGGATTGAACAATCTGCTGAAAAGAAAGAATACTTTCAGTTTTGCTTCTATGCCTTTAATGTTCACTAATCCCTACAGTTAAGTAGCAGGGGGAAATGTTACCTGAGCAGCTCAAAGAACTGAAGATTTCCTGTTTTGGGAAGAACTTAACATGGTATTGCCCTCATCCTGAATCCAGTTTCAAGCAAACATTTTTCCAGCCCTATTTTAACCATCGATCAATATTTTATACTCACTTTGGAAATGGCAAACACTGTAACCACAAAAAAGCTTAACACTACATTGGAATACAGAGTGTTCCCTTTATCCTGTGCAACTCAAACAACTTGTCTTTGCACTGATTTTGAAATATTTTTTTAGACAGCTTGAATTCAAGTAGAACTTCTACCAATAGACACACAAAGTAAAAATAGAACGTTATTGCACTAGTGTTTAAAAATTTAATTGAAATGAACTTTGGACTCTTTCATGTGGAAGATACTCTTTTAGTTAAGATTATTTGCATATGATTATTAAATAGGTATACTCATTTTGAAATAATCTAAAGTTTTAAAATTCATTACGCCCTTTTAAATGTTAAACTTCTCATGGTGGTCGGAAAAATCATCATACTTGGGAGTCGAAAAGTGTTGTTGACCCCATTCCTTTTGTTGGCAGATGTGCACTAGAAAATCAATAACCTCTGTCTGCTCACAATAATGTGAATATGTGGCAGTAGATAGCAATGCAGCTCTAGTATCCAATTTGGCTGCATAGTACCTAACTCATCAGAATAAAAGTAAAACTTATTATTATTTCATAAATTTTAATAGCTGTCTAAAAAATAGTCTAAGATATACATGGTGAAATTATTTTATCTTGCTAGTAGGATTGCTATGCTCACACTTATGGCCTCATTTCGTAAACATATCTTCTCGCAAAATAAAATCACTTTTACCACATGTGTATAGACTAATTATTCTTGGAAGATACTTTATAACAAGGTGTTAACATAATCATAAGAGTGCAATTCATTGGATATGGTTAAATTACATGGTGCTATTTTGAAAAAAAATGATGAAGTCACTTGTATATTGCACAGTAATGTAGGCTTGTGAACCAAATCTCTACGCTTATGCTACCCCCTTGAAAAATAACTTGCAAGGAAAATGTTTTCAATACCACTGCAAACAGAAAAGTTGTTTGACATGCACAAAATTAAGGGGACACCACTTTAAACACGTGGCACTCCAGTTTCTCTTAATTTATTGCTAAAAGAGAAACTTGGATGTAGGTGAGGGTTTAAATGAAAGCATATCCTTCTACGGAAAAAGAGTAGTCTGAGGCCGGCTAATGATAGTTCCTCGTACATCCTTGTTAAAAATGTGATATAAAAGTTATAAAAATTAAGAAACAGAAAAAAGTAAAAGAGATAAACTTACCTGGCAAATATTATTAGGAATAAATTCTTGGGCTTGCACCTGGGTCAGCGGTATTTCATCCAAGCATTCGGCACACATTTCTTTGCCATCATCAGGGGACTTCTCAAATGGTGGGTCATTCAAAATCCTTTGAAATTAATTTATAGCTGGTGAAGTAGGTGGGCTTAGGCTTCTAGTCTGCATGTTTCGATTTGTCGGCTACTCGCAGCAAGCAGGCATTTCTTGATTGTCCAACATTCTGTTGGGAAGTTTTCTGATGATGGAACAGTGTGTATTGGCGAAAACTTGGGTGAAATAACTCTTGCAGGAGTGATGCTTGTTTTCAATAGAGCACCGCCATACTATCATCAGAAAAAAAAGATGGAAAGTCATTGAAATGCAGGCCATGTCATAACTAATATTATTAGCTAACATTCTTGTGAAACAGAAAACTAATAATATTAACTAATATTACTATGAATTTGCGAATAACATTACTTTACAAGCTGTTTCTAAAATGAGGAAACTCCGCCTTGTCAATGTAACAGTTTTGAAATATTAAAAATCAAGTATATTTTGACCCACTTGTTGTCATTCTCAGGGATAAAATTTAAAAAGTTAAAATCTTGACCACATAAAACCAACATGGTGTGCGGTATGTGGCTGTGTTGGCCACCTCTGAACTCAAGCTCCTCGCACACCATATTGGTTTTATGTGGCCAAGATTTTAACTTTTAAATTTTATCACCGAGGATGACCACATGTGGGTCAAAATATATTTGATTTTTAATATTTTAAAACTTTTGTATTGACAAGGCGGAGTTACCAAATTTCAGATTCATACAAGTCAATATGGCTCTGATTTATCAACATTGTTATAAGCTGTATGAAACACGGCCTTCATCAGAATACCCATTCGCATTCTACGTATTCTTCAAGTTTCAGATGAACTAGTTCCCTGCAGAAACCGATATAATTAACCCAATGAACTACTCTGTATTTCTGTATGTTTATGAAACATAAGGTTGCCAGAGAACACCACAATCAGCTGATGGAAGCTTTGGGGAATAATGCCTATCCATACCGAACTTTAAGGGATCATGGAGATGGTAAATGTGCTTTCATTCTTCCATCTACCATGATACATTAGAGTGGCACGATGCAGTCACGTATGGATGTTTATGGGAGTCTGTTTCCTTCACTATCCTACCTCTAGTACCCATAATCTGCATTATACATACATTCCATACCCTGTCCTTTCGTTTGTACATTTCAAAATTTTAAAATGGTCCCACATTTTGCTTTGAAACTATAAGACCATTTTTAAATTTAGAAAATTTATAATTTATTATAGAAAATTATGTTGTGTTCTACATGCTTATTATTGCTGTATCTTATATTTTGATTGTGGAACTCAGTTTTAGTAATTTATGTTGCAAGGGTTTTGATGTAGATGACAATTTTAAAAGGGTAGATACAAAGAATTTCTAATTTACTAAATGAAGCTTTACATTACTCTCTTCTTTGTATTCCTGACATTAGCTTAATAATTAGTTTTTGGAATTTCTGATGTATTTATTTCTTTTTGCAGAGTCAAAATTCCATGTGAAGACAAAGACAATTGCTGCAGACTTCAGCAAAGGCCAGCCAGTGTTCGACAATATTGAGGAAGAGTTGAAGGGCATTCCTGTAGGAATTCTAGGTACAGTTAATATACTCGTAGTTTATTGTGGTCTGTAAATCCTTAGAGTTTTTATACGGCCTTGGATACAGATATGTCAATATTATAAGTTTAATAACAATAGTGATAATAGGGCAGGCATTTAATGACCAAAAAATAGTATAAAAATGTAAAACAAGGAATGCATTTGTGACCTAAAAAATATTTAAAACAACAGAAAATCTTCTAAAAAATGACCAAGATATTACTGTTTTATCTTTTTTTTAGAAATAATGAGTTGATTTCACAGATCAGTTTAAAGGGTGACAGTGCACTATATTTAAATTTAAAATTTCAATGCCCTTAGTTTGTTCTAACAAGGTGCATAGTGCCCAAGCAGCATAAAAATATTTCAGAACTGGCATGGCCTTCAAATTGCCCAGAGTAAATATGTGCCGGTCCACTCCTGTAGCATAGGGGATGCACTCGCTCTCCTCTCAAAGTGGGTCTGGGTTCGATTCTTGGTCTGGACAAGTTTCCTAAGATGAGGTTTTTCCCCACGGTTTTGCTCACCTGTCAGACAAGTGTCAGGAAATTTTAGGTCCTTGTGCTCCCTGGACCGGATATAATCAGGTTATCATTATCACCTACTTCCCATCCATGCCTTGTTTGGAATGTGTGTGTGTGGCTGGTGTGTCTCGTCCTTTGTTGTGAAGGTGGCACCAGCATTGGGCTAATCACTCATCCAGAGATACCCTCCATGTTCTTGTCTAGTTCAAAAAATAAATACATTATAAACAGGGGTTCATTGTCCTTTGTACCAGAATCTAAGCTTCCAATAAGGCAGTCAGCAACTTAAAACACTCATAGTAAGAGTTAATTGTTTCATTGGATTTTTTTCCAATAAGGCAGCCAGTAACTTAAATAGGACATCCAAAAAGTGTTCATTGTCCTTTATATTTCATGGAATACCTTAGCAAAAATACAGTATTCAGATTTTTTCAGCATGTTCCATATTTCACTTCATTATTCTTTATGAATAAAGCATTCAAATTGTTATAATTAAAAATAATATAGCACTTGGAGATCAAATGTGAATGTTAATTACTTAAAGTAAGTAGATTACTCCCTTTTGTATTTTCCAGAACTATTAAATTGCTTTAAAGAATCCTGATTTTTCATGAAATAGTCATAAAATTCTAAACATGATTGAAGCATATCTAGAAAATTAGGACAGCTTTCAGAGTTTTTACATTGAAAGGGTGTTTTTGCTCAGTCCAGTACATGATTATAATGCTTAAGATGCAGTTTTTCCAGGAACTTACAGTACACACACACTAGTATGTGTGATTTCTTACATTGTCACTCAGCACTGAGACAATCCAGTTCTTATTGTTCTTATGTGTGACATTTCTTACATGGACAGATTCATCGAATTACACATTCTCATATTACTTTGGTCAGATGCCCACTTTATCCATGGCAATAAGGAATTATCTCAAGAATCTTGAAGCCTGCAATCGACTATCTGTGGTAGAAAATATTGACACTCCTTTTCATGTAGTCTTACTTACTTACTTACTCAATGGCAATAGACAATTCCTAAGCAAGCGAAAGGAATATTACAAATTTTATGGTAATTGGAGGTTCATACCATGCTTACATGAGCCTGCCATTCAACCCTATTCTGTGCTAACTCCTTCCAACCATCCCTTTCAAATCCTACTTCGTCTTCCCAACTACGTCTAGGTCTTCCAAGTGGTCTCTTTCCTTCAGGTCTCCCAGTCAATATTTTTTATTTATGTCTTTCCTCCCCCATGCGCACAATATGTCCAGCCCAATTCATCCTTTATGAATTCATTACCCTTATTATATTTGATGAAGAGTACAGGTTATGAAGCTTGTCATCATGCAGTTTTCTCCACTCCCCGTTTTCATTTCTCTTAGGTACAAATATTTTCCTACACACCCTGTTTTTGAACACTCTCAGACTAGGTCTTGTATGTTGCTATCTGGTGAAAAAGAAAACAAGGCATTGCACGAAATATATACATTTTCTGGCAAAAATAACCATTCTCAAAAGTCAGGATATTTAGAAATCCATAAATACTTTCTCAGTACACCGGGATAGTATTCTCAAAATATGGACTTCTGGTCATCCTGGTAATCCTTCATACATTGTTCATTATATAGTATTCGGGATGGCTTGGATCAAACAACTATGAATTCTGCAGTGCAGTGCTAATACTAGATGTCATACATTTTATTTCTGCTCTGCTACATTTTGACTTTCGTTTGGCAACATCTGAGAGTGCTATTCTATGAATGATTTTGTTTTGCAGTGAACAATGTGGGGAGACAATACACATACCCGATGTACTTGGGGGAAGTGCCAGAACAGGAGCTGTGGGACATTGTGAACATTAACATCGGTGCAACCACGATGATGACCCGCATGATCCTGCCACAGATGCAGAAGAGGAGAAAAGGTGCCATAGTAAACGTGTCTTCAGGTTCCGAGCTGCAGCCTCTACCACTCATGACAGTGTACGCTGCATCCAAGGTGAGGTGTATTTCACAAGAGAATGCAGGTCAGCTGAAGTTTCAATAGAAAGAAGCACTATCGTATGTTTCAAACAAAACACCATTGAGTCAGTAGCCAGACTTAATAACACAGTTTCTGAAAATGCTGGCCACACCAAATTGCTTGGTATATGGTTTCAAATAACTTCAAATGGAATATACACTTGAATAAGTTAACAACAGTCTTGGTATAGAAACTATAAAGAATGTTTAGTTGCAGTTGCTCTTTAATTAATGAGATATCGGATAATAATATGGGAAAATTCATCTGCTAGCAGTTACTGTTTAAAGTATAAAAATACCAATGAGAATATACTGTAGGACCAAGAAGGGAATAACTTGCTGGCCAGTTTTCAAGATATTACGTATCTTATCTCTCCCTAGCATATATTTTTTTGAATCAGTTATGTCTGCAAAAAAGTCTTTACTCAATGGAAATAATTTTTTCACATTAAGTTCAAACATCAGATATTACAGGTTGGGGCATTGTTTACTAGTGCTAAATTATATAATTGTCTTCCGTATGAAATTAAAGCAATAGAATGTCTGAAATTTAACTCTAAAATGCAGGTATATTTGATTGATCACTGTTACTAATCAATACTCAATGGTTCATTGTGGTCACTTTCACCAATTAATTCATATTTTTGGCTGTCTGTAAAGTAGGACAGAAAACTAAAATAATAAATTGTTGCTATTATTATTATTATTATTATTATTATTATTGTTCTTGTTATTATTGTTATTGCTGGTGTTGTTATTGTTTTTATAATAATAATAATAATAATAATTAGGCCTATTAATAATAATAATAATAATAATTAGGCCTATAATAATAATAATAATTAGGCCTATTAATACTAATAATAATTAGGCCTATTATTATTATTATTATTATTATTATTATTTTATGTCTTCTCATTTCCACATGGTATAATTCTTGAAATAATGACAACGGCATATTAAGCAAGTTATCACTACACAACTAACAGTCTTTTCCAAGAGTTCTTCGAACTATAGCACAGGTGTTCAATATGACTGCCTTCTGCAATTGGACACAAAGCGAGGCTTGTAGATTCAGCTTCTCTAGGCTCATTATCGTCTTCTTTGGGACCATACCGGTAGCTGATATTACCACTGGAACCACATGCACTGATGTCTGCTTCCACATCTCTTTGATTTCATCAGCCAATTCTTTGTATTTATCCACCTTTTCAATCCAAACGGCATGCATATTGTGTGTATTGGGTATTGATACATCTATCAAATAAGTACTGTTTATGGATTTATGTACCAATATTATGTCTGGTCGGTTGCAGCTTATTTTTTTGTCGGTTACGATACTGCGGTTCCAATATATTTTAATGCTGTCATTTTCTATGATACTAGGAGGACTGTAAGCATAATATGGGCTACAGTCCTCAATTAGCTTATGTTGTTGAGCTAACTTCTGATAAATTATTTTGCCAACTTCATCATGTCTCTTCAGATATTCTATGGGCGCTAGTTTTTTGCATCCAGATGTGATATGACCTATTGTCTCTTTTTGTTCTCCACAATTTCTGCACTGATCTTCAATACCCTGCTCATTTAAAATGTATTTCCTATAATTCCTCGTTGCAATTACCTGATCTTGTATTGCCATTAGGAAGCCTTCTGTTTCCACATACAAAGCTGCATGAGTCAACCAGCTGTTTGACGCTTGTATGTCAACATAATCTTGGTTAAGATCATTTGCATGCTTACCATGTAGTTGCTTCCTCATCCATTGTAACATTTGGGAATCAAGTGCTTCTGATTTTGATTTTGGAGCTGGCTGCAATTTGTTTATTAGGTTTAATGGTGTATATCCTGCATCCGCTTGTGCTACTACTTGGTGTAATAATGAATTATTATTGTAGAAGTACTGCCGCAGGTTCCACAGTTGCTTTTCGTGCAATAATCCAATGTCAATGAGACCCCTGCCTCCTTTCTCCCGTGGGATCGTTAGTCTTTCAACAGCTGACTTTGGATGGTGAGCACCAAACTTGGTGAGAGTCCTCCGTGTCTTTATTTGAATATCATCCAGATCTGTTTTCGACCACTTGATGATACCAAAGGTGTAGGTTAGCACTGGGACAGCATATGTGTTGATGGCTATAAAAGTGTTTTTTCCATTTAATTTTGACCTTAAAATTTGACAGATTCTGCTCAAGTACACTGATATGACTTGCTGCTTGACAGTTTTGTGCATTATTCGCCTTCCCTGTAGGAAACCCAAATACTTATACGCATCCATTTCACTCATTGGTTCTACTATATTCCCATCACTCATTTCATACCCTAGAAGTTGAATTTTACCTCTATTGATGTTCATTCTTCTGCATTTCTCCAGTCCAAATGACATACTTATGTCTTTGGAGAAGCTTTCCACTATTTGCAATAGATAATTCATCTGCCTTTCTGTTGATGCATATAGTTTAATATCATCCATATACATCAAGTGGTTTAGCATGTAGGAGGTGTTTTTCTTGCTTTTGATGGTGAAGCCATACTTAGATGAGTTGAGGATTGATGATAGTGGGTTAAGTGCTATACAAAACCACAAAGGGCTAAGGCTATCTCCTTGAAATATACCTCTTTTTATTGTGATTTCGTTTGTTACTATTGATTCATTACTAATGTTTAAATTCAGTCGTGTCTTCCAGTATTGCATTATATATGAAAGTACATTAACTATCGCTCCATTTATCTTGTAGATACATAACACTTGGATAAGCCAACTATGTGGTACTGAATCAAATGCTTTGCGATAGTCAATGAAAGCTGTGTATATGTTGCGTTTTTTGTCTGCTGCTTGCTCTATAATCACAGAGTCTATGATAAGTTGTTCTTTACATCCCTGTGATTGTTTTACACATCCTTTTTGTTCCTCTGCCAATATCTTATTATCCATTAGATGTGTGTAGATTTTTTTACTTATACAAGATGTAAATATCTTATATATTGTACATAAGCAGGTAATGGGCCGATAGTTAGAAGGGTCTGCTGTATTCACACCTTTCAGCAAAAGATACGTGATGCCTTGCAATAAATATGACGGCATCAAATCTGGATGCTCAATAAAATTATTAAAATGTTTAGCAAGGTAACTGTGGGTTGAACTTAAACGCTTAAGCCAGAAATTCTGTATCTATCTGGACCTGGTGCTTTCCAGTTGTGTGTTGAAATTATTGCTTCACTTACATCTTCAACACTAATAGGGCAATTTTCCATTTCTGCTATGTGTTCTGCTTCCTCCTCCACGGTTTTAACCCATGAGTTATTTTTATTGTAGGTGGTTTCTTGCGTCCAAATAGAGGACCAAAATTTTTCAATCTCTTCTTGGGTTGGAGGTTTATTTTGCTGGTTCGTCGGCTTACTAAGGCTTCTATAATACTGTTTTTGATTTGTTCTGAACAGTTTATTCTGCTGTTTTCTTTGTCTGGATTCTCTGTATCGCCTTAGTCTGTTAGATTTCAAACTTAGTTTTTGTTTTAATGTGTCCAATACTTCAGTGATTTCTTGATTCTCTGGGTCATATTCTGCATGTTTCCTTGTATTTTCTTTTATTCTATTAACTTCTTTCAAGACTCGTTTACTGCTATTTCCATTGATGTATTGGTATATTCGACCTATGTCTTTCCTTAAATTTTCAATGCCATTAGTTAGGCATCTTTCCCATGGAGGTATGTGATGTTGACACTTATCCTGCCTTTCTATGGATTCCATTTTTCCACCTGCCAATTTTATTGCTGCAACATTATTATTATTATTATTATTATTATTATTATTATTATTATTATTATTATTATTATTATTATTATTATTATTATTATTCACAAAAACTTCACTTAAGGATAACAACCTGGGGACTTGTTTCAAGAGCTGTTGCTCTCATCCTTTGCTGTTCTAGACTTCTAGATGCTTTGTAGCCCCCATGGTATTGTATATATGGGCTATGTCTACTAAGTTCGGTGAATGAACTAATATATTGGTATGCAACACTTGTAACAAGGTTGCTCATAGGCCTATGTGTGGACATGCATGGACATGTCTGGACCAGCCCCCAGTCGGACATTACCCAAGTCTGCTACAGCAGTACCAGTGCACCCAGTTTAACAGAGTGTTCCTAGCAGTGTGCATTGAACAGTAACGGAGCAATGACAGAACATTAAGTTCTGCTTTAACTTGGGTAAAATGGCAACGGAAACCCATGAAATGTTGGTGCAAGTGTATGGGCAGGATGCTGTGAGTGCGAGAGTTGCTAGCAAACAATCGGTGATTGACTATGTGATTAATAGCAGAAGAAGTGGCTGTTAGCAAATACACTTGCACACGTTCAATGTTGTCTGGTGTTTTGCTTGTGGATGGCTGGATCAAACGTGGCTCGTCTTCCACCGATTCCTCGCTGGCATGAAAGCAAGCAAACCACTTGTGCACATATTTTCTACTTACATTGCCATCCATTGAAACACATGGTAACTATCTCTGCTTTGTTGTAATGGCATGCAGGCCCAGTTTGCATAAACCAGTCTAGAGTTCAAGAAATCCTTGCTGTGCTCTTGTTTCAGATGAAAACGACAAATAATTTGCGATTGTTTGACCATTTATGATAAAAAATAAATTTGATTAATTCAGCACCACCAGTTTGCACAATAATATGTTAGCAGCGAAAACGTTAATGTAAAATAAATATTCTTTGTGACAAACAATTTTTATTAACAAATCTAAAATCCAGTTATACATGCTGTGGCAATTTTGACTTCCGGTTCAGGTAAAATGTCTGGATGACATCTTTGGGTGTTGTTGACATAACTGCTAATCATCTGACTAATTTCCTTTCCAGGTATTTGTCAAGAGTTTCTCAGATGCTCTCCGGTACGAGTATGCAAGAGACGGTATCACAATACAACACTTGTCACCACTGTTTGTCAACACTAAAATGAATGCATTCAGCCACCGTCTTCAAGAGACAAGCTTGTTTGTGCCTGATGCCATGACGTATGCGAGGAATGCTGTCAACACACTGGGCAAGGTGAACTCTACAACAGGGTACTGGGCTCATGGATTACAGGTAATCATATGCCTTCCTACTATTGCAGGTCGTGAATCAATGGGTAAGTTCCTAATCAGCACAACTGATAAAAACTGTTAACCTAGAGTATTTCTATGATAACATCAACCCAATCAACTCCCAGTTTTCAAAAGTGCTTTATATGGCTTTCACTATTACTCACTGATTAGAGTAACAATTTTTTATATTATTATAGTGTTGCTAAAAATTAGACATCCTGGATTCCTAGCCTAGCATAAATTTTTTTAAGGGGTGGTGTTACATTGGCTAGAGTAAAAATATGAAATGTTGCTTTTTTACTGATTAATATTTCATAAGTTAGTTATAACAAAATGGCCTTTTAAGCTGTTTGAATGACATATAAATGTCACATAACAATATGATAATATGAAAAGAGACATATGGGCTACATTCTCCTACAAAGTTTCCACCAATGAAAATCCACAGTCCAGTGATGGGAACAGTACGAAAAAAGTAATTGGACTGAATTACAATTACCTGAGATATTTTACTTAATTACAATTACAAATTACTTTTTGTAAAAGTAATAACTGAAATTACAATTACAATTACAAATATTTTACAAAATGGTACTCTAAACTTCGTGGTGCTACATCCCTGGAGGGACTTCGCCTACCACCCGACCGCTGCGTCATCTCCCGTAGGCAGATGGCAGGATTGGGGAGCATGTTTACAAAATGGTAGTACGTAAAAAATTCCTCTTTTTTTTTTTTTTTTTTTGTTTGTTTGTTTGTTTGTTTGTTTTGTTTTGGGCACAAGGTCAGAAAGTATTGGGCCATTCAGTGATAAAGTTGCTTGGGACGTTAAGAAGTGCCAAATTATTAATGAATGAAAAAAAAAACCACACATTAATATCAATATTTCTAGACACATTTAGTAACTTTTTGTTAATATTACCTCTAGCAAAACCCAAGAAGTGAGATCTGAGATAGCTTCACCATTGCTGCAGCAACAAGAAGAAAATAGAAAAAAGCAGCGTTGCCAAATTCTCAGTTCGATACCTGTCGATTACTACAATGTAATAATTACTAAAATGTATTGATAACAATTTTATTTCTAGAAATAAATTGAAGCATTTAGTTTTATGAAGGTCTAAGTACCAAAATCGTGATTTTTCAGCTGATAATTTTAAATGGAGCTATACACCCAGACCAATTCATTTCAGAAAGTTCCAAGGTCCAGGGAAAGCCACGTTAGTAGCAATAAAATCCAAGATATAGCGCTGGGTCTATCTCTGGCATATCTTTCTATGAGTCTATATCTTGTTTTCTACACAATCATGATTTTGGCACTTAGACCCTTACAAAACTAAACACTTAAATTACAAGAAGTAGGCTACATTTTTCAAAAAGCAAGAATTACAAGGAAATGGGATGAAAAGAAGAATTATTACATGTAATCCGATTACTTTTACTCAATTACTTCCTATCACTGGCTATGTCCCAAAGGAGTATCATATTGGTGCAAGTACAATTGCTCTGTTGAGACAGGTGAAAACTATACACAATAGCATTTACTAAATTTGACAGTTGTAGATATACCGTAATAAAACCTGTGTCTAAAAGTCTGGCTGATCCTGTGCTGCTTAGCAAGTGTTAGCGTGGACAAACAAAAAACCCGAATGAGTCTATCAATCAAATAATTGGGTATCGGGCCCCCAAGACAGTATTTGTGGGTTCTGAAGTTTTCTGCATAGTAGTCATACACTACTTTCGTTGAGGGCTGTGCTGGTCGAATGAGAGTACTGCAAGAGCTTGGAGTTGATCCTGGAGTCAACACGTTGACAATTTATCAAGAGATTGACAAACTGAAAATGGAAAAATCAGACCTAAATGCTGAAAATATTTCCAAACAGGCAAGACAATCACAAAGAAACAAAAGATGATCCAGGAAAGATGCTAAAGACCTGATCCAGAATGTGGAGCTGGCATGTAAAATGTGTACTCAGCTTACAAATTTTCATTTCTAAAACCAATTTAGAAAACAAAAAATTAATACATTTTTCTTGGTAAGAATTCGAATGAAGAAAAGATTAGTGCTTACAAAAAACATATGCAGCAATGTAATTGTCAAATTTAAGAAGCTTAAGATGAGTCATTAAAGTACATTCACAACATTATTGAAGATTGAGTAATTAGTACAGGTTTATGACCCACACATTCCCCGGATCTAACAGTATGTGACTATGGTTTATGGGGAAACTTGAAAAATGAGGTGTATAGATCAAACCCCTATACATTAGAAAAAATTTAAGATAATATCACAAGAGAAATTAACTCTATCTCAGAAGCTGAACTGATGTGCATGAAAGAAAATTTTCTAAAAAGGTGCCATTTTTGTGTGGACGGAAGAGGAGGACATTTCCAAAAATCTCTTCTGATGAGCTACATGATTATTTTCATTCATTTTAACTGTAATTGTGAGAACCTGAATCATTTCACTGTTAGCAGCTTTATTTGCCTAGATATTTCACCCGATCACTCAGGTGTTAGGGCTGTAGCCGCCATGATCAGAAACCCTCATGATTGGCTAACTCATACGTGAAATACACTGCTGGTCGCTTCGTTCTTTTTACTTATTTTACATACAATGTGACTAGTGTTTTATAATATGCACAAGCAATTTTTGAACTGATTGCGATTTTAACTTAGGTACATAAACATATTTTAAGCAAAGAACAATTGAGCTAATGGTGGTTGTTATACATTTTAAATGTGTGGTTGTAAAAGTCAAAATTTGCCATGAAAGTGATTTTGACATGTATAAACCTGTCCTTTAAAAGGATTGTCATTGCCTATAACTCTGCCAGAGCACAAGTTGTGCAAAATGAACAGAATGAAGAATAAAATGTAATGCCTATACACTGAATAAAATCTCAGGCATGCCTCCAGGCCCCCTTACGAGCCCCCCTGTTTTGACCCTCCTGGTGTGAAAATGACTTTTCGAAACATAATTCTCCAGAAATAAGGAGAAAATAATGGTGATTCTGTCAGAGTATTTTTCTAAAGAATTCCTGTGTACTTCTGTTTCAGTATTTCCTGACTGTGATACCACCAGTTTGGATCAGGACGTATATCGGAGGCTTGATGAATGAGCTCTTCCGCAGAGATTACTTCAAGGGTGCCCCTAAAGAATGATGATCTGCGTATTATTGCCATTACCGGTAACTCCTGAGTGTTTAGGAAAGATATGAACATGAAAAATGTTTGTTGGTATGCTATCACTTGTAGACAGCATGGATATCAGGACATTAACAGCATTCAAATGCAAACTATCCAAGATAGGAACATTGCCATTGCCCGGTCACAAATCACTACAATGTAGTGTGCATCATATTATATATGAGTGAGATCGACCATTAAGTGTAACCAAAGTAGGAAAATTCATCTGCCATCATGTCATGAACTCTGAATAGTTCAGTTGGTAGAGTATGAGCAAGGAAAGCTGCGTGTCACAGATTTGAGTCCAGGTGCTTGAGGAATTTGTTTCTCAAATATTCTCATACCCATTTGAGATGAGACAGTTCTACAAATCCTTCTTTAAGATCTGTATAGATGATGGATTAATTCATAATGTATATAAACTTGCTAGGGGAAGAAGAAATGGGTTTGAAAAGAAACCAGGGGCGTATTCAGAGGGGGGGCTGAGGGGGCTACAGCCCCCCCCCCCCCGAAACGTTAAGTAATGCTAATATGTTGCACATAAGGACAATTTAATTTGACAAATAGTAGACAGTTTAATTGCACATCCTGACTCATGAAATGAAATGCCGTTATTGCTTTGTCAAAGTATTTACAAAATTCAGCCTAACATCGAATTTTTACCTGAAATTTGTAAAATATGCTCCGGAAAAATGAGGTATGCTCTATCATTTAAGTAAATTTAATACTGTACTAGACGTTCTGTTGTTTGCTGTATTACATAATGAATTTTTTAAAACAGTATAAGTTGTATAAATTACATATTAAAAATTTAAAATAAAACAAGGTTATTGCAAAACATTTTAGTAAATTGAAAACTAATGAATAAAACGTTGCTTTAATATTATACAATCAGTTACAAAAAAAAATAAAAAATTAGGCTATGTACTATCAACAAATTGTATAGTCGGTTCACAAAACATTCACTTAGCCAAATAGCTGAACATTTTTTAATTAACAGAGGTATGTACAATGTTTAAAATCGGACATAATAAGCCGTTAGAAATGTGACAAGTTATTAAATATGGACAAATATTTTAATATCGAGCAAATATGATGCATTATTGCAAAACTAACAAACGATGCAACATTAAACCATCAGTTTCCTGTTATTTCTTTGATACCTTGTTCATTTCAACATTAGCATGTGATAGATTGCTTTATTAAAAATATGATTTTCATAAACTTCCGGGCCCTAGTGATAATAGTGTTAGACTTATAGCCCCTCCCGAAAAAATATCTGCAAGAAACAGTAATTTTTTTTCAAAAAATATTTTTCTCATAGTATATCATTATTACTTATCATGAACCAAATGCCAAATCCCATAGTTGTTTCCTGTTTCCACAAGCCTGTCCACAATGTCTTGCAGAGTTTCTTCTTTCTTTTCCAGCAGCATAGATTGTCAGTGTATTGTATGGTGTTCATGACTTGTCCTCCTATCTTGAAATCTCCAATTCCTTCCAAAGCTTCCTTGGCAAACCATTCTCCATAGAGTTTGAATAGGGTAGGTTATATACCACATCCTTGTCGCACACCTCTTCCTATCTCAACACTTTTGGTCTCTCCACAATCCAGATGAACTTTCACTTTTTTCCCTAGGTACAGATTGAGGTATAATCCTTCCAGTCAATGCTGATTTTCTTCAGTTTTCAGCAAATAATAATTTCAAATGCTCTTTTCCAGTCGCTAAAACCAATTGAGTTATAAAAGTTACCGGTACTAAATTGTTAGGTTTATTCAAACATCACGAGCAATCTTGGCTTAATTATTATAAAGATATACAGTAAAACTTTAACCAGGGGTCTTCTGCTACCTCACTGCTATAGCTTTCATGAATATGGTGCAAATGGTTCCATTTAGCCTACAAATCCTGGTGCGGATCTTCAAATATTTCATGGAGCTTGTGGCAGGACTAGACTAGAGTGGCTCATGACTCTCTGCATTTCAAACCTGCCTGAAACTGTGTGAATAGTTGACCCTGGGTACAGAGATATAATGGCCGCCTATGTATATAAGCTTCACAACTTCAAATCTGGCCGAGATTAATGGATTTTAAAGATGTAAATTTCCTAGCCAAAAAGTCCTCCAGGTGAGACTATAAACTAATTGAGCTAAATTAGGTGACAGAGGGGATGTATATCCTTCAAAATTTGTGGGCTACACACCAAAATCTACATTATTTTTATGCAAAAATTAAAAAAACGGAAATGGGATCGTTTGTCTTCTCTATTGTTCTGTGTCTGTTGAGACACACCACGAAGAAGCCACAAGAAGAAGATATAACTGAAGATGATTTACTGCTAATGTTTTTGTAAAACTTTTAAACATTTTAATTTTTATAAATGTGACAAGATATAAGGCAATGTAGTTTTAGATTTTAATTACTGAGGCTTCCAAACCAGCAAAAGAAGAGCCCTCAAGATGGCAGAAATACGCCGAAAGGCTTAGGCAAATATTAAAATATTGTTGAGTTACTGGTACCAAGTCCATTTTTATTTTATTGATCGAGCTCAATGGTATATAACATGTATTTTAATACCTTTGAAGGTCTATGTAAATTAGTGATGGGCAGAATCGAATGATTTTAAGAATCAAGTAATCTATTCTTGGCTAATATAAAGAATTGAGAGATCATTCGAATAAAAAAGTTCTCGGAGGAAAACAGAATACAAGTACTTGCAAAGCGAGATATGAGTGCTTATGTAGCTAACCGAGAAGTGAGTACTACTAAAAACTGACTCGATTAAAGGATCGAGTGATCATTCCAGTGAAAAAGTTCTCAGATGAAAGCAGAATCCGAGTACTCATGATGCGAGATAGACCTATGAGAACTTGTGTTGTTAGCAGAAAAGTAAGAACTACTAAAAACTGACAAAACCTAATGCCATTGGATCCCGCAAAGGGTATAGCTCAATGGGAGTGTTAGTTTCATGCAGTGTTGTGAGATAATGTGATAATCTCATTGTACTAGTAGCTTTCACAGAATAAAAATCTATAAGAGCTGGGAGCTTGTATTAAGAGTCAGCAATTTGGCAACTCTGTGTGCGTGGTAGCTGTGTGTTCATATATATGCCTTTCCTGTCTGCAAAACTTATATTGCATTAACGAAGATAACCAAAGTGATAAGATTACACAGGCTGTCTGGTGTTGCTTGAGAACTCGTCCACAGCTCACACTTCTCTTAGCATTAAATCATTCGAATGATCATTCAGATTCTTTTTATAAGATTGTTGATGTCTCAAGAACTTTCAAGAATTGAATAAATCCAATTTTTTCACTCAAGAACTTCTATCACTAATGTAAATCATTCACCTTTCTAGTAGTCCACGAACACTGCAATTAGTTTGAAATTCCTCAATGGCTATAGGCTATATTACATTCCCCTGTGAAAGAGAGTGAAAAACCAGTTTATAAAATTTTCTCTCTTTTTACACACATGTTATTCTCATTGTTCTCCTTACACTTCCCTTCAGTAATCATCTTTGTTTACCTTGAAACCAGCTGGTCTTACACAGGCTTGAGTTTCCCCACTTGTCCATAGCATTGGTGATATTACATCATCTCGAACAGATAGCAAAGAAGGTGAGAACGAGAACCAATCCTCAACTCTTCAGTCGTTATCACAAAAAGTCAATAGGGATAACTAACCTAAACTAATTTTTAAAATTCCACTGTTTGCAGGTTTGGAATTAATATTGGTCAGTTTACATTGAAATGGGAATAAGGGTGGCAAACCTAGAAATGACAGCAAATTGTTTAGGGAAAATTTTTTTATAATATAAAAAAAATGTATTATATAACAAAATATTGTATCTCAAGACTTTACAACGATCGCTATGGTTGTACAACGATCGCAAAAAAAGCCCTCCCTTGTAAATGGACAAAACATACAGTTTTCATTGAATGTTTTCTCAGTATGGGAGGTTCCAGTTCATTGCCATAGCGGTGCAGGTGCTGGCAGGGTTTCGAATGTATGAGTGAGTCATCTACCCTTCAACTATGTGCTAGCATGGAGCTGACAGTAGCACAGTAGGTTGAGTTTATATTCTCGTTGTAAAGTAGAAATAAGACAAGAATTTTTTTCTAACAACATTGGTTTTATTATGTTTGTCATAGATATTTTTATTAACATAATTAAATATAATTTAGCATATGTTTTAAAATTACTAAATGTATTAAATATTTTTGTAACATTTCGAAGATATACTGCATTACATAATTACAACAAATATTTTAAAAGTTTTTGGTAAATGAAATTACAATAGCAATCATATATTTTTTGCCAAAACATAATAATTACTTTATTTTAGAAAAAAAATTTTGATAACTCTTTCCATGCAGCACAGTTTTTCTATATAGTTAATATGCATTCTATGCGACGTTACAGCAATTTTATAAATATTTTCCTTCCCATTGCATTTCTAGAGTCGTGAATAAAATGATACAGATGTGAATCAGTAAGACTGCAGATCACGCGACAACTTCATAATGTTGTGAACCACGCAAGCTACTGTCAATATATGTGACTTGAGGCTTTCCCGGTATTGAGAATGCATGATGGTTTCTTGGGCTTCCAACAGGGTTAGTAGGACATTTGTTCTGAGCTTTTGCCAGCTTGCAGTGCTGCCATCTCCAGTTCCTCAGACCAAGATCCTGGGGAGGCAGAGATACTACTGGGGCCGTATTGTAGCAGAGGCCTTGAAAATCCAAATTCAATACTAAAACTTCAACAGGGTTGATGGTCAACAGCTTAGCTGGGCCTGGTAGCCATTATTAGCCTCTCTTACTCCCAAATAGGGCATTGGCCATAAATAGGAGTGTTTACACATCCCACACTACTATTCAATTGAACTTTTTTTTCCCCAACCAATCAAGACTCTCCATCTATTTGTCTGACTTCCCGGTTTTCCTATTGGCACCACACATCACCCAGCATTTCTTAGTCTCTCCTACATAACACAAACTAGTTTTCCCAGTTAGCTCGTTTCTCCCAGAAAATGGCAGTGGAGCAAGCTGCTGATAGCTTATGTCAATCCTCTTACTCACCTGGTTGGAAGCCTGAGAAAATAGTATTCATTCTGTCAATATCATTCAAAGAATGATTAACTGATGAATGTATGACAAGTATAATTGAGTTTTCTGATCAAATCATGACATTGTTTGTATTGATCATTTGGAAATATGTTTATATACATTTTTTACTCCAACTTTTGTGTATAAATGGATGTATAACTTGTGTAGAACTAAATTAAAAAAAATATGTACAAACTTACCTTTTTACAGTTCTGTCCTCCTTGAGTTACCAGCAGAATAGTGATCCATGAACCCTCTGTTATCTACCTGAGAACTTTGTTTTAACTTAAAACAACAAATATCATCAAATAAAGAAGGAAGTGATATAAACAGTAAAGCTCTTGAATCGTTATTAAAAATTGTCATTTTATAAACACTTATAGCTCCACTTACGTCTCATTTTTATGGACTAGTTTCAGGGAAAACCATTAGCCGAGGATGGGAATGCTGATTTTCCCCAAAACTAGTCCATAAAAATAAGACGTAAGTGGAGCTATAAGTCTTTATAGGTTGACCATTTTTAATAATGAAATAACATCAAATTCTGAAAAATCCTTATTGAATATCACCCTTAAATATGGGGGTTGGGGCATAAGTCATGGCAACTCGTGGAAATACCAGTGCATGTGGAAAAAAGGAAATATACACATGACACATATGAGCTACGTGTATGGACATTGAACAACATGCCCACATTGTGCTTCACATATTTCTTAAGGTAGTTCATATGACAGTACTGGTTTCATCTCTCACACTCATTACAGCACAGCACAGTTATTTGTTCTAAAGGCCCTCAAAGTAGTCCCCTGCAACATTCCCAACATGCTACCAATGATGGAAGTGCTAATTACCATTTGGATCACCATTTTTCCTTCCTATGTGGGAATCTTGTCATCTGTTGTCGTAAGGCATTTGCAATATCCTCACATGCTACAAACCGCCTATTACTTAATAGTTTCTTTTCCTTGCATATGAGGTCGAAGTCACATAGAGAAAGGTCAGGAGAGTTTGGTGGGTGTTCCAATTCTTCCCATCTCCAGCGTTGCAGTAGCCGCCTGACACATTGAGAAAGGTCAGGAGAGTTTGGTGGGTGTTCCAATTCTTCCCATCTCCAGCGTTGCAGTAGCCGCCTGACACATTCTGCTTTATGTGATCTTGCATTGTTGTGGAGAATGATTGCACCATCCAGCAAATCAGGACGCTTCTCCCTAATGTCATATCATACCTGCCTCAGCAGGATAGCCCTGTAGTACTCTGCTGTTACTGTTTGGTGATGTGGAACAAAGTGGCACACAATGATGCCACTGGCATAATACGTGACAATGACCAATTTTACGGGGAAATGATTCTGATGGAACTTCTACCTCCTTGGTGATTCAGCATGTCACCACTCTGCAGACTGACGTTTGAGTTCCGGTTCCAAAATTCATTGATTGCGATTATTTGTGAAAGGAAGTAGTCTCCCTCCTGTTGCCATCGTGCTAGGTGGTCGGAGCATATTTCATATTGCATCCACCTTTGAACCTCCATCAGCGAATGTGGTACCCACTTCGATACAATTTTGCTCAGATGCAGATCTTGCTGCAAAATCCTTTGGATGGTGCAGTTCTTGATGCCACTAGCATTCTCTAACTCCAGTAGCGAATATTGTCTGTTGTTCTCCAGCAAGAGCTTGATTACTGCATGTGCCACATTGGTCTGCACACTCACAGGTCGTCCTGGATGTTGCTGATTACTGGTTGCTACGTGTCCTTGCTGAAACTCTCCTACCCACCTTGCGACTGCCCAGTAAGCTTTCATCAATTACCTGTGACATTCTCTGGTGGTTCTCCCACAGAGAATGACTATTTTGATGTATGAGCACTGCTCAACATGGGTTACATCCACCTGGTATGATTGTCACCGGACAACTGACTTCACACTGTTCACTGTGTTCTTACAGGCTATCCCAATACCATTTGACATTGTCAGCACATACTAAGACTGCGCTTAGTCTTACATGCCGTTTTGTGCTCCAATAGCAGTTCATCATAAGAAAATAGTTGCCATGACTTATGTCCCAACCCTCATGTCTATGTGAAATATTTAAAAGTTGGGATCCTTTCTTTACAGGATATACCAGGTGGTTCACAAGTTTGTATGCAACCTGAGGAAATGAGAGCTGACACAAATTCCATGATACATGATTCAGTGGCTAAAGAGTCATGACTGGTTTTTATTAGTTGTTGAAAACGTGATTCCCTTTGAATACCGCCTTCTAATCACTCTGTTACAATGTCATAGCAACATGGTTCACTGAACTATTATTGTAAGCTATACTAAGTATATTGTTATATTTAAGGCTGTATATACATGGAACTTGGTTTTTTAACAGCAAAACAATGGATGATTATGCCTGATATTTGGAATATCCTTCCCAATATACTAAGTCCAATGACATAGTTATAATTATAGGGGCATGGGGGAGCATATCCCCCAATCATTTTCTGTGCCTCATCTGATGCCAATGTTTTATTTCTCCTGTAATGGTAAAAAAATATATTTTGGATAAATTACTGTAATACAGTAATATTGCAATGCTAGCTACTGCAAGGGGGTTGGATCATTAGAATCCTTTGGCAATTTGTTTCTCCTTTTAGAGTTTTTAATATTTAAATACCCTGTCTCTGAATTTAAAATTTTGTCGCCTTTTTAATTAATTTATTTATTATTTACATCCACGTGATCATTAAAATGATATGGGACTTGGTATGTACAAAATATGTGACGGTATATACAATACATATAGGATACAAATAGTACACAGGAACAGATCTAACAATATATAAGGGATAAGGGGTGATGTCAAATCAGAAAAGTGCAGTGCTTTTTTTTGACATGACGGAACATTGCAGACTTACACACTTATGTAGAATGAAATTGGAACCACACACTATACATAAGGTTATATGAATTTAAGTCCTCTGAGGTGGATTCAGTTCTTACACATCAATTCTACCTGTAAACTGCAATTTAGTTTATGATACACACGCAGGGTTTCTTACACCTCTCACCAGAAGAAGCTAAATTTAAAATAAAAAGTAATTAAAGTTCAATTTTCGAGAGTTTGAGCCTGACAGGTTTGCGATCAACCTCAGAACTACTGCGGGATATTGCTGATCATCTGACAAGTAAGTGGAGTCATTTTCACAAGGGTACATAGCCTATAATTTAACACATGATAAACAACTCAGAATAGCTAGATACAGAATGACATGCGCAGGAACATTAATGCAAATAAATGCAATGTGAAGCCAAGAGTAAAGGGATACAACAAACTGTAATGCTGAATCAGTAACATCTGCAACATAGTTTAGGTTACCATTGCAGTGGTGCTATAATGCTCGCTTGTTTTCCCAATCGCATTGCTAATGTCAGACCCCATCTTTCGAAAATCATGGGATAGATAATGAACAAAACACTAAAAATATCTACTTTAATGCAAACGATGCCTATAATCACTTCTGTTATTTTGTTTGGCACAGATTTCTCCAGATTTCAAAATTGTGGAAATTAACGATTTTCTCCTATATGAAACTGGAAAAATCTTTAAGGGATATGCATACCCCCCAAAATATCACTGGAAAAGTATATTATTATATTTAAGGCTGTATATACATTGAGCTTGGTTTTTAACAGCAAAACAATGGATGAATATGCCTGATATTTAGAATATTCTTCCCAATAGTTAACGCCAATGATCTCTATTATGCCAAATTAAAAGTTATTTGCTATTGCCTCGCCAGAAGTTATTAAAACATTTTGACTTTGTATTAATTAAATTATTTTATTCGTGAACGGCTCAACGCATCGTGCCGTTTAAAAATGTAATTATTAAAACTATCCAACGATTTACACCCTCTTCAGACCCAGAGTTTTTTTTTTTATTATTAACATTTTCTTGAGTAAAGTTTTTCCTGTTGGAGGCCGTTATGGCTTCAGGGGATTGTGGCTCCCAGGTTGTTAGACATTCAGTTCATGAAGAGGGGAAGATTGTCAGCCTTACGTACCGGCCGGCATCACCCCCAGGATTGCTCCCGGTAGAGTACTCGTTTCTATTAGACTAGGCTCAACGGCTAATGAAGCCGGGGCCTTACATTTTCTATCGCATCGCCTCAAGCATCTGCACCAAGTCATTATTTAAATTACGGGACCCAGTTTTAATTTTCAACGGTGTTTGTACCTTGTGATTTGATGAACGTGTGCGTTCATCTTTAGCGCATCTGCGCATGTCAGACATCCCTGTTCAGTGTTCAGTAATTTAGTATCATGGCGGCGTGACTTTAAAGCTGTTGTGCTGTACAGAACGGAATAGGATACCGGCAATCAAACGCAAGATGTAATAATTATAGTGCTTCCGAAAAGAGTATTAGCTAAATTCTAATTATAGGTACAGTAGTGCGTTTGAAGATACAGTGAAAGAAACAATGCATTTTAAAGAAACTGAATACAGACCTGCGCTGCTTGCACCGGTAAGTACAGCACTCTTGAATGTTTCACCGCGGACTCTGGGTTCGATTAAATAATATGAAACCTGAAAACAAGAAAGGGAATGCAAAGAAGAGCCATTATATGGTAAACAATGTTATGAAAACGTGAAACGGAACGCAATGAGAAGGTCGGGTAAAATCTATGTCAGTGACAGGTTATGTTAGGTTAGGGTCGGTTTAGCAGTAATATACTGAATAGCGCGGAGTTTAGTATGTGCCATGTTGAATATCTTCTGCGATGGGATATTTTATCATTGCGCCAGTCGTTCCTCCTTTGTTCTCCACGGCTCAGAGGAGCACGGTATCTATTTTTAGTGGTGGATCATATTTTGCTGCTAGCTGGCTACGCTATTCTGAAGGGGTTCCTGAATGAAAATGGAGGCCATACGATTGTAGTAAACATTTATCGTTCTTTAGGTTCTTGGTGTATCGGCCGCGGTGGTCTAGAGGCAGTGTACCTGTCTGTAGACCCGAAGGTAGCTGGATCAAACCCTGCCGCGTTCGATGGATTTTTCAGGACGTAAAAATCCTGGGCTCGGAGTCCTCTTGGAGGGACTTAAAGTTGGGGGCCCGTAGATTTACGCACGTAAAAGAACTCCAAGCCCAAATTAGAGCCTTTGAACAAAATTCTTAAGCCCTTTCCGGAGTTAAGTAATACCTATAACGGAGGGGATTTGTGAGGCGATGGGATTGCCACTTGTCACTTTACCCTCTCTAGGTAACAGAAACCTCCACTGGGTAGCCCTAGCCTACGCCTCAACACTAGGGGCAATAAAAAAAATACAGGTTATTGTGTATGGAATCTGTTAAAAAAAAAGTCGAATTAAAGGAAAAGAAATGGTAATATTTTATTTATTTATAAACAGAATATTCCTTTACTATTTATTAAGTGCTGCAATTGTTTGAATATTAATGTTGTTATTACCTTTAAAATATGTTAGTACATTATTGCTTTTATCGTTGGAAAACAATAACTAACACCTTGGTAGCTCACAACTTACAGTATGTAAATATTAAAATGTAATAATATTAGGTCTTGATTCTAAGCCCTGTACACGTTGTGAAGTCTGTATATTACTATCTGAAATAGTTGTAATCTTTCTTGTTATATTCTTATTGTAAGTGTTTTGTAATGTCCCATAACATGAATATGTTCCGATGGACTAATAAATCTAATCTAACCACACATTTTTCTTTAGGGAAAAAAAAATTATTTAAGAGTTGGTTTCTTACTACTAATATTAGTAGAAACATAAAACGCCCTTGATCAGTGGCGCCAACTTTTGAAAAACATTGGGTGGGCTCAACAGATTTTAATATAATTTCCATACGTCTTGGTGTCCTCTCAATACAAAACACTTTTTTTTGTACCTTTACGAAAGACGGGTAATCAGCTAGTTATACAATAAAATGTCTTTGTCTCCTCTCAATACAAACTACGAAAGACTGGTAACCAGCTAGAGATACAGTAAAATGTCCTATGAGAGAATGAAATTTTTCCTGAAAATGGAGACAACTGAACGTCATTATCACCCGTCAGAAAAATGGGCTCCTTTGCTTGGATTGTTTTTTATATATAGGCCTATATTTCTAAAAAAACAAGACTATTCGTCTGTGACTACAAGTTTGGTTATAACAAACTCGTAGAAGGTTAAAATGAAATCCATAACTTAGACCTATATTATTGTTATAACATGCATGTATTTTTTGATCTGACGTGTCCTATATCCTTGAGCCCCGCTCAACACAGGATCTACAGGACGAGATATCTACATCTACATCAACAAGCGTGAGACAAAATGATTGAAATTGGAAACCTCGAGGAATCAACGCCTTTCTAGTCATAGTGTTCGATTCATTTACTAATAAATGCAATAGCTATTGTGTATCGAGTCTTTATCGATCGATTTAAATAACCTTGTTTCGATTATCTTACGGAATTGGCGGACAGTTGAGTGTTCTAGTGTGTAAAGTTGTGTTCTATTTTATATTTTATGTGAAATCTTCAGTAGTGACAGGGGTAAAACTATACGGTTTGTCATTATTGTATCTTCATATTTCACTCGATGTGACTGGGTTAACTGGACTGGCTTCTCTTGTGGTGATTACGTCTTGACAACGCCGGCCTAATTCATTATCGTAAGTAATACATTCTCATCTATTTTTGTGATAGTGCAGATATGTTTATAGTTTGGTTAGGTAGACCGACTTTATGTTGCCAAGTTGCCTTGTAATGAATACGAATAGCCTACGGCGAGCCGCGGTGAAGGAGACAGTGGGTTCGAGTCCCGCCTCGGGCATGGGGTTTTCTATATGGCAAGACATAAAATTGAGTGGAAAAAGTACGTTAGCCGTGAAAGTCTGCCCACAAACACATAACTGCAGTAAAGTATAGCCATGGCCCTCTTTATTTATTAACATCTATATATTATTATATCCGATGTTCGGTGACCCGAAGCATTTTGATTGGCTCTCAATAATAATAATAATAATAATTTTATTTCATCCAGTGTATCAATTACATATTGATTTTGGACATGTCAAACTTAAATCTAATTACAGACTATGATCATACCAGAATACAAGATTCATTAATTAATAGATATCATAGAACTATTTACCCTAGGCCTATATCTAATTTAGAGTTCATCTCTCCTGTAAAGTGCTATATATGTCAACAACAGCCTGATTTTCGTTGTACAGCGATTCGACAAAGAAACAAGATTTTTAGTAGTAGCAATAACTAATTATGTTAATAGTATATGGAAAATTATTGGGTGGGCTTGAGCCCCACGAACCCATATAAGTTGGCGCCACTGCGCCTTGATGATGATAATAATAATCATAGCAAACAGTAAAAAAAAGCACTGATCTAACATGCCGGAAATTTTGTGAATTTTTTCAATTCCTGAAGGACGAGAGGACTGTGTTTAAAAAGGACATGTCCTCCAAATGCCGGACGTCTGGTCACCCCTGCTCCAGACCCCTTATAATTTTAATAAGTAACGGAGGTATAACTGGCGTTTTACCAAGCTTATAATTTTAACATAACCTGATCTTATGGGCCTATGGCCTTTTTTAAAACGTAACATTATACTGCACGTAGGTATTGTATAGGCATTTCACGAAAGATGTGAGAGTGGTGAGCATTCCAACCCTAGAGGATAAATGCTGCCTCTGTAGAGGGAATGAAATATTTTAACACTCCAGAGCTTGAAACAACTTTTTCCATTTGCATTTTTAGCACCCCTGAAATAATATAGGCCTATACATGCTTTGGAAACAAACTTTTCTTTGTGACATGCTATCAGAATTTAAGTTGTGAGTCTAGTCCTTACAATATCTCTACTGCTGAGCAATCATTCTGCTCTCTCTTTTTCTCTTTCTCTTTCTTTCTCTCTCTCTTTTTCTCTCTCTTTTTTCTTTCTTTCTCTCTCTTTCTCTCTCTCTCTTTCTCTCTCTCTCTCTTTCTTTCTTTTTTTGTAGACTTAAATCTTACACTAGCTCTGCAATGGGTTAACAGCGAATAAATGATTGCTATGAATGATTTAATGATGATTCATTCCCACAGAGGAGGAGCAATGCATTTGAAATGTCCATGGAAAGAACATGCTAAGTCACGTTTTATCAATTTTTTGTTTTTGATGCCATCTGTTAGCTTATATAGTACTTTGTAGCACTTCAGAAAGAGAAAGAGCCTGCTGAGTCACAAGATACAGAGGCAAAAAGATTGTACTGTATATAGTTGTATAGTTTAGTAGGGGTTTGAAGTTGAAAATTGCTCTCCTAAAAAAATCAATAAAGAATGACTTAGCATGTTCTTTCTGCGGACCCTTCATTTGGATTTGGATGGAAAAGCGAATGAGTTCATCACTACAAATAAAATTTGCAGGAAGACATTTGCAATGAAAACGTAATTCGCAAAAAGGCCACCCTTCTGTGGAACTACATGTTAAGATTTTATTGATCCTCAAGTGTTAGTGTTGTTAATAATAAAAAATTCTAGATTAAACAGACTATCAACGGAGTGTTTATGTTTATCCATTAATAACGTCATTTGCAGTAGTCAAGCAGAACTTTCAACATAAGTTACCCGGTATAATAAACTCGAATGTGATTTTCCTTTTCTGGAGCACTCCCAATAAATGTTACAAGTTAGCGCCTATGATAAGGAGTGAAAGGTATACAGTATCTCCCTCTACAGGCTTCAGTGGTAAAAAATATAACACACTTCGAAATGAAATGTGAGCACAGTGCTCACATGTTGACTAACGAGGGGTTAATAACATTACGGGATTGGAAATTCAGTGTGGTAAATAGGGAGTAAACACTGCTCAACCTTGTACATAATTTATTTTTCAAGATGACTTTATTGAAATTAAATTCACTCTACAGCATACCTTATCACTGACAAACCTACTGCATAGTTAGTTATTCTCTGATACTTTTCAACTTGACTGAGCCCACAATTCAACAGTTAGTTGCAACTTACAAGGAAACAAAAATTAAGTAAATATGTATCTATATGTATGTGGATTTAAAGTACTGCAGTACGATTGGAAAGCAAATGGAGACTGCCGCACCACTACCAATGTGGAAGCAAGAGACTGAACTGGGAATGGCAACAGTTCTGGCTCACAGAATAATACTACCCCTAATACTGCATAGATCTGCACGGTACATAAAAGCTGCATAGTCAAAATCAAAATACTTTAAGTACTAACACTCAAAAAATGGACCCAAAAACATTGTTTGACAGCACATAATGGCACAGAGGCACTTCTCAAAAATATACACACCACATTGAATGAAGACTTCTATGTAAGCAAAAAAAGACTTCGACAAATATGTTTGACGAGTCTTCCATTGCTAGCAGTAGATCAATGGACACGACATAAAATTATTTATCCTTTTAAAATAATTTGTTACTTTTTAAAAATTTTCTTCCAAAGTATCACATGATTAGTATTAATACCAACCACTCAAAGACAAAATCTGTTACAGTCATTGCTAATCATTCATAAAACTCTTTCTTAACTTATTAATTAATCCTAGTCCAATAAAGTATACAAGAAATGGCTTTCTTATGCAAAATAAATATTATTAGGCACTGAATATGTACGGTTTCCAAATTCAATGTTGAGGAGGAAGTTCATCCCAAATCACAGGCCTTTAGCACAATGTCAAGTTGACATAAGAGGGCTTATTTAATACTACAGAAATATCTTCCTTGGGTTTGAAGCCAGGCGAGAAATTTGGCAGTTACCAATGTTTTAGAGGCAAATATTGTTTCCATCCTCAAGGATCTTAAAGTGTAAAGTGCCACTTCATGGGAGGATATATCTACCAACACATGTTGGGCAGAGTCGACCAATCAGGCCTGGACCTGAAGGACAGAAGAGGGAGGTTAGCCCTAAGGAGGACTGGAAATAGAACAGCTGTTTGCTTATTAGTATATATCCCCCATGATGTGATACTCAAAATATCAGGATCACTGAGGACAGAGACATCATCAACCTCTGAATCTTTTGGTATGTGCCAAACTTTCCACGTGGTTTCAAACCCGAGAAAAATGTTTCTGTATGGTACTTAAATTATTTTGTGGAATAATATTACAAAATCAAAAATATAAAACAGAAATATTTATTACGGTTCCTTCTAATTTTAAAATGTGAAAAATTATGTCTATAATGCTATCCCTCCATGGTATGTAGGCCTACCTAGGTACAATGCCTATTGCACAAAATTGGGTACAATGTATCTGAGAGATATCAAGCATATTAATTACTTAGTTTTGACTCAGACTTTTAGTAAAAAAAGCTATGTACAATTCTCATTACTTGAGATATTATTTTATATTTTAAACATTTATTTTATTAATTTTTATTCAGGTATTATAACCTGATGCTCAAATTAAATATGCATCTTTTTTAATCGAGTGTTCAGCAAAAACTGCCCTCTCCTGATTTTTTAGGCGAGTGAAAAAATGTCCTACAGTGGATACTGCATGTGTACTAGAATATATACATATTGAAATACACTTCAAATATACGCCTGTACATTCTGTGGCCATCAGTTCTTTCAAACATTACCAAGCCCAGAGTTTGCAAGAGTTCTTTACAAAATTTTATTAAATACTGCTTGAGAATGTAATGGCTGGTGTTCATCATTATGTGGTAACAATTTCTGTCACCAGATGGGATTTGTGTTCTAGAAAACGAAGGAAATATGTTAAGATCCCAAAGGAAACATCGATTGATGGCACAAACATGGTTAACAGATGATAACGAAACACTGATTGTAGAGAATACTCTGATAACTCCGTGGTGCTAACATCCCTTGAAGGGACAAAGCCTACCACCCGACCACTGCGTCATCTACCATAGGAAGATGGCAGGATTGGGGGGTATGTGGTCAGCATGCTGACACCCACGGCCGTTAATGGTGGTTTCCATGATTGAAGCCGCTACTTCTCTATCAATTAACTCCTCAATTTGAATTGCGAGGCTGAGTGCACCCCTACCAGACCTCTCTACCTCAGAATAATCCAAGGAGGTACCGGGGATCGAACCCGGGCCGACGGATCTGTAGTCAGCGACGCTAACCACAAGACCACGCTGGCGGTCAGAGAATACTCTGATAACAAAACTGAAAAATGGGGGATACAACCAGCACTGGTGTGTCTCATGTATGTATCGTAATAATTTCAGGAATTTGTAGCTTTAATTTAGTAATAAAAAAATTTAAATTACTGTTTATTTTTTCAGTTTACATATAGATAACAATACACCATTACTTGTGGACTGTTCAAAATATTTGAATGCAGTGAGAGGATATAAAATAAATGTATAAGGTAGCGTCTATCAAATGGTACATCAAAAGTTTAAATACATTAAGTATATACAGAGGAGGACAATCTACAGCTACCCAAATCAGTTTTCACTACATATCTCTAAAACTTTTAATAGTCTCCCACTAAGAATAAGAAATATCCCTATACCAACCTTGAGGAGGACAGTCGGGGAACAAACTGATGACTAACTTTATTTATAATATGTAAATTAGCCTTACTTATGTAGAAAATCTTCTCGGGTTTGCAGCCAGGTGAGAAGTTTGTTGTGGTCCTGGCTGCAAACCTGAGAAGATTTTCTACATAAGATTCGCCAGGAAAGCCTCAAATCTTACATTAGCCTTACTTATGTTTGCATTTTCTTTGGCAAGATTGCTTTTCTGTAACTTCATTTGGATTAACTACCAAAGAGTCTGAGTTATATTTGACTATTTCCCACAGTTTCATTTCACAGAATGCAATTTTAACTTGACATGTATTTCTTAGTGCAAACAACGAAAAAGGTTAATTCTTGTTGCAGTTTATTCTTGTCAAGTATTTGTACGACTTGAAATGTGCTCCCCCCCCCCCCCCCAACTTTACTCTACTGATCTCTCAGGACATCAAAATTCGTCTTCTGTACATTCTTTACTCAATTAGTAGTCTTCTCTCTTATGGGTAGATAGTTAGTAAATTGTATCAAATGCATGATTTACTTAGAAAAAGAAAACTTACTAATAATGAATACCCACTCAAATCTCCCACTGCCACTATAATACAGTATAGACAAGATCTCAGCAATAAAAAATACTTTTCATGAAGTTTAAAACCATAAATATCTCCTGAAATAATTTCTTTTAAACTGACTATGGCTATTTTTCCAGAAAATTGATAAATTTATTTTGCAGACACTGTCACATTCAGCAGCTTGCAACTCCTGACAGGGGTAGTTTATGATAATAACAGTAGTAGGCCTATATAACTGTGGATTTTTATTTACAAAAGGTATGAAAATATGGTTTTCAAAAGGAATGTGACAGGGACGTTTTTGCCAAACACAGTTCTCTACTTCTTAATGCATATATTTAGTGATAGCCTAAATAATTTCTGATGTTAAAATCTGAGATTGGTCGATACCAGCTTTGTCATTTCATTCTTGCAATAAAATGGTGAAATGCAATAAGTTTGTAACAGTAATGTAATAATCTCAGTTGTACAGCAAGTACTGGTATTGATACATAGCTTTCAAAGAAATTTGCACTTCAGACATTCTGGCACTAGAACATCTGCAGAAATTTGGAGGAAGTTCCCTATTGTTACGGAATCCGTAGAGATATAAATGAGCCCGATTTCCTGATAGACCTGCTACCTGCTTTTTTGAAACAATGAGTTGAGACATGTGCTCCTTGCATCCATTTAAAATCTGCTACTTCTGGCAAACTGACAATATTAGTTTAAAATTTTTGACTATAGCCTACTACAGTGCCTTTTTTTTTACTCGTGGCCGGGCGGTCGGCTGGAGGTAGCTGCGAGCCCACAGTGTTTCTCACCGTTCCTGGCTCCCGCCTTTCTCCCCGTCAGTGTATGTGCGGTCGTTGCTAGCGGAGGTTCTTGTTTTGTTCTTTGTGGTTAAATTGTGATAGTTCTGTTATAATGCCAAGAAGTGTGTATACTTTAGCATACCGCATATTCATGTATGATTCCTATGTGAAAACAGAGTCCTGTAGAGAAGTGACACGGCTATTTGTAGACAGATTCCCTGGCATCCCTGTGCCTCACAGAGAGACAGTTCCTAAACTTGTAAACAGATTCAGAGAAACGGGTTCTGTTCTTGATAAGAAACCCCAAAAAACTCGCCGTGTGCTTACAGAGGAAAAACTCGATGAGACAGGACAAAAGTTAGAACGTAGCCCAAGAAAATCTCTGAGTAGGTTATCACAGGAAACGGGAGTTTCACAATTCTCGGCTTGGAAAGCCACTAAACTTATGAAATTAAAACCATATAAGATAACCGTAGTTCAGGAACTGCAACCACGTGATACTGTGAGTAGAGTAAATTTCTGCAATTGGGTGTTGGGTAAAGTTAATGACGGCTCCATGGACCCAAAGTTAATTTTTTTCACAGACGAAGCATGGTTTCATTTACATGGTCATGTATCGACACAAAACAACAGATACTGGAGTGCAGAAAAACCCGATATTGTACACGAAATGCCATTGCATGACCAGAAGATTGGTGTTTGGTGTGCTGTGAATGCGTACCGAATTATAGGGCCTATATTCTTTGAAGAAACAGTTAATGGACAGAGGTACAGGGATACAATAATCAAACCATTCCTGGAATATTTGTGTGACATTGAGTGCACACAGGCATATTTTCAACAAGACTCTGCTACAGCACATACAGCTGATCTCTCGTTGCAATTAATTAAGGAAATTTTTGAAGATAGGGTCATCAGCAAAGGACTATGGCCACCGCGCTCCCCAGACCTTACGGTATGCGATTTTTATTTATGGGGGAACTTAAAAAATAAAGTGTATCGGAACAACCCGCATACGTTGGAAGAACTGAAAGACAATATCAGAAGAGAAATTACTTCAATTTCAGAGGAAGAATTAATGCGTGTTAATGGAAATTTTCTTCAAAGGTGTGAGAAATGCGTGGCAGCACAAGGACATCATTTCCAACACCTTCTGTGACAAAGGCAGCACATGTACTGACGCGGAGAAAGGCGGGAGCCAGGAACGATGAGTCACACTGTGCCCTCGCAGCTACTTCCAGCCGACCGCCCGGCCACGAGTAAAAAAAAAGGCACTGTATAATAGGTCTACACTTATTACATGTGATGTAATGATATCCATTATGATACAGATTTTCATCGATTATTATTGAACATGGAACAACCCTGAAACCTTGAGAGTAGCAAATGAAACTGTGTAATTAAGCAACCTGTATTTAAAATAAAATCTTAATTTTAATATTATACTAAACTAATTTTATTTTGTGTGTGAAAACGTGTGTTGTTTGGCATTAAATTTTTAAGAGATGCCCTGCAATCTGCATGCCTTGTAGTCTGCCATCTATCGAGAAAGATGAGAATTACTAAGAGCTGTTGCCCAAGAGTCATTTGCTTCATCAATTACGAGGTATTCTAAAAACCCAAAACCTAAATATTTAATCATGGTCGAACAAACAGTCTTGCTTTGCTCTTTTCATAAAAACCTACTCGTGTCTTAATAAATGCCATTATAGGCTCGTTGCATAACGTACTCTATTGTGTTCTATTAACATTGTATGAAAAAAACATGGAACTCATGTACAGTAACATGGTTTGAAACCGACACAAGTAGTCCCCGTTATACGCGTTCCCGCTTTACGCAATTTCGCTTTTACACGGTTTAAAAAAAAGTCCTTGAAAGGTGGTGTATTTGAACTGAGTTGCGCCAAAGCAGTGATTGTTTGGAGTGTACAGTTAGTAATGGTGGTGGTGGTGCGCTGTTCGTCATCTCACTCTCTCCTTAAGGTCAGTGCTCTCATACCGCTGCCCCTCCCCACCCCTACTTGCTCTGTCATTGTCTTGGTCTATCTATTTTTAAAACTTAGTCATATCTTGCTATTGATCGCTTTCAGTAGCACTGCGCTGTGTACCTTGTCTAGCAAGCATCTGTGGAAGTTGAAAATTGTGTGGAAGTGTCTGAGGACAATGAAGAATCTGAATGGGTTAAAGTGTTAACTGGTAAAGGGATGTCAGAGGCTTTCCAAATGATCAATAAATCTTTAAGCTACTTTGAATACAATGATCTTGATGAAACAAGAAGTGGAAGAGTTATGAGAGAAGTTGAACATGTTATAAAGTGCTACCAGGAACTGTAACTTATAACTAGTAGTTAAAATCCTCAACTCAACTGTTCATAAAAAACTTTTTTTTCACAAAACAGTGTTGTGTCAAATGAACAGCAAACAAGCTCTTCTGAGTCTACAGAAAATGTTGGTTATGAGTAATAATTGTTTATACTGATCTTGTACTGCATTTCGACAATACATAAAATAAATTTGAATAACAAAACCATTTGTTTTAATTACTAAAATACTTTTAAAGGGAAGCCTACTTAATCAATATCAATACTAAACTGTATGACGTGCTATTTGCTGCTATGACACCACAGTCCTCGTTAAATATGGTTTCGCTTTGCATCTACCAGAATGCTTTGCCAGAATGCATCTACCGTGTATAACAGGGACTACCTGTACCTCTTGGTTATTGAAGGTATCGAAGTATTAAAAGCATAAAGAACCCATATCTTAGTCAAAATGTTTAACTATAAATTCTTTTAAGAAACAAAATATGACATACATGATGTTTGTTTGCCATACAGTAACATTCAACACCGAAGGAAACTCAAACTATGAGATACCCGAACAAGCACAATGTATCTCTCGACGTGTCTGTTTAATATTAATGGCTGGTTGGTAATAACCACCTTGCAAAGTAACAATGGATTTTAAGAAGTTACTCTGAAGTTACTATTTAAGTGTTAACTGCTGATCTCTCAGACACACTGTACTTGATGGATTATCTGAACAAGTTATCTCTCCCTCAAGTTTGTTTGGATTTTACTTCAGCTGAGGTATCTGGCTAAAGTTGACTTGAATTTTGTATTTTAAGGGTCCATTTCTTTACACCTCCTACACTGGACTTCAGTCTAGTTCTCTCCACAAAATAGGCCAACTATGCATTCGTTCTCATAAAATATTTTGCAATTTAAAAACAATTACATAATACATTATATAATGTGAGGCTCAATTTTTACATGAAAAACTATAATTTCAATTTATACAAAAGATTAGCACTTGAAAATCAGCAAATGAATTGCTTTACATAGTTAGAGAACAAGGAAAATTGCTTTAATTTTATTATTTCTGATTTTTTGTAAGCTTTTGAAATAAAAGCAGTTATATAGTTGTTTTCCTATTAATAGTTTTGATTTCCTTGTCTGCTTACAGCTATTTTTAAATGTCACAATGACGAAGAGTATACTGTGCTGTCTTGTCTTGAGTTATGGAATATGACAAGGAAGCAAGCATATAATTTGTAATATACTTTACAGCCATCTCAATCTATGCAGATCATTATTCACTATTATACAACACCATTCATTTCTAGAAAAAAACTTCTCAGTTAAGTGACAATATCCAGTCTTTGCAATATCATTCCAACTATATACATGCTAATAGTTACCGCCGCTCCAGCTAGTGGACCGTTACAGTACTCAAACTATTTATTTTGTCTTTATAAAAAGATGAAGTTATTTTTAACACCTAGTGCACAAAAGGCCAAATCTCAGCAGTTTTTCAAACACCCAATGCTACAACTAGTATAAACTCTATAGAAGAATAGAAAAGAGGAGCAATTGTATTACAAGAGCAAAATAGCAATTAAAAAACCAACCACAACATTGTTTTAAAATTTACAAGATGTAGACAATTGTTGCATTGGCTCGATGTGGTCCATCATGCAGTTCCCACTGAAACACCAATACAATTACCTGAATAACCTAACTTGCTTTTTCAATACACATACACTCACTGTAAATCCATATTTTATGGTAAAATTAACTGTAAGCATGGGAAAACATATACTAAAACAATTAACTATGATAATATATATTATTTGAATAACGTATTATTTATTGAAACTAAGAGACATGCTATTCCATATAGATAACCGATATTGTGAATAACACAGTGAAGTCACAATATAATTATTATTGTTGAAAAACTTAAGGACAATCTAAAGATAACCTCAGAACATGTTTCAAGAGCCGCTGCTCCAATCCTCAGCTGATCTTGCCTGGGATGCTTTGTAGTCCATCTGGCAGTGGATTGATGTACCTTCTGATCAAACTGTCTTCTGCTGAAGTTTGATAGAAGACACATCCAGCCATTGCCAGAGAGACTGCAAAGCATCCAGCAGTAGAGATCAGCTGAGAATGAAAGCAACAGTTCTGGAAACATTAAGTGAAGTTTTTGTGTGTTTTTTTTTTAACATGAATACGCTATTCCATCTTTTACTTTTGGAAATAGATGTGGCCTTTTGAATGAGCTAAGATATTTGTTTACTATTACACTACTGCATTACAAAATTATGTTGTAAAATGAGTTTAACAGAGATTGCTCCTGTCGGATTTAGCCAGTCTTATCTTATTCTTTTTTGTAATAATTATGGCATATTCACTCCATTTGTGCATTGCAAGGTCAACAACAACTGGAACTTTATTTTTTAAGGGGTTAGAATAAAATAACATCCACTCTTCCAAATGATATCTTAGCATGTCGGTTACTTGCAAGTCTTAATTATATTATTCTAATATTCTATATTTTCCATTAACTTAACATTAAAACAAACTGAAACACAGAGAGACTAGGAAAAGATGTCACAATAACTAAATTTTATTTGATTATATTTTTAAAGCAAAATGCTTTTTGACTATGTTCAACATGACTTTCATCAGTATTTATGTTCATTTTAGTTTTTTTTGCAGAAGTTATTTGACAAGTGACTCACTTTCCATAAAACCGCACAATACCGAAATCAAAAGGTCACATTCTTTTCTGCCCAAATATAATAACTGTGTTCCTCAATGGAAATCTTAATGTTTGTTGATGCTTAGATCCGACATAAGAATATATCATCATCATATTGAACACTGTTACTACATTATTTTTAAATCTAAGAAAATGAAGCACACATCCATACGCACATGAATAACAGAGTCTTAATCTCATTAACTGTCCTGCTCATGAATTGCCTTTTCTAAGTGTGCACAAAAATGTAAGATGATTAATAAGGAATTAGAATTAGAAATAAATCTTACATGTCTAGAATTAATATTGAAAATATTAACATCATACTTAAATTAGGCTGACCAGATTTTTTTCTGGCCGTACATGGAACATCAACAAATCAAAAGAACAGAATTTAATTTATGGTATCATTAATTAAATAGTGTGAAATTGCAATACTTGAAGAAGAGACATTGGGAATTTTGTCACTGAAATGCATTCATTATGGTATTAGCAGGGGGGAAAAATCGTGATGAGGCAGAGGTAACACACCTATCTCTGGATCAGCAGGTTGCAAGTTCGAACTTGGCCAGTATCTATGTGTTTTTCAGGATTTAAATCCTAGGCACGAAATCCTCCAAATGGGACTATAAACCTCTCTCATGTCACAGATTTATGGCATGTTAAAGAAATCCAGGCCTAGTTTAGAGCCTTTGGATCAAATTACCCAGCCCTCTCATATCCAAACATTAGTTTCCTATATGGCTGGTCGTTGAGATCATGGACTTACCAACTGTCCCTTTGACCTCTCCAGGAAAATAAGCATAACTAAATTAGTTTTAAGTAATCAAATCTCCACCTGGAGGTCCCCATACTATTGTCCAGGAGTGACAGGATGCAAATGAATGATGAATGAATAGCTGACAAAATATAACTCAACTCATTTTACATGAAAAATTATATTTCAAGAATCTGGTCATTTCCAGCTTAGGAAGATACTTGTGAATTCAAGGTGAGCTGTTGAACACGGTAGTCTCAAATACCTAGGATGCACCATAAATAGCAATAGCAATAGTAGAATATAGCAATGGCGAAGGAAGCTTTTAACAGAAGAAAACAGATCTTCTATGAACATTGAGATAAACAGCTAATGAAGCTAGTTAAGTCCTCTCCTGAGCACTGGAGAGTACTAACTCCTTTTTTTGCCAAAAATTAGATAATGTAAATTTCAAACTTTTTGTTTAGTTAATAGTTCAAAATATAGGCTTAGATATTCTCAATTTGATGAAGTGCTTTCTGTGAAGTGTCACATTATAAGGTTCCAAAAAATAACACTACGATGAAATGAGGAAAAGCAACTGGAAGAATTTAAAATGTGGACACGGCTAAAAATGAAGCTATATAATTGCCAAATAATAAAAAAATAAAGTGTTGGACAGAATAGGTGAAGTGCTGAAAGTGATCAATCAAACATGCTGGGGTCACTGACTAAGAAGATACAGCCATCTCACAGAAAGATTGATGGAAGGGAATGAGGAAGAAGAAATTATCAAATTATATACAGCATTAATGTAGAGGGACAATATTCTGGGGAAAAAAGCAGAATGCAGAGAAGAGGAAAGGCTGGAGAAAGCTGAGTTCTCAGTGAAGATCCTAACTTGGACAGAAGTTTATCAGTTCTTCAGTTTATTCCCATACAGCTTTATACCAAGTTCTTCAGATGAGAAATAAAAAGTGTCTTTGTAAGTGTAAACAATGGTTTGACCTTTGGGCTTCCATTCTTGAATTTTCAGTCCCAATCTTCATCGAAGAGAAACATCTTTCAAGAGATAAATGACTACATGGAAGACATGTTTAAGGATAATGTTTTAAAGAAGATTCTGAAACGGAATGTCATTCTTCTGAAATGTTGAAATACATCATGCCACTTTTCACATATTGGTTAGTTACAATTTCCAACATTTAGAAAACATTATTGGTTCTTGTAAACTTTCAGTGACAATTATTTTCTAGAGACAAGTGCAGGGAAATTTCCTCCCAGGTATGGTTGCCATACATCACAGATTTCACAGACAATCTGAGATTTTGTAGTGTAAAAATGCATCCAGGCCGAAAATACTAGAAGTCCATGATTCCATTTTGATGTTACCATTTTTTAAAATTTTGGTCAAATTAAATTTATGCTAGGTAACAATACTCTTTACTGTCCCTACATTTGTAGATAGTACAAGAGTGACCAAACATTTAAGCACAGATAGGGGAAAGCATAGAGAAATGGGACTATTTTACTTTACATTTTTAAAAAATGGTGTAATATTAGGCAAAAAGTAAACTGCTTGGCTTCAGGCTATAAATATGTTATACAGAAGATTACAAGTTTTTTTTACCTTGCCAAGAAATGACATTTTTATAAAACTATCCGGTGTCCTATCCATCCTACCTGTTGGGTAGCATGGGACACTGTTTAAGGAGGTATGGGACAAAGCTTTTTGAGCCTCAGGTCCATGTAAATAACATTTGAAATCCTCATAAAGTTTAAAAATGCCTTTCTTTCAATGCAGTTAAATAGAGCATAACAAAAGAGTTATAACAGGTGACTCAGAACAGCAAGTCTCTCATAAAAATGTTGAAGCAAGCAAGTAGAACTTAAAAATACAGCATGTGTTCGAATCTAGTCCTCATATCCAAAATTGACTCATCTCACTATGAAATAGAAGAAAAATGCCTTAAAATAGATTTTCAATTTTGCTTAAAAATTGAATTCCCATTCTTCCTGCAATGTAGTTATCACGTGATTTAGCTTATAAAACGCAAACTATCAGATCTATGTCTTGCTTTCAATCACTCTACATTACTGAAAAAGTCAAGCACTTTCAACAATTACAAAATGTTTATGGTAATTTTCCAATTTTAAAAATTACAGGGTTATTTAGAAATTCCAAAAAATTATAATTTATTAACAAAAATTAAGAAAGTTCATTTTCTCTGAAAGTTACAGCATAACATCCACCATACTTTGTAATATGGCAGGCTATTGCTGTTGCCAACTTCTGAGACCAATATTATATTGAATGTCCCATCTTTCCTTTGTCCCATCCCTCCGCACTCTCCCCTACTATTCATTAGCCATAGATATTTTAAAATATTTCCAGTTCTGGTCCTGCATTTTTGTTTTAAGAAAGGAATTCATAGGAAATTTAAATTTAATGAATATGCCAGTCCCTATAATTTCTAGTACTATATCATCAGGATAAGCACTTTGGCAAAAACAGCTGACATAGCCCAGCGAGCAGCAACCCTGAAGTGGAAATGGGGAGGTCACCTGGCACGACTACATAACAGCAGATGGGCACAGATAACAACGATGTGGGACCCGCGCATTGGGAAACGATCACGAGGCAGACCGGCTACAAGATGGACAGATGCATTTACGAACATCGCGGGGGTTCACTGGTCCAGGACAGCACGGAGCCGCGAAAAATGGAAGAAACTAATAACAACCTAGCCATAGTTACATCCAAGACTGACTACCCAGTGCCAAATCTTTAAAATGTAGTGACTATTAAATATGCACCTTCGAAAGGAAGAAACTAAATAGATCAAAATCATGTGGACCAGCTCACCACATGAGGACAATGAACGAGCTTTCCCTTAGATAGGAGGCCATTGCCCTTCATGGGATCTTATCGGCTAAATTCATTCATTCATTCATTCATTCATTCATTCATATCAGATATAAAGTATTTCACAATAAGGTAATAGGGCCTTTTCACATCGGGTCACTTGTGATGGTCACGGTTTTTGCAGTGAACACATGTGGGTCACTTGTGACGGTCACTGCTAGTATTGCCAACAATAGCTACATGATAAAACAATAATTTGTAATAACTTTTCACATCCCAAATGGCAGGTCGACATTCCACTTCACTTGTAAAATCTTCAGTATTATCAAATCTAAACTCATGACTGGATAACTAGTTTCGCTGAGCTCGATTATACAACTGAATTATGTATATACAACTTGCATTGTTGGCAATCATAAACGCGGTGACCTTCACTTGTGTGAACGCTACCATTTAAACCAATGCTTTTTTGCCAACCATCACAAGTGTTCAGAGTAGACACTGCAGCATCAATTGTGTTTGAGTGGGTCACTACGGTGACCCAGTGTGAATGCTCCCATTTAAAACAATGCTTCTTCCCCGGTGACCGTCACAAGTGATCAAGTGTGAAAAGGCTCAGATATCAGCAATGTCTGGTCAGCCTAACTTAAACTCTGTTCTGTAACTAAAATTATACTTGGTTTGAATTTGTTTTATGTTCAGAAAAAGTTTCTCAAAACACATTCTGGTTTACATGAAATACAGTTTCCTTCATGTTAAATGCATGGGGAAAAGGCATTTAACCCATAAATTTCAATTAAATTGGTGTATAAATATTATACTTTCTTGAGTCTTCTTTTAAAGTCTGTATATAATAATATTTCTCTATATTTACAGGTATTTTAAAATTTTTTACCATCACTAGATGTCTCCAAGTTAGATAATATAAACTCACTCTTTCATTCTTTGAAATGAATTATCATCTGGAATAATATACATTCAAAACTCAATAAAAACCAATTCATGTAACATTTTCACCAATGCAACAGAAACGAATACATTTAATATTTATCTGTGACTTAGGATAATATTTTGACAGAAGTTACTACAAAAAATTCCAGCTTTGGACGGACTAATTTTGCTAGAATAATGTTTCCAGAAAGAAATCACACTTAACGCAATATATCATCTTTTTATGACTTGATAAAATGATATGGCACCAAGAGATAAAGAAAATGTTTGCATAACCTTTCCCTTAACACTGTCAAAGAAATTTAAATATCATTATTAGTTTTGTTAAATTTGATTCATACACTCTAATAATAGCAGCAATAGTGATTGCTGATTCTCTTATTCCCAACATGGATTCCTAGTTCTTAATAACAATTTGTTGTGCTCTCTGAACTCTTGATAGTTCTATTCAGTCAAACTTACTGAATTGTTGTTTGTACTGTGCTCATTTATCAATTATGTTGGCTACAGAATTTAAAACTCTGATACATTCTGACTTCAACATGCATGGTATTAAACATTCATTCATATCATTAAACAAGGAAGCATCAAATACAGCTTGATAATATAGGCCTACTTGTATAACTACACACTGGTTACAAAATGAAGGAAAATAAAGTCCTAGTTGATTTTAAAGTATATTTCACAGTACAACACTGTTTTAATACCTTCAATTGTAATTAAACAAGAACAACAGTGAGTTTCTAAACAAATATATATATATATATATATATATATATATATATATAAATAAATAAATAAATAAATACATTCCTAGCATTGAGTTTTGGTTTCTGCAAGGAAGAATGAGTACAATTTGGATATATCAATATCCAAACTTTGACATAAGCCAATGAACTGCCGGTAATAAATTCTCTTGAAATTGGTGTGTAATTAACAATTAAATTTTGTCAATAATTGAGAAATTTATTTGTTGAGACCAAGCATTTAAATCCTCAACTGTCAACTGGAATTTATGTAAGAGCCATGAAAATAAGGGATGTTCATTTACAAGTCAATCCTGATCTGAAAGACTACATATCCAGCTTGGGTTCTCAGTGCTTGAGTGTGTTGCATACAGTCTCTTAAATAGTTTCCCATCCATCGTATGGCAGATATTTGAGTGAATGTGTTACAGTAGGGTGCAGCACACATTAAGCATTGGTCTCAACACACTTCCTGAATCAACTAGAACTTTTATAAACAAAAATAGAAAGAAGCAACATGATAAGATGTCTAAGAAACACACGTAATACATGTAAACTGAACTGTAGTAACTCTTTACATTCTGACAAAAACAACATGGATTGAATATTTTTTATGCCGGGAACATGTGCAATGGAGGCGTTCACCAACGTCGGAATATTCACATAACATAATATAATATATAGCTAACTGGGGAAGTTTGATGTCGTTCAGCAGGTTGTGGTTTAATAAAGTGTGTACAGTAAACCTCCAATTACCCAGATTAATTTGGACCGGACACCAGTGGCGGACGCAGAGGGGGGGATAGGGGGGTTATATCCCCCCCCCCCGAAATTTGAAAAAAGGCACTCTAAGTGGCCAATTTTATAAACTAATTATATATATATATAAGTTAATTAATTTTTCAAACCCCCCCCCCCCCCCGAAAAAAAATTCTGCGTCCGCCACTGCCGGACACAGTCCGGATAGTCAAGTATCTGGATAAATCTTGGCAAAAGGTAATTTCTTTTTTAAAAAAAACTAAAAGTGTACGGTACTGTACTTACATATGGTGTCATCTTGAACATATCGATCAGAGTCAGTTGTTTTCCTGACAAACTGTTGATTTTGTTGACTAAATGTTTTGCTTTCTTATGAATAATTGGCCTTGAAAGGAGGTTTTCCAATCCTTGCTGCTGCAAAAACCCCTTGAATACAGCCTCAAAGCAATCCAGATAATTGGTGATCCAGATAGTTGGAGTTGTACTGTAGTGCATTTCTTATGTTTCTTTTATGTATATTTGGATTATACATTATCTGTGTATTCAAGTTATGTCCTTAATAATGTTTCTGAATTATTAAAGTGGTTGACATGAGCACAATCATTCTATATCGACCTGTAAGATGGTCAGTGTGAATAATACATTCTGTACATCTTAAGGGGAAACAGAATTGGTTTTTGGATTAAAATCGTGATTTTTGTTTTAGGCTATTGTGGAGTGTCCACTCGTCCCGCTTTTCCTGGGAAATTGCCTTTTTTTGCAAAATGTCCTGCTGTCCCAAAAGTTCTTGGGGGATGCTTGAATGTTCCATTTTTGTGATTCCGCTTGACCAGTATATTTTTTAATGAAAATTGCCTTGCTTATTATTATAACGACCACTAAGGGGATCATGTGCTGAGTTTCATGACAAAGCATCAGAATAAAATACATAAAAGTGAAAAGTTCTGCAGAATAAGTTATCTAAATCTAAGAAATTTAAAAAGTGATTTAAATCACTTAGGGCAATTTGCATGCACGAGTCAAACATAAATTCAAATGTTCACTACATTTTTTAATGAAATGAATACCAGCATTTTTACTTAATTGTCTCAGGCTTTTTCCAAAAATGTTTAAAATGTGCAGTTTAATATAAATGTTACATGGGCACCCCAGGCTATTCTTATATTTTATCCTCTAACTATTCTCTTTAAAATGATTTCTATTATATATAATTTTACTTCAATTCTATCCACGCTATTTTTTTTATTTTTCTGAGAAGATCTAGACTATGAAGCAGGGATGTGTAACTTTGAAGCTCAATTGGTTTTTGGATAAAAAATCAAGATTTCTATTATTATTGTATTTTATTCTCTTTAAAAGTATGTCTCATACAAAATTTTACTATAATTCTGTCCATGTAATTTTTTTTATTTTTCTGAGAAGATATGAACTATGGAGCAGGGATGTTTTAACTTTGATGCTCATTTTCCATAAAATCGATGTACCACAATCCAATTTTTGGTCCAAATGTTTACAAACCATCAGATTGGATTGAGTGACATGGAAGGTTGCCATTGCACACAATTTAATCCTCTATTTTTCAGACAATTGCATTGCATGCAACAGAATAGAAAAGTTTCTTTTTATCAAAAAATAAGAAATCAACCACTGAGCTTGATTCTATGCCTGCATGACTTGCATGACATAGAAACATGGCAGCTGCTTCTTCCATACAGCTGATTCTCTCCACTGCCAGCGCTCACTCGATCAGTGAAGATTAACAGACACTAGGCAAGACTTTGAATTTACAGCATTACTAACAATAACCATTATTACAACCGTCTTAAACACTGAGGTGTTCTGGAAGTTATGAAAAAGATTTGGTGGAATATGTAACCAGCATCAAGTTCATGCATATTGACCACCAAGTCAACTGAAGCAGCTATCAATTTTTGTTTCGGTTGAAGAGCTGATGCTATATATTGGAACAAAACGCACTCTCGTGTGCAAAGCCAGAAACAACTGTACAGAAATGCTAGTTAATGCAACTTTTTAAACAAAAATGTTGGATTGTGGAACATCGGCATAAATTTACTTTTTTTTAAATACAAAATGTACCTTTTCTCAACTTCTACTCAACATACGAAACTTGAAATTTTAGAGATTTGTTTATATAATAGGTAGATATATGCATATGCATTCATGAACCACAGATTATTGTCTCTGTTGGATATTAATGATAATACTATAGGAGAAAAATTCCTCTGACACTGGAACTTGAACCTAGGACCTTTGGCTATCCATGCCAATGCTCTACCAACTGAGCCAGAGTTCACTTCACAGCACCAGATGGAAGGGCAATCAGTCATAGGAGAGAGGTGCCTTACATACACCGAAAAACTTTTTTTGAATCAGTAAATCTATGATAATGAATTACAGCCCATGCGGTATTTAAATTGTAGACAAAAATTGGTTATATAGGGGAAAAAAATCATATTTTGGTAAATAAATATATTTATGAAAAATCATTGCTTCAGTACTGACACAAGATATGTGTCTAGAAGCTGTAAAAAGATCAAGTGCCTAGCTTTAGTAGTTTTTTAGAAAAGGTACAATATAGTTAACATTGTAAAGGCAGGCAATTCAGTTTCCCCTTAAAGATATCAGAAATAATAGCATGGTGACTCAAACATGCAACATAGGAATTTCTATACCGAAATTTATATTTTGTTATATTAGCTATCCTAGTTACTACAAGGAAATGTCTAAAATTTTCTCTAGAGAAAAGACTTTGGGATCCATACCATTAAAAACTATTTTTGGCTGGGAATAAAAAATAAGATAAAAATATTACAAAATACTCCTTCTACTGACTATCTTTTAATGCATGCTAATCATAGTTAGTCATGAATTATAAAAGCAAATATAATAATTAATAAGGAGCATGTTGTTGAGCACAAAGATGCTATTGACATTTTCATAATATGTTAAATTAGATCTGTATGTCGTCCTGTACATTTAAAAATTCATCAACATTACAGAAGGTCCTCTGAGTTCGCCAGTCAGAGATACATATAGAATGCACAGTAGACTGGCTGGTCTTCATGCTTGTTGGTTAAACTCCCACCAAGTAGATTTGGCTTCACTGGTTCAGAATCGGCATATAATATTTTAATTCTTATGTTTAAAATATAGTTATACCTATTTTGTACGATTCTGCTTTAAGAGAAAATAATAATTAAATACTTATTTTTATTGTACCTATAATAAAAATTTCCAAAATGTAATTTCAATACTTCTGAGCGGTAATTTTCTCAACCAATTGTATACAGCAGTTAGTGCACTTTTATTATTATAATTATTATTATTTATTTATCTTATTATTATTATTATTATTTCAATATTATATTGCTTTATTATAGTATTTTATTACTATTATTAGTATTATTTTATTATTAATAATAATTACTATGATTATTTAATAAAATTATTATTTAATTATCAGAATAAGAATATTATTATTATTATTATTTTTATTATCTTTTATATAATATTATCTTTATTATATTATTAAAATTTTATTATTTTATGATAATTACTGTTATTATTTAATTATTTTTACTTTATTATTGGTTTTTCTACTATTTTTATTATTGCTTATTATTATTATTATTATTAAATAAATATTGTTATATAAATATTATTACTGATATAATTATATTTATTATTATTGTTATTGTTATTATGTTTCTAATGGGCTGTTTGAAGAATCCCTTTAAATTTATTTCTATAATTTCAAGTGAAATGACAGGAAGACGAGTTTCTCAAACATAGGGTTTTGAAATAGAATTGGGGGGGGGGGGATTGTGGTGGAGCGTGAGAAAACAAGGGAGTATTTTTGTTGTGTTCTTTTTTAAGTGGACTGAAGTGAATTTACTTTCTAAGTTTCAATACTAAAATTAGTAAAAAAAATTAAATACTAAGATCTGGACAAGCTGAGAAGGAAACTCTTAAATTATTTTGACGCAGCATGCAGCAGTCCTTTTGAATAATTAATAAATTGAACAACATGTCAAAAATTGGAAAATGGTTGTAATATATTTTTATTAGGCAGGTTTAAAGTGTAGGCCTACTGATGAACATCAAGGAATAAACATAATGAATAAGGTTATTCTTCAATTATCTATGCTATACTTCCCTTCTTAAACAATGTGAGTAATTCTCCAATGTGTTCAAAAAGTTTGGGAACCACTGCTCTTAGAATGATCTACCAAAACACTCCCAAGCAAAACTTTGAAATATGATTAAACCAGAGGTAGGCCTACCATAATGATTAATATGGTAAGATATTAATATTCTATGCCCTGAAAAGTGACTGACTGCAAGTAAAACACTCTATATTAAACACAAAAACAATGGCAAACAATATAATCATACAGTTATATACAGATAATGACAACACAAATTTCATATAACATAAAACACTTTAATTATAACATGATGTTACCAACTTAACACTACATTCATATTTAAAATCAAACTGTGATATAATAATCGAAGCCAATGTAGTGATTAAGGGAAATAATGTGCACATGGCTGAAGTATGGTATTTACTCCAACAACAGACCAATGTCTTTCCTCCCCCTAAGAAAAGAAACACAACAAAGGTCAACCTATGCAATTAATAGCTAAAACTAAAGTGTGGTTCAAATCATAAGGTTGGTAACAAAAGAAACTACACGATAATACATTAGCAAAGAACATATGCTTAACTGTCATTACTGGGACTCAGTCAATTCTAATGTCATCACTAAAAGTTTTGTGATATTAGTGTAGGTCTTAGTTCGAATTTTGTATCCAACATGAAATGGGGTAGTTAAATATAAACATGGAAATTATTTTGCTATCTTGAGATTGTGGATGCTATGCCATTACGGAAGACAGAATGCCCCTGTCATAAGCTATGAGGCCTGTGGCCTGTGGTCACTTTAGTGCTACTAAAAGCTTTCTAACATGGGCAGGTTCAAAACTTATTTTTGGAAGGATACTAGGAACGAACAGATTCAACTCTGAACTTCCACAAGCAAATAGCTATGCGGTATGTTCTGGGAATGTAAATATTCTTTCCACGATCTAGGGACTGTCATCACATGTCCAAAAGAAGGGAGAAAAATGTGTAAGTGGAAATATGATATTTTAATCTCAAATCAACAAACATCGAAACACAGGAAATTAACTCAATATATTATAAGGTAATAATGGGATTTACTAAGATGATAGTATGTTTATGAAACAAGCATAAGCAGGTTTCACAATTTTCATACTCAAGTCTCAATTATCACTACAGGCAAGTTGCATATGACTGTTTTTGTTCTACCACAATTAAAAGTCTAATTGTGAGTTTTTATAATATTGCCTGCGAAACCCCAGGATGGACTGCACATCCCCTGCTCTAGTTACATAGATTGCTCTCTGATTTTGCAACAGATGACAGACATGATATGAGTACTCTTGAGTAGGTCAACAAATCCCCAAGGACAGACAGACATCCACTGTTAGTGGACGTCGTGTTCAGGATGACAACAACCTACAGTAAATTCAAACATCTAATTCTGCAGGAAAGAAAGGAAATCTTCTTTTCCAATCATGGATCTACAGATGGTTTTATTGGCATCACAACCATTTCCTTCCTTCCTACAATAAATAGTGGGGTACGCTGTGGTGTATTGGTTGAGGCACTGTGCTTCAAACCGGAAGGTTACAGACTCAATTCCCTATGAGGTTGGTAGGATTTTTTCACTGACCTAATCCTTCTCGTGGCACTATGGCCCTGGGGTCCATTCAGCCTCTAACAGAATTGAGTACCAGGGGTATTCCTGTGGGTAAAACATGGCTGGTGTGTATGGCTGACAACCTTACCACCTTTCTGTTTCGAGTCTCAATCTGGGAGCCTCAACCTCCCATAAAACCAATGGGTCTCCATGGCCCATACAGGGATCACCTTTTTAATAAATGGCATGCACAGAGCAGGGATTTGGTAGGGCATTTTAACCTTTAAACAACACACATCGAAACACAGGAAATTAATGAATATTTTATAACATTAAGACTAACATAAACCGAATTGGTTTCATTTTATACCCACATTGATTGTGCAATTTGGACTGCTGCAATTGTTTTGAAGGTTTAGGATTGTTCTGCTTAATATACTGATATTGGGTATGCCTAGTTGGAATAACAGCTGTACTTTCATGAAAAGCAGTTTTTAATGTAGCTATGTCATAACAATATACAGTTACATCACATATAATAACCGTATTATACTATGGTCGAACAAAAATCTAGTACTGGGATGCAAAACTTGAAACACATAGGCTACTTATTTTTATTCCCAAACAAACTTTGAGTAAAAAATGAAAAGCAAATGATTTTCCTTCAATATTGCAGATAGCCTAAGTCAAAGAAGTTTTTCTTAATAAATTACCATGAAACTGACTTAAGACGGCACTACAAATGTTATATATATTTTAGTAGTTATGTACGTCTTTTTAGTGGGATTTAATCATAATCATTTTAAAATTCTTTATGAATTTTTTCTGTTGAAATTTAGAGCACTGAATCAAAAGTAATATTTCTTAAACTGTGTGGGTTGTAGTGATGACGTTGCCAGGCACTTATCAAGTTTTAATACACATTAACTCTTTTATTATTCTTGTTATTGTCTCGTTATTTCTTCTTTTTTGGGCACGTCACATCCCAATGTTAGATGAATTTGTGATTACCTACTTTCTTGTTCCAACACACAGTAATTTACTGCAAACCTGAAACATTTGGAAATATATGTTCACTAGAAGGATTTCTTTCAGAAGTGGCATGGATGATTATGGTGTTAATAATTAAATGCTATTATAAAACCACAAATAAGCGAACAGGTTAGACTTTTTCTAAAATATCAATAGTGTTCACAATATCTAGGTTAATGAACAGGAAAGTGTCAATGGTTAACGGAAAAAATGGGTAATCCATACTACTAGAAATAATAAATTGTACAGTGTGCCAAACGAAAATCGGGGCAAATCTTGAAATCCTTTCGGAAGTAGGCTGAATTTTCAAAAGTGTGTGTAACACTGATTATTTATCCCTTTGCTAGCATACGCTGGAAATATCCTCAGGTGAAGTGAAAAGATTTTGAATTTCCCACAATTATTTTTTATTGTGTTTTAAGTGCAATGACATCAATGGCAGCAATCATGTTCCAATTCTCAGCAATGATGTTATTAATGTGTCAGTGCTTAGGATTCACAGGCATCAGCTTGTAGAGATTGTTGCTCCTTCCACAAATGAATCTGATTGGCTCATGTAAAAGCACTGGAATTAGCAATCAATTGGCTTAGCTCAATGCTGTATGTGTTGCTGCTGTCACTTGCTAAATTATTTTCTGTATACGACTTGTTGGTAAAGGTAAAAATGAAATAATACTTTACATGGGATTTTTTACAGTGAAGTGGTACTATAAAATAAGGTAGTATATGGTCGGTTGTTTAAACTCAGACACTTACATATTTCTTTTCAGGAATCATGATTTCAATCAGCCTCCTGATTATCCTCAGCTTGTGTCCAACTGTTTTGAAGTTCAGTTGTTTGTCCTTGTGACACTAGAGCAGGTTGTGTGTTCGGTGAATTCTGTGGAGGGTAGAAATTTTGAATGAGGCTACTCTCTATATAAGGGTCGAAATTCATCAATTTGTTTTTGTGTTTTTGAATGAAGATTTTCTCCCATGCTGTGAGTTCTGTTGGTCGCTGGATACTTTTTAGTAATTTTGTTTCTTGACTTATGTTGTGGCCATCATTCCAGAAGTGGTGTGAGACCATCAAGATGCAAGTAATGATAATGTAACTGTAAATGACCTGAATTCATTGTTTATGAAGATCCATGACACAATTTCTCATAATCATATCTGATCAAAATTTTCAAACTAATTTGATGCCATTTACAGGAACTAATAGAAATTAAATTTATTTATAATTGAATGTTATTCTTTTTGTGTTATTTTCAAGTGTTTTTCATGAGAGATTGTAAGAAATCACCTAGCCTAGGTGGTTTAAATGGCCACAATGAAGTCTATCTTATGCATTCTCATTTTAAAGTTACTGACAAGTTGAATCTCATCCATGATATTCCCTATTAATATTACAGTGTATGAAATGAGATCAATGGAAACACTATGTAGTGAATATAAACAACTCACTAAAACTACAAACAGAAAATACCAAGTGAATTTTGACACATCATAAAGCAATATAATATAAGTATAGTTTCTTAAAATCCATATGTTCCAAACTCAAAGATTTGAAAAATGGACAACTTTATGAAAGACAGAAGATTATACTTGTTGTTTCAAACCTGTTCTTTGTCTTCATCATTGATATTAATAAAATTTGAGCTAAGGATGGGAATCTTATTCGTGTAAAAGAATCCATTCAATCAAAATGATTCATGAAAATGGAATTCATTTGATTTATTCATTTCACTTATTATTTAGTTTGTAGATGATTCAGACCAGCATGATTCTGGATTCACAATGGATTTCCATTTCCAATGAGCACATAGTTCGTTCTTGACTAATTTCATATTCCCTTTTCATCACTAGATGAATATAATTAATTTAATTTAATTTAATTTTTTTTTTTCAATTTTTTCACTTACTAATATTTTGGTAGGAAATGTTTCAAGTATTTCGTTCAAAATTTAAACTATATTGTCAACTGTTAAATCTTCTGCAGGAATACCTTGATGCAAACCTGGTAGATTGCTTATACCGTATTTACCTGCATAATAGATGCACTTTTTTTTCCAGATTTTCATAAGAAAAAACTAGGGTCCTTCCTTTGTCCACGGAAATAATTTTAGTGGGGGGAAAAAAAAAGTACCGGTATTTAAAAGATGTGTCAGCTAATATTTGATAGTGCATTTATCGATATATCGACCACAACTAATATATCGATTGTGTTTTGCACATGACAATTGATAGTTAGCAGTTGTGTAAACAGATGAGAAACACACACATTACCCTCAGACACTGTAAATTCTCATCCAGTGGCTCTGTTACCTTGTTGTTCCGTGACTCTGATAACTTTCAGCCTAAAACCTGCTGTATAACTTGAATATTTTGGTCAGTTCTTATCCATTGTCCAAACACAAGTTTATCAACACAACTATCTACTGCAGATATCCTAAGAATACTGGGATATTAATTGACAATTATTTTGTTAATGTTTTTCTGTGCATTACTGTTTCCATGCATTGTAGTTTAAAACTTTAATTTAAAAATAGGCAGGCCATCCAATCTTACAACTTTAGATACTATTAAAACAATTTTTTGTTAGAAAAGAGATGTGACTATTATTCGGGGAATTTTTATTTTTCTTTTTTTTAACGTGAAAAGTTGGGGTGCATCCATTATGCGGGGGTGTCCTATTAGTGAGTAAATATGGCAAATCTCTTGCCAAGCATGAGGTAAATGGCTGATTTTTCAGTCTGATTATTATTTTTGGAGCCATTTCCATGAAAAACTAGCTGTGACATCTCATGTTTAACAAGAAGCTTCTTAAAAAGGCAACCACATGCACATCATGATCTTCCTGAGCATGATTCAGCAGTTAATAATGTATTCTTGTGTCCGACTTTAGCGTTGTGTAACAAATAGTTGAATAAAAACACTTTCTTAAACGCACTTTATTTTACCTTAGTAAACTTCTGGACGGCCGTTTCGCAGGTGGTGTTCCTGCATCATCAGCAGAGTGCCAACTCTGGCACTCTGGCACTCTGCTGATGATGCAGGAACACCACCTGCGAAACGGACGTCCAGAAGTTTATTAAGGTAAAATAAAGTGCGTTTAAGAAAGTGTTTTTATTCAACTACTTAATAATGTAATTGAAAATTAGGACAAAAGTCCAAGAAACATGTCCTACCAAACTCTTGGTAAATGAAACAAAGTCAACTTAGATAATTTTAATTTATTTAAACAAAATGCATGTTTGCAATGCTAAGAGTGTGACTGTTAAGAACGTAAAAAAAGAGTATAACACTGATTCATTCTGTTAACTAAATCATATTTCACTTATTTAGTACAATGAGCTGTTCATATGAACAACTTTTCCCCCCAAGATCTCCAATCTCTAGCTTGAACTACGAAAAATACAGAGTATGCAGATTTTGTTATACTGTTCCTATATTGGTACTGTTACTATGATTTTATCTTTTGCTGCTCTGAAGATTATATTTTTGTCAAATAAAGAAAAGAATAACAATGACGGTACAGTTTTTTCAGAGAGAGTATACCTACAACTACGAAGTATCAGGATATTCAGAACATTAGGCCTATTATATCCTGCCCTTTTAACATCTAACTGCATCTAAAATTACACTACAATAGCTTTGATTAACGCATAAAGTGATATATGGAACATATAGTTAACATAGATTAAAGTGATAAAGGCTGTATGTGTGATGCTTAGGTACTGCCACTGACATTACCAATCACTAATGATTTCACAAGGGAAGTAAACAAATATGGCAAAGAATCAAAGCTTAACACAAATCTATAGGTAATTCTATACAAATAACATGAAATTTAATGGAACATTAATATTTAATTTGTGTAAATGCTTATTATACATTATTTTCTGATTGTTTCATGCAAAATTCATATAGGTCATAAATAAATAATTTTTGTAATAAATTGTAACAGAAAATGTGAATGCTTAAAAAGCTTATTCATGCAACAATGTTCTTACATGGCAATTTCTATAGCACATAGACCTTTATACATATTCAGTAATATTCTTATTATACAGTTTGCAGTTCAGTGCTCTCCTTAAAATTTGCAACAGTCCACTTTTCAAGGATTAACGCTAAAACTGTAAAAGACATAATGTGGTGAACGCTCATCACATGCTCCCGTTTCTTTCAGCTTAATTCTATCTTATATTGTAATCTTTTCTGTACTTGTTTGTGCTCTGTCTTGAGATATTACATCTGCATCAATTACAAATCAACACAAAGAAAGGAAATAAGAGATCAAAACAGTTCTCATTCTATACTTCTTGTTTTTTATAATTTTTTCATTTAAAAAGCTCCACTTATACTGGCAGACTGGCAAATAGGTATAGTTATGTACAAAAGATAACATACACACACTCACAGTGGAATAAAAAATGCTCAATGCCCCTACAATGAGTGGGGCACTGTCTAAAACATCCTCACTTCGGGTTTGACATTTTTAAAAAGCACATGGAACCAAACGTTATTACTTCCCACCAAAGAAACTCACTCTGCCTCCAAGTCCCTAAAAAATATTTAATAACAATAGCCAATATTTTTATCAAAGCGTTAATTGACTTTTTTTTCTAAATGGGTAGTCAAAATAAGCTGAAAATGTTTGTGAAATCCAAATTTGTTTGTTCCCACAGTGGCACTTTCACCACATCTAATTCCTGCCTTGTTATTTTAAATTAAGTTCTGTTAATATTCTAATTATGATCATTGTGTGTGTTTTTGCCTTCTATATACCTGTCCACGTTTACAGACTCAATTTCAGATCATAAAGATGGTTATCGGTGGAACTAATTTTATTTTGTACAAAATTGTTATAACAATCTGTATGTATCACAGCATCATGGTTTAAGGAACATGAATCATCGAGGATGAGCAAGAACATAGCCCCCCACTCCTCTTCCTTGTTCATTCTCTTGCTCCGGCTCTAAGAGAGGAGCATCAGTTCTGGCATTCTGATCAATATTGGCATCAGATGCAATATTAATGACAGCTGCAGCATTGGATGCCACACTGGTATCAGCTATTACATTTGCAACATTTGTTGGAGGAGTTCGCTCCTTCTGTGGCAGTGGAGGTGGTATGTTATCCAGCACAGGAAAGCGCAGTGTAGTTGTGAGCTGAGCATTGTACTCCTCCAATGAGTGCTGAGCGAAATGCAATACGAGTGACTTGAGTGTTGCATGGTTGGCGTAAGCCTCAACAAATCCATATCCTCCCTGAGTTACAAGTACAATGCAGTGATACACAGCACCGTTGCAACTGAAAACATGAAACAAACATTAATACAAATGCTACACTATGGGAATGGATACAAATACATTAAACAGATTTTATAAGATGGTGTAAATCGTGTAGCATAGTCTTTTTTGCATGTGTTGAGGTCTATATATTGAGTTATTTTAAAGTATGTAAAAGATATTTATCTGTCTAAAATTAATATAAAATCTTCGGGTTGGTGCTCTTAGAACTATAGAATTATATGTGTAGTGTTAATTTTCCTTCCAATATACAAGAATGAAGAAGTAACAGGTTAGCTTATCCTTTTAGATTTCTGACTTTCATCAAAGAAATCACACAAGACTTTAAATTCCACAAAGTCGACATATAATTTTTAAGCCTGGAAACTGAGAAACTCTACTAACTACCCAGTTACTTCAATCGCACTTACAAGGGATCCGTATGGGGTGTCATGTCAAAACATATCTTCAAATTTTGCATATCGATAGGTCTTCAATGCAGATAGACACATGCAAAAAATTAGCTGCTCATATGAACTGTAAATGGATGAAATTGTTTGTATTGTCCCATAAAGAATCAACGGCAGGCACTTCTACTGCTTGCTTGAGTAGCCCACATGCTGGGAATATGAGCAACAGCAGGTGCCGGTATGTGAGGTAGAGGAAGACATTACGCCGTTACTCGTTGAATCTGATAGTTCAATTTTAGTTAATCACTACTTACCATTTCCACATTTTGAAACTATTTAATTTGTAAAGACTTTGAGGGGCTGGTTATGATTGTTAGTGTGTGTGTGTGTGTGTGTTATAGACCAGAAGTGTGACCACTCAATTTACGTGATTAAAACAAAGATTTTCACCATGCAAAACAATAACGCTTTAAACAACCTGTTATCAATGTTGACATTTCTTGTCCAATAAAACTCTTTACGTTTTAAGAACTTAGACTAACAAATTACATATTCCACTCATCAATAGGCCAAAGTAAAATAGTGATAATGTGATAAATGTTACCTATTTAAATAGCACAAGGGATTCATTTTACTAATCCTAAACCCTTTTCAGGTACTAATTACTTCACGAGACCTAGGGCCTACTGAAATACAAACATGTGTATCAGAGGAGAGTATTAATCATTAATATAATGTTAATTGTCCCTTAGTCCTACGGAAAGTGGGAGGTAAGAAAAAGTAAGGCCTACTTGGAAAGGGGGAATGGTGCTATTGAGCACACTGTGACAGCTGCTGACTCACGGTATGTAGAGGAGGCTTCACTATCCCCTCCTGCCGACAGCTGTGTTAGGCTACTCAATATTTCGAATTTGCAAAATTTGCAATTAATTTTCACCCACTTAAAGTTTATATGAGCAGCTAATTTTTTGCATGTGTCTATCTGCAATGAAGACCTACCGACATGCAAAATTTGAGGGTAGGTTTCGACATGACAACCCATATGGTTCCCTTGTTAGTTGCAAATTTAATTTGGTGGGATTGCTAGAAGACAAATTAATGTTATGAACATGATCACAATTTCAGAAGCAATGAAAAATATATAACCAAAATAAATGAATAGAAGTTGTGTGTAATATTTTATGGGTTTTTATGATCACAAAGCCATTAATAATGAAATATATCTTAAAAAACAATGAAAATAATATAAATTATTACATTAGTAGTTTTAAAATTCTGAATGGAATTATAACTAATGAAAATGTTCATATTTTTAAATGTATGTTATTAAATAGTAATTTGGATAGTCTGTCTGAATCTGAATATTCTGGAATTGCTTTCATCAATTGGTTATAAGATACATTTGACAATCTGTTTCTTTATTGTCTGGAAACTGTAAAGAAAAAACACTTGATACATATGAGAAGGGATGTCCCAAGACTTCATAAATTCTGTGGAATGTAAGCACTCTGTGAATAAACAAGCATATGTCATTGCTGATAATAATAATTATAAATCTGCTATAAGAAGAGCCAAGGTTGAATCTAATATGAATTTAGTTCTAAGTCTGACAATATGTGTAAAACAACTTTGTCTCTTATTAAGGACAAAAACAAATTACCGTATAACATATAATAACTTATTACTTTTTCATTCTGACCAATCTGATTTCTCTTCCCATTTTACTTTCTCTCTTTCCTACAACCATCCTTTTTTATGAAATACAGACCACCACAGAATGTGTAGAGGTGTTAATGGAAATTGATTTTTGCTACAGCATAAAGCTTAGCCTATTAATTTAAACTAAACCCCATTCCTAGTGAATGTATTTGATATTTTATTACAATATAGAAACAGCTGTATTCTAGTACCTAGTAGTTAGGCTATATCCTCGATATGTAGTCAGGAAGATTGTGTTAACCAGTTTATCTACAGATAAATCTCAGTAGTCAGCTGTGAAAATCTACAAATTCCCTTGGTGATGTGATTTTTGCAGAAATATGCAATATTTTGTACCACATTAGTTATAAGTCTGTCGGCCGCGGTGATCTAGAGGTTTCGTGCCCACCTCTAGATTCGAAGGTCGCGGGATCGAACCCGGCCATGGTCAATGGATTTTTCACAGGACGTAAAAACCTGTGCACGGAGTCCTCCAGGAGTGCCGTTCATAGATTTACAGCATGTAAAAGAACTCCAAGTCTAAATTAGATCCTCTGGACAAAATTTATCGGCCCTTTTACGTCCAAGTAATACTTTAGTTTCCAGAAGGGAGTTGAGAGGCGATGGGCTTACCACCTGTCCCTCTGCTCTCTCTCGGAAAATAAGTATAACAAAATTCACATAGGTAACACAAACCTCCACTTGAAGGCCCTTTGCCCCAACATAGGGGATATAGGAAGCCAGATAGAGATAAAATGGTAAGTGTATTTCATTTTAATGCAAAATAACACCAAAATTAAATGAACGTTTGTACTAAATTTTAACAATTTTATTCGCTGTAAAATAGGATCCCTAACCATAAAGAAAGTTATATGGAAGGGGAAGGTATGCTGGAGTAGATAAGCACATGTCCGTGTGCCCCTTAATAATGGCTGCTTCTGTGCTAAACTTAAAATTAAATGCTTGTTTAAAAGAACCATAATACAAGGGAGAGATGGAAGGCAACCCTGTAGTATAGATTATGTATGTAAGAATGCTTACGCTATGGATAGAGCGTACTGCCCAGTGCGGCTTGGACGGATGAGAAATGTGCCATCAGGTCGGCCTGCCAGGAGAGCTTCAGCACTGGCACGAGTACAATCTTTGAGCAGCCAAGTGTCTTCGTTCTGATGGGGCAAGTTGTCAGCATTAAGGTCTGCTTGGAGCTCATCCAGTGTTTCGGTTGTCAGATCCGTGTGAGTAAGAAACTCGTTGATGCGTGCCTGGGATATTCCGTGCTGTTTCAGCCATCTGGAAGACATAAGTACCCACATTCATACACAGTTTCCTGGAGATTTCTTAAAATCTATAGTGATGCATATAAATAATAGAATAATGCTTCTTTTTGTTGTGAAGTGGACATAATGATCATGATTAACAACTGCACTGATGATGGATAGTTCAAAAATGAGTAGTTAAAATTGAACTAAATAGCAAGGTGAACTATACGAACAAGTTACTGGTAATAAATTTCCAAAAAAGTAGTTCATGTACTAAGTGAATGCCACATCCGTACGTTTATCTCGGAGGAGCAAATTTTTAGGCATTGAACAAACTCAACAGCTGATCTCCCAGCCCCATGCGACCTTCTACCAACTGCAGTATTCTTTTGTCCCTGATTGCATCTTAAGTTTCTATAGTTTGAATAAATTAGATTAATGAAATGAGCTGCAGAGCTCTTTGCCTCTGTTTGTAAGTTTGCATCTCCTCCTCTACAAACATACATACAAACAAACATACATACATGTATACATAACAAAAATTTAATTTCTACATAATTTTTTTGTTTTCGAGCTATTGTGTTCACAGACACACACATTCATACCTGTTTCAGAAAATTATATTTTTGGACTTTAAGTAGTCAAAACATGTATTAATGCTGAAAACTTGAAACAAATTTCACGGTCAAAAACAATACCTCTCTACTAAACTGTAGTACAGTACCAATGCCAAGGATAGAGAATGTATAATTAATAAAATAATTACAGAAAATATCAGTTTTGTGTGAAATTATGTTGCAAAAGCAGTGTGGTCATCATACAAAACTCAATAGCCAATGTCTGTGCCAAGGCCAATCTGCTAACGACTACAATTCTTTCTCTGTCTTGTCTTGACTGTGTTGTTGCAACTCCTCTCTGTAGCTCAAGAAACTAAACAAACTAAATGAACTAAACAAACTAGATTACTGAACTAATTCCACTGGCAAACTAGTCCACATCAAACTTATCTCAAAACTGAAAAGTATTTCCCATCACTAACTCCAGTCTATGTACAAAAATGAAGCAAGTCTGGAAAAATAAAAAATAAAATTATACCAGTTCAGATCTAATTTTCGAAGTAACATAATTCTGAGAAAAGAATATAAATATGCAAAAATGTCTACAGTCCCTACTTGACTTGCCAACATAATAAAACACTATAAACATAAAATTAATTAACTGTTGGGCTTTTTCTTCAGCTTGCACAAGCTTGCACAACTGTACTTAAAATAACTGTAGGGGAAATTTCACAAGCAACACATTGTTTGTGCTCTGTTTTACAGAGCACAGGACAGCATGGTCGCTACTGGCTAGAGAAGTTGATGGTGCAATTCCACATGAATTCAGCAATTTTTAAAAATATTTTATGAGTACAAAAATGCTTTATAAACTAGTTATATGAGAAAAGAAAAGCTCAAATTAATATGAATGTACTTACCCCTCAAACTTGGCCAGATCTCTTTCCAAAACGTTGATCTGAGACTTGGTCATGATTAGTTCATGTTCAAGAGTGTGGATATAAACCTCCTGAGGAGCAATTGAATTTTCAAGGCCGGTCAGTAGATCCTTCATAATCGTTAGATGACCTTTCAACAGTTTGGAATTCTCCTGTGCATTATGCCTCTCTGAGTCATTTAGTGTTTCAAGAAAATTGTCAAAAACTTTAATTTGCTCCTCAAACAAAGATACAGCTGTTCCAAAAGCTTCATGAGCAAGCTTATTTGCAATATATTCTTTCTTTGTCTCAGAGTAAGTTTGTAATAATTCTTGAAATACAGTTGACTTGGGTACATATTCATTTTTGGCCTTCATCAGCTTAGTGGCGATTGAGGAAATGTCACTCTGGTTCACAATTTCTTGTGCCTGTTAAAACAGAATTATTAAGTATACGTTATTCATTATTCTAACCACTAAAAAGCTGCAAATAACCTCTTCAAGTGGTCAGTGAATGAGCTTTTCAACTTCTACATGTAACTTCTGTGAATACTTTCAGCTATAAATTTTACTCTTAGACAGTGCTTTTTTTCTAACTAAAAAGGTGGCGGTACTCATAGAAACTTTTAACTGAATTTCACGGGAGCTCCCACACTTCTCCCAGAAGACATTTTTCTGAGTTAATGTCCAAGAATCGGGCCTATCATGGCCAGAAATGTTTCTCCCTTGAATTGCAGTAAAATTACCGGTACTTCCGACGTACTCTTCAGATTCAGTTTATTCACTGTTGGAAGGTTTATGAACATACTTCAAAAACATCGACATGCTTTATTTTATTACGCACCGGAACAAAATAATTAATTATTTTACTCATTTCACGTCCATCACGCGCACCCCTTGTTCCTACAACCGTACTAAACAATTATGAATTCACTTGCCTGTGCAACACAAACAAAATTATATGTAAGCAACGAATGCAGTTAAATTTAAACACGCACTAATCCCTGATTAACTACGTTGGTTAGCTACTTACTACTTGTTTGTTACGACGTTCGCATTAACTGCACTTGGTGCAATTCTTATACCGTTAGAATGGCCTTGACCACAGAAGCAGTTTGCTGAGGCCTGGAAAAACCCACCCCAACCCTCTTGCAGTCCAGTAGCCACGGCAATTAACAGAAACTATCATGTGCTCGTACGTAGGCTATTATGTATGTAGAAATCTAACAAAACCAGCAAACAAACTTGATTTTAAATAAAACATAACTTTATGGGAATTGTGATAGAAATATTTTGAGTAATATCCAAATTTTTTTTTTTAAAAAGGTGCCGGTACTGCGTACCGTTGCGTACCGTCACAAAAAAAGCACTGCTCTTAGAAATAAGACCAACCATTTGCAAAGCAACAGATTGGATAGGCTTATGCAACAGAAGTGTTGTGAAATACAGGTAGCAAAGTAGTATAGCTATAATACAGAATTGGATGGGCTAATGCATCAGAAATGTAATGAAATAGCACATTAATATATTTATAATAGAGCTTTTGGGTGGGCTTATATGAATTAGCATAGTAGCATAGCCATAATAGAGTACTGGATGGGCTTATACACCAAAACTTTCGTGAAATAGCTCAGTTAGTACACCTATAATAGAGCATTGGATGGGCTTATGTACCAGATGGGTTATAAAATAGCCCAGTAGTAAAGCTAAAATAAAGCCTGGGTGGACATATGTGGCGGAAGTGTTGTGAAATATCTCAACAGTAGCCTATGTCATTAAATGGCTGGACTCCAAAGTGTTAACAATTTAAGGTTAATATATTTTTCTCTTTTTTTGAGGTCGTATTAAGGCGTATTTCCTTGCACTTTTATGACATGTTTCTATTATTGAAGTTCATAAATATCCTACAGCAGTGAAGAAGAAATTTTAAGAGGGAATTTGCAGCAAAAAACAGGCATAATTTTGTGGCCTGAATGGCTTCTGAACAAACAAAATTTAATTATGACACTAATAAAGGATAGGTTGTAACAGAAAGTGAAACAAATTGCAGCACTGACAAAAAATTTAAACTTAGCATAAAAATAAGGAGAACCTGATGTGGAACTCACATAACTTCTTCTGCCCAAATAAACATTTGCCTTTTAGGTGTAATATTTATTCGTAATATTTGTATTTATTTCCTTACACTGCAAATGGGTCAACAACCCGGTGGCAGTGGTGCAATAAATACCAGCCATACATATATACAGAAATGACACTACACATTTGTTATGTAACTTATGACATATAAGTTATATATGTTATGTAACTTATGACATTCTCTTCTTCTAAATTGGTTGTAAAAATGAAAATGTCGTTACCACACAGCATTGCATCCCAGAAGGATACATGCCCAAATAAAATCTGGATAATGCATTCTTGTAACTTTCGTTTCTATGAGCATGGCCAAAGCATCTTTGTCACTTCATATTCTGATATAGAATAAGAGGCCATATTGCCAAGAGTGTGTATTCAGTTTTTTGAACCTGATGCAAAGCTTTATAATTCACCATGCAAGACTGAGTTTCTACAAACAGTTTATAACTACCATTCAGAGAATTATTTCGAAAAAATGTTTCAAATAAAAGTTTTATCTCTTGGTATAAGCACCAATGTACAAAGTTTTAACAAAATCGCTAGAGCCATTTTCAAAAAATTTGCAAAAAACGAAATTTCCTTATACAAAGTCCCCTTAAAGTAGAGAAAGTCTTCGCCAATCCTCGTGTCACATCCTCAGAAGGTACCTAACCCAAATAAGAAATTTTGTTTTCATACAATTTTATGTTCTTCAGCAAGACTAACAGACACACACAGACACACACAAACATGTTTCTGAAAATAGTATTTCTGGATTCAGGGAACCTCAAAACATGTATTTATGTTAAAAACCCAACTTCGAATTTGGGGGTTGAAAAGCAATACTTCCTCTACCTTTAGTAGCCTACCTATGGTACGAGCAGAGGAAGTAAAGATATTTTGTGTTATTAATGGTAGCTGTGAACATTTGTATAATTTGGTGATTGGATTTGGTTTTCCATGTTGAAGTGAGCAATTTTTACATGATCATGTACGTTAAGAGATGAAGATCATTATTACAGTCAACAATAATCAATTGAAACTCAATAAAGGAATATGTGTATCACAGTTTTTTACTCAAATATATTATGTAATAATTTGTTTGGTTTATTGCTCAGGGTCCGCCGCTGTGGGTGAGTTGGTAGCATGCCTGCCTTCCACCCGGCGATCCAGGCTCAATTTTCGGCCAGGTTGGGGATTTTTCAGTAGTGGAAAGTCCCTATCCAGTGTTCGGGATTGGGTGTTTGTGTTGTCTTTAGGTTTAAGTGTTCAGTAGGGGACAAATCCACTTAGAATATCCCCTTAAGAGATCAAGAATCGATTGTTACCTAATGGAACTACTACTACTATAGCTCAGGACACACACACACACAATAAAACATGTAATTATTATCAAACTTACATTAAACTGAACACAATTTAATGGCACTTGTCACATATATAATCATAATTTCAGGTGGTGTAAAGTCAGCACATTCCTCTTGAGCCCATCCCTTACAATTACTGCACTGCAAAATTCCCTTACAAGTACAAGTCACATTACATTATTTTTACAGGAGAGCAAGTTAAATGTTTCAAGACTATCATGTTCATACAAAATAAGTCAAACGGGTTTAAATGCAACATAAAAGCAGATTATCAAAATGAAGTTACTCTCAATGATGACTTGTTTAGAAGAAATTTACTACTCGGTGCAGGCATCTATAAAGCAATACATTTTCCATACTAATCATTGGGCTCAACAGATGAGTATTACCTGTTTCATTAGGACTTGTCAGATTTTCCTCTGTATACTATTTTAAATTATTTACATTTCTCTGGACTTATCAGGATATTATTCTGTTCAGTTGTACCATGCAAAACTACATTCCCTGAACTAGCAGTTTTGGCAAATTTAGACTTAATGAGGTTTTTCTTCATATTATGCAATAAGTTTTCCTCTCTCTTTCTCTTGAAATATCATTTTTTTTTGCTTGATGTTAATTTGCCTCCACCTTTTTTTTCTGTTGATCTTTTGTTTTCAATTAATTTTTTAATGGACTACTTTTAAAAATGTCTGCTTGTCCCACATGATGCTTTCTGGACTCTAGCTGTCCACATTCTAGGTATTCAGAAAAAGTATTACAAAACCTGTCCAATTTTGGTGTCATAGTAAATTCACCACTGCCACTTTTCATTTTTCTATTATTCTGTCATGAAGAGAATTTCTTGGAACTCAGAAAAATTAGCAGCTTCTCTGCATTTATGAGGGCTATTTTTTTTTAACCTCCGATGAGGTGTAAAGTGAAAACCGATTTGAAAATCAAAACTCTATATTTGGAACGTTTAGGTACACCTTCTAGCTACTTCTCTACATAGTCGTGCTCCGATTGAGGCATTTGTCATAGCGTGGTACCAACTTTCCAATACACTCTTCATAGAAGCTTGCTGCCAGCATATTGAGAAGGGTCTTCACAGCATTTTGAAGTGTTTTGAAGTTCTTCATTGGTGTGAAAGCGCTTTCCTCCCAGATCTTTCTTCAGCTGCCTAAAAAAGGTGAAAATCACTCTGCACAGGAATGAGTTTTTGAAATCCATCGTGACAGGGGATGAAATGTGGATTCGTTACGACAATCCAGAATCAAAAGAACAATCCAAACAATGGATGCACACAAATTTCCCAAACACACCCAAGATCTGGCTTCCACACAAACAAAGAATTTCAAAACACTTCAAAATGCTGTGAAAGACCCTTCTCAATACGCTGGTGGCAAGCTTCTACGAAGAGGGTACTGGAAAGTTGGTACCACACTACGACAAATGTCTCAATCAGAGCGTGACTATGTAGAGAAGTAGTTCCAAATAAAACAGTTTTGTTTTTCACTGTGGTTTTCATTGGAAGGTTTAAAAAACTAGCCCTTGTATAACACTTTCTAAAGCTTGCTTCATCAAGCTACACCATTGCTACACCATTCCATAAACCTGTTCCAGGATTCAGTCTCAGGACTGAGTGATAGCCTAAAAATACAATACAAATAATAAAAGTAATGTCTGCAGTTACTGACACAACTAGCATCTGAGCTTATCAGACCATAATCATAAGCAAAATACCATCACATCTCTTAAGCTACTTATTATCGTGTTATAAATTGTGATAGATATGTTTTAAAAGTATTTAAAGCATCATCAAAATATTAAATGTATTGTCAACAATAGGCCCCAAATATAATTTCCATTTGCATGTATGTTTGAAAGTCTTTTCAATGCCTGCAGGAATGTTGGATTGGAAATGAACTCAGAAAAAACTAAGTATATGATCATGAAACGTCAAAATTATGAGCAATAAAAGTATTAGGAAAGCAGATAAAGCATTTGAATAACTGGAGAAATTCAAATATCTGGGAATAATAACTTCCAATATAAGTAGGTTAAGTGTCAACTTAAATCAGGAAATGCTTGTTCTTATGCAATTCAGAAACTTCTTCTTGTCTCCTGTCCAGAAATGTAAAAATAAAAATTTATAAGAGCATTAACCTGCCAGTTGTACCATATGGATATAGTGTAGGTCATGGTCCCTTACACTTCAGGAAGAAGATAATCTGAGTGTGTTCAAAAACAGGGCACTTAGGAGAATATTTGGACCTAAGAGCGATGAAAATGGGGACTGGAGGATACTGCATAATGTTGAGCATCATAACCTGTACTCTTAACCGAATGAAAAAGGGTAATTAAATCACTGACGATGAAATGAGCTAGATATGTTGCACACATGGGGGAGGAAAGACATATCTCAAAAATATTGACTGGGAGATCCAAAGGGAAAAGACCACTTTGGAAGACCTAGATGTAAGTAGGAGGACAATATTACAGACAATATTACAGTAGATTTAAAGGAAATAGGATTTGCGATGGTTGGTTGAATGAAGTTAGCACAGAATAGGGTTGAATAACGGGCTCATGTAAGCATGGCAATGAACCTCCGGGTTAGGACATGGGTATGATTTTAATTTTTATTTCAATTATTCACTGAAGATGACCACAAGTTGTTCGAAATATATTTCAATTTCTATAGTGTTACATTTTTTATTGACAAGGTGAAGCCACGAAGCTGCTTCAAATTTTCTGCTAAGTGAAATAATAAAAAAGAATGTATGACAAAGATGAAGATCAAGTTAGTGGTACCTTTTCCTTCTTGGAGACTGGGAAGAGGAGCTGGATGTCGAGCTGGGCATTGTACTGCGCCAGGGAAGAAGTGCGATAGTGGTGTATGAGCTCCATCACAGAGTTGAATCGGTATGGCTCTGAGAAGCCATACTTCCCGTTTTTCTGGAGAATGCGAATCAGTTTATTACAGCTTCCTTGACGGAGGGTGAGAGTGTACTCTCCTTTCATGCCTGTTGAATTTCGAACCAAGAATGATCCATCTGGAGTGTCCATAAGCTTTTCATTCACTTGGTCCCTGTAGCATTAAAAGGCAGATGTCAGAAACATACTAATCTCTTTTATCTGTTGCGTCTAATTTGTTAAATTGTTCAAATCCTCCCTAATATGCTTTGGGTATGCAAAATTAGCTTTGGAGTGTTTTCAACTGCATCAAGCAACCATCATCAGCAACTAACACCCTGGTTGCCAACACTGTGGTTAGGAAATTTTTTTTGTGTGTTTTGGGGTCCTACAGTGTGCGTGATGTCGTTTATGATATTAGGACTTTCGTTTATAGTATGTCTGTATAATACATACTCCCTCCATTCCATAATATGGTATAGATACAGGAATAATACTCAGCTTTATTGTGCATGCACCACCGTGCATTGCGTGCTGCAAGCCTTGAAAAGTAAACAGATGCAGATCTGAGCATGGACGTCAGTCAAGTGGGCACCTGGTGTGGCATTCCAGGACGAGTAAACACACCCATAACCGAGGCAAATGTGAGTAGAAATTCCAAAGCAAAAAAATTAACAGCAAAATGTCATAGTGCCATTCTACAATTCCTACTCTAATTCAAGAAAAATGGTACCTTAAAGAAGGCTGCCATTGAGACAGCTGCAATGAAATTGTCAATATGTACAGAGCAATGTGGAATAAAATGCATTATTGTGAGTATCATATTGTAAAACACAATATAGCATAGACCTACATACAGCCTAGTTCTTTAAAACTTCTATATTGTGGAACAACATAAAATACCTGTTTCTATACCATGTTGTTGGAATGGAGGGAGTATTCTTCACATGTGATGAGGATGTAACCTTTGGGGCTATTGTGTAGGATTTCCATGTCTGTGAGTTTCATGTCCTGTGTCTATTAAGATGGTCTGCACACTCAGTTCTGTGTTTTGCTTGTGGTCAATACTAGTGATATGAGGTGCAAACGATCCAATTTTTATAATTGAGACATGAGAACTAACCTGCTAATATCTCCCCAATACCAATCGGCTTCTTGCAGTGAATGGGGGCACTCCCCAATGTCAGGAATGATGTATGGAATGATAGAGTCCTCTATATCTTGTTCTATGAACTGCGGCATCGCAATTCCCCAGTCAATTCGCAGCAGCAGTGCTTCTGATGCTCTTATGTGATAAACTGCATTGTCTACAATCCTCCTGCAAAAATGCATAACAAAGGTAGATAACTTTTATTATATCACAAGTACTATACTTTATGTTCACGAAAATCTTTTTTTTTTTTCTTTCTTTCTTTCTTTCTTTTTCTTTTCTCTCTGTTATTCTGAACATTTTCTAATATGGACAGCTCTCATCTCCTACTGGTTTGGACTAATATGGTTTCATTCTACACACAAAAGTTTCTGTTTAAGTGTTTATATAAACGCAAAAACCATCTGTGGGATGAATATAGTCATAGCTGCCACATAATTAGATTCTTTTAGGAATTTGATGCAAGATTGAGCACAAAACACAGTTAATAACTTGTTATGCTTAGACTTACATTGTTACCATTGTTGATGGCAAACATCTTGTTTCAGATACTAACTGCAACTGTTCCGTCGATATCCAAGCAGTGGATGGGGATTTGGACATTGCATCATACAACCCTTCAGAAAACAGGCAAGAAAATACCTTCCAATAATGAATTACTAGTGTGCGATACTCACTGACTTTTCTGCAGGGCTTAATTATTGTGTTGTACCAGTATATTAGTTTATATATTTGCAAGGGAAAGTGATAATATTACTTCCAATTGCTGTCACTCAATCAAAATTTTTAATATTTCCACTAAAATAATAATAATAATAATTATTACTATTATTAGTATTATTATATTATTATTATTTTGTTGTTAATTACTTTTTCAAATAGGTGTATATATCATTTTCTACAGTTTCAAGAACTAACATTTTAATGGTAGTCGTATTTAATTTTCAACAACAAGTTTGAAATGTTTCTGATTTGCATAATCAAATTATATAATATTCTAGTAACTCATTACTGATGAATTTCATTTCCTTAATGGTCTATTAATTAAGTAGTTTGTATTGATTTTTCCACCTTAATGACCATTAACTATCTTATAGTTTGCACACTATAAGTTTATAAGTTTATTAGATTATAAACAGTCACAAAATGGTGTTTGAACACCGTACATTATGAAGACTACAACATACAATTATTACCAAGAACTAGTACATTATAAAATTGTAGGTAAGTTTTATTGTTTATATTAAAGCAGTGGATAGAACTCATTATCATATATAATGTAAGTTAATTGTTTTTATAACAAAGTAAGCCTATATAAATGTTTAATAATGAGCTAACAGGCTTAATTGTAGAAGAAATAGGAGGTGTAAAGCTACTAAAAATTATATAGCTGAAAAAAAATTACAGTTGAATAAAAATCACGAAAATTGATCACAAAAATTATTTTTTTGTGAATAATAATTATGGAATTGCTAGCCTATTTTTGATGGAATTGACGTCAAGAAATGGTAGTTTAGTTTCAAAAGTCAAGAAATTAAAAAAATCAAGAAATTATCACAGCTTATCATATAGGCCTTTAAAATTTAAAACTTACGTTTTGCCCAAGCTAGTTCTATCATTGTTTACATGGAAGAGTGTGCTAACTATAAGCTAGTTAATGGTCATTAAGGTGGAAAAATCAATACAAACTACTTTCTAGTAATTTGATTAAATTAATTTTATCAGCTGCCAATACACTTACAAGAAGTTTATAGCATTGAATGTTAAGTAACTTAGCTTAAATACAGTAGGATAAATGTTTACAAATCATGATTAATATAAATACTTTTTCCAGTAAAATGTTTTTTAACTTCATCTGAAACCGTTTGTCTTGCAAAATTTTAACAGTATCTGGTAGTCTGTTGTATCAGATTAGCTCCATTACTTTCACATCTATCACTTGTCCTCTTTCTAGAACAGTTCCTAAGATAGTCATTGCTTTGTCTACTGTTGTGCCAATTTTTCTATTACTGGTACACAATATCAATATTTTCTTATATCAACTTTTGTTAAAGATATCCGATATTTTGAAATTGATATTTCAATTCCGATAATAATATCATTATATCGATATTGGTCTGCAATAATATTGAGGTTGAAAGAGGAACTCAAACAAAAATACAGTATTATAATATATTTATTTATAAAAAACTATCAAAATCAATGTTTTTGGCAATATCAAGTTAAAAATTAATCATATTAAAACTTAAGTTGAACATGTTCAACTAACGGCAATCAACATTTAATTACACTTATTTTCAGCATTTCTGGTTGTCATTTGAGTTTTGCTCCCACAAGAGTGTCTCAGTTACACTTTCTCGTCAGAAGTAATAACAAGCAGTGATGCCAAACCATTACCTAAATCGCTATCACTGTGCTAACTTCCAATATATTGTTGAATAAACAATAGGTTTATTCCTAGAGCACTCCAAACCATGAACACATAGTTCACGCATATGCACAATGTCAGTTTTCATACATTGTGCAGCAGAACTGTCACTGTGTGCATGTGCAAACTATATATCAACAGTTTCTGAGTGCTCTTGGAAAAAACCTATTATCATAGGTAATCCCATGAGAGTTGACGAGTTTATCGATAGATTCACAACTGTGCAGCAGGAGTGAATTTATCTGATGAAACTCGTCAACTCGAGTTGGATTTATTAAGACTATTCCATGAATAAAAAAGTAACGGATTATACAAATAATTACTTTCGTGCTTGTTGTATAAAAACAAAACTAACAGCTGTGAGATCACGGCATACCATGAATCAACCATCCATGAATCGATTTGAGTTACCATGTTGTGATCAGTGTTACCAATGGTGCATAAAAGACATAGTTAACTTCATTCAGGTAAGCTATCAGCAGAACAGAATAAGAGCACACCAACTAGCTTGCACCGAATCAAAATTGTGTTTTTAATCAATGTACATTTCTATTATTTCAATTTAAAAACAAGTTATGTTGTATAAAATAATCTGTTTTCTTGTCGCTTAGTGACTTATTAATCGCCGCACATTGATGCTTACATGTCCTGTAATGAGCAGACCATTTTATCAATAAAACAGCATCCTCGTATTAGTAACAAGCATTTTATAAGATAAACGATCATGATTGGTCTAAATCCGAGGAATCGCTAAACATTATTGGTCAATATCAAACACGGCGTATGAGTGGAATAGTCTTAGTAAAACATTGAATATTACTGAATATCGATATTTTCATATAGATATCAGTATCAATATTTTGCTTCCGATACCCCATCCCTAGTACACAGAGGATTGCCTTGTAACCATAGAAGGAATAAAAGCTAAGCATGTTACTCTGTTTGAAGGTTTTAAATTAAATATTATTCTTACGAATTTTTTCTGGAGGATAAAAGTCTTTGGGCAACTTCCCCATATTTCAACCTAGGTGTCACATTTGGATAGATAAAATCATAAAATTAAAAAATCGCAACTTCCTGACAGTCCAGGGGTTGCTGGATTTTGATTTTACAATCAACATAATTCCACTTTGTGTTGTGCAGAAGACATGTCATGCACTGGTTTCAATGGTTAAATATCATACAGTTATTCAAAATCAGTGACTATTTAATATAAATGGTTAGTGTTCCTTTCAGGCATAATATAATAATTACTTTTCATGATTATTCATCCACTCGTATGCTTTCACCGGTAGCCATTGTCACTATAGAAGGCTGCGACAATAACTTATGATGGTCTTTGTTGCCATCTTAATGACAATACCAATAGATTTGTTTTAAAAATATTTCTGAGTAACAACATTTTGTAACTTTTATATTGTTTAAATAGTTCTTAAATACTTTTAAAATGTCTTTATTGAAATAAGTAAACTAAACTCTATGGCGCTATTTCCCTGAAGGACTATGAATACCACTTGACTGCTGCTCATCTACCACAGACAGATAGCAAGATTGGGGGCCTGTGGTCAGCATGCCGACCCCTACAGCTGTTATTGGTGATTTCCATGACTGTGAAATAAATAAAGGTCTGTCAATCGACAGTACAAGATGCTCTAGTCTTGTACTGTGCTCCTACTTGGCAATCATCTATAAACCAGGGTTGGTTACTCATGGAGAAGTTAATTAAAAAAACCTCCAAGTGTATATCACATATCCAGTATATCACATAATTATTATGTTGTAATGGAAGGAATGTGTTTCTTTTTTTTTTTTAATTGAGGTATGATATGGAAAAATTTTGGGATAGCATACCACCTCTGGATTTTTCCCACTTCCTTCACTGATCATACTAAAGATCAACAATTTGAAAAGACTGTGAATCCAGCAACTACTCAATAACTTGGAAGGACAGCTGAAATAGGGGCCAACAGTGGTTGGTACACCTACCTATTTTGTTTTAGGTAGAGTGACCATATATCCCGTTCCAACCGGGACAGGCCTGGTTTTTTGGCAAGTCCCGACCATCCTGTTGGTTAAGTGGAGGGAAAGGAAATAGACATTAAATCCATGGCTGGGATATTAATACAAGTAAGAATCAGTTTGAACAAATCCCGGTTATGACATAAAAAAATTTTTCAAACTGATTCTTACTTGTATTAACATCCTGTTGGTATTCCAAAGATACACCAATTGTCCTGTTTTTATACAATTGTAGGAATAAGCTTGAGAATAGTACATAAACTTGAAGTTATATCTAACTGCATACAAATCGATGACAGCATCACTACATCACAGTTGATAGAACAGACAACTGGTGTGTTACAGTGGGACCCACTCAGACCATTCCTCTTGATAATTCCAATTGCAGATGTAGCTGAAGTAATAAATGATAATACAACATTTTCCATGTATGCTGGTGATATGATGTTGATGTCAAAGTCACAGGACAAATTACAGGAAGCATGACAGTCTAATGAAATGGGCAGAACAAAACGAAATTAAAATTAACGAAGCAAAAACTGTTTCCATGGCTTTCAGGAAAGGAGGGAAACATGCCTGTTTCAGCTTCAGGTAAACCCACCTTAAGATGGTCTGCAGCTATAATACTTAGGAGTGACATTTCAGACCCAAGGCAAGACTTTTAGTTCACATTTGTTTGACAGAATAAATGCTGCTCCCAAAGCTACGAGTGACATTAAACTTATAGGCAAATTATCTGTTGAAACGGAGATTAAACTTTTTAATTTCTAGCTCAAACCAGAAGCAACATATAGAATACAAAATAGGTGGCCATATCTACGAGCCAAGGAGATGGGACAGCTAGAAAAGGTGAAAGTGGGATATCTGAAGACAGTCCTTTGTGTGTCTAAATTCACATTTCACCCCTTGTATATGAATTGGTAAGAGAGACTTTCTTCTTCGAGGAGCTTTGTCTACTCATGCTACTACCGCCAACGATGGCATACATAGAGGCCCTGGAGACCGAGAAGTTCAAGAAGGCTAACATAAGGGAAACTTTCTACTGTACAGATGCATTTCTGAACCATGAGTGGATGCAAGGAGGACATGAACTGCAACATGTAATGACAAGGCATTCAGTACATGGATTTCACTTTAAACTGTGTGTTGTGAAGCAGCATCATAAACCAGGAATGGATTGTATATTTTGTGTCAGAAGTATGTTTATTTAACTAGAACTACGCTGTAGCCTGGTGTTAGTTTTACAATCTTTGTACTGTAGTACAAGTCTAGATTTTTCCCTTCTAATTTCTAGTGGTTCTTTCACCTTTTTGGCCCCATCTTTCCAACTCCCTTTGACATATTTTGCTGCCTGTATCTGAACCTTTTCTAAAGAATCTATTTCATTTACCCTGTACAGACCCCAACAAGCTACACCGTATTCCATTATAGGATGTGGTGAACTATGTGTTAGACAGCATGCGTTAATTTGTAAGATGCGAAGTTAATCACTATCTGTGTTCTGCAGTGAATATTAATGATGATCCTAGTTGTCTATAATGCACATTGTGAGCAAATTTTATTGTAGTCAGTAAATATACTGTGCTACATTGTAATATAAGTCATGGACTTACAAGTTTTTGTCCCATGGAGGCCGTATGAGACAAAGGGCAAGGAACAAGATGGCACCTGTAGGTGGTGCCTTCAATCCCCGAGCAGACTGGAGCTGGCAGATGCGACTGAAGTGTATCATGAGGAAGTGCAGGACAGACTTGTGAGGAGGTGGAATATTCTCTGCCATGTTACTTAGGTAGACAACCATCTCATCGTCACTTTGCTCTGCAACCAAACAATCCATAGTACCGATAATTAACATGTTATTAAACCCTTGATAATTTGTTTTAATAACTTTTATTGGATAAACAGATTAAAACAGAATCTCGTCTAATAAATACTTACTTAAATAAATGTGGCAAGAAGTTACACACATTTCTCACATATAAGTTATGTATTATTTGTATTACTGAACTGTTCTGTTGGAGGAAAGATATATATACTACCCTTCTTAAAATTGTAATCAAATGTTCAGGTTGAAACAGCTTTGAGAATCTTAAAAACTAACAAAACTATAGATATAATATTAATTCTTCTTACAGTTTTGCATTTTGTCAATTTGCCCATAACCCGCATGATGCATTTTTCGTTTTTTGTTACTACCCTGTTATTTCAGTCAGGGGCAGCATCTTGTATAATGCAAGGGAGCAATGATTAAATAATTAAAACTATTAGTGAAGACATTGGCAAATATGCTTAATCCTAAGAGTAGAATGGGTACATTTATTTATGATGCTTGAGGTTGACTAGTTATGTGTCCTAGCATGATGCATCCATATACAGGGCAGCTACCTGTCGGGAGAGGAATTATCTATGGATCACACATACTAACTTTTTAACCAGACAAGGACATGGAGAGCCTCACCGGGTGAGGGATCACCTCTACAATGGGGCCACTTCCAAGACAACACGAAAACACAGGACTAGACACAACGTTCTCTCACATATTCACTCTAAACAAGACGAGGATGGGCTGAAGATGACGATAACGGCCAGATGATATCCGGGGACCACAAGGTCCTAAAGTTGCTTGACATTTGTCTCATAGGTGAGGAAAAACTCCACCTAGGTAATTGTCCTGACCAGGATTCGAACCCGGGCCTGCTGCATGAGAGGAGCCAACGCATCCCCTGTGCCACAGTGGTAGACATGATGCTTTGTACTCTAGTTTATTACAGAGTTATCTGATATCTTGAACCAGCTGGAGATGCTTTGAGAATAACCCTCCAACCATAGAGACCTATATGAGGAAGCAGGGAAAGGAAGGAACAGGGGGGCTTGTTAAATCCCACAATCTAATCTGTTCTTCATTTACCGATCATGCTCTGAATGCATGGAACAGTGCTGCAGCTTTATCCCAGCAACCCAGACCACCGAATCTCAGGTTCTGATGTCTGTAAGAGGAGGCAAGGACTGCCAATCTGTGGCAATTAGATGATGTTGAAAAATCTGCAAATTATGTTATGAAAGAAGCTATTCTACTTCTATTCCAACATCTTAAACTTCAAAACAATGAAACTTAGCATCCTCACTTAGAACAACCTGCTGCTACAACATACGTTTATGTTATGGGCTGGCAATGCTGCAAGTGAATCCTGCACCCTCGTGCTACAAATGTGGAATTATTGCGAATTGCTGCGTCTTATTTCATGAGAAACATGCTGTTCTTCATGAACAGGTGAATGCTTTTACCGAGGATATAGTGTATAAAGATTCTGTACACATGTCCCCTATAATGTGTGGTCAGTAAGGGAGGCATTGCCAACTTAACTCGGTACCGGTATCTGTAAAATACTCCTATTTCTTTTAGGATATCCTATATTAAGTCAAATTCAATTGCAGCACTTCATCTTATCAGTGAACCCTCACTCATTAAACTCAACAGCTGACCCTGATTTCAGTCCATGTTAGAACTCTGTATCTGTCTTGTCAATTGAAAGCTGGGGGTGCGGTTTTGTTGTTGCATTTACACTTAAGTTTTGCTGTCTTCTTCATTTTCCTTTTTGTAGAGCTCCGCTAGAGACCTAATGGACAACTTTCCAAAGTCTCTTCAACCTTTGCAACTGTAGATTTTCCTCACCTTTCTGATAACTTTGTTTCTGTTGTGTTTCTCTGTCCTGCATGCTATCTTTAGGACAACCTAACTCATCATCAGAGTTAGGAAATTTATACATTTGCATATCTTTTTCAAAGCATGTTATTGATATACTGATAGATTATGTTAACGAATTAAAAATTTTCTAGCACTCTGAATAAATTTTATTGGCCATATAATTGCATATTTATGCTCCTTTAAGTAAATGCATCATATTTTAGTAAAAATGTTGTTTATTTGGCATATTTTAACAATCGAACCGTAAAATTCTTTTAAAGTGAGTTATTTTAGTGAAATGGTTAATTATTTTTTACTCCCAACTGAAACAAAAACAATAATAGGATACTGCTTCATCCTCAGTCCTCGCACCGTGTCACTCAGGCAAGTAATTCAGCGTTAGATGAATTTTTCTTCTAAAATATTCTCAAGTAATGTTCAACAGAAACAATGTTCTGTGGTTTCATGAATTCAAATGTACACAAATAACTCAGTGGGCTTTGATAAGCCCCAATGACCTTAGATATTGAAGGGCCTCTAAACTCAAAATCTCTGTCTTTCTCTCTCAAAATAGGGGTTGACTGTTTTTTGTACTAGAACCTAACTGTGTACTTGCAGAAATCGGTACAGCATGGCTTAATTCAGCTGTTTAGGAGCATAATGTTATTAATCTGTTACCTGACTTACAAGAAATGAGCACTTACTTGCAGCATTAACAGTGTCGTCATACCACTGGACAGGGATGATAGAATCAGGAAGCTCTAAGAGAAACCTCTTTAAGACACCAACAATCGTGGAAAATGAATATGCAGACAAATCCATAGAAACATCTGTGGGAAGAACAAAAGAATATGAGTCATGAAGCTTTCCTGGTGTTGTGAATGAACAATGACTTCTGACTTCAAACTGGTTAGTGGTATAGAGCTGTATCCAAATTTTCGGCATCTTTTCAGGGAAGTAGTTTGGTGATTTAAATAAATACAAGACTTGATGGAGGGGGATCAATAGGAAATGGGTAGATGAAGACATCTGATTGATCAGGAAGGAAAAGTACTGTTATAGGCCTATGTTGTAAATTGTTTTTAATGGACACTACTAGGACCACTCATGGAAACAGATGGGACTAAATATTTAGTTGCATGTAATGAATTTTATAAATGGTCTGTTTTAGGACCAGGAGAGAGGGTAAGAGTGGCCAGTACTGGCTTACAGGCTAAAGTCTGTCCCATTCTTATTCTATCCAAATAGGGTTCTGGTCCTGAGAAAAGCTATTTTATGAATTAACAAATATAACAAACATAATCAATTCCCTCTGTTCAGTGCTTTGTTTCGATAAAATTCTATGAACACAAATTATAAATATTGGTATACCACAGACCGAGGAATGTTGGAGGATATAAAGATACTAAGATTAGATTGTGCATAGACTATAGTGACATAATGCAAATTGTAAGGTCACAAGTAGGCTACTGCTGGATCTGGTCAGTTGAGTACAATTAATGGTCTGCTCTACAGTGATTGAAATAGAGTATGTTTGTATTCCCATTCATAAAGATCCAATGCTATACTGCTCAGACCATGTGCAGTGTGAGCATTGCATGTTATTTACTATAAAGTATGTCATAATCAAAGCTGCCAAGGGTCCATATGGTTATGGGGTGAGAGTACTGATCAGGAAGAGTAAGATTCAAGGAAAATTAGTGAGATAACAATTGGCATGGTTCGGGATGGCCATTTCCAGGCCTATAGCCAGGGGTGGACTAGAGGGGACGCTGCCCCCCCCCCTATATTTTTTCTTGCACCCTCTAGATTTTTAGAGTTTAAAATGATAAAAATCTATTCATGCAGTACTTCGGAATTTATCTTTAAAAGCTTTTAAAAAAGTCAAGCAAGTTAGATTTATACGTATTATACTCGTCTATTCATAATTTTCACCAGTAAATAACTTTTAATCCTTTCACACTTCATTTAAAAGTAGATAATTTGTTGTAATTTTCAATAACTTAATTTCAGTGTCTGTAATTTGTTCTAATTTGTTTTATCTGGTGGAGTGGCTATATATACAGAGTGTCCACGCTAGAGAGATCGAGAGTAGTAAAGAACCTGTTTCTCGGAGTGTTCTGTCCCATTGGAAAAAATTACATACAGCCAAGTAAGAGTGGTTTTCAACATACAACCTTTTGGCACAAGATTGTTCACATATGTTTGAAGTATGTTTCGCACATAATCTCATTTTCAGTGGAAGCTCGACATATTACCTTCTGGCAGTAAAGCAATGAATTGTGGTCAACAGTAATTCAGTTCCCTGCTTTGTATAAAATAACTCAGATTGTGAGGCTGGTTTCTACAAGTAATCATCTTTCTTGAAATGCGATTGCCAGTACCAATTAAGTTATTTCTACAAAATCAGCACAGGATTTAACTATTACTTGTTTAAAACAGCATATAATAACGAAACTTTAATACAGTGAAGCAATATACTATGTTAATTAAATGAGATGGTTGACATTGAAACACTTTATACTTCACTTTTACGTACATTTTTGCAGAACGTACGTTTCATGGGCTTTGCCCTAGCAGTTGAAAATGTGGACAAATCCCATGAAATGTACGTTCTGCAAAAATGTAAGTAAAAGTGAAATCTAAAGTGTTTCAATGTCAACCATTTCATTTAATTAACATATTACTTGTTTGTTCATTCATTTATTTGTTGATCTTAAAGCAGACTCAGATTTTGCAACTGATTACTTGATGCAAAGAGATTACCCCATTATGCAGCAAATTGTTACATCTAATGGAAACGGTGCCAGTTAGGAACACATTTGTAATGACATACCAGTTTCAGTGCTACATTTAATGAGTGTGAAATATTTGAAGATAAACCAGCTCATAAGAATGTTTATGTTATGAGCCTAGTCCAACTTTAGAGACATCTCATGAGCATCACTTAACGTGCATGTGGAAGAAAAGCAATTACTGTCTGGCACTTGTCCCAGGAACTAGGTGGGCATGATCTATGGTTTAACAACGCAGCACACGGAAGCACAAGGACATTGTAGACCACAGAAATGTGATTTCACAGTACAATTTACTACACTGAAAATTCATGTAATAATATTATTAGTAATAATTAAAAACGAACAGTTTTCAATAAAACTTATAACCCTTCTTTTGAAGAATAGCTGAATAATCTAAAGCAACTGTACAAGGAAAGATTAAATAGAGTTACTAACAAACCCCAAACTGATATAAGAATGGTTAGATAATCTGGTTTATTTGTACAAATAAAATTGTACAGATACTACCGGTACCCCAGATCAGCAAAATAAAGGTTGGATAATCTGCTCTCTGCTGTGCTGTAGAAGGAAAATTTAAATAAAGTTACTATGAAACCTCACACATATGAGAATGGTTAAACTGATTTGATTGCACATGGAAAATTGTACAGATATTTCTAAACCCCAGATCAACAGATCAATGGCTGGATAATCTGCCGTGCTGTAGAAAGATGCTGGTTTCATTACGTCAATAATACCTTCGTCATTTGGAGCCACAGGGAGGAAATGCTAGAAGCAGAATGGACAACTGGCATTTTTAGATGTGCTAGTAAACAAGAAAGAAGACGGGTCCCTCGGTCATAGAGTGTTTGGAAAGTCACCCACACAGACCGATATCTAAACATAATGCCAAATCACCATCCAAGCCAAAAGAGAGCAATGATGTAGATGCTTCCTGACCGCACCAACCGCATATGTGAAGACAGTAACATACACAGAGAACTCTGCCATCTAGATAATGCTCTACAGGCCAATGGATACTTGTCTTGAGAAGTAAAGAGAGCACTACACCTAAATAACAGCACACATAGCAATTGAGGGAGTGGGTGGAAGAAGGGCTTAATTCAAAAACATAGTTTTGAGATAAACAAAGAAAACTATTTTAAAATCACAGGTCTTGTACTATGAATCCAATAAATATTTTTTATTAACTAACTATATGCTTGATTCTGGTGCCCAATTCAATTACATATAACGTGAAGAAAAAATCCTAAGAAAATTTAGTTATGCCCATTTTCCAGATATTCATGGTTTCTAAGAAAGATCACATGAAAAATGATAGTTAAACATCATATTTTGCATTTATTTTTAACTGAATGAATATTGCCAAACATATAAGCCTAAGTTGTAACATACAAAGAGGATCAGGAAACTAAACTATTGTATTATAAAGTTATTATTAGCCTATAGCTTTCTGAATCATAAACCTTCAAAATAACCATGAATATGCCTGCTGACTGACTGAAATAATACACTGCATAGAACAGTTATCCTTCAGAGTCAGGTTCATTTAATGTTTCATTGCCAGGCTGTGTTTCCCTTAAGATGCTCATATACCATTCTTGTGCATCCTTATTTTAAAATTTCAGCAAATCTGGAACATCTTTCGCTTTAGAAGGTTTTATCCCTACATGTGGCACAGAAGCAAGAGTGGTATCATTATGGTTATGAACAGGAATATTGCTCTTCCAAAACACAAACTTCCTTTGTACCAACTGCCATCTTAACAGTCTATGTGCACACATAGGCCATAACATGTGTTGCAGGGCGATATTTGGAAGAAAGGCGCTACACAGAATAGGTCATAACATGATATCTGTTGGAGGTTTTTGGTTCTAACTTTGCTATATTATAGATCTGCTGTAGAGAGTGCTAGTAATGCATCTCCGAAAAAAGGGTGTAAAATGACTTATGCCCTTCTTCCATCCAATCCCTCAATTGTGAAAATTTAAAAACAAAAAAGATTACATTGCCATATTTGAAAAAAATACTGCGGACTGAATTGCCAAGATTTTGAAGCAAGATAGCATTAAAACCATATTTACATCCACAAAATCTTTTTCGTCAGCAAAGGATTGCAGAGACCCATTAATGACAACAGGAGTCTACAGAATCCACTGTTCTTGTGGTTTTTTTTATATTGTTATGACTCAACGCAGTGTTAAGATCCGCATTACCGAACAAACGAAATTGCCACGTTGGTCATACAGAGAAATTTGCAGTGGCTGAGCACGCTCTTGCTGGGGAGAACACATCTTGTTTGAAGACACTGAAATACTGTCCACCATTAATCATTATCATACCACGTTACGAGAGTCAATAGAGATTCATAATCATCCTAACAACTTTAATAGAAAAGAAGAAGGGGTTAAAATTCATTCAATTTTGTATCCTGTACTAGCTAATATGAAGAAAAAACCACATAGAAACAGAGATGACTACTCTGCTTCGACCAGCTCACGCACCAACTTTTTAACATCGCCGACCAATCAGAAGTTAGCGCACAGAATCCCGGCCCCACTTCACAGACTATAAATACTGGTGAAGAGCAGAGCACCGAGCCAGTTAACAGCCAGCCGCTGACCAGAACGCTTCGCTCAAGATTCCACCGCCACTGAGGATGACCGCCATAGTTGTGGACGAAATGTTTGGCAAACCAATATCAACTGGACCATGGATAATGTTTTTAATATTGACAAAATAATGGTTGGATAATCTGATGTGACTGTACAAGGAAATGATTAATACAGGTACAGTACTAAGAAACTCCAGGTAGACGAATATTCTGATGTGACTGTACAAAGAAAAATTATTGTACTTATACTACTAAACCACGGACAGACAGAAAATAATGGTTAGATAATCAGATATCACTGTACAAAGAAATTGTAAAATACATCTACTATAAAACTGTTGGAAGATAAGAGAATAAAATGATGTGAGTGTACAAAAAAAGTTTGAACAGGTACTGTGAAAACTCAAATGCATTAAAAAAAGATGTATAATCTGATGCAATATTTATCTCTTCACAATTATTCTGCCTGGATTATTTAAACCCAAGAACTGAACTTGCCACAGCCCCATCCCATAACAATTACTGATCACCTTCCCAATCAAGCAATCCACTTTTGATCTAATTTTTCTAATATCAAACACAAACCACTAAAGCCATTATATTTTTTGTTGTCCTTATTGCATTAAATTAATGAATATTAGTTGTCAGCGAGCAAGCCAGGCCAAAATTTTACTTTAGTATTGTATACTGAATTTATAATGCACATAAGAAATAATTAAGTTAGTTGCCTATCTACAAAAATAATATATCAGTATCTATACAACAACAGGTCTCCTGTGGGACAAAATTCCATCATACTGCAACAGTCACAGGCCTAAGTTGCAGTACATCACCATTGTTAAATAACCATAAAACCAAATCCATCAACAGGGACAACTGCCCCTACTGGCCACATTGTGGAGACACTGCTCACATGGTGAGGCATGGGTGAAGGCATGTCTTGTATGATATGTGTCACCCTTTTTGTTATTGAACAAGTTATCCTTTACACAAGCGTTTCTTCAAAGCAACATGAAATGTTCATATGGGTTTACCCTCTATCCATCACTATTTTCTATCTGAATCACCTTAAATGATACAACCAAACTAAAATTAAAATATTGTAATTCTTCACTGCAATCTCCACAGGAAAATTTGTTGTGGGCAAGAACGGAACTTTTGTTTTAAGCTTGAGACCACTTGATTCCATAGACTATATAAACCCAGTGCCTAACACTTCTATAAGGTAGGCATGACTATTTTTGTGTAAGGATTTTAAAATTATATCAAGACTTGACTCTCTTGTATAAGTGGTTGAAACATTTTCAATTATAACTCACTGAAGAGATTTCTATTTTCTCCAAGGACAAATTTCCTTCTATAGCTTATAAATATGTAAATATCTTTAGTGAGATATAATTTAAAATATGTTAATGAATATTTCTTTTAAGTATATACCTACAAGGAGAAAATGTTAAATATTTGGATAAAGCAAGGGCTAATTAAATCTCAATACCAACAGTTGTTTGCACTCTTTCTGACTGCACACACTAATTGCATGCCTCATTAATTTGAAAGTTGACTCATTCGAGACCAATTAAGGTTGCACTCACTGAAAAAAGAGTGAAATCTGTCTAATCTGGTGGCTACAATTTCAGTTGGGAATGAAGTAAAATGTTTTTAGGCACAGTGAATTTTAACCTTTTCACTGCTATTGATACCAAAACAGTCTTTGAAGAAGAGATTTAAGATTAACCCTGAACTGATATCTGGGGCCATTTTTGACCCCACGCCCCTTTAATTATAAATATTTAAACTTAATATAGGATTCTCATCTTCCAGATATGCTTTCTGCAGACATTTTACTATTATTTGATAGCATATTCATAGTTATATGACCATTGGTAGTAAGTTGGCATATAGAAAATATAAAAAAATAAAAAACTGGCAATAATGTCTCAGCAACACCAACAGTTACATATGCATTGTTGTAACAAATTCAGACTTCAGTTCGCAGTAGTAATTTGGTGTAAGATGTGACATATTTTATTTGTACATATGATATATGCTTTGAATGGGGCTATAGTCTAGAAGAGGCTTTGGCAGATATGTGTAACAATGATAGTAATAGTGATAGTGAATCCATTTTTGGCAATGATGATGGGAGTGATGTTGAGGTGGATGTGACAGAGGAAGATAACAGGTCTATATACATTTTATCATCATATATCACCATAACAATTGATAGAATCACTGTGAGGTCAAAAAAGACCCCAAAGAAATAACATGTTTCTGTAGAGCTGATACCATGTGAGGGTTAATGCTTTATGTGCAATGTAAAGATTTTTATCCATGTGTTATGATTATCATTTATGGAATCCAGCTATTCTATTGAAATTTTTCTTATTGACTTCAAACTTCAAACTCTCTGATGATTTCATTTGTTTGCTTTTGCAAGCTTAAAAATTCAGCTCTGAAAGTGTTAATTTGGTTGAACGCTGAGAACAACATACCTTCTTTGAGCTTGTTAAGCAGTTCTGTTATTTGTTCACTCGGAGGGGTTTCTTGGTAGAGCGAATACAAGTCAATTGAGTCGTTGATGCGTGCTCTGTATTCCAGCTCTCGAACACATCGGATCACCAACATTGGTGCAGGATCCAGAGAAACATCGAACTGTGCGCATAGTCCGAGGCCGAACATAGATCTGAGGGAATGGTAGGTCGGGACCTCTCCTTGACGGTGACGGCATGGTGGCAGGCGCAATGTAGGGCACGTTCTTGTTTTGCTATAGCAATCTGAAACCAATACATTACAACAATAGTAATATTTTAACAAAATTCAGTTTATTGCAAATTCATGTTCTAATGGAACAAGTTAAATTGTGTTTCTGTTGTTAGCTGTCATGTTTGGAAGCTAATCATTTTGCTTTTTAATTTTGGATTTGTTAGAATAATATTGTCTTTTGTGTAATATAGGCCTATTATTATATTAAACTACTTCAAGCAGAACTTTATTATTATGTCCTTAGTGATATATTCATAAAAGTTAGAGTAAAACTTGTTCACATTAAGCAAAAGCTATGAGGTTAGCTTTTAAATACCGGCTTTTTTAATCAAGTTAGTAATATTAAAAAAAAAATATTTCATAAAATAAAGAAGTCTTGTTTCATATAAGGCACTCAGGCACCGAAACTGGCGATTTTTTCTATATTAAATATTGATTCATAATTTTCAGCTCGGATGTATGGGAATATCAAACTATCGAGACCCTACTGTATGGCAACTTTTCATACTGAGAAAGTTCTAGAGACCCTTATGTGATTTTTAAAACATTATTATTTTATGTGTTTTGATATTTTAACAAAAGATTGTTTTATAAACCTTTTTTTTCTAATTTAAAGTGATCCTTGCACAACAATTTTTGCCCTATTGCTTTGCCCTATTGCTTATTTGCTGTATACAGTATTTTAGTATACTTACTTGACTAAGCCCAAAAAAAAAAACCAGAGTTTCTGTGGCATGATATACCGTGAAGGAACAGGGTCTCTCATCTGACCACTGTGTCGTACATCTTCAGCCATTAACCTCATTCGAAAATGGGAGGATTTGGATGCATGTAGTCATCATATCGATTCTGAAAGTTCTATTGACCGCAGCTCGTAATTTGGCCTCATGAGGCCAAGTGCTATCAGTTTCAGACCCCTCCCCTTCAGAAAATATTGAGACTTCCTGGGATCTAATCCGAGTCTGCAGGTTCAACAATGGAGGCACTCTTAATGTAAGGACACTTGTACTAATTAAATCCTGGATAGAAAGATGTATTCTCTACACATCTCCACTTCATTCATAATGAAAAATTAATTATCCATATATTTTCTTATCCATTTGTTTAAAAAGAATTACTTTAGCCCAATTACAAAAGAACTGGAGAATGTGGAAAATGTGTGGGAAGATAACCAGTTGTGTTGTCAACTTCAGAGTACGAGAGATGTCACCAGCAATAGTAACAATATTTCAATTACTGCTTCAAAATTTAAAAACAGATGTTGACGTTAACGTTATCACACAAAAATTAATTATACACATGTCAGTAACACACTACTAAAAACACATTATTCAATTTTCCAAACAAGGCACCTTCTACATTTCTACAAGAAAGTGGCTTATTAAAATGGTAAATTAATGGAAAAGTACAATGAGAATAAACTTAACTTTAAAATGTCTATTGGTGATACTGCATTTTACCAAAGAACATATGAACTATATATAAGGGGCTTATATGCTGATGAAGTTGGCAAGATACTTCTTCATGGCTACAACATTAGATAGGGATCATGATTTTCCAATTATTAAATCCTTGTGATGACACTATGACATGTGAAGGCATGTAAAATAAGTGAGATTTGGGAAAAATTCTGGAACATAGATGGAGGTGCATAAGCATGAATCATAATACTTGTGTCATAACTCATAAATCCCTATTGACAGACATAGTTTTTATTCTTGATCTTACCAGAAAATATGAAAGTGCTGTGGTACTGAACTACCGGGTAAGACAAACAATGGAAAAGTTAACACTTATGAATCCAGAATTTGCAAATAAATACAAGTTTTCCAGTATCATTAAGGGTCCCCTGATTGGAGCCAGAGGAACAATTCCAACATTTGTAGTAGACTTGACTAAAGTTCAGGATCACCGGAAAAATTGCTTTAAGATATTTTTAGCATCATGATATCCATTTTGAAAGAGATTTTCATTATAACACATGTGGTATCGATTATTATCAAACACGGAACGATCTTGAAACCTTGAGAGCAGGAAATCAAACTGTGTAATAAACAGCTTGCATTTAAAACAAAATAAATTTCGTTCGTGTCAATTTTCATATTACACTAAATTGAGTTCATTTCGTCTCGTAAAAATCCTTTTGTTTAAAGAAAACTGCCAAGAACAAGCTCTGATTTGACCATAAGCCATCAGCTGCCTTCTATAGCAGGAGACAAGAACTACCGTACATTGTCGCAGTCAGGCGATTTCTTTATTAATCAAAAATAACAAATTTAAACATTTAATTATTGTCGAACAAAAGCAGTTGTATGCAATTTACCTATAATGGTATCAGTGCTTTTTTTCTTTAAAAAAGTAAGGGGTACTCTCGATTTTGAGTTGATTTGAACATTGCCAGAAATACCCACATATTTAGAAAGAAAGTGGAATCACAGACAACATTCATAAGATTATATGACTTTTAAATCCTCTAAGGTGGAGTCAGTTCATAAGCCTACATATTAATTCTGCCAGCAAACTGCAATTTTCACAAACACGTAAGGGAACACAACTTAACAGTTCTTTATATTCAAAGTCAGTTTGTACAACACGTAAGGATACATGATTTTAATCCTCTATTCAGAGGGATAGAACAAACTCCTGAGTACATGGTAATGTTGAGTCAGTAACATCGGCAACATAGTCTTGGTTACCATTGCAACGCTACTATAGCGCTCACTTGTTTTCCTGAAAGCAGCGCTAATGATAGGGCCTATAGAAAATGAATGTAACACTAAAAATAGCTACTTTAATGCAAACTATGCATATAATCATTTTCATTATTTTGTTTGGCACAAATTTCTCCAGATTTCAAAACTGTGGAAATTAATGATTTTCTCCTATATGAAACTGGAAAAATCTTAAAGGGGTATGTGCACCCCCTGAGTACACCCAGAAAAAAGGCACTGGTGGTAATAGATACATGTATGGAAATTACGAATTGTATTTTAATAAATGCCATAATAGGCGGGTTGCATAATGTACTCTTATTTAATTGCTTTTAATTAAGGGATATTTGTCTGGGGAGAATCAACAAAGGACTACAAAAATGCTTTCAGAAGAATGAGCCAGAGAATGCTGGAATACTGACGAAGGTAGAAAGAACTTTACAAAGTGTAGACATTGTGTCAACGTAGCTGAATGAAGTGTTAAAAATGATATATTTTCAAATTAATTATAAATAACAAAATGATATATTTTCAAATTAATTATAAATAACAATTGTTTATATAACAACACTTATTGGCGAAACTACGAATACTGTAATTGGGATTTATTCCTGTAGTTGGCAGAATAAATAAATACATAAATAAATAAATAATAAATTTTAACAGATAGGGAAATACAACTAATTTTATACTTAAAATATGTTTAACATTCTGAATATTACCTACTGTACATTATAATATGTCTCTCTTCATAGAAATATTTTTGTGGATACTTTATCTCTATGGGAAGTCAGAAATTCTTGACAAATGCGCATAATGTGTGCACCTGGGTGCCACTTTTTAAAGGCTTTTTTTCCAAAGAACTTCCCATACCTGCTGATAACCTAATCCTCTTCGACCTGTCAATCAGTGAATAGAAAGGTATTTACACTTGTCTACAATGTTGCCAAATACGTACCACAGCACTTACTTTACTTAGGAAGTAGCGAATGACAGCGACAACACTGGGGAAATCCACGCGACTACAAGAACACCTGTTCTTTGTCGGTGTCGAAGTCGATCAGATTTTCGGATTAGGGAACAATATTATTATATTCTTTTGTAGATAGACGATGGTTTGGGATGAGGCCTTCATAAAATGACATTATCCTTATTTTTCATGAACCTTGTTGACCGTGTGATACAATCAGTTAAACACTGCCTTTTTGTTGTCATATTAGCAGCTTCTATGGCATTTTTATGTACTATTGCAACGTATGTAGATTTAAGGGCACTTAGAAGAAAACCTGCAGGGAAAAAATCCGGCACAAAACGACAGGCCTAAATAGAATTACACAACCATCGCCAAATAACCACAACAAACATACATTTACCTTGGCACTGGAAATGCTGGGTGTTGACTTCCCGGAGGAATTTATTACACTTCTCACAACGTTTTAGTTTGGAGAAGTTATGCTCCGGCTTTGTGGAAGGAGCGCCTGGGCCTTCATATATCTTGACTGCACAGTGAAGCAACTCATTGATGCTGATCAGAAGTGTTCTCTGCTGATAATGATTAACAATACCCATTTCCTGCAAAACAAACAGACGATTCAATACTCATTACATTCCTCATTCATAAATAGTCACGCATGCCTTCTCCACTTACCGGTTGTACAAAATTAGGGACAAAGGTGCAAGCAGAAAACCACTTTTTTTATTACCGTTCACAAAAGGTTTTACTGTACTAGCTGTAATTAGACAAAGAATATTTTACGCAGAATAAAAGAAAACTTGTTTCAAACAGGTGAATTTCCTGAAATTCCAAACTAGTCGCGATTCGTAAGTGACAGAATTTTAGAATCCTACACATTAAGCGAGTTTTTAGAGACTTCTTCAGAGATTCATGGCCGCCTCCGTCATCTATTAGTTTTGCTGACTACGCTTCCACAGGCCTGAGTTTGTTTCCTGGTGCCTCCTCGGATTGTTCTGAGGTACGGAGGTCTGGAATGGTGAGCACTCAGCCTCGTGAGGACAACTTAAGTGTTACCTCATTAGCGGCGCAGTTCAGGAAACCCATCAACAAAGGCAATGGGAATCGGTATGTTTCATATGCTCTTTAATCCTGCTATCTGCCCTAAAGACAAAGGTATTTGATGCAGCGGTTGGGCGGAGGCCTTATTTTTTCACGGAATGTAGCCGGTACGGAGTAGTAATATTAGTAAAATTGAAAGCTTTAAAGCGGAAATTTTAATGGGTGATGCGTATTGCTACAAACACGAGAAAGGCAATAAAAAGTAATCAGATGACAAATTAGTTGTTGGAACGTTACGTTTCAAAGTCCTGGAAGAATTTACAACATAAGAAAGTCTGAAATATGAGCAAACTGTAGATGTGAACTTTTTTCCTATTTGTCTGTTACAGTCAGCTCAGAAGGTCAGAAGTTCCTACCAGTGAACGGACTATATAGGCCTCATTGTTCAGGGCCCTGTTTCATAGAACTTTCTAATAATATTAGTTAATAATATTATAACTCATAATATTATTTGCTAGTTAACAAAATAGTGTCTCATAGAGATATTTTCAGTACTCATAAAGTTGCTCGCTTATATTAGGCCTATTATTAGTTCAATAGACAGCTCACTGATTTGGGGGTTAAGTCTGGATTGTTTGTCTTTTGTTCCTTCTTATTCTTCTTTTTTGTACTATTTCAAAGTAGTACGTCCTTACCTTCAGAAATGTAATAAATCTCATTATTCACGTATTTGATGACATATATTTCCATGCATTGCCTCCATATCGTATGTTTCTTTTCTATTTTCTATTTGCTTTCTGTTGAACTTATTTTTTTATGGATTACAACATAGCCTAATAACTAGCACTAAGAAATCATTACCTATCAAGCATTTATTCAAGACAAGAAGTAGGCTTATGTACTAAAATCTAACTAAAATTTTAAAATCTTGTTACGACTAAAATTCCTTTGATGGAAAATGTAGACGTAATCGATAATTGAATCAGAGTGATTGCTTTTTCACAATTTTAAGATCACGAAATCTGGATCGCATGGATTTCAGAATAATTTATTAGTCCAAATACACTTATAGAAAAACACCTAATATTTTGAGTAAATTTTATTACTTTTGTAGTATACGAAAGAGTTTATTAATAATAATAGTAACATTTACTAATAATTTAAGGCCTTGAATTCATAGTAATATTAGTCAATATTTTATGAAACAGAAAACTATTAGGCCTAACACTAAATAATATTATTATGCAGTTGCTAATAATATGAGTGTAAAAGTTCAATGAAACCGGGCCCTGCACAAAAGAATTAATCCTGGGAAGTCTATCCAGTTCCTGCACATATACTTGTATTAAAGCCTGATAATTATGATAGCTTACAGACATCCAGGATTACTTAGCTAAATCAACAGAAATCTCATTCCTCCAAGACACGGGTAACTAGAGCTGTTTGCATTGCGCTAGTGTCGTCACACAGATAAATTAATTAAACATTATCACATGAAGTGGTATTTACTTCGAATAATTAGTTTATAATGTAATCACTTTTCAGGATTATCCAAACAAAACAGTGTGCACATTACCTAACTTTGGTACTCGATATAACCACATACAAAATCTATTATTGCCATGGGGGTGGTTCGACGTATGAACTTTATTCCATTATAGATAACTAAGATTTTTATGAGGTTTATTGTTTATTGTTTATTGTTAGCCAGTTGTACCAGGTGTACACGGCTGAGAAATAATACAAGAGATTAAATACACAGAATGAAATATACAAAAACATACACTTAAGAAAATACAATAAAACTTTTAAGATAATACACTAATACACTTAAGAAAATACACTAATACACTTAAGAAAAAACCCTAATACACTTAAGAAGAGACACTAATTAACAAAATTTTGAGAATTTTAAACACTCAACAATTTATGCACACTTTCTTATTATAAATATATATATATATATATATGACTAATTCTTTTCATTTATAAATTCTTCTAATGAATAGTAGGCTTTTTCTAAGAGGAAAGATTTTATTTTTCTTAATTTGAGATTATTGCTTGAAATGGTTTTTAATGAGGTCGGTAAGTGATTGTAAAGGTCTTTTGCTCTAATTTCTATACTTTTATTGCCTAAAGAACCTCTTAATGATTTCTTAAAATAATTACTATTGTTTCTTGTGTAGTGATAGTGCATGTTTTGGTTTTTGTCCTGAATGTAGTTTATTATTACAAATTTGATGTTTTCAAAGATATATAGGGAAGGAATTGTAAGTATTTTTAGTTTTTTAAATATATTTTTACAAGATTGAATTTGAGGTATTTTTTCTATGACTCTAATGGCTTTTTTTTGTAATCTGAATATACTTAATAATTTATTTTTTGATGAAGACCCCCAAAGAATTATGCCATAGTTTAAGTGAGAGTGAATGAAAGCGAAATATAGTTGTTTTAGGGTAGCTTTATCCATAACTTGCCTCGTCTGTTTTAAAATGTAGATACCTTTATTTATTTTTTTCCTGATTTTCTCAATATGAAAATACCATCGTAAATTTTGATCTATAACCAAGCCTAAAAAGTTTGAGTGATTGACTTCTGGAAGTTCCTCATTTTTTATTTTAATTTTGATGTTAGAAGTTTTTTCTTTCTTCAAAGTGATTTTCATCCAAACTGTTTTCTTGAGATTCATTACCATATCTAGATTTTTGAAGTATTCATCCACCATGTTAATTATTGAGTTTGCTTTATTTTCTAGACCCTTTAATGTATCGTCTGTGATTATAATTGTAGTGTCATCTGCATATCCTATTGCAGTTCCCCCAACATCTTCGACTTTCTGAAACAAATCATTTATATATAGTAAGAATAAATAAGGGCCAAGCTTTGAACCCTGTGGCACTCCTTGTTTTATTGTATTAAATTTTGATCTGTACTTGACTATGTTATCATTTATTTCATGTTTAATTTCTACGCTTTGAGATCTGTTCATTAAGTATTCCTTGATCCAATCTTTTGAAATTCCTCTTATACCATAGCCATCTAATTTATCCAATAATTTTTTATTGTTGACACAGTCAAAGGCTTTAGACAGGTCCAAGAACATTGCGATTACATGTTTTCTATTATGTAGTGCCTGAATTATAACATCATTTCCTTTACTAATGGCTAGTAATGTCGATTTTTTCTTTTGAAAACCAAATTGCTGATTTGACATAATTTTAAATTTATTGCAGAAATTTTGCAATTGTTCGAGATACAGACCTTCCATAATTTTTGAGAATACCGAACATAACGAAATTGGTCTGTAATTTTCTAAAGACTTTTTTGTACCTTTTTGTTTGTATAAAGGTCTTACAATTATTTTATTTAATATTTCTGGAAATGTGCCTGTTGTAAAGCAATGATTTATCAAGTGGGTAAGAGGTTCTAAAATTTCGTACTTGCAAAATTTCAACATTTCATTTGAAAATTCATCGAGCCCCGCAGATCTTTTGCTTTTTAGAGAGCTAATTTGCTTAAGAAGATCATAATGTGTAATTTCTGATATTACCATAGAATTGCTTGGAGAACTGGTGTGTATTACATTATCTAAAGCAAAATTACTGATTCCCAATTCTTTAGTTATGTTTATAAAATAATTATTAAATAGTTCACAGATTTTTTGTGGATCCTTGAGCAAGATACCATTTTTTTCAATCACTAAATTTTCAATTTGATTGTCTGAATCTCTATGTAAAGTTTTTACGATGTTCCATGTTGTCTTTATTTTATTCTCAGAGTTTAGAATTAGAGATCTATTATGTGATTTTTTGGCAAGAGTCATTACTTCTTTCAGAATGGATTCATATTTTTGTATATAATTAAGCGATTTTTCATCTAAACCAGCTGATTTCAGTTTGTTTAATGCTTCCATTCTTTTTTTAGAAATTTTTATTCCTTTTGTCATCCAATTTCTTATTTTTTTGTTGTTGATTTTATCTTGAAATACCTTTTTCTTTGGTATTGATTTGTCTAGGCATGATTTCAATAAATTTAAAAAAACATTGAATTTTTCGTTTGTACATTCTACTTCGTATATTTTATTCCAATTAATTTCACTTATGTTTTCCTTAAGCCTATTTAGCGATGCTACGTTTATTAATCGTCTAACTTCATACACTTTTTGTTTATTATGCGATTTAGACTTCTTGAATTTTGCTGTGAGGATTTGCCCATAATGGTCACTTAGCCCTGATCTATTTAACTGTACGGTATACTCATTTTCATGTAAATTGGTATAAATATGGTCTATACTTGTGGATGAATTTTTTGTCACCCTAGTTGGATCAGTTTTGACTAATGTCAGTTTATGTCTAACTAATATGTCTAACAATAGCTTTTTAATGTTACTCTCTCTCATTAAGTCAATGTTCATATCCCCTGCTACAATAATACTGTTCTTTTTATTTATGATATTTAAACAATTTTCCAAATTATCCAGGAATACTTTTTTGTTACCACTTGGTGGACTGTACACCCCTAATACAGACAGGTTTTTATTTTTTAACTTAATCTCTAACATTGCCATCTCACAGCATAACTCTATACAAAAATTCTTGCAGTCATTTACAATAAATTTAGCCTCATTTTTAACAACAAGGTATAAATTACAACAAAAAATAATAACTATAATGACCTAAAAATCCTTCAAAAAGTACTAAATATTATAAAAATTACGTGAAAACAATTTTCACTTCCAAAATTTACTCAGTGGATTAAGAGGATTTGAACTTTTTATCATTTAGAGTGATAATTATAATTAATTTATTGAAATATTGAATTCAAGTATTGTACCAACACTGCTACGATATTCTTTATTTTGTATAATTTACATTGTAACTTATCATCTACTTAGACAGGATTGGACGTTAAAATAAAAAAATTAATGTGTTGGGAATACTGAAAAGTGTGTCCGAAAATGAATTTTAATTACAAAAAATGAATAGAGTAAATATACATTGATCTATTTTGCCTAATTCCACGTTGGTGATCTCCAGTGATTTCTTCCGCATATGGAGTTAATCTAGACAGAAGTATATGTGACAAAATTTTGTATGGTGTTGATAAGAGAGAAATTCTTTTATAGTTATCACATTTGGGCCTATCTCCCTTTTTATGGATCGGTATAATAATATATTCTTTCCATTCCTTTGGCAATTCTTCCTTTCTCCAATTCATAAGAATCAGTTTATGGATCTCTGAGTTTAATCTATCCCCACCTGCCTTAATTAGTTGTGCTGGAATTTGGTTAACGCCTGGATATATATATTTTTTTAGTTTACCTATAGCTGTTCCTACTTCTGTTAGAATCGGTTCAGCAACCGATTATTTATCATACATATTATTATTATTATTATTATTATTATATTACCGATTATTATAATAATGATCAAATTATTATCATTAATTAGAATCATACTTATTTTTATATTATTATCCGGTTTTACAATGTCCTTCCATTTACATTTTCCGGTAAAAGAAGATTACTTATCCAATTTAGTTTTCATTCTTCCAATTATGTCCATCTGTCCATAAATTGTCTTCAATATTTCTTCTTCTAATTGAACTCTGAATTCCTTGTATCCATGTGGTCGGCGGTCTCCCTCGTTTCTTTCTTCCTGGTGGTTCCCATTTCATAATCCTCCGTGGTAGTCTCTCCTCTGACATCCTTTTTGTATGTCCGTACCATTAGAGCAATATTAGTCTATGTATTATCTGTATTCTCCCCAGTAGTGTAGCCTCCGGCTGTGGGACTCTGGGTCAACTATGGTCAAATAAATAAAATAAAGAAATAATAAAAACGTAACATTAGAGCTGTTTTTCTTCTACAAAATCAGTGATCAATTTGTGACATCTATTTTCTTCCTGGTGACTTCATTTCTGACTCTTTCCCGTCTAGATATCCCTGCGGACCGCCTCCAAAAGTCAATCTCAGTTGCCATTAATATTTTTATTTATTGGGATTTAAATGTCCACATTTCTGATCCATATTTCATAATGCTTCTAATAACTGTGTTGAAGATTTTTCCTTTTATTTCCTTTTTAATCCGTCGATCCCACAGAAATCCATTTAATGTTCCAATAGTGAGCTTTCCAGCATTTATTCTTGAATTAATTTCTTTATCTTGTTTGTCGTCTTGTGTCATTTTGACTCCTAAATATTTGTACTCTTCAGTGTGTGTAATAGCTCCCATCTCTTCTTCCAGTGTCAAGTCTTGATTTATGTCTCCTACTACCACGTATTTTGTTTTATTCCTATTGACCTGAAGTCCCGATTTGTTATACTCTATTAACTTCCCTGTGATATATTCTATGTCTTCTTCATCTTGTGCCAAAATTAGCTGGTCATCAGCAAACTGTAAGGAATATATACTACTATCATTTACTTATAATATGCCTACGCTTATTACTTGTGACGTGACAGTATCTTAATGACATCCATGAAAGTACAGACTTCCATTAAAGCGCTGGTGTGGTATGGATTAATATCGGACACACAACAATCTGTGAAGCCTTGAGAGCGACAAATGGAACTGCGTAATAAAAAACTTGTACTTAAAATAAAATCAATTCTGTTCATGATAATTTTCATATTGTACTAAACTGAGTTCATTTCGTGAGTTTAAATAAGCGTTATTTGACGTTAAAATGTCGAGAAAATCCCTGCGGCCTGCCTGCGTCGTAGCCTGCCATCCATCGGAACATACAAGAACTAATAACAGCTAGTGGACGAGATTTGTTTGCTTAATCAATTACGAGGTATTCTAAAGCCCAAAACCTAGACATTTAATTATGGTCGAACAAAACAGTCGCATACAACTTGCCTATAATAGTAATTAAGATACTCATATGAAAATTATGAAGCGAGCGACATAAACATAATCATATTTTAACAAAGACCATTATAGACTCGCTGCATAATGTACTATTACACGGGATTATAGGCGTATAACAGAATTGGATGCCACAATATATTTTAGATTTATAGATTTTGATTAATATGTTTCAGATTTATTTCATGCAAACTCGAATGACTGTCTTTTACGATTTCCCCGTGTGTACCCAGAACTCGAATCCATTAGAGTTTAAATTAAACGCAGGCAATGAAGATCTGGCCGTAAGTACTGTTACCATATAACTGCCAACTATGGTAACCTACGGTGAGTGCCTCAAGCATATTCTGCTATAGGCCTGATCACGATTGTTTGATATTTCACTATTAAATTTGCGTGCAATATTCTGGAAAAACGTAATTGTAAAGTCATTATTTGTAGTCGTAATTTTTAATTAGTTCTGTTCAAATTTTACTCGCCAAATGCTGAGATATGGTGAGAACTAGAAATTTTTTTTTGCAATAATCATTACTGTTTGATGTTTATGATTAAATCTGCATGTCTCTTAAATTGTTGAATATTCTCTTTATGGAGAATATTCGAATGAAGTTCTAGTTAGAAGGAAAGGTAGTGAGGTCGCATCATCTGTAACATGATGTATGCAGTTTGACGTATTTATGGCAGACAATAAAGAAGAATTAGAACGGATGTTGGGCCAAATGGTGGAGACAGGAAGAAGATATGAAAAGGACATAATTGCGCAAAAGTCAAAAGTGATGAGGATTTCGAAAATGGAGAAGTGTTAGAGATTTCCCATAGGTAACAGAATATTGCAGAGTGTATCTCAATTTCGATATTTAAGATTCTTTATTACAAGTGATGCCCACTGCACGAAAGAAATGAGGGAAGGAACAGCAATGGCCAAAACTGCTTTCAATATAAGAAGTTCTGTGGACCGGAAAACTAGATTTGCAGCTAAGGAAGAAGCTTGTGGCATGATTATGGGCGTTGATTTATGTGGAGCTGAAACATGGACGCTGAGAAAATGGAAAGGAAATATTTAGAAAGCTTCGAAATGTGGTTTTGGAGGAAAATTGAGAAAAATTCGGCGGCCAGACAAAACCGAACGAATGAAGAGGTTTAGGAAGAATGGATGAGGAAACATGTATCCTGGAACTTGTAAGGAAAAGAAAAGCTAACTGGTTACGACACATCGTGAGACGAAGAGGATGTATGCTAAACGCTATCGAAGGAGAAATGCAAGGAAGCAGAAAACTTTATAGTGATAGAATTGAAGTACTGTATGACGTGAAAAAGAAAAGCTATGGAGAGTTAAAGGATACAAAAGGTAAGAAGACATGAAGAGAGGAATTTCACATGGAAGGCAGAATACCAATAATAGGCCTAATAAAACGTGCTGAATACACTTTCTTGGAAAGTCGTTAATGTTAAAAATAAGTGATTAAATATTTTGCAATAATTTATTTGAAATGTTAAGTGATGTGTGAACAGTGCCCCAACCCAAAAATTAATAATTATTTAGCCTCGTAGTATTAATATTTTGTCCACCGCTGTGGCTCAGGAGATGCGTTCGCTCCTCTCACGCAGCGGGCCCGGGTTTGATTCGTAGTCGGGACAAATTACCTGGGTGAGGTTTTTTCCGGGGTTTTCCTCACCTATGAGAGACATGTCGTGTAACTTTAGGCCCTTGTGGTCCCCGGATATCATCTGGCCGTCATTATCATCTTCATCCCATCCTCGCCGTGTTTGGAGTGAATGTGTATGTGAATGGTGTGTCTCGTCCTATGTGTTCGTGTTGTCTCGGAGGTGGCCCCGGCATTGGGCTTGGGTCGCTTAAATCCTAAAAGGGAGAGGTAAAACTACGATAAAAAAAGAAAGAAAGTATTCATATTTTCCCCATCAAGAGGAAGGTCCAGAAATATTTAGTTATAAAAAAAATAAGTTTAGTCTTGTTTTTCTATCTTATAAACAAAATAGTCGCGTGGCTTACCTAAATTCCCGCGTTCAGGACTTAGCCCTAAACAGTTGCCTACTTCGTTACAAAATATCATTGTACTTCACCGAATATATAATTTTTATCCTTGAAGATAAATCTCGCAACTAACAAATCCTCCTGAAAATATAAAACTACCAGTTCATTATCTCATCTAGAGGATAGAGTAGCCTACATAGCAAATTAGTTTATTTTCAGTCTGTGACACTTTATACAGTTTATATTATGTTGTGAGTGGAAATGTACTGCTCCCATCGAGAGTATGGGACATAAATACTTCGGAGATCGTTAAACAAAGCAGTACAAACATTTGAGGTTGTTAAGTTGAGAAAGGAAGGCACCGATCACCACAACTTAACTCTGTTTGCATTGCTCATCTTGTACCGGGCTCTCGCTGGCATCTGGCACGGGTCCAGCCTCAGAGACTAAGAAGTCCGCATCCTTGCCAATTCCACTTCACTTTGACACGTAAAAGTGCATGATCAAACTTCCTATTAAAGGTTTATGTAACATTCAACTATACATCTATATGGTAATGAGCAATAACAACCGTCCTTAGCTTTATTATAATTTCTAGGAATGAAGGGTTTGTTCTTGAATACTTACGTTTACAGTCCACTGTAATTTTATGTCGTTTTCTACAATATAGTTATGTGGCGTCTGGGGCCGTTTACAGAAACAAGACACAATATCGTGGACATATATATTCCAATAGATACAGCAAGCACTCAGCTATTATTCAACATATTTGCCACCGGAATTGAAACATTTTTCATACAGTGGAACCAACTTTTGAATACCGGTGTCGTACAAATCTGTCGCCAGGGATTTGAACCACTAAGTGACAATCATCTCCTCCTCTCTGTCATTCTCCGTCATTCCCTGTCATTTCTTGAGGTGTAGAAAAATATGGAAATTACTGGGAGCGAGATCCGAGCTGTAGGGTGGATGTTGAAATATCTCCCAGCCGAATTTCTGCAAGAGACTTGCTAGGAGGAGTTAAAACATCCACCCTACAGGTCGGACCTCGCTCCCAGTGATTTCCATCTTTTCCTACACCTCTAGAAATTACTGGGAATGACAGAAAATGACAGAGAGGAGATGTTTGTCACACAGTGATTCAAATCCCTGGCGGCAGATTTGTACGACAAAGGTATTCAAAAGTTGGTTCCACGGTATAACAAATGTTTCAATTCCAGTGGCAAATATGTTAAATAATAGCTGAATACTTGCTGTATCTATTGGAATAGGCTATATAGGCCTGTGTCCACGAAATTGTGTCTTGTTTCTGTAAACGTCCTCAGGGAAACTTACTTTATGGACGCGCCTCGTATTATAATTGTGCATAGGTAGAAAACCTTCTTTTTAACACAGTTACACAGGTCAATTGGGAAATGAAAATTATTGAAGTACCTTAACTAAGTCCGCCAAGAATACGTCGCCAGCTTTATCGAAGCACAGAATTAATTTTCACTAGTAATGCTGCCATAATTATAAGACATGAATAACGCTTTTGCAGCTTATCCCGGTTTTGAGTCTGCACTAATCGGACATAACTGTGGCCTCTCGTCAGATTAATCTCCTCTCTGGGAAGCAGGCAATTAAGATAAAACAGATAGCATGTACGGTCACAGACTTTGTAACTACATCAAATTTGTCATATCATACCCTCTTAACACGTCTTGCCTCCAGTGCAATTAGCAAATTAATTTATTCTATCCAAGGAAACAAGAATCCTAGAAAACAGACTGCAGAAGCCGGGGCACAAAAGAGGGGCGTATGAGAATTCGTAGTATAGAGAAAATACACCAAAAAAGTATTTTTTTCTTTTTCGTGGTAAACATTTAGGCCTACTTCAACAATGTAGATTATTTTATTGTTACAACATCTTAATAACTTACTATGCTGAACAGCTGATCTGCAGCCAATTCTAAATACTTTCACAGTGCTTCTGGAATATTCTTTCCTCGTTTCTCGTATAGGAAGTTTTTAAGATTGTCAGTAATCGATGTGAAATAACTCAAACACCATTGAATATAATTACATGAAATTTACAGCCTTTCTTTAAAATGTTCCAGTGAACATTACTGCCTGTGATTTTTTAAACTTACTCACGGCTTTAAAACATGAGTTTTTAAGTAGTCCCACATTTTTCATTAGGAAGTAACTTTGATTTCTTAAAAAATCTTACTCACATTCGGCTAATCGCGAGTTAGAATCCCGTTGCTTGTTTAAATATAATTGTGTAATTTATAATATGTAATTATCTTGTAAATCCCACGGGAGGGAGAGTAACAGTGGCGCCAACTTTTAAAAAACAATGGGTGGGCTCAACAGATTTTAAAATTTCCATACTCCCGCCCCTTATTTGGGTTATGAAATGGATTCATAAGTATTGATATTACTAAAGATAAATATAGAACTGCATGAGAAACGATTTCGTTCTTTGTAATAACTAGTAACAGTCACATTTCATAATTCAACCGCCAGGAAAGTCTTGTGTAGACTAGTTAATGGACTTCTTTAAAGTTTATAATATTACATAAACTTTTTACTTGTTCTGCCCGTACCATAGGAACTGTAAATAGAGGAAGTATTGTGTTCTTCTCTGAAATTCGAAGTCTAGTTTTTAACATAAATAGGCCTACACTGCTATTTTCAGAAACATGTCTGTGTATGTGTCTGTGAACAGCCCTAGCTCGAGAACGAAAAATCGTATAAAACACAATTTTTTTTTTACTTGGTTAGGTTTCGTTTGGGGATGTGACACGAAGATTTTCGACGAATTTCTCTTATTTTTAATGTTACTTTACATTAAGAAAATTTAGCTTTTTGCCATTTTCTCGAAAACGGCTCAAACGAGTTTGTTTAAATTTTGTATCTTGTACTGAAAGCCAAAACTTTTATTTGAAACTTTTTTTGCAAAAATTCTCTGTTACTCAAGGCTTGAATGAAATAATGAATTGTAGAAACTCAGTCTTGCCTGCTTTGCATTAGGTTGAAACAACTGAATACGCACTGCTTGCAATACGGCCTCTTATTCTATATCAGAATGTGAAGTGAGAAAGGTGTACTGCCCATGCTTTAGCGTAAAGAAAGTTACGTGAGTGCATTTCGTAAGATTCGGGGATGCAATTCACTGTGATATCTACTTTCTCTTCATTCTGACACCCAATTTACATTACGATTTGCGATTTTATAAAAAAAAAGGCTCTTTGTTTAAATCTCCTGCCTGAGTACCATAATATGCAGAATGTAGTGAATGTATATTAATTATGTATTACAATATATTATTTGAATTCCCAAAACTTTTATGGATTTTTATTAATCACAAGCATCGTCTAAATTCTACACCTAAATATTTATAACAGCAATGTGATTAAATTCTTTCTGAACGAAAAAAAATGTATTTAGTCTTTTGAAAGCGTAAAAAAGATATTTCCACCGTGGCTATGGAAACTGCATTGAGAGACCTAAAAATTTAATGAATTGAGGAACGATCTCAAACGAACTTGAGTGAATCGGAACATTGGTGATCGTTCAACAACAGTCTGATTTTTGCTTTACAGGGATTCAACAAAGAAACATGATTTTTAGTAATCTGTATCTATATCTGGTTTCCTATATCCCCTTTACTGGGGCGAAGGACCTCCAAGTGGAGATTTCTGTTACCTATGTGAATTTTGTTACGCTTATTTTCCGAGAGAGGGCAGAGGGACAGGTGGTAAGCCCATCGCCTCTCAAACCCCCTCCGGAAACTAAGATTTTTAGTAATAGAAATAAATAATTATGATAATATACAAGTTATTGGATGGATTTGAGCCCACGGGCCCATTATGTTGGCGGCACTGATCGTAATATGTCCTCCTTCCTCGAGGTGTTTCTCGCGTAACGCTAAGAACCATAAAAATACTTTTTTTTAACAGTACGAAAGACGGGTAACCAGCTAGTAATACAGTCAAATCTCTTGGTGTCCTCTCAAATTTCCTATGAGAGAATGTAATTTTTCCTGAAAACGGAGACAACTGAACGTCACTATCACCCGTGAGAAGAACGGGCTCTTTTGCTTGGGTTGATTTTTTTTTAAATATTCTTCCAAAACACAAGATTGTAGTCTTAGACTATTGGTCTGTGACTACAACTTTCGTTACAACAAAGTCGTACATGGTTACAGTGACATCTATAAGTCAGCAATAGAGACAAAATGATTAAAATATGAAACCTCCAGGAATCAGCGCCATTTCTGTCACAGTGTTTGATTCATTTACTACAAAAGGCAATGGATATTGTGCATCGAGTCTTTATCGATCGATTTAAATAATCTTATTTCGATTAGCCCACGGAAATGGCGGAATGTGAGTTTTCTAGTATCTGAAACTGTGTTCTATTTACGTTTTATTCGAAATATTGAGTAGTGACAGTGACTATACGGTTTGTGATTATCGTATCTTCATATTTCATTCGATGTGATTGGGTTCACTGGGCTGGCTTCTCTTATGGTGATTACGCCTTGCAAACGCCGGTCAAGTTCGTTGTCGTAAGTAATACACACATTCTCGTCTAATTTTGTGACAGTGCAGATATATTAGTAGTTTGGTTAGGGTTAGGTAGACCGGCTGTCGTTATGTTGCCAAGTTCGCGTGTAATGAATACGAATACGGGGAGCCGCGGTGAAGAAGACAGTGGGTTCGAGTCCCGCCTTGGACATAGGTATTTGTATGTGATACGGAAAACAAACGGTAAAACAAGACAAACAATTAGGAAAATTGGTCTATGGCAGGGTAAATTTAAGGAAATACGTTAGCCGTGAAAGTCTGCCCGCAAACACATGACTGCAGTAAGGTATAGACATAGCCCTTTTTATTTAGTAACATCTATATTAAGTTATATTATCCGATGTTCGGTGACCCGAAGCATTTTGATTGGCTCTCGAGAACATAGGTTAATCTTCAATATTACAGAAGGGTATGGTTAGGCCTACTGTTATGACTTCAAATGATCTCCATTTGTCAGTACATCTTTATAATGCCTGATCTATACAAGTTAAAATAGAAGTTTATGTCAACATTAATAAGTATTCTGTTATTAAAGAGAAATAAGATCGTAAAAAATATTTGGATATCAATGCTTAATACGACTGTATTAAAATAATTTTAATTCGTTGAGAGGACTATTGTACAATTTGATGCTATCGTTACAGAACTATTTTGTGTTATATTTTGGCAAGGTGCCACAAAACCTGAACTCCATGGAACTAGGCAGAGAAAGATTTTCCCTAATTCCGGTAATTGTTTACAACAGTGTTTTTATTAGCTTTTGTGAAAATCTGTACTTATTAATTGCTTACTTAAGTAATTTTTCTCTGCTGATACTAGATTCAAGTAGAAGTGTAAGATTTATGTAATGTTTTCCAATTTTGATATACCAAAGGTTACATTTCCTTCTGGTTTATTGTCCCTTGCTTTTCCTTCTACATGTTCGTTCCACTCTGACTTTTTTCTTATTAACCAGTCACCAAAGTCTTGTACTTCAAACTCTTGACTTAGGTTATATCACAATTCCTTGCCTTGTCCATTAATGTCCTTTCTGTGATATACAAGCATCATCTGATTTCTATTATTTGACTTTCCTGCGCTCTCCTTATGTACAGACCTACTTAGAAAAACAATGTGCTTAAGTTTTTTCTGAACGCAAAAATGTCTTGAGCCTTTTCAAATGGTATATAAATATAGCCTATACTGTGTATATTTCGGCGGTGGATGTGAAAACTGCGCTGAAAGTCGTAAAAATTTAATGAACTGAAAAACGATTTCAAATGATCGTGATTGAATTGGATTAATAGGAGATCGTACTATATATACCAACAGCAGCCTGTTTTTCGTTGTACAGCGATTCAACAAAGAAACAGGATTTTTAGTAACAGCAATACATAATTAACTTGTAGTAGTACACGGAAAACTACTGGGTGGGCTTGTGCCCCACGGGCCCATATAAGTTGGCGCCACTGGAGAGTAATATAGGGAAAGGATCAGAAAATCTGCGGCGCCAAATACCGCTGACTTCATCGGCAGATGGCAGGATTAAAGGGCATGGGGAACATGGAGATTCTTATGGCCTTTATTGATGGATTTCCAGGCCTGCTCCGCCAATTCTATATCATGATTATCTTCAGTTGTTCTCACGAGGCTTCGTGCACCTCCAGACCTCAGAACAATTCGTGGAGACAAATGATCGAACTCGCGTCTTTGGAAGGATAGTCAGAAAAACTAAGTAGTAGACCACAGAGGCCATGAACCTCTGAATAAGTCTTAGAATCCTAAATTTAGTGACTTGCAAAACCAGATAAATTTAGAATTGTAAAAAAAAATCTTTGTTTGAGACAAGTTTTCTATCACATTCACTACAGAATTACCCGGTTATTTTATTGTGCGTACGTGTTCTTCGTTTACTACGGAAATTTAACAACGAGGGTGCACTGCTACTGAAGCATGTAACCGTCACTGTTATCCCTCGTGAAGTTAAAAAGCCTTTGTCTTGCTTTCCTTTATTGTCTGATCCATACCCTACCATTTAGGAGTTACATGTACCACTGATAGTCAAAACATATAATTTTAAAATTTATAAGAATGCACTTTCCACTTTGTGCGAAAGCATTCTTTAGATATCTGTAACACTTAATAGAGTTACGGCCTTTAATATGAGAGATGCCTTGTGCAATATTCACACAATTTTACTCCGTAATAACTTTTTAAATTCCGTTTTCATTTAGATATAGGCCTACCTAGTTTCAATCTAGAGATACCTATTTTCCATCTAACTTAGATATACCTAGCCTAGTTTATATCCAGAGATACCTAGTTTCCATCTAGAGATACCTAGTTTTCATGAATAACGGTCTGACTTAATTCCGGCTATCATTTATAAAGTGAAAATATTTTGTTTCTAACACTTTTAAGCAGAAATACTGTCTTTTACATTTGCGAGAAAGTACGAAATTCTGTATTTTTGCTAAATTTTCGTTTTTAGTGCGAAATTTTTAATTTTTAAAAGAACAACGTGTGCAATGAGCATAGTGTGCTTGTTTGTGAAAACTATTTCCAATAATTTGTAGGACTTTGTGGCAGACATTCTAATCTTCATTTAGATAAAATGCATTAACGTCAGTTCGAACACTCATGCATCAAAGGGTTTATATACAAATTTTTAAAAAAGTGTTCTTAATTACATACAAAAATAAATACGTCATCTTATTGTAAATTTTAGGAATATAATAGAAAAAGAATGATGAAATATAATGAAAAATGTGGTAATAATCATGTAAACCCCTTCACATTATATTTTTGGACCGCCATATTAAATGCCTAATTATGACTATTACAAAACTGTAAAGCTAAAGTAAAGTATATTATTCATAATAAATCTGAGAGATTCATGCCAAAGAGAAAAATAACTTCAAATCTATCACACTTGAAGTGCTTTACTGAGTATGTCCTCCTTAAAGGGGAAATATCAGTACATACCGAAAGTATTTCATTGTTAATGCCACTAAGGTCTCTTCCTGTAATTCCACGTTGAGTGAATGCCCCAACGTAGCGGCCAAGATGTACGAACCCTAGCCACTCCACAACCAGTGCAGTCGACCACTCTTCCACGGGCTGCAAGAAAACAGAAACACGAAATCAGTGCTGGAAATTCGATAATCAGCTTTCAAATAACAATATTTTTATAGTCTACTTGTTAGTACAATGGTATAAAGCGGGTGATTTATTAGGAAAAACCTTGGATAGAAAGAAACTTCAGAGAGGAATGATTGGAAGTGTCCACGCGAAAACCCCTTATGTTTTCATGTTCTGTCCAAAGAAGTTCATTCTTTGTGACTTTTGTTGAATTTCCTTGGGGAGGTTAACATAAGGTTGGGTTAAAGAAATAGTTTCTTTCGTTTTAACGAATTTATGAGAAGGAAAGAAGTAACCTTTAAAAGTTACTTCATGTGATATGTCGATTATTAGCGGAGCTAGGGACATTTAAGTAATTGGTTATGAACATACATATATATAAGCTTTCCCCGCTTGCATTATTTCAATCGCCAGATGTTTTTAAATCGTTATTTAACAGCCAAATTCTTAAGACATTATATTTATGAACACTTACATGCAAAGCATTCATAAAACATTAATTGATTAATAATTGAAAAGCAAAAAAAACCTACTTCTAGGTGCATTTCAAGATGACAGTGCGTCGCCCGGGGGGGGGAAAAACTCAGATTCGAGTTCCCCATAGTGAGTTTCGTTTAAGTTGTTCGAAGTTTCCCTATTTTGATCTATATAGGCTACAGTATCCCCTTCCGTTCACCTATGTAAAAAAAAATCAGATGTATGCGTGCTGTAATGTTATAAACAAACGAATATAGGTCTACATACTTTCTTGGATGGGTTCACTGAATTGAAAGAACAGTTCATTGAAACGAAAGGCGGCTTGTTCTAGGGAAGATTTAATACTAAATTCTCTACAAAGCATGTCTGGCAGAATCCATCCATGATTAAATTAATTATTGAAAGAGATAGGGAGTCGTGCAGTATGCACAGGATACATCTTTGAGGTCATAGTGACACTGGACCTCACTTTCTGTCGCAAACTCAATTGCGGTAGGGACCGCTCTCATCACAGCTTTCATATTACCTCTATAATCTAATACTTGTACATCCTGAAGGCGACGGACGAGACTCGTAACAGAATAGTAGTGACAGTAGACAACTTTTCACTTAATTTGGTTACGTATATACAAACATCTTAAAATATGAATAGCCTACAGATATTACAGGGGAGGTAGAAGTACTAGATTTTTGCAAAGTGCGAAATGCAAATATTTTAACGAAAAATAAAAAATCTACGAATAAACCAAGGGCATGGTTTTTGTCGTTTTGTGGTCTTTAATTTTTAGTAGTTTTTCATTGAATAAGTAAATGGGTCTGTTCTTACGGAAACCAAATAGTATGAACTTATTTTTAGCACACGCTCTGTAGCACTTTACCAGCCTAGGCCGGTAAAGTAATTTTTACCGACCTAGGCCGTAAATTCGTCATGGAAACTGGAAAATCAAGATGGCAGTGACCAGTCATAGGCTACCAACTGTAACAGAGTTTAAAACAAAATACTTGACCATAAAACAACAAATATAAGGCAACGTTGTTTCTTTACGTTAATCAGAAACTTATTCAGTTATTTTCGCAAAACACTTAATAATAATACAACAAATAGGCCTAAGCCAACATAGCTATATTATTCATAAGAAACTCGCATTTTGCAGTGGTTCATAGCATAGAATTCAGGCGGCTGTGAGAATATGACCTCAACAAATGGCTTACTATGCCTTTTATGATTACGTATACGGTATTTTTATTCCATTTCAATTCATATAATTCACAAAGCTTTTACTAAAAATATTGTATGCACCACGTACGCAAAAGCTTTAGCGGGCTCATCCAATATTTGGGCGTCGGCTTACGCCTCGGTCGCAATAGCATACTAGATTCGTCTGCTAAAGCGTTATTCTGCGTACTTTCTACATAAATAGCTATTCCCAGAAATTATATTATATGAGTATACCTACATTAAATTCTCAAAGATTTTTTAGAATGCTGATATTTCAGTATAGGCTTACCTTGCTAAGGAAGAGACGTAGAAATAATTGAAATGCAAGGACAGCGTGTACTAAAGGAGAGAGATGTTGAAGACAGAATAGAATAGAAAAACTGATTAGGCCTACAACATAAGTAAAAATCATTAATGGAAGAAATTGGAAGAAAGAGGGAGAAGCGTAGGGGCTCTAGCAGAGACTGTGTGCAAAGAATACAAATTTGATATAATACACTCACATAACATTTTATACACGAAATCTTTCTGAATCCAAATAATTCTTATAGGCTATAGAATAAGAGCGCAGTGCGTATTCAGTTGTTTCAGCCTAAAGAGAAGATGCACTGTTCGTCACGTAAGACAAAGCCTGAGTTTGTACAAAACTTAGAAGTACTCTTCAGAGAATTTTTGCGATTTTTTCTTCAGATAACAGTTTTAGCCCTTAATATAAGTACCTCATGTATGAAATTTAATAAAGTCCTTAGATCAGTTTTCGAAAATATATCGGTAGGGCCCTGATTTATTGGTGAAATAAAATGGCTGATTTCGGTGTTAACTTCCTTCTATTTCGGTGGGTATTTCGTGAAATAAATTACTTATACTACATTGGGTACATTGCGCAATGATAAACTTTGCTTCTTTATTTATATGAACTAACACTCCCCCCCATTTCTATATTCTCCTGCCCTTGTATGAACTGAAGTAACTTTCGATTTAGGCATGATTTGAGTTAATGTTCAAATATAATGACAAGAAATAATATCGTAATTTCTACTAAACACCATCAGATAGCCATTTGCAAACAGAAGTGCCAACCATTCCATGTATTCTGTTGAATACAAGTAACAAACATTGTACACTCTTCTTCTGTAATCGATCATAGGCATCGCTAACTTGGCAAAGACATAGAAGGAAGGGAGTGTACTGAGCATACAAACCAGGTCACAGACAATCTTTGCGTAAATTCTGCAAACTTTGCAATCGATCACAAATATCGATATATCGGTAAATCTTCGACTGCCATAGAAACAGCAGGAAAAAAAGCATACTGCTAAGAAATAAAAAACACATTACACCAAAACACAATATTGTGATCTTAAGGCACATTTTCGTGCTCATTTTTCACTTTACGGACAGAAGGGGCATATTTCGCGCTTATAGACACATTTCGCGGAATCGAGTAAATATCGCGATATTTCGTGGATTCAATTCGGTTCATATTGGTATTTTATGCATATAAAAGCTAAATATAGCTAGGGAGGTTGTTTTATAAAATTTCGCGTTTATCGTTGCTACCAAAAAATACGGCCCCTATTTTTGTCTCGTGAAAAGTGGTAGTAAAAGTAAAATAAAATCGTAGTCAACTTCATATCAGATCCCCACAAATTTTGATTATATACAAAGTTCCTTTCTCGAGCTATGGTGATCACAGCACACATAAACAGAGAAATGTTTCTGAAAATAACTTTTTTTGGATTCAGGGACTCAAAACGTGCATTAATGTTGAAATTTTGGCATCGAACTTGAAACTTCGAACTTTTTCTACCTACAGTACCTACGGTACGGGTGCAGAAAGTAAAAAGACAGGAAAGAAAGATTAAAACTCATAAAAATACCGAACCTGATGATTGAGTGCCACCGTGTTTGCTAACGACGCTCGTGAATGTACTGCCCATTAGCCAGGAAGAGTGATAACTCCGCCTGCAAGGTTACGACTAGGCTACCGGCAAAAGTGCGAGGTTATGGCGATTGCAGCTTTGCAGGCCAAGTCTAGAAACCGACAGGAGCCATGAAAACAGTGAGTCCCATTTTTACCAGATGATAAGAGCAGTACCTCCGGGTGTCGGTTGCTACCCGAGATTATAACAAAATACAGTACAATAGAGGATAATACCAAATACTATAGAGACAATACAGGACACTTTGCGATATATCGGGGGACAATATTTTGAGCACCATCTAGCGGCCCAACCTGCTACTACTGAATACAATTGCAGTATCTAGATACATATATGTTAAACAGTTTTTAATAGAAGAGCCGAAATAGCCAGACTCGGCATGTTATGTTAGGTTCAGAATAGCATATTACAGTGTATATATGTTTTGAATATTTTAATTTTGTCCCAAGTTTCTAGGTTGTGCCACCAGGAGTGCTGCAAAATCTGTCCCCCATTTCTCTACCAGTAAGTGTCCGGTATTGTCATAGTATTTGATAATACAGGACAACTTGCGATATATCGAGAGACAATATCGTGAGCACCATCTAGCGGCCCAACCTGCTACTACTGAATACAAATCCAGCATCTAGATACAAAGATGTCAACCATTTTCTATTAGAGAAGCCGAAATATCCAACAATGACATGATAAGTATAAGGGACATGATTTTTCTATCTCTGTATGGCCCGGAAAAGTAATTTACTAATTAATTAAAAAAATAAACAAAGACGCATTAAAAAAAAGACCCTATGGTAAGAGAGACAAAGTTGTTGTTAGCAACCGCAAAGTTTCAAGTTGAAATATTTATTGTGTTTGCGAGATAAAAGCTCTAAATAGTAGGGTGGGTAAAAAGTCAATATTTTTTCGGTAAAGGAATTGATGAGTGATTGCATATCATCACATACTTCCCGTAACTTTGGAGGAAGGTTCAAGAGCAAGTATTCCCGTCAATCATTTCAGTGTACTCGGTAGCTTCAATGTTTATCTTATGTTTCATGAAATTTCTAATAGATTTCCCTTTAGAGGTGAATTGTCTGCTTTTTCAAAATATCACATTGCGATCAATTACTGGATTAACAACTTGAAGCAAGCCGAGATATAAATACCGATATATTTTCCAGCATACAGATGGTGCAACCACAGGGCCAAGTTCTTCTGGGCCCATTAAACAACAGCTTACTGGTCGTAAAAATCTCCCCGTGGACGAGAAATAAGTCTGTAGATTGTTTGGTTCCAGAAGTAGACAGCAAGATGCTGAGTAAAGATCAGCAGTATTTATTAGACATATCCAAAGCATTAATATCGGGACGTTGTCTAGAGGATCTGTCAATTCATAATCCTGGTTCTTTTGTCACATTTTAGGTTGCTAACTGCCCCCGATAGAGTACTTATGTTGTAGGCCTACATAAGATTGTCCAATCCAAGGACTTGAAACAAATGGTTACCAATATTTTGATCTTGAAATCTTACATGCCAGTTTGGTTCAAGATAAAAAAAAAGTTCAAATATTTTACTGGCGGCTCTAAACAAGTTTTCCTATCAATTGAAACATCGCGGTATTTATCTGACGACTAACTTCACCTTCTAGTCTTAAAACTTATGTTTCATTAATTTTACTCCGCCACAGCCCTATTATGATATAATTTTATATATGCCTAATGTTTAAGTCATGCTACTTATGCTCTGAAGAGATAAAGTAAAATCAGAACTTACAGAATCCTTTCATTTTAAATTTTCAAAGTTATCATTGTGAGATTTGAACCAAATTGCCGTTTAAACAATTTTTCTTCTACTAGTGCCTATCCGTTCCGGATGTTGGCGACCATCATAGCTTGTTCCTCACTCGTGTGCGAAGTCCATGTCCTTAAGTTGGAAGCCAAGATGTTCTTCTTCTTCTTCTTCCTCGTCCTCTTTTACGAAGGATCTTTCCTTGAGGAATGTTCTGCAGCAGTTTATACCTGACTTCATTTCTCATTAAATGTCCGAGATATTGTAGTGTTATGTATTTTACTTTATTTAGGACTTCATTTTCTTTCTTCACTTTGCAGAGAATGTCCTTGTTAATAATTTTATCTGTCCATGGCACCTAGCATTCTCCTGTACAGCCACATCTCAAATGCCTCCCGCGGTTTACCCGCCTTCTCGCTCAAGTCCAGGTCTCTGCTCCATAGAAAAAAATGGAAAATAAGTAGCAACGTAGAAATCTTAATTTTATTTCGATTGAGAATACTCTTCAATACAGTAGGCATTTTACAAAATGCATCTCTGGTATAATAATTAGTGAAATGAATTTGAATAATTTTTTTCATAAAAGTAATAAACAAGTTGTAGCTGATTTCGTCACCTGAATATTGGAGTGTATCATGTCCATCAAGTAAAGTTCAGAAAACGAAGGAAGAAGCCATGGACACTGAGGAGACCTATATTTAACGTGCCATAGGTGGAAAATCGGTTTCACTGTGTATGATTATGATGAATAGTTGTGCATCTAAACTGAGTTCTAATTGTATAATATCTCATTTTTGTTGTTGCAAAAAGTGGAGTCAGTACACCCCAACACCCAGTTGACGTTTTGTTGAAATATCTACACTGTAAAAGGAAAAATGATAAATTGTAAATATTTGATTTTTAAATTTTTTCTCATAATCTTTGTTTAAATGTATAAAACTAAATAGAGGCGCAGTTTGCTGATTACTCGATAAAGAAGAGCCATGCAAGATTTCATGTAAATATATTGAAACAGTGGAAGCTATGATTTAAACAGTTTTGAGAAAATGAGCGGGGTACAATTTCATTTAATTATGACTATCCAAAACATTTCATTAGGTAACTTGGTCAGTTTTATATATGACTTTAAAATTCTTTCACTGGTATAAAGTTGAAAGAATGTATAGGCCTATACCCAGCATAACGAAAATAAATTAAAATTGTCACCCTCGAAAGTGTGTGTACCCCATTAAAACCAATCACATCCCTTTGGAAATGGACGTTAGAGTCCAGTGAAGTGTTGGTGGGGCCCCACTTGTGGGACACCTTGCTATTTGACACGTGCCTCGGAGTGTGACATTTTTCCTTCACCCTTGAGACGAGACGAAGGTTAATTAAGGCAGGCAGAGATGCATTAGGAATTAGGAATACATTTGCATTGCATTATGCGAACGCCATCTGTCACTCTCTGTCAACCCGGTAATTCCAAATTTGTGGCTCTCACACGTGGATTTGTTTAACCTTAGAAACGTCTTCCCTAATGAATCCTCTCAGGATTTACACCAGCCTCCTCCATAATTTTCCTTTCACATTACTGTATTTAAACTCTGTGATGCGTATGTCTTTAATTCTATAATTTCGGTACTTTTTTATTATTGTAGTACATATTTTATTAATAAGGCAAGGCAGTTACTTGCAAAAATATGGCGAGAAAATGCAAATGAAAGAATGCATTTATGACCTAAAATTAGTAAAATGACAAAATAAAAAATGACCAATTAATTGAAATTTTGTAAGACGGTGTATTTTTGAAATTTACTACAGGCCTAATGGGATTGTTTTCTTTACGTATTTTAATTAGCCTAATGATCTTAAAATGGGATATTTGTGGTTCATATTTAAGGCATATTTTCTTTCATTATCATTTAGAATTAGGTCTGTATCTTTTAACGATTTCTTAATAATATTTTGATATTTATCTGTTGGGTCAAGTGGTATTTCAATAATCTTATTTTCGTTGAAAAAGTGTGTAGTTTTGTCGATGTAATCACTGTTATTGATTAATACAATAGCATTTCCTTTATCGGCTTTCACATTGGTGACATTGTTTTCTTTTAGTTTTTTGTTTAGTTTTTTGACAGTCTGAATTTTATATTTGTTTGTTTCTTGTGTTTTGGTATTATTGTTAATGTAAGCTTTCTTTATATTTCGTGCTAATTGTTCTCGATCTAAGTTATACTTTGTGACGGCTGGTCTAATTTAGCGATGGCTGTTTCAAAATCGATAATTAATTATTTTATTTGATTTGACTCATTAGCTTTAAAGTTATGTTTGTATCCAAGTTCAAGTATTTCTTTTTCTTTTCGTTTAAATTGATCTTAGTCAAATTAACAATTCTGGGGTGAAATGTTATGGTTTGAGATGTGTGATAGGGATTTTCTTGTTTCTTGGTTTCTTATGTTAATTGAGAGATGAGGAACATCAGCATAAGTCAGGTTACGCCTTTTTTAGAAGATGTGCTAGAAGCATTCTGTGTTGGCAGATCTATAACATAGCGAAGTTAGAACCAAATACCTCCAACAGATGGCATGTTGTGGTGTATTCTGCGTAGCGCCCCCTTCCAAATATTGCCCCGCAACATTGTTTGGCCCCAGCAAAAAGCATAGGATGTGATATTTGCTATACAGAAATGTGTTACACTCAGTTATTATAAGCAAATGACAATATTCATAAAACACTGTGTTATTTTCAGCTGATAAAAAAAATTGCATGCAACAGACGTACACAAGACATAAGCATACACACACAAAGACAGGCATTATTTCGAAAATAGTTATACCTTCTAGATGTCCTCAATAATACCTTTCGGGTGTCTCCATTTCAATTTTTTCACAAACACTATACTATCTATATACTACGTATATATGAGAAAGAAACTATTTTAGAAAAGGGAGATGGTCTTTATGGCGGTTTTAATGTCAACAATAATTTATTTGATTTATTAGTTTACAATGGAAAAGTAATGTGCTATTGCTCTGGTATTTTCTCGTGCTTATAATTTTCTCGTGTTTATAAATGTTTACCTCGAAATGGAACATCGTAGGTAGATGTTTTCAAGTTGGTTTCGTTGTATTCCACCACAGATTTATTCTTCCCACACAGTTCTCTCGATCGTAAACTTTATTAACTCCATTTTTATAACATCTTGTCTTTCTTAGCTGCATTCTGCTATATAATGTAATGTCTTAAGGAAATTATGGTCGCAAATAATTATTGTCAACATTATTATTGTTATGTAATTATTATTATTATTAGGCTAAACTATATAGGCCTAAATATCCGGGGCGCTACACTCATAGAGAACAGGGCCTACAATCAGACTGTTGAGTCTCTTACTCCCGTCCTTTGACATTACTATCGGATGGCAGGATCGAGGGTGTGTGCTCATCATACGGTCTCCCCCGGCAGTCATTAATGACTTTCTTTATCGAATAGCTACACAGTCGTCCTCACGAGGCTCAGTACACCATTATCTAAGAAAAATCCGAAGTAGTGCCTGGGATCAAACCCTGTCCTGTAAATTCATTCAGCACCTCTCACCACTAGACCATTCAGATTCTGTATTATTGTTACGTCTATCTGTTTATTATTGTTAGGTCTATTCATATTCATATTATTATTATTATTATTATTATTATTATTATTATTATTATTATTAACAATAAAACAAGTTAAGGCCCGGGCGGCGCGGGCCGCATAAAGGTCCCGATAAGGGAGAGGTAAAACTACGAAAGAGAAAAAATAAATAAGACAAGTATTAAAACATCAACGTCCAAAGTGCAACACTAAAGACGAAATTACATTAATATGAAATGACTACCTACATTTATTATCTAACTTATTTGTTGTACATTTTTATATTTTATTATATTTTATTGTGTTAGTATAAATTAACAATTTACTTCTTTAAAATACTGTTAATTACTTTTGTAATAACCTTGGAACTCTGAAAGTGTTTCCTAATTTCGTTGAATGGAAAAGATGGCATTAAGGCATTTCGTCTGCCAGATGATTACATAATACGATTTTAATATTATTATTATTCTTATGGAAGATCTAATTAATTAATTAATGAACAAATGCAATTCCACGTTTTATTTATTTAAAAGTGCAAACACAGAGTACTTAAAATCACATAATTATTGTGAAGAAGAGTAGTCTACCTTCTATCGCTTCATACTTAATTGGAGTACAACTTGGGAGTGAGCACATCAGATTTTTAAATTATATTTCTGTACTCTGAGAAACGCCTTCCTCGATGATGCAGAGAAACCGTACTCGCCTGTGGGCCGGAAGTTTGCGGGTTCGGACCTGGCCGAGGGCAATGGACTTTTCAAGACTTAAAAATACTAGACTCGAAGTCCTTCGAGAGTCACCATAATCCGTGGGTCCCGTATCGTAGATTTACGACATCTCATATAATTTCACGTCCAATTTTAAGCGTCTGGACCAAATTCTCTTTCCTTTTGACGTCCTTATTTTCCTACTAGATGGCCTTCGGCACTTCGATGAAACAAATCAGGAGGATCTAGGCTCCTTGCGTGGAATAGAAAGGATTGGATTGTATTATATTTGGATAAATTTGTAATTTGATATTTGGATTAAATAATTATTTCTTGTAAAAATATCTAATTCTAGAAAATATGCAAATGTCCTTCTATAAGCTCCAAAACTGACTACTAACAATGTATTCAAATGAGAATCTATGTTTTAAAGGAAATCGTTATCGGGTGTCGTATTAAACACAGGAATTCTGCATACACAGGAAATCGCTTTAACTTTTCTAATTCCAGGTAAAGGGCATCACCTGACGAGCCAGCACTTGATTTTGGAGGCGTGGCACTCGCATCCGGAAAGATCTTGTTCAGAAAAACGATTCCCAAGCTTATGTCAGCGAAACTTGAAGAGAGCGATTAGATATTGTCAAGGCGTAGGTCGGAACTGCGATTAGAAAAGGAGGCGCTGCTTTGTGAATTCGTTCAGCAAGGCACCGAGTTTCATGAGACACATCTGGAATGTGCCACACACTGCAGAAGTATAATACTGTGCTGAACTTTGGTTATATTGCTGTTAAAGTAGTGGTGTTATACTATTTTTTAATAATAATTAACCAGAATGTTAACGATACTTTCCCTGTGTGATAATACAGGTAGACTTCATTCTAATATTCTTAGATAGACTTTATTATCACAAAGGGCCTTTAATTTCAACAAGCTGGACATCATGTTCATTATTAAAATACATGTTATACAACGTTGAGCTCGATCGATAAAATTAAATTGATTTAATACCAGTAACTCAACAATGTTTTATGTTATAATTCGCCTAGGCCTTTCGGCGATAGTGATCCAGTGATAGTGTTTTTATAAATTGATTTATATATATATATATATATATATAACTTATTTATATATATATATATAATGTAACAAGATGTAAGACAACGCAGTTTTGTTATTAAATATTGAGCATCCAATCCAGCGAAAGAAGATGCCCTGAAGGTGACGGAAATACTCCGAAAGGTCTAGGTAAATTATTAAAATAAAACATTGTTTAATGACTGGTATTAAGTCTATTCTATTTTATATCAGTATGTTGATACATTTTTCAGGCTACTTTTTTTAAATCTATTTGTTTATTTACTTTATCGCACATTTTAGGCCTACGTAGGCTATCTTACTAACAATTCTTCATCTTTGAAAGCATATCAGTTGATATACCAACGCTAACAACTAGGCAATATCATACAGTTGTAAACTAATGTTAGCTACAAACAGGATAATCTCGTTCCGTAACAGCGATTAACACTAATCTCGTTTGGGGACTAAAAATCACGATTAGTATAATCCAATTGTGTACATACTACGAACGCAATATACTTTAGTGCACTCACTAATCACTATTGTCTTTCACAGACTGTACATACTATTAAGGCATGTGCATGTACTATTTTGTCCTGAGATATGGTGGCTACCCAGTCAATATTAGGTGAAAGTGGTACAAACTTCCTCTATTTCGGCGAAATTTTGCAGACGAGTTGCCACTAATAAAAATCAACCCTCCTAACTGTTCGGAATTTGCAAACCTCCTAGAAACTCATGATTGAATTTCAGGCTTAAATACATGAAAAAAAATGGTAAAAATTTTGTTCTTACTAATGTAAAATAGAACGAAACGTATTATTTGTAAAGAAGGACATTTATATATTCATGGACCTCATAACTGCGGTTTAAATCTTGGTTATAATCACAGAGCATAAGAAGTGGCCATTTCTTGCGGGCTTGCTTTGTTTAGAATACATATATCATGAAATGTTATTACTCCCTTGCATCGTAACATTTGTTTCGTGTCACTTTATTACCCATAATGCATGCCTGTTGGTACTAACATGGAATACCATTTCACATCTAAAGCTCTCTTCCCAATCTCTGCAAACAATAGAGTGAATAATGTATCGTGTTTATACTGCGCACAAGTGAAATTAAGGACTTACACGACCTTCTCTACTAATCTTATTCCAACAGAGAATAGGCAGCAGAATGGCGTGAGATCAGTGTTTTGTAACAAAGTTACCTTCCAGAGAATTTATTGGAAAATGTTCCTAATAAAAGTGTTGGCGTTTTAAGGTGTTTGTATACCTTTGAAATGAAAATCTATACTAGTTATAAATTTTTGACAAATTTATCACATATAATGTAGACCGAAACTGGGGGGGGGGGCGTATAAGAATTTAAAGCTATAAATTCAAAATAACTTTGCGAAATCATAGTTCTAATTAACCTAAAACAATAATTTCACCAAAATTAACCAGAATATGCACATAACATTACTAACCTAAATAATGTATTATAAGATTAAGCATTTTACCTTATTTTTTCTTGGTTTAATAATGCTAGAAAATATCCTTTGGAGGGTAGAACGGTGAAGTCAGACTGAAAACTTCAATGCCATAGCCGAGATTTATTATAAGATCAAGCATGTTTAACTTACAATAATCCTTATAATAATAACTTCAATCATTTCAATCCTTCAATAACTTTTTCATAAGTTATCTACAAGATTTTTTGTTTATAAGATAGTTGTATTATTTTGCTTCATTTTTATGTTTAATTACTGAAAAATTATGTGACTTTTCATTTTGAAATACTCAAACTTTTCAATATTAATTTTTGAATAACTCAAAAATGAATAAATTGATAGCAATGAAACTTCACCACAACATTATCTATTACACCACGAAAATGTGTAAGAAAAACAAAGCATGTAGCTTCAAAAATCAAGAAAATTGAAGTTTCACTAACTACCCCCTTCAATGTTCCCCCCTCCCATTTCTCTTACAGACCTAAATCTGTTCCGATATGAAGACGCCATGCAAATCTATAAAACAGGCTTTTGTGGCTGTAGCATCCTTAATCTTTGACTGTTTCCTATGGAGACAACAATTGGAACAATAGAAAACCCATCTCAATACACTGGTATCTAAATTAAACATTCCTATCAAGGCAAGGCGACAGATAAGATGAGCGGATCGCACCCGATAATGAATTTCCCTGGGGGGGGGGGGCAAGTCCCCAACTTCTTCATGTAATTGATTGTTTGTACTGCACTGTATCCTGAATAGCCTGCGTTGAAATGTAATCCATTTCAAGTAAATTTATCTGAGATATTTCGCAGTTCTTTAATATGACTTCAATTGTGACTACTTAGCGAATGAAAAGGGGGAATCTTCAACATCCTACTTACTTACGTTCTTTCATTCTTACTAAACATTCTTTATATTCCTCTTAGAAACCTTTAGAATTACCTGCCACAGTATTTCGTTGATTTTCAGTGCACATGGATCGTAAGGAATTCGATTGTTTCAGGTAAAACGTATCAGAGGAGACAACTTCCACATGAGAGTGTATGCCTACTGTTTTATTTTTTCTTCAAATTCTTTGCTATTAAACAATGCAGTGTTAATAATATTTTAGCCTAATTTATTATGACAATACGATATTTATAATGCTACACCACACATAAATTTGTACGTTGTTTTCATAACTCCTTCTACTCACTGCAGCTTCGTTGTGATCAATTATTGTTTTTGATAAAAGAAGCTATAAAGTTGAAGATGTTTCAGTGTTCAGTCCTTACGAATTTAGACAAAAAAAAGTGTACGTAAGTGCGATGAAAATTAAACTATAAAGGTATGACGACAAACACTTTTCGGCTGGTTGAAAGTCCACATATTCTTATGTACTTCATTGGTTGCTGATTCCCGAGCTATATAGTCATAGAAAAACAATACGAAATGTGAGACATTCCCATGCAAAACTGCGTTTATCTACTTGCGCCACTTGACGGCTTGAACTACACTACCTACTTTCTGGTCCTTCTTGTGGTATAGTTGCAGTCGGCCAGTATAGCCCTTAGTTTTTCGGCGTTCCGCTAGATATCTCTACTGTACAAAGTACAATACATTACTATTACTGTACTATTACAGTACTGTTAGCAAGTTAGGGCACATAAATTAGATATGACACTAGGATCCATAGCAATCCTGGAGAAGGTGAGTGGGTGAAAGGTCAGTAGTGAACCGTCCCTTTCCGACCACAGACACATAGAATTTCGTTTGGCAGGTTCCCTTGATCCCTTTTCAATTGATGCCTTTTTCCCGTCCGGTTATCTTCATGGAATTTATTTTATTTTATTATTTTAATTGCAGACTTCTAAATGAAACCAAACCTATGTGAAAGAGAATGGTTAATTTAGCTGTGACTATGAATACTGATTAATAAATAGCTATAATTAATTGTTCAAGTGCAATTCTTTTATGGCAGATATTTTGCATATGCACCGTTCTTTGTGCAGTATAATAAATTTCAAAGCCATTTATTGAACTATTTTTCCATTCTGTGATGCCTTTTTTGGTGCCCGAAACACTATTTTAGTGCCTTAACTTCCGATGCCTATTAGTAATCGTAAAAATGCGGCCGAAAAAAACTAAAAAAAAGGGGCGGCAATTGGCATCATAAGCGGAACCAGTAATAGTTCGTTAAGCCTTTTTTCTGAAGAATTTTATCGGTAGGCACTACTGCCCCATATAAAATTTATTCATACAACTTGGCGACCCTTCAAACTGTTTTCCTTGAACGTCAGGATATTTTGGTACTCTTACACGTTGTCAAGTTGAATGCCCAGGTAGAGTTCATGGATGAATAGCTACAAAACTATTCATAAATCTGCAATACACCGAACAATAGAGACGTAAAGGAATATATGTCGCGTCATGTGAATGAAAGTGCAGATTGCGTTGCTGTTAACCTTTCAAGAGCAGACAGGTCAGCAATCTTCCATGCAGCAAGAACCTCGCACCTGAATTTCTAAGTCCCGCACTCCTCCTGCTGTATAGCCCACACGAGCCTAGTGCAGGCCATTTTATCCGAAAATCACGTTATAAATATCTACGACGAATTTTCTTTAACACAATGTGGGAAAAAATTATGAGGTTGCTTCTAAACTCCACTTTTTTTATCTTATCTTTCACTAGGAGAGACACTTGTATTTGACTATAGTATCAAATGCAAAATTCGTTTAATTCACAATAGAATTAAATGAATAAAATCCTATTTTTCATGAAAACATTAAATTCGAAGACCTTCTTAAGTCATGTACTGTACATAATTATTATTCCCTTACTTCATTAGTTGCCGCGTAATTCTGATTAGTAGGCTACTCAACACTTCAATGGCCAAGAGAAACAGATAACATCAAAGTGCCGAGGAACCATTCCTATAAGTACGCTGTGAACTGTCTGAAAAAAGAATTTTTTAAGCGTTAAAGTTAAGGAACTTATGTTAGTTAATTATCATGCTGAGAATGAAGATTGTACAAGTCAAGTGTAATTATAATTAGCATGAAATAGTTTATTATTGTCCATTAGCCTACTGTCCTTTTTTTAATGAATAATTTAAGTGGTTTGTGAAAGAAAACACTGAAACATAATTCATTCATACTTTGGTATGTTGTTATACAAAGCAACCCGTAATGTATACAGTTAAAATAGATTACATTTAAAATGGAATAATAGATTTATAAGTTTGTCGTTACTCCGGAAAATATTAATAAAATGACTTAGGAGTTTGGAACCAAGCTCTTCAATTTCTTTAAGAGGAAGAACCTGTGAATTTTTTGAAAAATGATTTGTTTCTTTTTCCATATTAATACGAATTCTTGTATATTTAAGAATTGCAACATATTTTAGCTTAGACGCATTTAAATGTCCGAAATGGGACTATTAATGGCCCTACGCATGTGCCGATAATCTCTTAAGTCGCAACTCTACTTTAACAAGATATTTTTAAAGTTTGTCATTTTCAGAGTAATGCTGAAAGAGAATTCATATATTTTCCAGGCTATTAGAAGTTGGTAATCTTCACATAAATGGCGAAAAGAAAGTAAATATTGCAAGTTGCATCCGTGTTGAGTCAAACTTCTTCATTTGGTTGAGTGTTTGGTACGGATAGTATTTAGTAGTTATGTAAGTAGTGTCTTGCTTTATATATGTGTAAGCTATGTAATTTATATTTGGTATTTTAGAATAGGGATAACAGATTTTAGTTACAAACTACAAGTCTTAGTTTGCAATTTTAGGTCACGTTGGTTAGCAGAACAAATTATTTATAACTTGTGTATTTCTTCAAATATCTTGTCGAATAAACACTTCTAGACTTGCTAGAAAAGGGGAAAGCCTTCTAAGAGAGTATCAGCTGCCAGGAAACTCTATCTGAAGAAACATATAAGAAAGTATATTCATCCCTAAACACGCCATGGAGGCCTTTATAGGCCTAAGCCAATAGGTTGAAGCTCCACATTTTTAGACATTCTGAACTAAGGGACCGGCTAGCGACCACCCCTACAAGCCTCGCAGAACGCCACGATAAACAGGCCATATTCCTGAAGAAATAGTGTTAAAACTCCCTGACGCAAGAGAAATGAACTCTATGAATTGTTATATAGCTCACTTTTACTGCTCGTTATGGACAAGCTTAGTTTGTATGGTGGCGGAATATGGCGTGGCTCCTGTAATGGGGGAGTGAATAAGCCGGGTGAAGACTGGTCAAAACCCTGAATTCTTCTTTTAACAAGGAAGTTGATAAGTACATGGGAAAGAGAAATGTCGCGGTAAATAAATTGTAACAGTGTTTCAACTTGGATCGTAAGACTCTAAATACATAAGACAGTACAGTGTTACCGCCCGACATAATCTAGAATAGCCCTAAGCCATAAAAAAATTCGTCAGCTACTGGATTATTGGAGTATACTAACTTCAATTTTTGCGAAAAATGAGACAATATAAATTTTGAACTCGAATATATATGCATATATTACGAAACCAATTTACACCTCTAAGTACGTGCGCTATCACGTTAAATAGAAGTCTCCTCAGCATTTCGTACCTTCTTTCTTCGTTTTCAACCTTACCTTGATGGACATTATATGTTCCAGTATTCAGGTGATGAATTATAAATATACAAAATGCTTAAGATTTAAATACTGAACTGAAGTAACCTGTTTTACAGAACAGAAATGAAACATAAAACTGAAATAAATTATAAGCCTAAGTTAAAATGTAGTGTAGTGTAAGTCTATCAAGCTGATTTCGAATCCGCAGGCCCGGGTTCAATTCCCGCTACCACCTAAAATTTTGATGAGATAAGGGGGTCTGAGACGAGGTATGCTGAGCTTTGTAACTGAAGAGCTACTTGATTAAATATTGGATCCATTGACGAGAATGTACCGCCTTTGAAAATTTACATATTCTTATGAAGGGGTGGGACATTTGATACTCCTAGGTTGTCCCACCTGCTACACCTGACACTGTACACCCCTTAATACCTAACCACCTGTCTCCCCTAGTGGAATTCTTCTACTCTTTAAACCTTTCATGTTCCAACATTCTGCAGTGGCCACAGGAAACAGCTTTTTAAAAACTCTTCCTCGTTTCTGAAATCGAAAGTACAGTTGGTCCAGGCCTCGTCCCAAACCATCGTCTATCTACAAAAGAATATAATAGCATTGTTCCCTAATACGAAAATTTGCACAGACTTCGCCGACAAAGAACAGGTGTTCTTGTAGTCGCGTGACTATCCCCAGTGTTGTCGCTGTCATTCACTACTTCTTAAAGTGCTGTGGTACGTATTTGGCAACACTGTACTGGACTGCAGACAAGTGTAAATACGCGTAATTACCTTTCTATTCACTGATTGACAGGTCGAAGAGGATTTGGGTATCAGCAGGTAGGGGAAGTTCTTGGAGAAAAAAGTCTTTAAAAGTCAGAAACCACCTTTTGAAACCTTTTAGGAGAGATCAGCGAAAATCATGAAACGGAACAAAATATACTTTTTAAAAACAAAATTAATGTTTTACTTTTCATACTTTAAAAACGTTTGTAAACCTGGATTCGGGCCATTTAAATGATCTGGTGTGCTACAAGTACCCCTAAGTATACGCATTAAGTGAAGTAAGGCACATCTTAGGCCGTTATTCCACTATCAAAGTCCTTGAACAAAAACTTCAACAAGAACTTGTACAAGATTAAAAGTCTATATTTGAATGAAAGATGCTTTATTACAATACATAAAAGACCTTTGAGCAAAACCAGTTTTCTGTATAGAAGGGTGAAGGCCTATCGATAGCTTGAGTTTCGTATCTAAATAGTAAACAATTATACATAATGACATAAATTTATTAGCTTTATATAAATGTTTTTGTAGCAGTGACCCCGTATTGGGGAAATTAAGCCGAATTATTATTATTATTTTTATTTTTTTATTTTTAATTTAAGGTTAAATTGATTATGATGCGAGTGTAGGTTAGGTTTAGGTTAGTATTTACTCTCTTGTACGATGTCGGTTTTAAAATGTGGTTAAATAATGAAAGTACTCTATGATGAATAAGTTATTGATACATGTTTGTGATTTGTAATGCGGTAAATACATTAGGTCTACTCAACATTGTTGTACAAATACAGGCTATATGGAGGGCTTGAGTTTCGAAGGTAAATGGTAAAAAATTAGGCCCATATCTGATGGCATAAATTTATTCTTTTTATATAAATGTTTTTGTAGCAGTAACACGCAATCAACAAGCCCATTAGTTAGCCCGAGAAATCCTTACAATTGGGGCTTGAATGTGGTCAAAGCATGCTTCTATGGGCTTGTGTCTTAGTACTAGTACGGCAATACAACCTTCAAAACTCGGTGATTTTCCACCTTCTAAAGACTTTTCTCCCTAATTGTACGAACTATATTTAATTAATTTTTGCTCTACAATTTACTAAATCTACTGCTGATGAATTCCAGAAGACAAATTCTATTTTGACGAAATTTTTCAATAAATGATACGATTTTTACAAATATAATTTAATGTACAAAAATCTACGGCTGTCTCCCAGTTTTGAAGTCACGGTCCTCCCTGCTTAGACCAAAGAAGTTATTGTCGGGATAATAAAAATGATAGGCTTAGGCCTGTTTGACGTCTGAAGGTGTGTAGCCGAATTCAGAGTTTTTACTATTTCAACTCGGGTCACTGTAAAGCTTTACTGTTCTCACACGAAGTCTCGTCATCTGGAACCAGAAACTGACCATAAAACGTGTAATAAATTTATCTTATGTCTTATACAACCGTGAATAATCTTCCTTAATTACTTCACCCTTGTTCTTTTTATGACTTCCATGTATTAAGCTATGACATTTCACGCTGACTTGTAGTCCTTTATCTGGCAAAAGTGCTATAAAAGTCTAGAGCTGGCGTCGATCCCACGACCTTCACTTACAGCTGCACAACTGCCTGCACAGGATTTCTATTGTTTGAGAGCTGAAATAGTGGCCATTTTATGGATATGTTCGGTTATTCCTGAATCAAGAAATCCCATGCGAAATACTCTAAAGTAAAAAGTTCTTCAGTTAGTGTGACAGTAAGGCATAAATAATCATCTGTTATACATCCAATTAAGACAAGCCAGCTGAAAAAAACTGCGAATAATTTGCATGGAGTTTCTTCAGACTCCATAACGTGGCCCACCTGTAGCCTTTATTTAAAATTCCATTGTGTTGAATAGAAAACATCAAGGAAATTATGATACAAATTGTCATATATTAGGCCTATGTGCTTCTGGAAATATGAAACAAGTCGCATTATGCTAACTGCAGAACAATAGGGCGAATATTGTTGTGCTAGGAGCTACTGTACATGAACATGTTTTTAAAAGGTTTCGTAAGTAGGCCTAATCCTTTCTTAGAGTGCCAAAATAAAATGGTACTATTCTTACATCGTGTTTCACAAATCGAGAGCAAGGACATTAATTTAAACCTTCTCAATTTTAAAAAGATCCAAATCCCATGAAGATAAATTGTAGGCTATTCTTAAATCTGGAATAAAATTTATTGCTAAATTTTAAATATAATTTTGCTCTATTTTGTGTTAGAATATTTCCTAAGTCAACAATAAAAATTCCACTGGATGAACATTAAGGATATGATTCAAAATTGTCAGCCTCTGTAGTGCAGAGTTAGCGAACCCGCCTTTCGATCGCAAAGATCGCGGGTTCAAACCCGGCAGGTTGAAGGACTTTTCAGGACGTTAAAATCTTGGACACGAAGTCCTCGGGCTGGAATTGTAAACCGTGGATTCGTGTCGTAGATTTACGGCACGTTAAAGAACTCCAAGCATAAATTAAAGCTTCTGGACCAAATTCTACGGCCCTTTACGTACAAGTAATAACTAGACTTTGGACTTTAGGTAGCTAAAAATGCTGTTTTAGGTACCTAAAATAGGCTCTAAACATTGGAAAATAGGTTCTAAAAATCGTAAAATAGTCAGATAAAATCGTTAAGTTGCCAATTTTTCTGAAATATTTCAATTGCAATGCAGAAAATTATATTTATTGAAGTCACCATTAATCAATAATCATGATAAAACATGGTACACAGAATTATATAGGCCTATTACAAGGGCCTGTATTAATACCATAACAGTGAAAACCTAATCCCTGCGCCCAGAAGCTACGCACGCTAGCATGTTCAACCCCTTGTAACATTCAGTGATTCAGAAAACTAAGTTGTTGTTGTTGTTGTTTTTCTGGAAGTGGGAGTCGGGAGAAAAACACTACATTTTCTTGGGAATTCCAAGGAATTTTTCTACTGAAGACGAAACATTCCTTATTATTTAACCAAGTCGCAAATGTGTCATGTAGCCTACTGCACATTCCGAGTTAAAAAATTTAGTACGAACTGAAAATAAATGCTAGAATTTATAAGCAAAAATAACTTATTTTGAACTTTAGAGGGAAAACTAGCAAAAAGGCATTATTAGGCTCTAACGTAAAAATAGGCTGTTTTAGGTCCTATAAACGTACCAGTTTTAGGCATAGTCACTTATGAAATATGCATATACAAGTTTTCGTCCATATATCACTTAAGGATTAAAATAGGTTTTTACCTAAAATCCGAAGTCTAGTAATAACTTACATTAGTTTCCTCTGGGCTCTGTCCTCTATAAGCGAAACTAAACGTAAATGAAACCTCCACGAGTAGGCACTACGCTCCTTGCGCAAATACAAAACAAGGTAGGCTAATCATAGACAATAAAAAGAGAGATCAGAATTTTACAGATATCTTGGGGGAATCCGAACCTCTAGTTATAATAATAATATTAATAATAATACTAATAATATATTTATTTATATAATTAGGCATGTAATGAATAATACGAAACCACGAAAATGAATAAAATTACGCTAGTTTTGTTACTGTGAGCGAGATAACTAATGGCGAAACAATCGATATATCAATCAAGACATAAGCGACAGTCGCGCGACGTGCAACCTTTAAATGCTTTTATCATCAGCTGTTTAGATTAACCTCATTGCTCAAATAATATCTCGTCATTAATATTGTGTTTATTACTATAAGAGATTTGAAATGCTTCACCACACTTATAAATAATTATATACCGTACTACTTTAATATCTTCTTATGTTCATATGCAGCTTATTAATACCCTATCTCTTTGTTCAATGATTATTTTTTCTTTTACCAAAGAACATGAAGGTATGAAGAAGTTCTGTCCTTGTGAATTTAGACGAAAACCAACGGACGTAGGTGCGATAAACTATAAACTATAAAATTATGACGAGAGACACTTGCGATTGGTTGAAATTCCACACAGCCTTACACTGGATTGGTCACTGATTCATGAGCCAAATAGTCATTTAAAAAAATCACATACAAAGTAGTGGCAGTCATGGGCTTTCCATTTGCTCACAAAGGGACCCTTTTATCAACCTGTGGTAAGGGTGTAATGAAATGTTTTCCACATACCTTGTTATTATCTCTCTTATTGTCTCTGCCATACACAGAGAAAGTGGGCCATTAAGCATAAGTTTTCTTTTGCAAAAAAAAAAAAAAAAAAAAAAAAATACAATGCTTTCGCATAGCACCCTAAACGAGTTCTTAAAGACATTAGAATCGAAGACGCCGATGTAGAAATCTAATGACTGGGCCTGCAATAAATAAATAAATTAATAATTAAAGTACAGAGAAAGCATCGATTATGTTGTGGATGAAACTCTATATTTCTCGTGAGCTTGAATATCGACAAGTTGCTAAGACCGATACGTACGTGAACATTATTATGTATACAGGCTATTTATATCCAGGCTCCTTATATTCAGGAGCTGTCAAATCTCAAGGCGTATAGGAAATTTCCTAATATCAAGGATTTCACGAAATTCCTGGAAGGGAGGAATAGAGAGGCAGGAAGAAAAAGGGAAAGGGATAGAAGTTGCGAGAGAGATAGAAAGAATAAGAATAAATCAGAATCGACGTAAGAATTCGTAGGAATTTCGCTTAAACGAATACATATTCATACATCATCTGTGCCTTTTACATTTATGCTTTAAGGAGGGTACATACACCATTCAGCACTTTAAAGTATGCTACACTGTCGTATCCCGTGGCGTAGTTGTTGAGGCACTGCACAGCAAACTGGAAGTTCGCGGGTTCGATTCACGATGAAGTCGTTGAGATTATGCAATTGGAATAATCCTTCTGGTGGCAGTATTGCCCTGGGGTCGACTTTTCCTCTAACAGAATGTCTAAGAATCTTGGAATCCTCAACCTTCTGGAACCCTTAGGACTTCCATGGCCTGTATAGGCCTAAGGAACACTTTACTTTTTACTATAAATTATCATGGCTTTAAGCTACAGTATTATACGTTGCATAACAATTATAATAATTTTCAATGTAATTTCTTCAATATGGCGGTGCGAAAGTGCAGTATGAAAGATCAGACATGATAGTTATTACAGTTTTCAATATATTATTGTGATTCTTTTCGTATTATATCCGTAACTTATATTGTGTACAGTATGAATGAAATAGGTTAAATGATGAAATAAACTGCAACAATCTGAAGTTTTCTAAAAATAGTTATTAAGAAATCCCTTCTATATCCTTGACGAGCTTTAAACATGCCTTGTGCCAAAAGACAGTAATAATACATAAATAAAAATCTGACAAATTTATCTTTGATTATTTTATGAAGAATGCTGAAATTTTATAATTTTAGGACTGACATTTTTAACCCTACGACTCGCTGTTTTTTTTCTGTTTTATGGACTGCTATTGGGGTAGGTTCATTGACTGAGAAAAGTGAACACTGTATTATTTTGCTATTAATTTAAAACTGATAATGTGAACATTGGAACATGTTACTAATTTGGTAATATACAATGGGTATAATTTTATGTACTATTAACTCAAGGACTCTCTACATTACTTCTCTATGCATATGCTCGATCCCGGGCCAGCCGATATATTTATATGTGCATAATTGTGACATGCTCATATCTGCAAATTTACAGACATGTAAAAAAACTCCTTTCGGACTAAATTCCGGCTCACCAGCATCTGTCTCCCGCCTGAGTTACAGTACACCTCCATCGTTAAATAACCATAAAACCATATACGAAGTGACTTCTAAATGAAGAAATTAAACATTTTGAAATGGCCCATTTCCTTTTTGGTTCTTGCTAACTTATTTCGGTTCTGTCGAATGCATACTGATATTTTTTATTCATTACAGTTAAATAAATAGCGTTAAACCTTGTTAAAGTAACGTTAAAATATCAATTAAGTAGTTAAAATCTCCTATTAACTTAATCACTACAATTTACTAAACAAAATAAATAAATACAATTTGTATCCCCCCCCCAGCCAGATACATAAACTTATAACGAAAACGTGGTAGGCCTATAGTTCCACGCACTCAAATATAAATTAAATAAAAACCATTTTCAAATCAAAATTATTCACTATTTTTATACACTAAGAGAGATACACAAAAGGAGTTAGTTCTGCAAAAATTATCTGAAACAAACAGGAATGAAATAGAAATTTGTCGGTTGAACAACTCTCCCCTTTGGATTTCTAAAGTTATTTTAAAATATCTGTACGTATTATAGACGAGTTTGTTTAACTATCTTTTATAGAATACAAGCGAGACATATGTGAGTAGGAACTCCAAAGCAAAACGATTAATAGCAAAATGTCGTAGTGCCATTCTACAATTATTCCTACTCCAATTCAAGGAAAACTGTAGCTCAAAGAAGGTTGTCATTAAGATAGCTGCAATGAAACTGTCATTATTATGTCATATTGTAAAACACAACGTAGCATAAACCTACCATCTACGGTAATTGAAAATTTAGCATATCTATACCACATTGTGAAACCATAAAATAACTGTTTTATAACTTACCATATTATGTAGCGGAGGGAGTGTATACTTTTCTATTACTGTGAACCCGGAAAATACTAGAGTTCAAATTCTTGGATTGAAACAGTATGTTTATTCTATGTAAAAATACAATTTGTTTTAAAAATATGGCAGACTAATAGGAAATTCAAGGCGTACACGAACTTTCATTTCTGCATAGTGAAAATTGAGTACAGACACACGTACGTAACGAAATTAGACATTAATAATTCACAATTATACCATCTTTGAGGGCTTAAGTGTTGAGGGAACCGTTTATAAATCTCGATAAAACTGTGACCGTATTCGTAGTGGACGAAGCTGGGATTTTTCGGGTTTTTTGGGGGGTCTCAGGTTTCTAAACTTAGTTCCACCAAACTCTAGACCAGGGGAAGTCAACTACGTCTTGTGATGACGTTTGTGGAGCAAGAGCATGCGGATCCCTTGTGTGTGACGTCAGCAAGAGCGCACGGTAGTAGGGGTGTTTAGAGTACGCTAGAGCTAGGTACTAGAGGACCTATTCACTTTAGCTCTGTGGGTAGAACAACTTCTGGTTGGAAATACGGAGCATTTTTCAAAGTTATTGCAAGTACGCGATCCTGATAGTGTTCCCTCTGCAGAACATGTGTTAGTTCTGCAAAACATTCTTCTTCAGTTCGAATCGAGGTTTCAGGATGTGGAAAACCTTTCTCCAATGTTTAAACTTTTTGCTACCCCATATTCAGTTAATGTCAAAGACGTTCCTTGTCGGTATCAATTGGAACTGCTAAACTTACAATGCGACGATCTGTTAAAGGACAAGTACGAACGTAAAGTGGTCTTGGGTAACTTTTACAGAAATTTCTCTGAAACCAGATTCCCGAGACTTGCCGCACGAATATTATGTAATTTTGGATCGACATATGTGGCCGAACAATTTTTTTCACTAATGAAATGTGCAAAGCTCAAATCAAGAAGTACATTGTTAAATCACAACCTAAATGTAGTCTTCGATTAAATATTGCTCAAACATTACGTCCCAACATTGATAAACTTGTTAAAGAAAAAGAGACAGGAAAGTCAGAAAATTGTTACTGTAATCTTGTATCACCTAAGGTGCAGACGAGCTTGTATGGTAATTAATTCAGTTCATTTTTTTTATCATTTTTACTGTAGTGAATTATGTTAATTCAAATGATAGTAGCCTATTGTCTATTTTTGTCAAAGAGCATAGATTTTGTGGAAAGGCAATTGTTCTCACAGAATAGAAAAATAGAATTATTTATAATGTTAAACTGCTGCGCTGTAATTAACCGATAAACTATCAAAAAAATCGGTTGATGTTTCATTAACTCGGAAACACGTATTACGTAAGTTCTAACCCCCTAAATTCCCGCTGCCCGCAATATAATGCCCCTCTCTTCCCCCCTGTTCACTGATGCCTACATTTCACATGCTCCTCGCAGAGATATAACGCGAGCAGTAGAGCAGTAGGCAGTGACGTCACAGAGCAAGCTTCTGTCTTCCCCTGCTCTAGACTCTGCTGCCTTCCTTTATCTCTCTTCGTCTCACTCATCATTCCCATTTCATCCACAACAATCGTTAGCAACTTCAGCTGGCAACGAAAGGTAAATCCAAGTGGCAGGTAGGGCTGCCGTTCTGAACCTTTGGTCGAATTTTTTTTTCCGGTGCGGCGGACCTACAAACATGAGAACCGTCCAGTCTATTTGGTGCACGCTCGGCAATACAGCCCCATAGGGGTTGTGGAGGGGGTTTGTGGGTTTTCTTGTCATGTCATGTCCGCTTGTCACCATAGTGCACTCTAATCTTATCCCATCCACATGCAGGCTATGGCGTCAGTACAAGCGGCCCAGCCGTTTCTCTCCTTGCAATCTACATTCTATATTCTACGCTCACTGTAGCTCAAATTAATTGCTATAGTTTTCGTTAAGGGCAGTATGCATAGGGAGACTGCGTGAAGTGCACTCCTGCTATGTGGCCACTTATTCACTGGAGAATATAAAGCGAGAAAATAGCTATATCTATGTGTGAAATGGAAAATTCATGTAACTTATATGCCTCATACTTGGTTATTTATTTTAGTAGGAAAGGCCTACTTGAAGATTCCTGACTGAATTTACGTATTAATATAAGCGTCAAGCAAAGTCATCAATGCATTATAAGCTTGAAATCAATACGAAAAATATTAGCGGACAACCTTAACAATCTTAATTTTAAAATAAGAATACATTTTAACACAATTCAATACCTTATTCAATAATCTAATAATGCTGCCTTTATGCAATTTTTTTTTGTGGTGAATAGTTTTACGTCCGTAAGAGTGAAGAGGTTAAGCAAACCTACCAAAAACCCAAATGTCGCGAAATTGACATTATTTCATTCACTGCTTCAAATAAATTAACAGTTATTTTATATAAGTAAGGTATATGTAATGTAAAATATATCATTTTCATGGATACAATACTAAGATATAACATTCCCCTAATATTGCTATCACCTTGCAGCAGACAACTGTAATACTGTAAATGGCATTACGAGAAAATCTTATGGGGGTTTCTCGAAGGAAATTATATTTTAAGGAGGACGTGCCAGATAAATGGCTGGAAATTTCTGCCTTGTACATCTAAGACTGAAATAGCATAACACATCGATAACTAATTGCATTATTTTAATGACAAAAGTCATGAGTATTACTGTTCTGTAAGTTTTCCCAGCCCTCTGTAACTGTCTGAGAGACGATGGACTACTTTAAATGGTCTTTAGATAGTATAAATTGCCCAGTTAGAGTGGTTAATTGAGTTAGGATAGAAGATACAGTACTCTTATCAATTTTTAACAAGTTGCCAGTCCGAGTTACTCCGCGATCGCCATGTAGATAATGTGGTGTCTGGAGCCTCTCTCAAGCGCTAGACTTGGAGGGTAGAACTATTGAGCGATGCCATCCCCTTTCCTCAGTTATTTTATTGTTTAGATAAAGGTAACGTGGAATGTGTACATAGAAATGGCGGCCATTCAATTTAGCAACCCCATCTCTGGCTCCACTGTGTCTTTATGGTCGTCGCTGTCTTGAAATACTGCATTTCTAACCTGCTAGCGATAATCGGATTCAGACAGAAACGTTATCGTTTATGACGGCTCGATTCAAATCTTTGACGGAAACTTTGTATGCCACTTTCATTCTTTTAAAAGGTTCGCGGGTCCGATAGCATGTTTGTAGATAAGAGGTAGGTCTGTGTAAAAGAAATTCTGCGGGACGAATTTCAGGCATACTGGCTACGGTTACACGCCTAAGTTTCAGTTCAGAACCGTCGTTTAATAACCATGACAAACAAGTAAATATCATCACAAAAATTGTACGCTACTGCTCTTCCTTGCCATCGATTAATGACGGCAAGTAATTCAATAATTTATACTAAGTTAATAGGATAAAAACAATTTCCCGGATATCATCAATGTATGACAACACTGCTTGCAGTGGAGGAAACATTTGAAGCTAATTGCGTTTAAATTGACATTGGTACAGCACAGATTTTTGTCTCATTGATCAATACAGTACTCCTATATTTATTTGTAGCCATAGGTCTATCAACATTATGTTGGTTGTTTACATGAAATAGAACACGAGAGTTAGAAATTCTAACGTCTGCATCCTTAACACTGGCCTTACGTTAATACGAATAAAATTTCATTTTCACAACTAACAGGATTCCGCAATCGTGCTGCCCTATTTACGAAGCTTGGTTTTATTCATTTAGTGTGAATAATCGTAAAGCAGATAAGTTTATAAACTTATCTTTACAATGTTATCGTATAATAACCTAACTAAGGCCCAATTTGATAACAGTACGAAATGGCATGGAACTTTTCTAGCTCTTCATAGACTTGATTGACCACCCGTAGACTAGCTTTCCGGCATATAATGCAGTGCATGCATGGCCTTTTCATGATGCAGTACATTTAGCCAGGAAAGGATTATGGTAGGGTGGGTTGACAAAAAATCGAATAGATTTTTCGAATCGCTATAGTGCAGAAAACTTGCTTCTAGTAACAAGAAGAAAAACGACGTAAAGAAATTAAAAATCGGTTGACACCTTCCGATCGCGCATCGCATTTAAAGTTTATAAAAGTTGACGAATTTTTAAATATTACTTAAGTTCTACGATCGACACGCTGTAGTTTGTTATGCCCATTTTATGGATGAATAAAGTTAAAATTAAATTAGTATAGCAATAATATTTTTATGTTTTCCTTTTGCGCAGGGGGTTGGGAATTTACGGAAATGTTTACGTCGTTTTTCTTCTTATTACAGGAGGCAAGTTTTCCGCAGTATAGTGATTCAAAAGGAAAAATTCTACCCACCCTAATGTATCCATTGTTTGAAGTGTTTACACCAGGTAACTTGTTACATGCTCCAGGCCGTCAAATTACATCACTAAGATTGGGTTACATGTTATGAAGGCCTACTTCCTGATAATTCCTTGCATAAATTGTTTTGATGAGAAAAACCTATTGCATCTTGGATGTGGCAGATTTTGAAACTAACTACAATTCTTGCCGTGCTATTTACATGGGATGTGGTTCAAACTGGAATAAAATGTTTAATGTAATGAAAATCACACCAACCACAATACCATATTTCAATTTACTGAAAAATATTAAGTAGGCCTTTCGATAAGAGACCCCTCATCTCATCGTTGCGATGTTGGCTATAGCCTATGCCAGAATTTCCTGACTGAAGTAGATGATGGGTCTTTACCATACTTATTTTTTAATCATAAAAAATACACCTTTACAGCCTTACTAATAAAAGTTCCTTATAAGTCAGTTGAACTGTTGTTTGGTTGATAACAGCGAAAGTTCAACATAACCCGTATTACTAATAATCCCTATTTAACTGCCAAGGGTTACACTAAGTTTGAACGTGAAACGTCATGTTGGGTATGACGTTTCTCGGTCGCGGCTGTGAAAGAAGCATGCGACTGCAAAACGCCAATATTGCCATCTATCCGAGCAGTGAACAAACAGCAGTATGTCGTCTGGCTTGAGAAAACCTAGTTTCAGTATTTCATTATAGGCCTACTGTTTTCAGAAAGCTGAATCATGAGTAAAATTTTGGAAATATGACCCGCAAACAAGGAACAATGTTTATAATTCCCAAAAGGAGCTCAGAATGTTTCCTAACAAATTACCTTAAGAATGTATGCATAATCTCAAAATTCAATCTCAGACATCTACGAAACGACCGGCTGTTACAGATATCGGCTGTCTTTATCATTTACGTCACTCCTAATCAAGGGTCTTGGGCTGTGTAAAGTGTTGCACACACTAGTCTATTATGCAGGGATTATTAGTAAATTTTTCTCCTCGGCAGTGTATATTCCTGATATAAACGTTACTCATGGATTATTAGTAAGACTGTTAGTATTCTTGTAACAGAAAACATATTCCTGGGGTGTGCAGGTAGCAGAAAGAGCCAGCGAAGATTAAAATTAAAAAAATTATAGCCCTCAACCAACATATACTGTAAAAATTCAATTTCAGTACTTCCATTCGATAATAATTTGCCATGTAGTTCAATACAATGCACCTTTAACTGCAACAATCCTGTCTGCGCAGACGAACAGAAAGATGACGGTCGGACATACGTAATGCCGAAGCAGTACGTTATGCAACGAGCCTGTTATGACAATTATTAAGTTGTTAGTTGCATGTCTTTTCAAGAATGTCTTATAGTCGACGCCCGAATGTTTTAGACAATGGGATGTGTAGATACTGTCTCCTCTAGAACTGGCCGTTAAGTAAGTATGCCTGTCTCACTCTTAAGTAGTTACGAGTATGTGATAGAGTGAGACAGACTTACTGGTTTACTTTATGGCAAGTTCAAGAGCGGACAATATCTACCTATTCCACTGTCTAAAATATTTTTGCGCCGACTACAATTACCACTATAGGCAAGTTGCATACGACTGATTTGTCAGACCATAACTATATGTGTAAGTTTGGAGTTTTTAAAATACGTCTGTTAATTTATTAAGCAAACGAATCTCGGAAAAATAGTTCTCGTCTTTTCCGATGTATGCAGGTATACAGGCCGCAGGGCGTCTCTTGACGCTTTAACATGAATTTCCCCAGAAATGAAATAGGCCTATAGTTGTAAATACAGCTCATATAATATACTGTTAAATTTGACAAATTATTTGTAGACATATACAAATTGAAATTTTACACTTGTAACTTATGATCTTAATTTCAATGTGTGTTTAATAGGCACATGAAAGCTAATTCTGTTTTGTATGTGGCAACCATTTTATCGCCTGTTCACGTTCTCATTTGTGATTGGTTGTTACCAACGTTAAGTTTTTGTTGTGAATGCTCAATGCCGTGCTAAATTCTGCGGTAAGTTTTATGTTCTTAACTTTTTATGTGAATGACCCATTAGATGTGAGAAAGTAAAGTGTAAAAATTAAAGAATCAAGGAACATAATTATTATCCCTTAGAAGAGTGGAGAAGAAGAACTCTACCTCTTCTCTTGCCTAATCTTAAAAGCCTTGTAGTGAATTGCCCCAAAACATACTGTATCATTTATCCTCATTTAATCTTATCTGTGATGTTATCTCCATCAAGAACTTGTTCTATCTGCTTCTCATTCGATAAGGCACATCCACCTCTTTTTCTAAATCCAACTGTGCTTAATCCACATGGTGAAAAACTTGTGTAAAATTCTTCCCTTGCTAATTTATATTAATTGTCGGCTTTCTAAAACGTGCATTGCCTTAATAATTTATGCTGTAGGTTTAATTGGTTAATCTAGACAATTAATCGGTTAGTTGAAACTATTAACAGATTAAGCGAGTGTATGAAAAATTATGAGAAGGAATTACGAGTTAATTTTAAACACAGACTCAAAATAAAATGGATTTATTTTCTTCTGTGATCAAATGAAGGTTGTTCGTAAAATTCAAGAGAAGTTTGTTGTTTTCAAGGAAATCTGTAGTAGGCAGACCAGAGATACTTAGGTTTGTACTTCACTTCATTGCTTCCCTCTATAGTTTACCTGAATATTGTTATAGGCCTACTCACTATTTAGCTCATGAATCAGTGACCAATACAGTATAAGAATATGTGGAAATTCAACCAATCGCAATTTTATCATAGGTAATCCCACGAGAGTTGAATTTATTAAGTTGATTCCATGAACAAAAATGTAACTGATTATACAAATAATAATTACTTTCGTGCTTTGTTATATAAAAACAAAACTAATAGCTGCGAGACCACGGCATACTCTGAATCAACCATCCATGAATCAATTCGAGTTACCATGCACCAATAGTGCATATAAGACATAGTTTAACTTAATTCAGGTAAGCTAACAGCAGAACAGAATAAAAGCACACGAACTAACTTGCACCGAATCTAAATTGTACATTTATATTATTTCAATTTCCAACCAAGTTATGTTGTATAAAATCTGTTTTCGTACTGCTTAATGGCAGCATGTGACGTATTAATCACCGCACATTGATGCTTACGTGTCCAGTAACGAGCTGACGATTTTATCAGATAAAATCCCATCCTCATATTAATAGCAAGCATTTTATAAGATAAACGATCGTGATTGGTCTATATCCGAGGATTTGCTAAACGTTATTGGTCAATATCAAACACGCGGCGTATGAGTGGAATAGTCGTCATAATTTTTTTAAGACTCATTTTATCGGACCTACGTGTTTTACATCTAAATTCCCAGCTGTTTTAAACGTTGAAACACGTAGTGAAGCATTTAAATCGCGTATAATAATAAATATAATATTACCTAAACGATTATTGTAGCAATGAGGTTAATCTATACGAGAATCCAGCTGTTTTTATATGAAAATTGTTCCCGGCAGCGCTCCCATCGCGATATATTCATTGTTTTAACTCTGTTACCTGAGCGCAACCTAGATGACATTACCTAGCACTCTTATAATGACTTTTGTTAGCGACGTGTTTGATTAATTTTCGTGGTTTCATTTATTCACTATATGCTTAATTATGCGAATATACGCTAAATAGTCACATTAAATGTAACTGAAAGTCCGGATTACTGCACACCTCGAAACCCATGCCAAGCACACGGATTAATACAGTAAACTGATTTAGGCCAGGTAATTTTTTCATATTTATGGTTGTTTAATGTAAAGTTTCCTTTCTAATATTCACGATTAATAGTTTATGTCTGATATTCCGCCATTAGCAATCGAGATCTAATTTCACACTGTAACCCCCATTTTATAGTTTATTTCATTATCTTCCTAATGTTTCATTAAACTAACATTTCCGTTTAGACTTGGCCACCAATACTTTTTTCTACTCCACAACTCCTGTTGGAAACAATGAACGACTCTATTACCACGTTCACTGCTAAGAGAATAATGTTTTTGAGTTCATTTACGTCTAATGCTAGGAATTATGAAATTAAATAATGCCTAAAGCTTTTACCGAATTTTGCTTCTCGATTAAAAAGCTGGGACAATTACCTGTCAGCAAAGATTTTTCTCTCGGAACACCGGTATATATGTGGAAATACAGGAACTGTCCCGGCAAAAGTGGGACATCTGGTCAGGATAAGACTGTGGTCTCCTTATAACTGCTAAAACACATGGCTCCGGTGAAAATTAGCAGAAAACTACACATTACAAGGATTAGCCAGGTACTTGTAGGGTAACCATACGTCTGATTAATCGGTCCCGATTTTTTGTAAAACTTTTGTCCTTGTTTTATATGGTAAAATATATAATCCTTTATAATCTTACGACAGTCGCGATAATCCGAGCCTCGATAATCCGAAATTCCGTGCAATCCGAGATGGAAAAAAAAAAAAATTAAATCCGTATATAAAGGCGTAAGGAGAATAATTTAAAAATAAAATACAGTTGCTCTATTTTGAAGCAGAAGACCTTGGACAGTTTTTTAAAGTTGTAAATGCCTATAAAGAATCTTTCTTCTAACACTGTTGATGTACGGTATGTATGTATCTGTAACTTCAACATCTACACATTAAATTTGACTTCGTTTTAGCCTATGTACATATGTATTAATAATTTACATGATAAACCCGACTTACTGAATGCAATAGAAACTTCAAGTAGGCTATGTCTGGAGTGATAACCTAAGTAAAACTCCTCTTGATAGACTGATACAAGCTATGTTTTGCTCCACTTTTTTCCCTGAGTTGCTTATAATGCAATTGAAAATTTTATTACAGTGTGACAACCCGCAACAAGCAGTTATGTACCGAATAACGAAAATCGTAATAGGCCTATTATGTTGTATAGGCTAATAAAAGGAAAGTAAGGTTTATTAATAAATGAATTAAATAATGTACATCTAAATTGAAGGTATCAACATTTGTCAAGTTCCTCAGGAAGAATTTACAGAATCATTTGAAAAATAAACATTGTGTGGGATAACATTTCATGGATTAATGCTTTCCCCTTGTTGAAATTTCATAATGGTTTCTCAGACTTCCAACTGGGTGTATAGGATTGATCCTGAGATTTTGCTAGCTTGCTCTGCTGTCGTTTTCTGAGAGACACGTGCGTTAATTTGGAAATGGTCTTTAGTAAATAGAAAAGACAAAGAAATTTCTCGAACATAAGATAACATAGCTTCCCAGAAGATGTCGAGGGAGTAAACTGCCGATAACTTGGAATGAATCCACCTACTCCTCTGATCGAAATAAACATGCCTTAGGCCTAAAAATAAAATAAGTATAGGAACACTTCTAGAATAAAAACCGTTCCAACGTTTGGAAAGATGAAGTCAGACTGAAACGTTCAATGCCATAGCCGGGATTTGAACCAAGTTCTTCGGCTCTCCGCGCCGCTGCTCTTATCAACTGATTTACTATGGCAAAATGCCGGTACAACGTTAAACTCTCCAACTGACTCACATATCCCAGTATGCAGCGGCATGGATAGCCGAAGATCCTGGTTCAAATCCCGGTTATGGCATTGAATTTTTCAGTCTGACTTCACCTTTCCATCTTAGCCTACACATGGCCAGTGTGAAAGAATTATCAGTTCCAACGTTTATTTTTTTTAAATAATGAAGCCATACCTGTAGGCTAGTCTTGAATTGCGCAGGAAGTTTACTGTGTAATTTGGAGCCACTTTTGCCACGTTTGGTAACCTGCTAGCAGTCTAGCTACCGTTAATCTGCTAATAGGCAGGCCTATATAACAATTGTCACTATATTTTGTATTAAAACATAGAAGTCCTTATTTTGTACTAATGCTTGTCGATTATTTTAAAGAAAAACCACACCCTTAAAACAATTAAGAAGTATCACTATATTAAAAAGGTTAAAGTATAGCTTGTATGAAACTGCAACTGTACATCAGCCATACACTTGCTGTTTTCTTTTGAGCCCTCCCCCCCCCCCCAAAAAAAAGTGAGAAAAGGCAGACAAACGCCTTAAAGAGAATGAAACGAGCAACATAAAAGATACAATAAAAATCGTAAAACAGGGTTATAGCCTTATGGTATGAAAAAAAGATCCTCATAACGCGACAGAAAAAATTAAACATCTTAAGAAAATAATGGCAAAACATCTATCCATCATAGCTACGGAACAGCTCATATACTAAAGAAATTAAATAGGACAATCTGTTACCTGTTAACTGGAATTCCATTTCACGTAGATGATATCTTCTGGCTTGGTACTATAGGCAATGACATGCCATTGAGAAAGTCCGTTTCCCGTCTTAACAGCAAAGTTTTGTTGGTTGTAATCAGTTATTCATTACTAACAAAATTCTTGAACAGTCCTTTCCCGGCATTTTGAGACACACAGCAGGTAGCGCTCAAGTGAACAAAGAAGCCCAGTTTGTTCTGAACGTATTTAAATAAATGCTTGTCTGCATTTTATACTCAGTAATACATCAATATAATCATTTGTATAATAATTATAATAATTTTAAGCATTAAGTTTATTATAAGAACACCTAAACTTAAGCTAATTTTTCGTTCATGAATGCCATTCTCAGAATGAAGAAAAATTAAAAGAGATTACAGAAAAGTGAAATACAACATTTACATTGCACTATGTAAAATAATTATTTAACGAAATTACGTCATGAAATCTAAAAATTCAAAATTCGCAGGAAAGGAAGACACTTCTCTTCTTCAAAATAACGACCATGCAATTTCTGAACTATTCCACTTTATTCTGAAAGAAATTTCACAAGCATACAGGTGTGCTAAGTATTTTACGAAATTCCCTTAAAGTTTCTAAACAATTAGAGTTAACGGTAATTACGTCAGAGAAACAAACTTAGTACAATAATGTCACAGTGAATAATGCCAATTTGATATGGGCTTATAGCCTCTGTTAGGCCTAGTATATTAATTAAAAAGCAAGTAATTGGTGCTGACATCTGTACAGTATTTCGGCAAGTTTACTATTGCAAACACATTAGTTGTAGGAACTATGATACTTCCTTTCATTATTTATGCAGCACCAGCATTTGCTTATACGAGGGGTATTCCGAAAGTAAGTTTCGTCAATGTATGGCAGGAGCGGCGTGTTCACCAGGGGAACCAAACAAACGCCAGACGAATCCCCACCCGTGGCTGGTTCCACGACGGAAGTGGTGTCAGCGGAGGAGGCATGACGCACGCGCACTGCGCCGTAGAAGAGCGAGTCGCAGCAGACTGGCGTGCCCGCGGGTATTAGTGTACCGCTCACGATGGCACGAGAGATTTGGCGCCACTGCCATGTACCGCTATCTCCCCTCTTTCAAACGAGCCATTGCTGCAGCCGCTGAACCTTTTATTGTCCGAGATAGAGCTGTTTGAAATTGATCTCCCGATTTCCGTCCCCGCAAAGTGCGACCTCCACGAACCCATCTCGCACAAACCTTATGGAACATCAATTTGTCACTCAAAATGGTCTGTATGGAACCTTTAGTAATGTCAGGAAGCTGAGGTGGAGCAGGCAGTGCGCCAATTCCTTGCATCGCAGGGCACCGAGTTTTACCACAGTGGGTTCTTCAAACTGATCGCACGCTTCGACAAATGTCTCAATGTCGCTGGCGACTATGTCGAAAAATAGTGCACGGTGTATAGGTCATGCTGCCATGCTGTATTGCTTTTGGGTCAATAAAGTGTCCGTGTGACAAACTGACGAAACTTACTTTCGGAATACCCCTCGTATTAAAGAAAATCATCTCAGACCTCTTCAAGTTGCCCAAAACAAGGCCTTGAGAATCATTCACGGATCTGACTGGTTTACAAAAACATCACAGATTCATGAAGACTTAGAAGTTGAGTATTTGTAGACTATGTTCTTTTGAAAGAAATCGCAAGAAAATTTTACGACCGTCTTAAAATCAGCAAAAATCCCATTGTTCGTCATATTGGTGAATAGGATGTAAATCTGTATATATAACAAACACAGGGCTCCAAAAATGGCTTTACAAGCATTGACTGTTATCTGTAAACTCCTTTTGATTCATGAGTGAAGAGTGTGTTTGATTTATATTCCCCTAATTTGTTAGAGGAATAAGTTCACAATTATATGCCATATTTACTTTATATATTGTATAAGTTAGTCAGGGATTTATAGAAATCCGATACTATGTCAATAAAGGATGAATATAAAAAAATTAGTTGTAAGATAATTTAGAAAACGTGGAATATGAACAGGGTAAAAGGGGAGATGATGATTGATTTTTCCTAAGATTCTAAGCCAGAGATTGGGTAAATGCGTATCGCGATTTCGCCTGTAATCATGTACTTCAGTGGATTAAAAATGTCCATACTCCCCTACCAGCAGCTCTGCCTTATGGGGTTACACTCACCTCCTACTTTAAAAATGTATAACTTAACGTTTTCTAAATTTCATTTCTCCAAGCCTTAGTATGGTGGAATTATAAATTATATGCATTATATGCTCTCGAATGTAAGATAAAAATTGTGATTCAATTTTCAAATGTATTAACTTTGTTGTTTATGGGGAGGTGAACATAGGTTAGATCAGTTCACATGGGGTTGTACATAAATATTAATATCTCCCAAGAAATTTGATCAATTTCAATGAAATTTTAACCAACTATCAACAAGTAATAACTACATATAAGTGTATAGTTTGGTAATGGAAATGATTTTTTTTTTAATGGCAGCAATTTTGATTTCGATAAAAACCAAGCACATCAATGAAGAAAGTTTTCTCTCTCCCAGAAAATACAGCAGTGACTGGTATGAAAATTTGAGAGTTGTGGTCAGGGCTGTAACAAATTAACTGAACTAAAAATGTTTAGAGCATAGCCTAGTATTTATTTGTAAGAAAAAGTAAATCTCGAATTTTTCAAAATTCACAACAGGCTATTTTGTTGCATTTTATTTTCATGAGAAGTCCAATGATGATAGATGCAAAATTTTGAGTTCACATTTTAACTGTATGTTATTCAACAATGTTCACACAAAAAATTCATGAAAATCCATTGAATAGTTTGTTAGAAAAAGAAAATTTATACATGAAAATGTAATTTGTGAGAAAATGCTATTTATCTACAGCATGTATTTTCTGCTGAAGGGCTTTTAAATGCCACTCCTACTTCATAACCAATTACTTTATAATTCCATAACTCCGGTAATAATTGGCATATTTACATGAAATAACTTTTATTGTGAAGGTGTAACATAAGGTTGGGTTGTAAATTTTTGTTTTAAGTTATTTCTAATTTGTTATTTGTTATTTTTATTATGTTACACTCCTTTAAAGTTTATTCCCAAGATTTTAAACAATTTAATTTACTTCTCTACATAGGTTATATACAAATTAACAAGGTGTAGGAGGAGTCATAAGAGATCAATTCTTGAAGAGGTGTAGGCTACATTTAAAAAAAAGGTTTGAGTTTTAAATAATTTCCCTTATAGTTTTATTTTTTAAAATGATTTAAGAGATATAGAGCTAAAAGTAAAACTCATTTAGCGAAAATATAACATTTTTTTCTCGTAATACTCTTCTCCGTACTCGTCTCTCTTATTATTAGTTAAGAGCTCATCCCTTCCATCCTCTCGCTGGGTATAGAGCTCTGGGCTTTTGTAGTTTTTCCTCCTGCCACTTGAGCGCGCTGCTCTCCACATTCAGGTATTGTCAACTTCCGGATTCCTCATTCTTGTGTGTTTTCAATATGAGTTCGGGACGGTTCGCCAATTTTACAGTGAAGGAGTTAAAAAGGATGTTATCCGAAGATGGCGCAACAAATATTTCATAGTTAATAAAGCAAGAGTTGATTGCAAGGTGAGAAATCAAAGCTACCTGTCTTCTGAAACGTTCGCTAACTGTTCTAAGATGGTGCAATATTCCTGCGGTCTCAAATATTTTTGTATACTGTTGCACGATTTATTTTCATATTTTTTTACAAATATGCATGAACTTTTTCGTATCATAACTTACTGAACACACAGTCTAATATACGACGCTGTTTGTTTTGGTTGCAGGTTGCTCAGGCGAGAGAAAAATCCGGATAGGAACTTTGCCTTATTCGAAGTTGAGGTTATAGAATCAGAAAGTACCCACGACTTTCCTTCAACAAATTTCTTCAAGTTAAATTAATTCAAGAAAGAACGGTTTAAACTTTTTGACGAAGACTCCATAACCACTTGGTTCGAAAAGCGTAGGGCAGGCAGCAGTATGAAAGCTGGCCGGACTCTAGCAATTAGAAAATTCATCAAGTTCAAGTTAGTGAATAAGAAACATTATGCACAAGTACACGCACAGATGTTACTGACTGATATTCACAGATGTGACTTTGTTATTTGGACTAAGAAGGGCATAATTATTCAACACATACAATTTAACAAAGCATTTTCTGAGGGGCTACTTCATAATGTAAATGTTTATTATCAAACAGTATTTTTGCCTCTTCTGCAAAATACCAATAAAAATGATTAGTTGTACAGTTGCTATTGTCTTTTGATTTGTTTTAAATAAAAATAGCTGAACCACCATGCTTTTTATGACTACGACAAAGATAAGAGGCTACTAAAAAATTTGAGGAATTGACAAATTTATATTTTCTGGGCTCAGCCAGTGTTCCGCCATCCCAATTACCTCCAAATTATTGTCTGATGACATAATACATAACATATCTGATTTACCTAGAAAACCATGAATGCTAAGAAACATGACATTTACAAACTTAATGTTACAATTGACTATAGGCCTATTATGATTACATTTTTCTTTATCAGGTTTTGATCTACTTGTTACAAGCGTTTCTATTACAGGCATACAACAAATCCGGACATTTTCAGATACATTTAAGCTATCCTTAGGCCTTAGCCCACATTCTACTCTAAAAAATCATCAAGCCCGGACCCATGTTTTCCAAAAAATTTGTAGCTCTGTTTTTTTACTCAATTACAATACATAATGACCATTTTATCGATTACGGGAGAAATTTCGATTGACATTGACATTCTTAAATGTCAAAATAAATGACCAAATAAATTGGCATAAAAAATTACACTGAAAAGATGAAATACTAATTTAACATGGAAATGAAACTTGATTATGAGCCTAAACGAGGTTAAGTTGGTCAGGTATACTTATTATTTCATAGGCTTATATATTTTTCTCAACATCTGCTATATCAAAAATATTTTAATCACTCTAAAAAAACATGAATAGGCTACTCGCCAAAACTGCTCAAAGGAACATTAAAATCATCTTCTGTGAAGTGACAGATGCAAACACGAGAATACTGGGAAGATGTTTTTCCACGGCGTGATTTTACCATTCACTCTTGAAAAACAGCCCTTTCTTTTGGAAAACTAAGTCCTAAATTCTTGTTTGCAACGGCTGAAAAGCCGAAAACATAGCAGTTAGTCGGCATAATTACTTCCAAAACAAGACACAAGCACAGAACTGTATTGTAAACACAGGCATCTGAAATAACCGGAAGAGGATAATACCTCATTCTCGGCGGCCATCTTAAAAGCGCAGAGCTCTATGCCGAATGCACGGTTTGCATATATTTTTAGGAATGGGTGGAGTTATCGGTCATCACTGTTCTAAAGGATAGAAATATCTTATTTCACGACGGTAGAAATGGAGGCTTACAAGTTTTCAGGATACCATACTTCTATGAGAGTTGTTGGATTCAAAAATAATTCTAAAACATTATAAATACCGGTATGTCACCTAGGACTATATTACACTATCATATTTCTATGTCACAACAGTTTTATAAAATATATTTTACAATGTAATATAGCATCTTTGAATATGCTTACATCTACTTGTGGCATAGTTCTGTGATAAAAGATAGGTCCATCATCTTATCTTTGATCAAATCTGTAACTAGCGAAAAAATGCGGAAATAACGCACAGCTGTGTGTTGTAACTTGTAACGTCAAAACTTTCAATCTTGCATTGTCACGCAAACTTTGTACAATTCAAAGCACAAAGATTACAGAACTATAATAATAAAGAGAAAAAATACAAAACGTATCAGGGGCTATAAACGAGCATGTTTTGTTTTGCGATTTAAGGTGAAGCCATTGAAACAAACTGAAATATTTCCTCCTCCATTTGTTAAGGATTTAATTTTCAAGTGGAAATTCTCTCAGTTCTTCCAATAGGCAAATAAAAATACTTTTGAAACAATAAGATGAAATATTTCATCATTCATTTTTAAGAATATCATATGTTAAAGTAGAACTTCAATTATCTTGCAATATAAGGTAACGCTTTTTAAACAATAAACTGAAATATTTCATCATTCAATTTAAGAATTTCACGTCCTGAAGCTACAGTGTTCTCAGTTGAGTTAATGGATTCCAAACACCCATCCAAATATTTTTTTCTTTAATGTCTGCTTTGGTATTAATGGCAATAACCATCGCTGCTCTTACAGTTACAGCACATGCAGAGCACTGTTATTGTTGTATTTAATATAATATTATAAAAGTTTGGATATAGTGTAATATAGTAAATGTCTTACATATGATCTATTATTATGTTCTGTGGAATACAAATGTAATAGTGTGAATGATTTTGAAGTTGCATTTTTAAATTTAGTGCCTAGTGCAGCAAAAGTAGAATTTTTGTTTATGCTAAGGATAAACGCGGAGATGGCGGGCCAATTGGAATACGTGAATTAGCCACTATACTGTACCGATTTTAAATATGTTTTTGATAATTTCAGATCGTTGCAAGTTGTAGCGCTTGTGGGTCCTGCTCCCCGGAAAGGGAATTCCCGTTAGTCATGTCGAGACTTTCACCCTATCGATTGTAAGCTGGCGGGCGCTTGCCACTGTGCACAGGGTAGCAGAGGGGGGCAACGTATTATTGATAGAGGGGCGGAGCGACTCTCACTCACCCACACCAGCTCTTCACTCAGTTTCATTTCAAGGGCAACCCAATTCTCCGAACAAGAGGGGAAATTATTCTGTATTCCCAGAACTATATACTACGAAGCCATATGAGCTCATCTGTGCTTTGTAGTAGCGATTCCTGAAAATCCAACTCGCTGGAGATGAAGCAAACAAGTTCCACTTGCCCAAGCCGTCTCATACACAATATTAATCAACTTTATCAAAATGTTTCAATGGGTGTACACTGTATAGGGGTCAAACACGCACATGTCTAATTTGGTATATTTCCATTCGTTGCCATGGTGCGATTTCCAGAAAAAATGTCTATCTAGTTTTTCGTTTCATGGTCCTTTGAGTCCAAAACCCTCGTAAACTCTTATAAACACGATAAATGCCGTACTTCTGCATAAATTACTTCCGAGGTGGAAAATCTTGGTTAAGTTCCTAAATAGGGAGAAATCGGACCAAGGAGGTAGAAATGGGGGTGGCTTTTTGAAAAAAACTGATAAATCACTCCAACCACCTTAATTTGAAAAATATTGCACCTATATAAAACTACTGCAGGAAAACGTTAACACCAACCTTGACCTCTACCACGTAGTGGGAGACAGCTTAGGCAGTTCTGCCAGGGACGGAGGATAACTAAACTACCTGTCCTACAAACTTGAAATTTTGCACACTTAATTAAAATGTAAACTTAAACTAAAATTTACAATTTCATTCTAATATTTCAATTCCTTTTTGAGATATTAATTAATTTACTTGACTTTTAAGAAATCTATCTCCTCCGACAAATATTAAAATATATAAATTTTTGTGTAAGATTATTTGATGTTTGCTTTAAAAATCTACTTATATATTATTGTTTATGCTTTTTGTTTTAAAAGAAATATGTTCCAGAAAAACGAAAAAAACTTTGCTGGCATTATACTAACATTAAAAAAAAAACTAACGCCTATAGAAAAAATCTAATAGGACATTTTATTGGATGCATTATCAAGTACATTGTGAAAAGTTTCATAGCTGTATCTCTACTCGTGGTAGAACATAGATTTTCAATAACATGCAAATTGAAGCGTAGAAAACGGCGATTAAAGTTTGCATGCACTGGCAGATGGAAGTGGACTGAGAATTCAAAATGGTGTCACCAGCAGCTGTTTCATCTTTCACAGGCATACTTCAGGGTATGCTTAATTTTTTACACTAAAAAGTCAAAATTACATTTTTTTTACCAGAATGGCTAAATTTACACTTTTGTCATTCCTTAAATTATTTTAAAAATTTAACAACCTTTGAAAATGCATTAACATTTATCCACTTCTTCACAATCCGTGACTATTCATTTCAATTATAAGCCTACCCCGAATAAACAATATTCGCTGTAGGCCTATAAAGACGTCTAAGGTTAAAAGAGAACGCTGTTCAGTTTGAACTGTTCATAAAACTAAAGATCACATGGAGATGTATTAAATAGCATATTCATCTTTGAAAATTGATACCTTTTAATTATATGAAATGAATTTTTCAAAATCAGCTTTCAGCCAACTAAATCGATCCAGTACTCTTCTGTGCATCGTCCTAGTTGACAAAATGCTACCAACTACAGTAAGAAAATCTCGCTAGAAATACTGTAGTCTTTTTCCTGAACATTCTAGGCTACTTACTTTAAGAAGACATACATGTTCACATGTTACAATAATTTGACTGTACACTCGTACCTCTAATACAATAATCCGGGGTGTTAGAAAGAACGTATAACTCAATGCGGAGTTACGCACGATATTGCATCCAAATGTAGGGACGATTTGAACATCTTCTAAGTTATAATACTTTATACAGACTGCGATTATTAATTGCGATTAATCGGCATTTTCTGTAATCGGGATTCTCATTTTCTACTGTAGCGCTATAGAGAGATAATCCTGTTATGAATGCGGGTTACGTTCAGGGTTTTGAGCTTACAGTCCCAGTGTCCTAAGAAAATTTTTAGGGATACCTAAATACAGTGGCGTATTCAGAGAGGGGCTGAGGGGGGTAATTGTTAATGTTAAGTCGTGCTAAAATGTTACACATATTACTCCATTAAAATATGTTTTGACAATGAGCAAGAACTTCAGTGTTGTAACTTTCACTAATGTAGCGTGAAACACATTCACAAAAAAGCGGGGCATTTGAGTGTCTCCAATAACACTTTCGGGACAACGGGACATTATTAAAAAACGGGACTCTCCCGGGAAAAAACGGACGAATGGACACAATAAGTATTTTCTAGACAACGTACCAGTTTTGTTCGGTCCAGTTGAATAGGTCAAGCGAAGAAGTTTTACTGCCTAATGAAAACTACTGACATAAATTACTATAGGCCTAACGACTCATATCGGAAATAAAGTTAACAAGTTCTAACAGACAGTTAAGCTTTAATACAAGTGGCATTTGTAGAAGAAGCTAATGAGTGGAGTGGAATTTTCTAAAATAAAATACATTTTACAACTTTTGTTTCTTGTTAACTTATAGGTATAAAAGTGTTTATAATGCTTATACATGACGTTACAGACATTTATATCCTTTTATAATTTATTTCATTGCGACTATGAATGGTTTTCGCACTTAACAATCAAACGACATTAATTTAAGACTCTGCTATTTAGATTCTTACAGGTCAGAATGCATAAAACTATGATCATGCATTTACAGACTTCTTTTGCCTCAGTGTCTTAAGGTTCAATCCGGGTGGTTCAGTGTGTAGTCTTCCAAAGAAAAATCCATGCACCTTGGGAACCTGTTTTAATCTAAGTCCCCATTGATTCGGGTAAGTTCGTAATATGGTCTTTACACAGTTGCGACCCTTCTAATTCAAGGTCTACGTCATTTAATAAACGCCTACATCTAGGCCTATATTCGCCTCAAAATAATAGTTCGAATTTAAGGAGGCTTGGCCCAATAACGTTCGTAGGCTACACCATCAACGATCATCGTCTTCTGCTGTTCGCAATAACCGACATGTGAACCGAAATCTCGGTACTAGGCCTATATAAAACTTCCTCTGCCTGACATTTCGCAAAGAAATGGAGACAATTTCAAGTAATTAAATTGTTATGCTTATACTGATAACTGGATCGAAGTTTATGGTTAATGCAATAGGTAAATTCCGAATTATTCAGTTACCTCTTTCCCAAATAATCTCAACTCCCTTACTGACTGAAAACCTTCTACAGGCAGTAAATGTCGGCTGTCTTTGCATATAGCCTAATCACACTTAATTGCACTAATATAGGCTAAGATTATAATATATTCGAGTAAAGAAAGTCAGTTGTCAGAATTACTTGTAGGCCTATTGTTAAAAACAATGGTAGCAAGCAACATTGAACTTGTCGTACTTGAGCAATACTGCGAAACTGTGCACTGAAGGCGGCTTGCCTGAGGCGCCAAATTCTGTTAATTTGGCTCTGATTTTTGTACCCACAGAATCCCACTTGGAGTGTGACTGTTTTGTACGTCTTCATTTTAACTTCTTAGGAGTTGTTGCAAAACAAAAGTTTTGGATCCTTAAGTTTAATATTTTCGCTTAAAAGAATTGTCGTAGTCAAACTCATGGAATCAAAGATGTGAGATTTTCTTGCATTGCCATGTATTTGTGTTTGTTTTTGTTTTTGCCATTTTACCACTTCCTTATAATTTTACCCCTCCAGAAATTTTGCGTCGCGGATACAGTAGTTTTGGAACATCTGTAAGTCCGCATTGATGTATATTGTGTAACAGATGTTCCGTCTTCCTGTAAAATGGCTGTAGTTTCCTTTTGCACAAACATTTTCTTTGCACCTGCCCAACCAGGAAATAATTTTTAGCTTCATAAATTGCAGCTAACCACCTAAGTATCTTGTCATAACATCATGAGTGAACATCGTATAGTCTACACAATGATTCTATGGATGGTATTAAATAATAGCATTTCGATAATAAACATAAGTTTACAAAGCGCGAAACCTGGCATTTATTTCGTTGCTGTAGACCTACTATACCACAGCCAACTTTTTATTTTATTTTTTGTTCTATATATTTTTAAATTTTATTTTACTTTTTAACAATGATGCCAATTTATATATCCTTGTTAAAAAAGAAACCATCATTATGCTAAAATATTTCACGTAACTTGAAATGCCCACTACGGTCTATTTCCTCCATTTCCTTAATGCAAGTTAATTTCATTTTTAATTAAATTGTAAGAAGACATAGATTTTAATTAATACTAAGGTGTTTATTTCCGTAAATAATTGTTATTGTATCTTAAAACTCCTTTATTTTTGTGTAACATTACTTATAAAAACACTTATTTTATGATAATTATTTTGTACGTTATAGGCTATGTGTTTGTCCGGTTAAGTGAAAGAAACTCTGCCAGGTAAAATAATAAGTTACATTATTATTATTATTATTATTATTATTATTATTACTACATCATTACTGTTGTTACGAACGACGGGAATTCCAGTAGACATGTTCAGATATTTTCATGGGACGATTTAAAGGAGGAGATGGGGAATTTCCGCCAATTTTGGTAAAAACCTGTAATTTATGTAAAAAAAGTACACTGTGAATTTCCATTAAGACGCTGGTAATTTAATAGAGCGCTTGAAAGTGTCGGAAATTACGCCATATTCGAAACACTGCATTCGCTTTGTTCTTTAAATCCCAACCCATCCAAGGCCTGAAAGACGGTGTTGCCGAAAGGATTTTAAATCTCACTACCTACCAAGTACCTACTCATCTCATCTCAGTGGTTTTATCCGCTAGAAAATTCGAGTTTTCTATACAAATACGTCTTCTCTACAAAATTCGTTTGGACATTACCTTTTAACTTGTACATCTGCTAGGATATACGGAGGACATCCTCGAATGCGAAGTAAACTTGCTTCATCTCTATATGCTGCTGGACGGGAAATTCACGAAGAAGTGCATTAGGTACCAACAGACGTGCTGATATTATTGTTCATGCATTCTAAACTTTGCGTTTTGGACATTCAAGCTGAAAATGAAAAAATAAAATATTTGAGCCCGCATGTCCGTAGGAAAAAAATATCCCACCAGATTAATGTTCAGTTATTGGTCTTTTGTTTGGCAACAGATAGTCTACAGCCAAATTAACTTGAAGAAGTCTCTGACTGTTAATTATTCCGATTGAAATACTGATGGTCTGATGGATATTGTAGTCAAAATTTTTCATAGTATTTCAGTCAATTACTTCGTTGTTGTTTGATACCTTCACAATGTATGCAGTTATGTGTTAAAATTAATAAATTGTTATTGAACCTATATCTCTTCCCTTTGGAAGGATTTGTCGGCACATATAGTCAAGTATTTTGGTTTCAGGATCCGTAGGCCTATGGTCAAACAATTACTTAGCTAGAATAAACAAGATAGGCCTATTGTCCACTATGTCACAGTAGCTGGTCCAATGCAATCTTGAAAAAATGTGGTACGATAGGCTTTATGGCACATGAATTCAGAAAACCGATTTCGCTTTAAATTGCATACTGACTAGAAAAATGATTTTTCTCACACTTGCTTTTAATATAATTTCACAACACATTGAAAATGATACTACTCCTACATACTTTAGCCGTCTCGTGGTGGTTACCAGGCCTGGCCTGCGCACGGTTAATGCGAAGTCATTAGATTCGTAAATAAAACCGGGAAATACCAAGAACTAGAAATTTCGTTGGCAACACTGGTAACATCAGAAAAGGGAACGTAATTGAGTAATTTAATATGGGAAACTGTACCTCTATTAATTTCAGATTGTAAATGCTATGAGATGTCCTTTGTCCTCCCTACAAGTTACACTGCTTCATTCTTACACATTTTCCTTGCGAGTAAATGTTTGACTTCCATAATGATCACATTTATAATTTCAACGACGCATTTTACTTACAGAGCTGTGTTAGTAAAACATGAATAAGTAATCGGCGCCTAAGCAGGAAGGTAGAAAACATACAGTGCGAGTAATGAGGAAGCAATCAAACCATCTGAAGGATAATGAAGGTAGATAAACATACTGACCACTCCCACTAATATCTATAATGTTTGTACTTCTGCAAACAAGTTTAGTGCATTTTGCAATAGCCTCCTTGCAACATTGCAGCATCCAACAACTCTCTCTGTAGCCTACAATATACCGCATCGTTTATAAAAATTCTCCCTAAATTGGCGGTAATGAGCGACAACCCAAGACTGAATCGTTTTTAAACCGGTTTTAACGGGGATGTTAAATCTAAACATGAATTGAAAGAACCGGGTAAGATTTAATTATTTAGGGCATTTATTCTGTTCTCACAGTCAAGTGAAAACTGCCTCATAACCTTTTAACAATGTGATTTTTCCAGAAATTGCTTAGAATGTAAGCGAATCGGACAAATGGGTTCTTTTGATTTCTTCAAATTTTCTTAAGGCCTAAGAGCCTGTTAAGATAATGAAAACATACTCGCAACCTTTCTACAATGTGTTTTTTTTTGGGGGGGGGCAGAGATTGCTGAGAGTGTAAGTTAAGGCTTAAGAATCCGGGAAGATGGCAAAACTTGTCGTTGTGATCAGCATACACTAGATAAAACTGCACAGTCCATTATTTCAAATTGTCTGCCATAACGAATCTTCAACTAAAATGGACCTACACCAACAGACTGGAGATAAATACATAATATGTCCTGAGAAGCTCCAATATATTTATAGACGGAAGAACTAACACACTTATTTAACCAAAGGAAGAACTATTCCTCGCCCAATCCTGTTAGTTTCTTCATCCTACAGACTAAGAGAAATAAAATCTGTGTCCATTTTACGTTAATTATAAAGGAGAGTAAATATTCTATGACTGAGTATTCAGTGAAATCGTTATCACTATCAGTTTAATCGAGAATGGAAAGTAAAAGTTTCCCCTTAATTTCATAATACTATATAAGACTATATGGTCTAATATAAAATACGAGGCGCGTCCACAAAGTAAATTAAAAATGTCTAAGGTAAATTCATTATACATCATTGAATGTTTGAATTATGCTTACGATAATATTAACCTTTGTTTTTACTTAAAATTGCAACATGAGTATAATACCAGAAATATGAATAATCTGAAGTTAAATTCATGCAGAAGTATCTCAACTAAAAATAGCTTTAATGAGTTAGATATTAAATCATAATTATAATGCATTGCCAGGGCATTTAAAAATTTAGGAAGACAACAATTTAAAGTATCGGTGGAACGTTTATTATATAATCTCTCCTTTACATGACATGAATGAGTATTGCGACTCATTTAAAGGTTAAGTCTTTTGGCCAGTGTTAATGATCTCAAATTTTAGGAGATTTTTTTCCATTTCTACTTGTTAATATCTACTGTCAATATTCATCCTCACATTACAGCGTTTTATATCTTTATAGCAAACAATCTATGCAATCTATTTTTTTCTCTCAATAGTAATGTAAATAATTTAGCTTATGTTAATTTTACTATATCTTATGTATGCCTGGTACTTGTGTGCAATTTCATATGCCCCAAATCGTATTAACGATCAGTTGGACTACATAAATAAATAAATAAATAAATCCATCGGTGCAATCAATAATAAATAATGAATTTACGAACTAGGGATGACGGTAGAGGACATGGCGGTAGATACAGGTCATATAGTAACACCTGACGCACATGTTCACAACGCACAAATAGATAGACCGCACATATGATATTGGCGAGGAGTATCGATCCGGAGCGAGGAGGAGCGGGAAAGGAGGGGATTCTTGTTTTTTTCCTCAGACTTTACCTCTGTTAACATACGCTGGATGTAACTCAACACAGATCACTGAAAATGCAACAAATCACAAAACGAAGTATTTAACATTTGTCTTTATTTAACAAAAAAGTCGAATCCGACTTCCTCGGCTACTTCCCAGGGAGTGGCCCGGCAACAAGCTACTACTGAATGACAGCTACGTGGACCCGGGGAAGGGCTATGTTGCCACATGCTCCTATACTTTGACCTCAATGTGGAACACAACCTTCCTTCTTTAAATGTCCTCTCTATTGAAAAAAACTGCCTATTAAGAAGGAAGAAAAGCATATGAAAGATATAGTTTAGTTGTCTAATAGAGATGGGATGCCTGTACGAAGCGCCTGGCTACAGGAGAGGACTTTCTTGTTAACACGAGCTAAAACAAAGAAATCTGGCAACATTCAAGGCCATGCGGCTTTGGATCTGACAGCAACTGGTTCCCCGCACGATACTACGACTATCTAACCTTCTGGTAATAAGGGGAAACTGCCAGGAGGAGCCTAGAATCGAACCATGGACGGTGCCAAGACATGATCCCGAGACGAGAGTCCACAATTCATGTTCTTTACACTCTAAAAAAGTATACTGTACATTATTTTAATCATTTCATCTCAGTGTTTTAAAAATTGTGACCGTGAACCTTATGTCCTACATAGAAAAAAGCCAAGGACCAGAGTTCAGGTCCCGGAAGAGGGAAATTATTCAACTGACCATGACCCAACAGTAATTACGTAATTAATATCGTTCACTGTTTACAATGTTTATAATAGTTCTATGATATCTAACGTTGTAGATGATATTTTATACACACAAAAGGCATCCAACTTATAATATTGAAACATTAAACAGTACAGTTGCATAGGCTATATATATTATATACTGTGTTTCATGCGAGGGGCAAAGTATATGTTAATTTATTAGTTTTTAAGACATGACCATTTTAATAGGAACATAATATGTACAGAATCTATATAAGACACACATTCAATAATGAAATTTATTTTTCACACATAAAATAAATATTTTTGCATTTTGTTGTGTAAATTTATGTTAGGTGTAATATTCAGGCATAACAGCGGCAAGAGCAAAGAAAAAGGCTGATACAAATGGTGCGAGGCATGTTTTCAAACTCTCTCACATATGCAGTACGTCTTTGGGATATAACTTATATTATTTTCTTAAGTGGGCGAAAAATATTAATATGTACCATTCCGAAGATCTAAAATCATATTTAGTTAGAGTTGGGGATATTACCGAGCTATATAAATATTATTTCTTCCTACAGCATCACATATAAGCCTGGGAACGTAACTTGTACGACTTGGACCCACAAGAAAATTAGCCTACGATGTATTACGCAATGTTTTCTTGTCTTTGCATTCCAATTTCTATACAAATATACATTTAGGCCTACTATTTTCTCTAGATGTATTACGTGCATTATCGCATTGGAATACTTCACAACACCTCACATATCTTATTTACAAGTTCAAAACAACAGGATAGCATTATTCATATATTCCAGATGTCCTCAGATAATAAAATAGTGCACTGAAGTCGTATTATTTTATATGACTCAGGATCTGGTTTTTTAAAAGACTATTTTATTCAAACGCCGAGTGTTTGACATTGACCAATAACGTTTAGCAATTCCTCGGATATAGACCAATCACGATCGTTTAACTACCTAGGGTCGCAAGGAGGCAATTTTTTCTGATAAAACGTCAGCTCGTTACTGGTCACTTAACGGCATCAACGCGATAAATACCTCACATGCTGCCATGATCAGAATGAAAACACATCGTCACCTATATGCCAGAACCACGAATGTGCATTTTGCTAGTTTTGAGAAAAACACAATTGAAATTTTAGATCTTAAGCAAAATTAGCCTAGGGAAAAAAGTGAATATTTTTACTGGAATATGCCATACCGACGGTTAAAATAGTATGTATACCATACTGTTCAATAAATGTGATTAAAACCCTTTCCATGGCTTAATTTTGTCACGTTCGTGGTTTTGGCATAACATAAAATTGAACAAATGCATTTTTGTTCACACAATCGCGACCTACTTTAGAGCTTAAGTAAAATTACATAATTTAAAAATAAGTGAATATTTGTACTGGAATATGTCATATCGGCAGTTAGAATATTATGTATAACATAATGTTCGTTTAATTGTGTTTACAATCTTTTCCTGGCTAATCAGTTCAATTCGTGGTTTTGGCATAACAGCAAGTTTAACAAATGCATTTTTATTCACACAATCGCGACCGACTGCTGTTGTGGGCTGGTCAATTCTGTAGATCGGACTTTCACTCTCGCGTAGTAGCCTATACTTGTCCTCTAAATATGCAACCCTCCTGCTCTATTTAAATGGTCGTACAGTAAATTTTTCAACTACCGGCTAGATGTAGATCACTGCCCAATACTTGACTATCTGTCCAAATGGTAATAAGAACAAAGATGTATTGACATTAGCGACAACTTATAAACCCCATGGAAACTTACATTGTGTTAAATTAACTTAAAATTACAACAAATAATAATAAAAATCTGCGAAGTGTTACGTAGTATCTGTGTATTTTAAAGTAATAGAGGGTAAAGTATTTTCCGCCTAATCATCACTAAATACCAAAGTTAAATTTTTCAAGATCAGAATTCCAAGAAAGGCACGTGGTAGAATTTTCAATGTAAATTTTATCTGAATTGTTGAATTACAAAAATTGTAGGCTATACTTAACTGTTAGCTAAAGAATATATTACAAAACTTGTGTACAAACTATTTAACAATAATTACAAACTAAGTCAGATGTTTTGTTTTTAAAACCAGTGTGTAACAGTTACATAAATTATTTTATAAACATTAAAAATTATAAATAGTATTACACAGTACACTGAGATTGTCAAAATCTATGCATTAGGTTATATTCATAAAATTCATGTGAGGTAGGCCTATTGCTTGTTCTAATAGAATAATATTCTAAAATACTAATAGGCTTACCTGGAACTATACACACGTTTGTAGCGGTAATATGTCTTTAATACCGTAAATTTGTTCTTAGACCAACTGGGACAATTAGATAGATACAGGCCTATTGAATGTTCTAATATAACAATATTCTAAAATGTAAAACACATAAAGATCCGTATTACATAAAAATGTATTCCCTTTAATAAGAGACAACCCTCTGACAGATCACTTTACTTTGGAACCATTAACGGTCTTTAAATAGGCCTAGACGTTTTACTTTTCTCTCTGTCATTTGAAAGAATAAAGTGCCGTGCACCATCCCATTTTCATAATATGACGTTATAAATAATTTATACAGCATTAAAAGGGAAGTTTTCCTAAATAGCCTACAACTGAAATCACTCGAATTAGAAACATCGTCAAGAACATTTCCTTTTCTTTATTACTGCTCCATTGACTAGATGCTCCAGAGGAAACAATAAAGTACTTATAAAAAAACCGTTGCGATTACGAGCGACAGAGAACAGTATAGGCGTCCTGCGTATTGACGGGATTTTTACTGTGTAGCCGGCTGCGAACAGAATGGGCAGACTCTTGTTCGTTAGAAAACTAAAGTTCTGTGGAGCGATTCACAAGTAAAAACGTACTTGCAGTTATGCTGTGGTTTGTTCTTTGACAGAACGTCCGTACCGAAGGTTGTGGGTTCGCTTCCCGTTCTTTTTTCCCCCTTAGGGTATTTCCACATGTTGTGGTCTCCCTCCACCAAACAATACATAATAATACATTCCAGTTTTAACGAATTTTGCTTCTCCACCGTTATCCGTCTATCGAATCATCTTTCTCTAGTCCTCCTGCTGCCATGCTCCCTCTTACACCATCCATCCAGTCCATCCTTCCTTTCCCTCGCCTTCCGTCAGGTTCCCAGTTCAACAGCACCTTGGGCAATCTTTCATCGTTCATTCTTTTCACATGACCGTACCATCTTAATCTTTTATTTTCAATACTTTCTACGACATCTTCATCCACATTCATTAATTATTTTATTGCAGTATTCCTTACTTTTCTCTCCTTGATTTTCTCGCTGATCTTCTCCAGTAATCCATTTCTGTGGCTCATAGTTTTGCTTTTTATTTGTTATTTACCGCCCATGTTTCCGCTCTTATATAAGTTATAAGTAATTTTGTTTTATTCATGATATTACTGCTCCCCAATAATGAGACTAATATTCCAATTGAGAATTGTATTAGCAAACTCGGCAATCTCCATTATGATAAAAGATAGAGATGCTAACTTCTTATGAAAGTTTAACACATTTCCTGATACATATACGTAAGCGTTTTCTATTGGCAAAGAACTAGGTCTCACTATTCGTGTTGAACGGCGGATTCTTGACTTTGAAATGATATTCCCTAAAGGAAAATGCTTTTAAGGGTTGCGACTGTTGCTCATGAGCTCCAAGATGTAGGCTAATCCCATACAATTTTCTCCCTTCTCTTCCATTATTTTGGTGTGGCTTATGTTGCTTTTGACATTTAACATAAGAACTGTATTATATTTACAGGAGCACAACAAAGTGTTTGGCGATTTTGAACTTGGGCTAAGTTATCACGGCATAACGAGAATTAGCTGAAGAATTTAATGTGGATAAACTCAAATTAATTGTATTTTACAATCAAATAGAAAATTTATTACTATATGTGCGAATTTAAACTAAAAAGAATGCACAATCAGTTATGTCAAATAACAATTTAAATGCCTTCAAAAATGTTGCCTATTATAGGCTACTGTGGGCTGGGTGTAGTCTCCTGATTAGCCTATGTTTTAACTTCGTGATGTGCCACATATAGCAAACATTTTTCGAAAATAATACCGAACAAAGTTCCTTAGAAAAAATTAATATTTTCTAGGCATTGGCAAACTTTAAAATGAAAGGATTTGTCTATGAAATATAAAAAAAAATCATGCAGTATGGGGTGGACTTGCACATGAGGTGCCTACTACTCAATCTAGGTGTGGTAATTATTTGGGATTGCTTGGGTTCACGAAGTCGCTAAATACCCTATGCTCAGCCAATTTTACACCACCTTTTCCGCTGAGAGGCAAGAGGGAAAATTACAGTAAAACTTCAATTATCCGAGCAAATGTCTGAATCTTCATTTTTCCAGATCGATTTTCGGAAAATTTCAAAATTAAATGTTGAATATGTTTGTGTAAGCATTTCGTTTCAGAGTGGAGTAGATGACCTACATACGTTCTGTGCAGCAATATCAAGAGTCCCTTTTAATATTTTATGTTTGCAAAAATAGACTACTGTTTGTTCTGAAATACTTATCTTTTGTTCATTAATTAAGTAAATTTCTTTAAGTATTTGTAGCTTTTGTTAATTTAAACTTTTCAGAGCTGAATTTCTGTGCTAATACAAGTAATCATCAAGCGAAATTACCAGGGGCTTTAAGTTTCAAATGAACGAGGAAAATTATGTCATAACTGATTTCCGCAAATGACAATTCCAGCTTGTGAATAAAAGATCCTCACATTTTTAAAAAAAGCAATGCTTCATTGATCTTATTGGCTATCTCTGCTTTTATACAAATTTAAAGGTGGCGAATTTACTCTTCGTTAGCAGTGAAAAGGTTAAAAATGCAGTTCTGCACTTTCGCAATAACATGTTGCTAGGGTGAATTCCTACTTATGACCCCATATTTCTGCATATACAGATCTTACCGATCCCGTTCAGATGATTGCATTTTTACTGCAGTTTCAAGGCCACGTCATGATAAAGAAGGAGTCTCGGAACTATAATAGGGAAAACGATGAGACCATACAGTACAAATGGTTGTAAATAATACAAAATGTATTTGGCATATATAATGTTTAGAAGGAAATATGCGCTTGGAATAGCTGTAAGAGCTCGCTCTACGGAACGCCTTGCTCAGGTTCATCTGGTAATAAAATGAATCCTCTTTCTCTCTCTGCTAACCGGTCCAGCAAGCATCCTTAACTTATCTTCCTCACCAATGCTTATGACATAACCACTTCGCCCCTACTTCCTAAAGAGGGTTGTTCGCTTTAATGACGGAAAAAACCATGACCAAATATTATACAGCAACGTCCGGGTAGCAAAGGGTATAGGAGTACAGAATATAGCAGAAAGGGAGGAACGTTCATAATAACATGAATTCCAACACGCGTGGTAAAATATTCCATCCATCGCTATAGTGATTCAACGCAAATATCGACTCTGTATCCACCTTTATCTGGGTCAATTCAATGAGCTTCCTTTATAAATTACTGTTTTATGAGAAAAAGAAATCTAGACGTTGATAACAAGAAATGGTTATGTATAAAGCCGGACAATAATTTCGACAGGTTTCTGCAATCATCAAGCAGGAAGGGCAGTGAATAGGAAAGGAAATATCCAGTAGCCTACACGGGCATTGTTAAACTACGTACTCACTACCCAAGGTAATCGCGATTAATGCCCTCCTCTACACTATATTCGAAATGTGTACAAAACTGGATTATACTAGTCACGGTTTTCAGTTCTCCAAACGGGATTAGTGTAAATGCTCTTAAGGATCGAGATTATTCTGTGTGTAAATAACGATATTGCATTCTGATATCGTTGGTATAGAATTGTATCAATTGATAGGCTATGCTTTCTGTAGAATTGCGAACAAGATAGATAAAATGTGTGACAAGGTAAATTTTTACCGGTAAATAGTTTCGAAAATAAAAAGACACAATGACCTCAAAAATGCATCAACATGCCGATTTCATGGGAATAACAGAGAACAAACTTACGAACTGGAAAGGTCAAGTCAAACTGCAAAAAATCAATGCCTTGATTTGAACCAGGATCTTCGGCTCTCCGTGCCGCTGCTCTTAAAAGCTGAGCTACCATGGCAACATGCACGTACGACATTAAATTCTGCAACTGACTCACATATCCCGGCTATGGCGTTGCATTTTTCAGTCTGACTTCACCTTTCCGTCTTAGCCTACACACGGGCAGCGTGAAAGAATTATCATTCCAAACTTAACGAACTGTTTTATTCTAGATCTAAAACCTTGATTTGTACGCAAAGCTGTTGAAAATACTGGCTCTGTTTGATAATCGGGGCCCGAATTTTGATGACATGTCATTTTTTAACTGGTACGTTATGGACGTTGCCCACTAGTGCAGATATTGTGATTAGATTATAAAAATGGAAACTTTTAGGGTCGTTTTTTGGTCATTTTCCCCATTCTTTATTTTTAGACTATTTTTTTAAATTTAATGTCATTATCTGGTCTTTTTTGGGCATTTTACGGTCTTTTTTCCTCCATTTTATATTTTTTGATAATTTTTTTTAAAATTTAAAGTCATTATATTCTCATTTTGTGTTGTTTCTTTCATTATATAGAATGTTTGTGGATTTATTTACATTGAATAGCCTACTAGGCCTATATATACACAAATCTTGTTATAATTTTAATTTGTATGTAGAAAGGCGGTGTTTTCTGTTCGCATTTAACCTTATTGAATTAACTATAGTAATTGCAAGTCTATAATTATGCCATCAACATACATGTAGAATAAACACATCTGCTGAATAAACTAGTATTTACATACTTTTTTTAGTTTTGGGTCTTTTCTTATATTTTTACGGTCATTATATAGCTCATTTTTAAAGCATTTTTAAGTAATCAATAACACACAGAGTCCCTGGTACATTAAATTATGTTACAGGGAAGGTATAGTTTACATTCTAGTTAATTTTCAATAATATCTACTCTTAAGGGGCCCATATAACTCATATTCAGACACCGCGCTTTATTAAGTTACGTCATGAAAGTAATGCGAGTAATGGACAATTAAATAAATTAATACTGCGCCTATAATTAGTTCCACAGGTCTCAGGAAAGATTGATTAGAGCATTGTTCATCATACTTTTAGTTATGTTAATATTATTACACATCAGTTTTGTCATGCTTTATAAATAATATTTTATTAAGAATATTAATAATATTATTGTTGTTTTTATTGTTATGATCATCATGATTAATCATCATCACCGGTATGGCCAATTCGTTAAGGTGATCCGCTACGAACTGATTAGATCCCTAGCAATGAGAGTTAACAAATTTAATTTTTCAGATTTTTAGGCCTAGGCTATATTTAGGCTATATTTATTTATTTTTTTTATTTATTTTTTTTATTTATTACAAGAGATATTACAAGAGGTATTACATATAGTAATACACCCGAAAGAGCAAGACTGCTCGTGCTCGGGTGCCGTTTCAAAAATATCAAAGTGAAGAAAGAGGAGAGACAAAGAAATAGAGTGTATAATGTGCTTAACTAAAAAAGAAAGTAAAACAAAAACATTAAAACATAAAAACATAAATACATAAAAGGAGTGAAACAAAAATTACTTAAAAGCTAAAAAATTACAAAAAATTCTTTACATATCTATTAAATTTAACAGTGGAGTATGCTGAGAGATCAGGATTTTCTCTGATAATTGAGTTATAGAAGCGCGGTTATAACCGTTGCTTACGTTGGTCAGCTATTTATAACAGTTCTTTAATTAGGCCACAAGATTGGACGTCATTTATCACCGTTCGTCGCTCTCCTGAAGATTTGCCACTAAGTTGGGTAGCTATTTATAACCGTACTGGGGTTATGAAGATTTATCACTGTAGGTGGGATTTTTAGATGTGTAGTAGTTCTGGAGTTCTGATTAAAATAAGGGGTGCCGGGCGTAGTACTCAGGGGTAGTTATGAGCTAGAGAACTCTTATCTAGGGAAGTGGCTAGAGAAAATCGAGATAACAGTCAAAGGGCGGTGTCAGGAATAATGGTAACTAAAAGTTGAGTCGTCTTTTCAAATTAATATATATTTTCCAAAGTTTAGTATTTGCTGAAATGCTGAATTAATCGATTTAGTTCTATTAGATGATGTAAGTTCTGATATTTAGTAGTATTTAGTACGTCGTTAAAGTTCGTAAGTAACACTTTGTAACTTGTTAAATTGTAATAGTAATTACTTCACTGGTACGCGCCGTTGAAAATGTCTATTTACTTTTACATTTACTCTCTCGTAGTTTCTATTTGTATCGCGCGGATAATAATGTTCAATCTTACGTTCACAATTAATGGTTCGTAATAATAAAATCAATGTCTTTACCAAATAATATAAAATTACGCGCTTCGACGCTGCTAATAACTTCTATTTCTATCGCGCGGATTATAACGTTTAAATATCAATATATTGCAAAGTTACTTGAGTTTAATAATGTTTAACGTGGTCTTTTGTCTGAAGTGTGTCTTGAAGTTCTTTAGTCTAAGCTGTCGTGTGATCAATAGATGACGAGATGTCCGTGCTTTCTGCTAATATCTTTGTAAGGGGTAGTGGGGGTAAGTAGTTCCAATTGGTTGTGTCTGTGTCTAAGTCTTCTCTGATTGGGGTAAGGTAGTTTCTTCTGCTATCCGATTTGAAATATATTCCGTTTTTCGTCGTTGAAACAGGCAAGCTGCATCGGTCATTAATTACTTGAGATGTCAAACTTTGCTCGGCGCCAGCCTGGCGGTTCCAGCAGATGTGGGCGGTACTAGGTTTATGTTTTTATCAATAACTCTGATAACTGAAAGTTATCATAGTTATGGTTATTTAATTCTGATGGGCTATTTTACGGGGCTTCCAATGGTATTAATTTGTAGTGGGTGTGATAAAAATGAAAAGGGTTATTAAGGTTTTTATATTAAAATGATGGAACGGGTTAATAAAAAGTTATGTGTAATATATCAAACTGTAGGGGTTGTTATTGGCTATTGATGGGTGTAATTGGTTTCCTTGTCGCTTTTTCCTTAATGGAGTAATTAATGTTTGAAGTTAGGTGTTGTATGGGGAATGAATGTTTGAAGTTCGGTGTTATGTGTGGAAGTATAAACAGTAGGGTGCGTTTTGTCAATCGTACAGGGGCTATATATGAGATTGTCGTCTGTGTTGAGTACAAAGTACGGGTACAAGATGTCCGCATAATGATTAAAAAACTCACGCGAGGAATTGAGCTGCAGCATCAATAAGAGCGGGATTTTATGATCATTATAATACCCAATCTGGAATGTGAAGAGTGGCGGTGTTTAGTTTTGAATGAAATATGGAAATTTAATTTTTCGATTCCCTAAAATAATTCTCCGCCGTCACTTCGAATCATTTCGTGGGTTCTCTCTATTGTGTTTTACTTTGATATTAGCTTTTCTATCAATTGTCTTTGTTTTCAATATCTATTCTTGAAAAATTTAGATCCTTACATCATCTATACTTTTGATTAATTCTGCCGTAATTACACATACACCAATAAATTCATAATCAATAAAATACACTTTTAACATAATTTTACCTTAAATTGGTCACTTTTCTTCTTGGTCGTAGTACACATTTTGCTGAGTTCATAGTCCATTTGATTAACTAGTAAAACAAAATCATAATTATACCTTATACACAAATAAAATTATAAAATACACTCGAATTTCTTGATATTTATATTAATTTCAATATCTTCTTGCATAACGCTGATTTTTGATGCTAATCCATATGTTGTTGATGTCAAACGTTGGAGTACGCTAATCTTCCTCATTGGTCTACTTAATACACTGATATTATATTCAGATTACACATGTTTTCTTCCTACTCCTTTTTATCTATTTACCTCATTAATAATCATTCCTTAATGTTCCTTTTCATTCTTTCAATATTCTTTTACCTTGTTTCCATTATTCTAACCTCATAAATCATCTTTTATGTCTTACCTTCACAATTTCTTTATTAATCTCAATACTCATTATCATTCTTTTCTTTCATATTACTTTTAATACTCGTTATCATATTTCCTCATTTATTCTCATATTTCTCACTTCATAACTATCATTACTTCATATTTTCCTCGTAGACATATATTGTACCATCTTAATTATTCACTCATTTTGCTTATCATACATTTATTTCTTACCTTTTGTTATATTCCTCATTGTTTTACCTTCAAGATTCTTATTTGTTAACACACATATTTCTCAACAACTATTTCACTTTCAAATTCTTACTTAACTCTGATCATTCTTTTACTTCACTTTTGCTATACAATTCTACTTAATTAGTGTAGGGAGAGGGTTATTTCCTGTCCATATTGTTTATGTAAAATAATTTTTCTTTTTGAAAAATTAACAAAATTTAATTATTCTTACTCTGTGTACTACTCCAATAAAATTCAAATATGTCGAAATTTCAATGTTTACTTATTTACTACTTCAAATAATAGTGTGATTACCTTTGTCAAATGAATGTTTTAACTCTTCAGTTGAATAAATAAAGAGAGTAGCCTATCTTAAAATTACATATATACAAAGGTTCACTAACAATGGCAATAAGCTTATTTGTTGCACTTACATCTGTAGTGGAATGGCTGTTGTGATGTCTCACTCTATTTTATAGAATAAGAATCATTTCATCATAGTCTTTGCAACAACCACGGGGAGGCTAATTACACTCTACCTTGTAAGTATCACATTCGTTATATATAACGTCAGGTAAAACATTAATTTGAGAAGTATGAATCACTCTAATTATTTTACAATGTCAGTCTGATAAAACGTTTTCCGAGTCCTGGTCGATAATCCCTTTTACTTCTCCTTCTGCTTTAAACTTTCTTAGGCATTTCTGTTTGGGGTTCATGACATAATATAGTTCTAACAGGTGATTGTTGTAGGTTACAAGAATTTCTTCTCAACAGTTTGTATTGGGGTCGTTGCCTGGTATTATACATGTCAAGTTCAATGTTTACTACCAGTTTACAGCACAGCGGGGTGTTTCCGGCCAAGGGTCGGTCGTACAATGAGTTGTAACTTGCTAAGGGGAGACTTGAGTTGAATGGGATTTTGTTCTCTTTGAATAAACTTTCTAAATTCTTAAAATATCTGTCACGTTGTACAGGGTTCCAAGGAGCATGTTGGTTAAAATAAAATTGGGGAAATTTTCCGAAATATTCACTGAATTAATAGGGGTGACATTCTACACATATATACATTATTTACATCTTAACTAAGGGGTGTGGTTATGTCATCACTATTAACAAAATGTTAATTTAATTTGATAAACTTCTTAAGTCATAAGTGTCCAAAAGAATTTCAATTTCCATAAATATTATTACTGTGGTCAAATATTTAATTAATATTCCAAACAAAATTTCAATTTATTTATTATCTAAAAGGAAAAATAACACTACTAACAATTAAATTGTTGTCAACAATGGGCAGTACTTCCACATTGTTGGCACTGGCATGGTTATTCTCTTTTAATTATTGTTGTTTATAAAATTTCAAACATTCAAATTTATTTATAATAAGGTAATGCTGGTTCATTTTGATATTTACATTTCCTGTTATAATTTTAACATTCTATGCTGTTTTGGGAAGTTTCGTTTTGAGTTATTTAGCGAAGGAAAAATAAGAAAAATTATGATCTATCAATCTGGTCGAGGGGGTTAGGGGTCCTTATTTCATTCTGGGATGTGTCATTATTTCCTTGTCTGTCTTCCCTGTTACTCGGGGAATTGTTGTTAGGTCTATTTCTCGGGCTTTCATAAGAATTGTTCCTTTCATATTGATTATTGTAGTTACGGCGGGAGTACCTGAAATTATTCCAGCCTCTATAGTAGGGGCGAAAGAAACCTTGGTTATACTGATTACGGTTAAACCAGTTAGGCCTATTTCCTGCATAGCCACGTCTGTTCTGACCACGGTAACTGTTCCCTTGCCTATTATTGTAATTGCCATACGGCCTGAAACGGAAACCACGGGTTTGCCAATTATTGCGGGCGTTTCGCACGTACTCTGTTTGGGGCCAATAAGGTCTGTTGTCCCTAGAATCATTGTTTTGCTGGTCCTCATTTGAAATTCCTGTCCGCAACCCAATCTGGAAATTTTCCTGATTGTCAGAAGTTTGTACCAGATTAATGTTTTTCCGGTGAGTTTGGTTAGCTGACACAATGGGGTGCGATGGTTTAGTGGAAGTGTAAGTTAGGTCCTGCATTGACTTTAGTAATTTTAACATCTCAGTGGTGGATTGAGGAGATGCGACAACAAGGCAATTCCTTATTACAGGCGGAAAGTGAGACGGGAGTGCCTTTAGAAAATCTTGCTCCAAAATTTCTGGTTTAAGCAGTTGGCGGCTTTCACACAAAGAAATGAAATATTGTAGATAGGTTTGGCCGTGGCTACGGTCGTACTTACCTTGAAATATTCGCGATCTCAAACGGCTTTGCTCGCTTTCGCTCCAATACTCAGATAAAAACATTTCCTCAAACTGACCTATGGACAGGAGGTTGTTGGGATCGATGACTTGGAGCCAGCGAGCTGCGTTAGCTTTCAAAGATTGATTCACAAAAATCATTTTTAGATGTTCTGGGACTCCTTGTAAAGCAAAATAAGTTTTTAGGTCCTTTAAATATCTGACAGGGTTTGTTTTCAAGGTATCTTCAAAATACGGTAATGGAAAATCTGAATTGTGCAATGAAAAACTATTGTTTACAACATTTTGGGGTGTTTGATTAGTGCTGGCAGCTCGTTGATCCAATCCATTGTTGGTTCTGGGTAATGGTGCAGGTGGTTCTGGTATTTCAGGGGCTTGAGGTACTGGATCAGGGGGGTTGGAAGAAGTAGAGGCAGATGTTGATGGGGTATTGCAAACATGAGGGATCAAAGCATTTTCCCTGGTTTGTTCGATTAGGCTTTCCTGGTCTCTTACCCTTTGCCTAAGTCGGTCTAATTCTGATTGAAGGGATACCAATTTAGTAGAATTGCTAACAGTTACCCTTTCTACTGAGGTGACATGATTTTCTACAGAGGAAATATGATTTGTCAACACTTGTTCTGAAGTAGCTATTTGAGCTGTGACTCTACTGTCTAAATTTTGTAATTCAGACGTAACCTGAGTGCGGTGTTCAGTGATTAAGGTTGTCAGTGTAGAGTTCATTGTTGTAATTTGTTGGTTTTGAATAGCAAGTTCGTCTCTTACTTGTTGATTTTGAGTAGCAAGTGTAGAATTTAGTGTAGTATTCATGTTAGTAATTTGATTTTCAAGTGTGGAGTTCATTGTGGTCATTTGTTGATTTTGACTTTCAAGTGTTGAATTTAGTTCGTTTCTCAATTGTTGGCTCTGTGTCTCTAGTGTGGAATTTAATGTAGTATTTATGTTAGCAATCTGACTTTCAAGTGTGGAGTTCTGTGCAGCAAATTCGTTCACTTGAGTAGAAATTCCTACCATCATTGCCTGGATTTGTGACAAAAAATCTAAACTGAAAGAAGGAAGGTTAGGGTCTAAATTTATGGTGTTCTGAGTTGAAGTCGATGGGGTGGGTGCACTCACAGCTGGGATATTAACAGGGGGTTGCGTAACAGGCAAGCTAGCAAGGTCACTTTCGGTTTCATGCTGAGTAATTTCTAAGTTGTCAGAAATAGGAACAGAGGCACTTTCATTGTTTTCAGAAGTAGGATTCTGTTCTGAACATAATATCGGAGTATCAGAATTTGGCTCCATGATTTGGAATACTTTATTATTCCTTAATTTCATAAACTAATACGATACAATTGAATTTACTAAAAAATTAAAAATTAATTAAAATACAAAAAAAATTTGAAATGTAAATTGAAAAAATTTACTTTGAATTCAAATAAAAACAGGAGCAAAATTCAGTTTTCAACACTTAAGTTGGATTAACGATACCCTTTTGTAGTCCAGAAGTCCAGCGGTAGGCCAAAGGTGATGTCCGGGTGCCCAGGTGATGAGGGAAAATGTTGTAGATGAAGATCCAGGGGGGGGGTATTGATGAAATGATGAATAATCCAATGGTGTGCTGACTCTAATAAAATTTCTCACAGAATTTAAAACTTGGTGGTGTGTGATTTAGTGTAGTGTTCCTGAATTTTATTGTTGAAAAATTAAATTTTATTGACTGGTCCCTCGATCTTCAAATTCAAGCAATCACGATGGTCGCCATTTATAACCGTTGCTTACGTTGGTCAGCTATTTATAACAGTTCTTTAATTAGGCCACAAGATTGGACGTCATTTATCACCGTTCGTCGCTCTCCTGAAGATTTGCCACTAAGTTGGGTAGCTATTTATAACCGTACTGGGGTTATGAAGATTTATCACTGTAGGTGGGATTTTTAGATGTGTAGTAGTTCTGGAGTTCTGATTAAAATAAGGGGTGCCGGGCGTAGTACTCAGGGGTAGTTATGAGCTAGAGAACTCTTATCTAGGGAAGTGGCTAGAGAAAATCGAGATAACAGTCAAAGGGCGGTGTCAGGAATAATGGTAACTAAAAGTTGAGTCGTCTTTTCAAATTAATATATATTTTCCAAAGTTTAGTATTTGCTGAAATGCTGAATTAATCGATTTAGTTCTATTAGATGATGTAAGTTCTGATATTTAGTAGTATTTAGTACGTCGTTAAAGTTCGTAAGTAACACTTTGTAACTTGTTAAATTGTAATAGTAATTACTTCACTGGTACGCGCCGTTGAAAATGTCTATTTACTTTTACATTTACTCTCTCGTAGTTTCTATTTGTATCGCGCGGATAATAATGTTCAATCTTACGTTCACAATTAATGGTTCGTAATAATAAAATCAATGTCTTTACCAAATAATATAAAATTACGCGCTTCGACGCTGCTAATAACTTCTATTTCTATCGCGCGGATTATAACGTTTAAATATCAATATATTGCAAAGTTACTTGAGTTTAATAATGTTTAACGTGGTCTTTTGTCTGAAGTGTGTCTTGAAGTTCTTTAGTCTAAGCTGTCGTGTGATCAATAGATGACGAGATGTCCGTGCTTTCTGCTAATATCTTTGTAAGGGGTAGTGGGGGTAAGTAGTTCCAATTGGTTGTGTCTGTGTCTAAGTCTTCTCTGATTGGGGTAAGGTAGTTTCTTCTGCTATCCGATTTGAAATATATTCCGTTTTTCGTCGTTGAAACAGGCAAGCTGCATCGGTCATTAATTACTTGAGATGTCAAACTTTGCTCGGCGCCAGCCTGGCGGTTCCAGCAGATGTGGGCGGTACTAGGTTTATGTTTTTATCAATAACTCTGATAACTGAAAGTTATCATAGTTATGGTTATTTAATTCTGATGGGCTATTTTACGGGGCTTCCAATGGTATTAATTTGTAGTGGGTGTGATAAAAATGAAAAGGGTTATTAAGGTTTTTATATTAAAATGATGGAACGGGTTAATAAAAAGTTATGTGTAATATATCAAACTGTAGGGGTTGTTATTGGCTATTGATGGGTGTAATTGGTTTCCTTGTCGCTTTTTCCTTAATGGAGTAATTAATGTTTGAAGTTAGGTGTTGTATGGGGAATGAATGTTTGAAGTTCGGTGTTATGTGTGGAAGTATAAACAGTAGGGTGCGTTTTGTCAATCGTACAGGGGCTATATATGAGATTGTCGTCTGTGTTGAGTACAAAGTACGGGTACACGGTCCAAAATTAATGCTATGCTTTAATCCTGCCGATGTGAGACATTTGGGTTCTAATAGGAGTAAATTAGTATTTCGTCTAGTTTTGTAGATATGATCACTGGAAGAGTATTTTATACGATGTTTGTGAAAATATTTTAATATAGAAAATTTGTAAATTTGGTCCAAACTTAAAACATTAAATTCCGAAAATATTAGGCTAGTTGCGTAATCAATGTGTTTTCTTAGACAGATTTTTATTATTCTTTTTTGTAAAAGGCAGAGGGGCTTAAGGGTAGTTTTCGCTAATCCTCCCCAGACGAGAATGCCATATTGAATAATGGACTGGAAAAGTGCTAGATAAACGGAACGTAAAACAGTAATGGGCATACAGTGGCGTAAAATGACAAATTTATGAATTGTTCGGCGTAGTCTATTACAGATGTAGTTAACATGGTGAGACCATTTAAGGTGTTTATCAATAAAAATACCCAAATATTTCACAACGGCTGTTTCTTTCAGTGGTAAGCATTTACAATTCACATCAAAATTACAATTATGTATTATTAAATTTAAATTTGTACATTTTTTCCGCGCTATCTGACCAGTAGATGTTAATGAGAAAGGAACTAATGTTGATTTATCCACGTTTAGTGACAGAAGGTTAGAATCGAACCATTTTTTTATAATTTTCATGCCAGTATTAGCGTATTTATATGCTACTTCCCATGAATGACCACTGAAAATCACAACAGTGTCATCTGCGTATGAAAATATGGAGCCGTTTATTTGATCTAGGTTTAAATTTAGCAAATCATTTACATAAATTAAGTATAAGATTGGTCCTAATATCGTTCCTTGTGGCACACCAATATCAATATTTGATATTTCACTTATATGGCTGTCAACCTTTGTCATTATACATCTATTGCTCAGATATGATATAAAATATATTTTTTAAAACCAAGTAGGTTTCATACTAATTTTAAAAATTTCACAATTATAAAGAAATGTTTGATTGCCAACTTGATAGATTTTTCATCCCTCCTCTCATATGACAATGAGTGACTAGGAATTTCTTTTTTATGTCTAGCCTATACGTAGTAAATTAAATTAAACAAATGTATCTTTTGTGTATTTTTATCTTTTGTTTCCATTATATTGTATAAATGAATTGTATTTTTGTAATGGACATTGCAATTAGGGTAATGTTCATTATTATTAGACCAATAAATAAAATAAATAAAAATAATAATAATAAAATAATAAAAAGAAATATGTTTAACAGAAGATATAGCCTACCTTTCTGTAAGTAGCTCACATGTACTTACGGCAACGGGAAGCTTTGCACAGCTGGAGTAGGCCTAATAGTGTTATTGAAAGAAATTCCACTTACCTGAAAAAGACAAAAGGAGAAATTAAACATTTAGAATATAATAATAGAAACCACATTTTTAAAAGGAATACCTTATGTACTAAGTTATTTTACCCAGAACTTTACGGAATTTTTCAGTTTTTGGATTCAAGTGTTAAGCTCATTGTTGGCGTTTTATTAAATTAGGCTTCTCAAATTCCTATTTTCCACATTTTGTATTCGAACTGTGAACATTTCAATATTCAATCAATAGACTATAATTAACATAAGCCTACTGTTACAAGATAAATAAAAATGTTTTGATATTGGCCTGTTACGTTTTAGACGACTGAAAATCTGGAGAAAAGGTGACTAATATTTTTTTCTTAAATGAAGCTGGTTTCATACTAATTTTAAAAGTTTCACAAGTAGCCTATAAGGAAATGTTTAATTGCCAACCTAATAGATTTCATCTTTCTTATCAAATGACGATAATTCAATGATCAACGCAGCGTAACAGTAATTTCAATTCATCTCACATACTCGGAGTTATTCGAATCTCAAATAAGTAGGGCCTAAATAACCATTATCAAGAAACTGAAGTCACGTCCAGACAATTAAATTGCAGTTAAGTTTCATGCGTAAAATGTCATCTGTTATTCCCTACATTAAAAATTACAAGAAGAATTTATGAGGGTATGAAAACAAAAATCCAATTTTGATCAGTCTATCTCAGGCCTAAAAGTAAAGTGCTTTTTTTCTTCTTTATTTTTTAAAGGATTTTAGGAGGCTGAGGCTTCCGACACGTGAATGTGGTAAGACTTAGGGATACCTAGTTTTTGTGAGTGAGGATTCATGAATTGTATTTATTACCACCAATCAAGTTCTTATTTTTATATTTATTTTAAACACTTCTATGCCTAAATATGGTCTTTTACATTCGCGAAAAATACGGAATTTTATGTTTGCAAAATTTTTGCATTTGGTGGGAAATGTTTCTTTTTTAGAACGTAATTTTATTTTTCGAGTTAAATCTCGAATTACAAAGACATTTTTAAAAGGACTTGATTGATATATTTTTAAAAAGTCGCATAGGCCTAAGTATAATAGGTATATCACATTCATAAAATAAATAGTCAATAATCCAAGTAAATATTGAATTTGCAGTGATTAAAACTAGAAACATTTTTTCCTTACTTTCAATTAAAATTAAATAATCTGACGTATAGATATGTTTATGTTAATTGATTTTTGCTGTAGTTTAGACCTGTTTGAATTTATGGCAGTTTCATATTTTATTTCAACATAAAAATAGCTGAATTTTCATGTCCAGTAATTATTTATATCCCTAATGCCCCCTCGATATAAGTAGGTCTAGGAGATTGTGTCAACTAATGTATCTACACTACAGGCAAGTGTTAATAGGTAACTGGTAAGAATTGGCAAATCTACAAATGAAAGGCCTAAAATCTATGGCGACTGGATATATTTGGTAGAAATATGCAATATTTTGCACCACATGAGCCGTAAATCTATTTGGTTTTAATGCAAAATAACACAAAAAATTTACGCTTTTTGTGTGAAATTACACCGAAAACAACCAAACTTTTGTACCAAAATTTAACACCTTTATTCACCGTAAAATAGAATTCCTAAGCACCGGTTGCCTTTAGACTCATGGAGTCTCATTTCAGTTAGAGGTTAAGTCAATCTTGGTTCAAATTATTATGTCTATTATGCCAATGGAAAATTTCAATGACCAGTAACCCTCCGTTCTTCCTCAACTAACTTTCATCATGCCAGCCGATGTGCTGTGTGTGGTCAATGATACATTATTTGATCCTCGCACGTTGTTATGCTTTCTTCCTAGCCGAAAATCACACTTATTTGTTCTATAACTCTCTAGAATAGATCATTAGACTTCTTTTTTCCCTGAGTTTTGCCTTCCTACCTCACAGGACCGCGACCCTTCCAGGGAGGAAGCTTTTATGGATCACATACATACTTTTTGGCCAGACAAGGACATAGACGGCCTCCCCGGATGAATGATCAGCCCAATGCCGTGGCCACCTCCGAGACAACACTAACAAATAGCTCGATACACACCAGGCACACACATTCATTCCGAACAAGGCGAGGATGGATGAAGGTGATAATGACGGCTAGATGATATCAGGGGACCACAAGGGCCTAAACATTCCCGACATTCGTTTCACAGGCGAGGAAAACCCATGGAAAAACATCCACCTAGGAAAATGGTCCCGGGCCTGCTGTATCCCCTACGCCACAGCAGTGAACTAGTTCATTAGACACCTGACAAAAATGTAATTTATCCCACATTTGACAAATTAAAGGTGCTTTAAGTTCTGAGCCCGCTCCTAATAATTTCGCTAATACAATAGTTTGTTCCTTCAGCCCATGTTACGTACGAAATCATAACAGGACTCCTAAATCAGTTCAACATTCATTTTAACGTGTTTGAAGGCAAACGAGCTTGCCAAACATTAAGGCTGCTTCTAATTCACCCAGGGGTTATGAGTTTACAAAATACCCTACTTCATATGCCGGGGGGAAAACCCGAGGAGGGCACGCTCAATACTGAACCGACTTTAATAAAAACGCAGTTTATGAGAGGACGTGGAAAATTCAAATCCAAAAGGCACTTCATACTCCTGCCTGCACTGGAACAAACAGTTAACCGCCTATTATTTGAGTGTCTACTGGTCGGACGCCGAACCCAGTTTAAGAATTTTACCTCTGGTTTTTAAAAACACAAATTCTAAAAATAATATTGCTTCGCACAGTTTCAGAAAATTTTCAGTGACATCTACAAGACTCTCTACAAATACCTAAGCGATAAAATATTTATTTTTCCGGCCACACTATAAACTAATACACTTATTAAATGCAACGTAACATTATCTTAATGACATCCACTAAATTCAGATATTTATTAAAACACTGATTATTATCGAACACTGAACGATCTTGAAACACTGAGAGTAGCAAATGAAACTGCGGAATACACAACCTGTATTTAAAATAAAATAAATTCTGTTCGTGTTAATTTTATATTAGCCTATACTAAACTGAATGCATTTCGAGCTGTAAAATATGTTAAAAGAAAATGACCATGAAAAATCTTCGATTTGACCGGACGCCATGAGCTGCCATCTGTTGCAGAAGACAAGAACTACGAAATCAGCTGATTGCGAAGGGCAGGCGTCTCCGTTTGTTTGAGTGAATCTAAAATCTCAAAACGTAAACATTTAATTATGGTCGAACAAAAACAATCCTACGCAACTTGCCTCCTATAATGGTAATTACGATACTCGTAAGCAAACTATTTAACTCGCTTTGCTCGTTTCATAAATATACTGTTATCGTAATAAATTCCATTACAGGTTCGTTGTATAATGTAATATAATAGTTTTTATTTGATTTCTATTATTATAATTCTAGCATGTTTTTGTTAAATGGAGCGGTAAAATATGGAAATTAGTAATAATAATAATAATAATAAGTAAATAAATAAAAACAATAAAATAATAAGAATAGTACTAACAATAATAATATTGTAACACTTTTGTTAAGCCTTCACAGACAATCTATACCGGTAAAGTAGTTATGAAAAAACTAATTTCATTTGAAGAAACAAAAGGAATAAACTTGCTGTTTCTGTTGTAATGGCAGATTTAAAAGCCCATATTGGAGTAGAGGGTGAAGTTTAGGGCGCCATAAATCATGTGTGGCAATTTTAGTGAAATAAGTGGTGTGAAAGCTATTGGATTCTGACAGGAAAGGAGATTTACAATTTTATTGTAGCTACCTGGAAGACCTAATGGAGTGTCGACACATGTCAGTCCGTAGTCCATTAAGGACACCTATTGTTGTCAACGCAGAGTATGGGCTATTATTTTCATACCGAACAACAATCGTTTAGCTAAAATCCCTATTTTTGTTCCAGACACATTACATCTAAATAAAGGTGCTTTTCCTGTTTGACCACGCAGTTATATGCTTGTTATTCGTCAATATGTTCGTGAATTTGGGCTTAAATGTATTTTACTATGGAATAGATATACAGTATTAACGAGTTAGTCTGGTCAGAATTCCTAATTTCCACATTGTATTTAATATTGTGAAAATGTCTCAATATGATTGTACTCTACTTAATGTTCGGACAATACCCACAATAAATTACACTAGCATAATAAGAATAATGAAGACTTCTATGTACTTTTTAAAAAAGGTTTTGCCTATATTGCGAAGAATTATGAACTTCTTCCAATTATGTATACTTCTCAAATATATGTGAAATTAAGCAGTTAATTGAATAAGGTTTATACAGACATCGTTTGTTTCTTTACAGGGAATAAGAACACAAAAGAACGTAACCTAAGTTTTGCAGTTACGAAAATCAGATGCAACTGCAAATGACAATGAAAACGTTTTTTTCAAAATAAAACAAAGTTGATGAAATATACTTCCTTCTCGAGGAAGCATAAGCTACCCTTTTTTATGTTTGTGTCTTGCGACCAATGTCTTTGCTACATCTAGGCAGGGAAAGACATGGTAAGGATGTAATTCATTGTTGCAAGCAAACTGACCGATGTGACCTTGAAGGTTACTATTAATGGTGTTCCCTACACGTGAAGGGCAAGAGTCAACCCTTCGTTCCGTCATTATAAACAACGCCATTCCATCGATTTCTGCCAATTCAAACCTCGCAAACTTCAATGCATTTAGTCGGCCTGGACGGAAGAAATGTAAGGCATTGGCGTTCTGTTCCTAAATTCGTGACCTGGTCCCTGTTTCATAGAACTTTTACGCTCATATTATTAGCAAATACATAGTAATATTAGTTATTGTTATTAGACTTCTATTTCATAATAATATTTTCCAATAATATTAGTTTTGAGTTCATAGCTCATAATTATTAGTAAATATTGCTAATGTTAGTAGTAAATTGTTTCATGGACTGCAGAACTAATACAATTTTCTGATAATATTAGGTGTTTTTCTATAAGTGTATTTGGACTAATAAGTTATTCTCAAACCCATGTAATTCATATTTCATTTTCTAAAATTTGTGGAAAATGAATCACTCTTGATTTAATTATCAATTTAGAAAAAGACTACATACGCTATCAAAGAAATTTTTGTCATAACAAGTTTTTAGGATTTAAGGTTAGATTTTAGTACATAAGCCTACTGCTATCTTGAATAAGTGCCTGGGAGATTTATTCATTTCTTAGAGCTAGTTATTATTCGTTACATTTATGGAGATATAGGCCTATGTAGGCCGTGCTACTTTGTAATAGTATTGACAAAAAGACTAAGGGCCTGTATTACCACCTGATGACAAATCCTCCAGATACGTGACTTCCAGATAGCTTAACTGGAAGATGCCGTGTAATACCACCGCTGAACTGCTACCGGCATGGACGCAGTAAAAATTTGTAAAATGGTCCTTACCTCGCTGAGCAGAGAGGTGTGTTTGTTGTAGTTCGGTAGTCCTCCGCTAGGTGCGGCAGCTCGGATTTGTATTTGTACAATTAAATTACATAACAACATATCGTTTTAAGTGCATTAATCTATTTGTTAAATTCTATTTCATTCATATGTGAGCATAAAATGACAATTTTATGTAAATTAAATCTTCCGGCATCAGTTCTAAAATGCAGGTGGAAAAAAATTTCGCCGAACTGCCATCTTGTTTCAACCAAGATTCCTAACTAGCAGTTGGAAGCTTGTCAGCCACTCCATCCTCCTGCTAGCTTATCTGGAAGCTGTCTTGCCAGACAGATTTTGTCAGGAGATCACAATACGCAATTCTTGGCCAACTTCCAGATAGGTTCTCTATCTGGCAGATAAATATGATATCAGCAGGTCGTCATACAGGGCCTAAGAAGGGGAAAAAACACAAACAACAATCCAGACATAACCTCCAAATCAATCAGCTGACTAATTATCTAATAATACAGGGGTGCCAACCCCCCCAAACGTCATGACTCACCCCCCAAAACTTCATTGCTCACCCCCAACCCAATTGGCTGTCGACAAGGGCGCCCTTATGATATTTTCTAATGGGGCAATTTTTTTTAATTAATTTATTTTTGTCGCTTTAACTTCTTGGGCCACTTTGTAACATTATATTAATAATATAATAAGTGCAACAATGACGTAGCCAGAAAATAATTGCGGGGAGGGTCGGAAGTGCCGGGGGGGGTTGGAATACCCCCCAAAAAGGGGGTCGGGGTCCATCCCCAGAAAATTTTTGAATATTGAACTAATGAAAATCACATTTTACGCTATTTTAGCACAGAAAAACTAGTTAGGAAATTTGTTTACCATACTCGAAGACATGCCAATGTAAATAAGAAATCATTACCTAAGTGGGGGGTCCACCCCCGGAGAATTTTTAAATACTGAACTACTGAAAATCACATTTTACGCTATTTTAGCACTCAAAAACTAGTTAGAAATGTGTTTACCTTGCTCTAAGACATGCCAATGTAAACAAGAAAATGTTACCTAAGTCGAATGTCCAGCCCCGGGAAATTTTTAAATATTGAACTAATCAAAATCACATTTCACGCTATTTTAGCACTGAAAAACTAGTGATGAAATTTGTTTACCATACTCTAAGACATGCCATTGTACATAAGAAATCATTACCTAAATGGGGGGTCCACCCCCGGAAAATTGTTAAATATTGAATTCATGAAAATCACATTTTACGCTATTTTAACACTAAAAACTAGTTAGAAAATTTGTTTACCATACTCTAAGACATGCCAATGTAAACAAGAGAATGTTACCTTAGTCGGGTGTCCACCCCCAGGAAATTTTTTAATGTTGAACTAATGAAAGTCACATTTTACGCTATTTTAGAACTGAAAAACTAGTAGCAAATTTGTTTACTATAGCCTACTCTAAGACATGGCAATTTAAACAAGAAATTGTTACCTAAGTTATAATACTTAGACTATTACTATTTATAAGAAAACTTAAATAACACATGGAACAGTGGACATAATAGGCCTACTCATTATGCTATGAAATGAAAATAACTGCTATATCATATTTGACACACCAACAAATCTTGTTTAATTAATTTTTTTAATACAAATATAGAATTTTAGGTTTTGACTTTTGGGGGTCCAAACCCCTTAAACCCCCCTTTCCTAATCCACTGTGGATTCTGCTTCCATTTTGTCGATTTGGTAAAACTTCTGCAATTCAAATAATTGTCTTAAAAGAAAATAATTATTAATAATTATTAATATACATTTTTTTTCCTTGCGCCCCCTCCCCCCGCCCCCGGGAATGGGCGCCCATGACTGTTGAAATTCTTCATCTTTATCTTTATAAAGAATTAGAAGAGACCTTTTGAAGTGATAGAACTTGACCGTTTTTATTTTTAACACATAAAACTCTAATTTTGCAACAATTTTCAACCCCCCCCCCCCCAGAAAATTCATAAAACGATAATATTTTGCCCCCCCAGAAATTTCAATGACGCAGTCTGCGTCTTAACCCCCCCCCTGTGGGCACCCCTGAATAATATTAGTGAAGAGATTTTATGAATATTGTTCATATCTCTATGAAACAAGATTTTGATAACTAATGAATAATATTATGAGTTCTAATATTATTAACTAATATTATTAGCAAGTTCTATGAAACAGGGCCCAGCTATTGAGTTCGGATCGTGTTCAGTTCGAACTGACTCCGCATACAAACAAACTGGAATCAGGGCGGGTTTTCTCGAGGTGCTCGTATCTCCTGCCATATGACTCCAAGACGACGATACAATCCAATAAGATAACTTATAATGAAATCTCCCAGAATGGAGAGACTAAAGTTATTGAAATGCATTTCTCTTAGCGCAGATGCAAAGATAAATTTGCGCGGAGCAGGCACGTGTTTGTTATTGCACCATCACGTGAAGAAAATGTTCCTGCTATAAATCAAGTGTACCTTTGTATGACTAGTACTTCTCCTGTCATGATTTTTCATTATTGCGGTGCACTTTTCTCAAAACGGGTTTGAAATATAAACTATAAACTCGAATCTTCTAGAAGTTCCTATTTGAACTTTATTTATAGGAATAGGAAACAGTTTTCTAAAGCAAAATATGTTTGCCAAAGATACGACTTTTTAAAATAAAAGTTATTTAGTTTCGTCGAAGTCTGTGGTGCAGAGTTAGTGTGACAGCCTCTGGATTCGAAGGTCTGTTTTTCAAACTCGTCTGAGATACATTGATTTTTCCGGACAGACAAATGTTGGGTTGGAAGTCCTCCGGAAGTGACTATAAGCCGTGGGTCCCTTTTCTAGATTTGCAGCCCGTTAAAGAGTTTCAAACCTAAATTGTTGATTCTGGACTAAATTCCAAGGTCTTTTGAGTCCAAATAATACCTTAATTTCCCTTCAAGTTGTTGATGTGGTAGGCTTAACGCCTGATATTCTCTCCTCCATAGGAAAATAACCGTAACTAAATTAGCCTTCGGTATATGAAACCTCCACTAGGACGCTCTATGCTCCCTTCATGAAGTGGTGAAAATTCGATTCCATTCGATCATTAGGGTTTAGGAGAAATTTGTAGGCCTACCAAAAATTGTAAGAATGACAAGCGCTGCAAAAAAGGGAAATGGAGTTTGCGACTGAATTCTTACCGCGTTCACATATTTAGTAGCCTATGAGAAATCAGTTTTGAAAGATTTTTCCCTTGACGTTAAATATTAGCTTTGAAATCTTATGCTGATGTATTGATGTATTGTCCTAGAAACATATCTTTAGGCTACATTTTATTATAATTTTATATTTTAGTTTGTAAGATTCTTAATCTTTTTTTTATGTTCAAGTTAGTTACATATTAACAATTTCATTAAATAGTTTCAGTTAGATACTAACCATCGTAGTTCATCTTCTAAGGACCATGACAAAGAACTTTACAAAATTTTAATGAAATTAGAAAAACGGGCCTGGAGATACTTTGTTTCTCATATTGAAAAATGAAACTTTCGGATAAAGTTATAAAATTCATTTGTTTTTATTTGTCTATCACTCACTTAAAATCATCCTCCAGAAATTAATAGTAACGTGTGGAATTTTTATCTAAAGATTTAGAATTATGTAGAGAAAAGCATATGTGACCCTGGCAGGGAAATCCAACCATAAACCGGAAAAATAAATTTTCTGATTTGAATGGATTCAACAAGCATTCCAAATCTTAAAGTTACTTCTAGCTAAAACATTAATATTTAAGACTTTATTTTCCAAAAAGTGTAATTTATAGCAGTTTATCTCCAATGATACGGAACTTTTTCATGCTCTAAACTTCAGTTTCGCAATAGGCCTACTGTGCTACCATTCTCAAAGTCTGTCACACACTAAGAGAATGTCCTACTCCTACATAGGCTACAAAGTGTTTCTGCTGCCCGAATTTAATGTTTCTGCCACGACAAGCAACAAAGGCAACTTTAGGGTTCGTGTTCTCTCTTCAGACTGAAAATACTATGTTAGTAGGCCTATTGTTGTCTTTATGTTTGATGTGATCAAAGAACGTTGTTCAAGAATGATGCCAATATGTTATAAAAATCTAAAAATAGACATCTTACTACACCCTGACAGTTGTTTTCTACTGTAGTTGGGTTTCCCTGGCACGGTCCTATGCTATAATTTGAAACGATAAAAAATCTTCCATTTTTGTAGTGTTTAGGTCGCTTAAAACTGCGCATCAGAGTAGCCTGATCTAGAAATTTTAAGTGAACACGTGATTGCTTAGGATTTGGAAGTGGACACGTGATTAATAATCTAGAAATTGGAAGTGAACACATTATACAATCTTCCCCCAGTCAAGGAAAACATGACGACAGATATTTGGTGACTGGAGACACAGACCTACGTCCAAAAATTGCGTTTGCTCTCGTGAGTATCTGCATGGCTATTACGAGAATTGGTAGCATGTTGGATTGTTGGTTCATTATGGAGGTAATAATAGTTTTTATTGTCGATCCGACCTCTTTTCACAGGTTCCACTTCACCGCTCGTGGAACCTGCACATAATCACGCACAAATGAGATGAAGCTGGGAGGGAGGGTTTTCTACGTAGCATCGTCTGGATTAAGACAGTAGAAACACACACACGTTTGAAGTGTAAAAATATTGGGCATCGAATTCCTTCCACGTAAGGCTATAGTTTTGTATCTGCAATGGTTTCCAACTAATCGTGGGAGTTCTCGAATAAAAAAATCGGAATTATTCGATTCTTAAAGTTTTCGAGTTACCAAGAATCGTATCAAAAGTATTCGAATGATTTAATGCATATGAAGCGAGAAGTGGGCACGAGTCGTATCACTTCGGTTAACTTCGTTAACGCGGTGTAAGTTTTGCAGGCACAGCTACCATGCGCACAGGGCAGTTCGTTGTTGCCAGACTGCCAATTCTTAACAGAAAAACGCAGGGCAGATGAGACAGCTCTGCAAACGCTAGTAGTACAATGCCGTTAACACAATATCTGACAGTACTGCGTGAAACTAACTCCTATTGGTTTGTGGTTTGTAGTGCGGGAATGCCACGCCCATTGCGGAAACCATTAGTAGTAGATCTTGTAACTTGACTTAATTGCTGAGCTGAACATCAAAAAAAATATCAATTTTTGAAGTCTATAATTTACAAATGTGTTAAACATGTCGCACACCCACTAGAAGAGTGGTACATCTTCAAATATCTCACTTTTGGGAAATGGAGATTGAAGTTTCGTCAAATTTCAAAGCATGCTGGTGAAAACAGGGAATACTTTTTTGTAATATTTTTATAGCATATAGTTTGGTCATAACACTTTATCCCTTTTTTTGAAAGAAAGGGCTTTTTAAGTGGATATTTTACTATAATTTCACAAGATGTAACTATATTCGAGAATGGCTCTAGTCGCATTGCCGTGAGATGTAACGTTAATATTAAAATTATAATATTAATTTTAAAATATTTTTTTTCGTTTATACTAAAGAAAATATTTGTTTTGTTATGGTTGATACAAATTAATTAAGTCAGCAGTAATATAAATTGAACATTTACTTGTATTCTCAAAATTAAGAATATATTACAATTATTTATCATTATCATGAAAACCAGAGTTTTTTACTTATGTAAAATAGAGTTGTAATAGATTTTTAAAAAGAAAAGAAATACTGCCACATATCACAGCCGCAGTCCCTACGTTATTCATTTTAAAATGCTTTCCTTCATAACTGAATACAAACTGCATGTTCATAGACAACAGCAAGGGACTTTTAGATTAAATAATAAAAAAAAATGAAAATAACAAAACGAACACTGAATCAGGAACTATTTTGTAAGTACATTGGAAAGAGGCATAGAAACTGTAATAAGCCCGTGGAAGGGTTTTGCAGGTCAAAAGAGTAATCAAACTTTGTTTCTTTCGAGCAGAAATACTAGGCGAGGAATTGTAAATTGCCCTTCCTTCCAAGTTTGGAGGGCCTCCATTTCATCGGAAACACTCACAGACACTGGAAGATTCTTCTGGGTGGTGCGCATCATTTCATCCTTTTGCTTGTGGTGATAAATAAACATTTCCTCGAAAGTATTTGATTTAAGAAATGTCTTAAATAAAATTTCATGGGATTGTATTTCCAAGTTCGAAAGTTTGAAATTGATTGGCTGGAATTTACAGTTGACATTAATTTTTTCCTACTTTTTCAGACAAATCTTTGAAATTTATGAAGTCCTTGTGGCCGTATTCAACAACTTTGAAGTAGGGGTTTGTCTTTTTTTGCAGTTCTAATTATTTGGTAATATTGTGAAGGAACGTAAATTGTCCAGCTTAACGAACCCTCCTGTTTTCTTTCTCTATTAAAGAGTGTACTGCATCATCCTCATTTTGTGTGTGACCTTTGATGAGATATTTTTTGATGATGCTGTTCATGTTTGTTAGCATAGAAAAAGAATGCATGCACATCATAAATAAGAATTTATTCTTCTGCTGACCCCCACAGCTGTCTGAATAAAATATAAAATCAACTGGATTAGAAGGTTTTTTTTTCGGAATCAGCCTGTACTTGAATACGCAAATCGAAATTTCTGTTGATCCCCTGTTGCTTTCTCTATCGTGCCAAACTTTGCAGAGAGTTTCTTCATATTTCAAATTATAAATGGTAAAATCAAAGGTGGACAGCTTAGAGTTGTATTAAAATGTAACGCTACTAATCATCATATTACATCGGAAATCAATGTACTCAAAACCGAAGACCGTTATATCTCAAGATGCAACACTATTAACTGTCTCGCCACCTTGGAAGCCAGCACCGAACTGAGTTGTTCCGAAATGTAACCCTAGTCGCCCATTCGTAGGTCCGCAACTACAAAACCGAAAAGCGTTACAAACGCTACCAAGTGGCTATTTGAAGAGCTAAAGTTACAACTCTTATCGAGATTCTAGAACACATATTTGTGCATCTGGGTATGGTATTATCTCGAAATGGATATTTTCAGAGATGTAACACTCTTCTAGTGGGGGTGCGATGTGTTAATAGATATTCTTGGATACATAAATATGTAGGTAGGCCTATATTAAAACATTGTGATTAGCCTATATGTACTTAATTTTTCTTAGTGCAGCTATATTTAACCCATGTCACTTAGCCACTAATTATAAAAACATAATATTAACAAATTAGTTAAAATTGTAGTTTAATATCAACTGGTCATAAAAAGCAAAGATAATTATTAAAGTAATAAATAAGTTAAATTAAAATTATAGTCGAACATCAATTAGCCATAAGAAGTAAAATCAATAGTATTATTTACATGTAAAGTTAGAACCGTCAGTTGTAAGTTACTATGAAATGGTCGAAATTGTAGTCTCTTAACTCTTGGAATACTATACAATATAATTTCTAAAGCTTAACCTGCTTTTTAGTGTTAAGAGAGTTCATGTATTCAGAAGCACTTTCTTCGTTTCTAGCAGTAGATTCCGTAAGGTTAATTTAGTTTTTATCCAGCTTATTCTCAATGTAGGTTTACGTCTTGAAGGGGAGGGGATTTCTCGCTTATTTACACACTTCGTGGAATCCAACAAATTTCGCTATATTTAGTGGATGGCCTACAGTTTGCTTAATGGTAATTTCAGCATACATGAATTTAAATTTAGCTAAGGAGAACTGTTCTGTAAATTTTCGCGCTTGTCAATGTTACCTAATAATACGGTCCCTAGTAATAATACATATGACGTCACAGGGCACAGCTAAGGGAACACGTGTTTTGGGCTGCGTCTGGATTTGCATTATCGTATGCAGCATCGCAAAAAAAGAAGAGATGAGTTGTATGAGATGATGACGCGGGTACTCCACCCCACGCAAATGTACCTCATAAAGATCATGAGAGAAGGCCTACGAGATATCTGCTGACCCTGATAAGGCCCAAGAAGCAAAGCTATTGGATTAACATCTAATGAACCCGGATCTGTACTTGCTAACGTTCTCGTGCCGATTCAGTATTTCCCTGTGGCCTATTTATCAAGTAGTATTCCATTTAAAATAAAATAATACTTGCTTGAGCCCTAGCCCGGGCAGTTGTTCGTGTCATAAGTCAGTTGAATACAGTGCTGCCTACGTTATAACGACCATTTTCCCTAGACTGCTACTCACACCATTTCAATCGTCTCTAGAAACCTGTGTTTCAGTGAACGACGACTCTATTTTTTTTAAATTTATTTACTATTATAGGCCTACTGTCTTTAGGCACAAATACAGTTTACAAATATAACATGAACAAGAAAAATTACAACATATTGACATTCAATTTTCAGTTTAAGAAGTAATTTCTGATTAATTATTTGTAGGCCTATGTTTGAAACCTCTGTTTGTTGTAGTTTTTTTTATTTCATCAAGTTACATTTTATAACCAGGGAAGGCATTTAATGATCATAAAATAGTGAAAAATGCAAAGTAAAAAATGCATATATGACCTAAAAATAGTTAAAAAATGACACAAAATTGGAAAAAAAATTGCCAGTAAATCTACCATTATTACTTATAATTAGTTTTTTAAGTAATAAATTGCAAAAGCAATTTAATGGATGACAGTGCGTTGTACATGTATTTACAGTACTAAACACACTTTGTTACTAAAGAAGTAAGTAAATTTATACCACTTGGTTACCCTTAGCGAAAAAGAAATTATTTCTGACATGCCCATCAAATTGCCCCTAGCAAATATGTGCCATATAAAACGAAAGAAATAAATTCTTTATTGCTGGAAGACAAACTGCGTTTACAATAAACCTGAATTAAAATGAAGTATGGAAACTTAGTGGAGATTTTCAAATAAAAACGATTGTCTGATGTCTGAAAGTAACTCTTTGTAGGCTATATGGAAAAGTTCCTCTCTATCTCCACTGAAAAATTGCCGAAAATGACATATCTCTCGAAAATAACGAAGAATGCAAAATGAAACCAAAAAGGCAAAATAATGGTTCTTATTTAATCAATTAATTCAAGATACACATTTATATATAGTCGAGCTATCTTTAAACCTTCATATAAAAAATATGCAAAATCATCAAATGCCTTGCCCTAGTTATAAAATAGGGTCTTAAATTAAACGAACGCGTCATCGCAGAAAGGTACCTAAGTCACCAAAAATACTGTCTAACTCAATAACTGAGGCATATACAGTAACATAAATAATACTGATTAATCTTCTGATAATAAGAAATAAATGTTGTATAGACAAGTGCTCATAAATGAAATGATTAGCTTATACAGATATTCAAATTCGGCTGACTTAGGTACCTTTCTGAAACGAAAATGCTAGATGCCATTGCCAAACGAAATTATTTTCACAGACTAATTTAATTACCTGAACAACATTATTATTATTATTATTATTATTATTATTATTATTATTATTATTATTATTATTATTAACTATACGCACTAATAGTGTAGCATCACAGGGAGTAAACATCATTTCATAATATTATTTCACTTTGTAATTCGTGTTAAATCAAAACTATAGATATGTTAGCTTTGCATTTTAAGTTTCACCATGTGGCGAGGGTAAAAATCTGTTCATAAAACTTCATGTTTTTCTCAGGGATACATCGTGCAACTTTCCGAACATCATCTTAATCAGTTTTATTGGAATTTTATCATCTGGATGTAATGCTTGGGTAGGAAATGTGTGTGGAACTCTTCCTGATATGTCTGAGCTCAAAGGTGTTTTCTACCATTCCATTAACCCAGATGTTTGTTACAACACACCCTTTCTTTCTGGACGAACACTCGAATGCACTATAATTAACACTTTATATTTTCTTTCAAATACAGGGTGGAAGGGGTATAAATGCGCAGATTCAAAGTGCTTGGGAAAAAAACATAGAATCCGTATAAATGCGCAGATTCAAAGTGTTTGGCAAAAAAACATAGAATCAGAGTGGTAGAGAAGGTCTTATGGCCTTAAATTCGCCAGGATAAATAAATAAATGAAATCAGGTAAACTGATATAACATTCCAAAACCTTGTTCGATTAGAGAAATAACTTTGTCTATGTCCTTTATTCACTTCAAACGACTATATGCAGGCTATAATATAGAAGACAAGATTCACAAGGCAATTTCATCAACCGTTCACTTAATGTGTGTCTTAATACCCCAAGCTCGAACTCACCCAAGGGCTTGTCTAGACATTCGTTATGACGGACGCCAAACAGCCACTCAAATGAATCTCCACCCCCTTTCACCACTCAACTAGGCCTGCGCGTTGTTCATAGGCTATAGTGTATGTGGTCGGACTTGAACTCAGAACGATAAGAGACTGCTTCACCTAGGGCTGGTGAGGAACACAAATGAAAGGAGATTCAATGCCAACTTTAAATAAAGAAAAACACTAGAAGAAACCAGCATCATCTGAAAGTTTCCATGCACTGGAGTGTACATAAATAGACCTACAGTAACAGTACACAACCGCCGATTAAATAATTAATCATAACAAACTCGTCCCTAGTCAAGAAATTTCTCTTAATGATAAATGATCGTCGCTAAAGGAACATACGCACATTTCTGACAGTAATAGGCCTATTCAGGGCTAGGATTTCTATGTAAATACATATTTGTTTTTACATTAATTAAAGTTAAAATTTCGTTCCATGTTTACGAATTGGGATATTTGAAGTGGTTTAAGACACATTTGATCTTCCAACTTTGTACATATTTCAGGGTGTGGTACATATTTTTACATATTTTGGAAAAAGTCCCACATTTTTAAACAATTGAACGTTTCATTTTAAACATGCTCCATATTTTATGAGTTTGAAGTTATTCTTGTCAGACAATCGATTAAATTTTATTTTACTGCCATGTGCATTTCAAAGTCGGATTCTTGAATTTCTTTGAATTTCCATGCTTGAGAAAGGGTCGAGGAGTGATTTCCTAGATCTATGAATCAATTTATTTTTCTAAGTATTTTTGTATACATGAGGGTTACATTATCAGGGCATATCAATTGCTTTACAGGGAGGATGCAGGGTAAGTAAGGGTGTTCAATTAAGGAAAATAATACATGAACCGACTAGGAGCGCTCTCCGTTGAGAACTCAGCCATATTAGCCATATACTACAATAGTTATATTTCCCGGAACTGTCAGGCTGCAAAGCCATCTTTGGGTTTACTAAGATATAAGCATTTTTTTCCTTGCAATAAATTGTCTTATTTAAAAAATTCATAAAAAATCGTTAAAACAAAGAGAGATGTGAAGGGGAAGTTTATTTCAATTATTTAATACTCTACAACTTTTTAATCTTCCAATTTGCAGCGTATGTAAGACTATTACAGTATAGATTTAAATGCAAATCTAATATTAAGAGAGAACAGCTTAGTAGTGGCGAGGAGTAGCAAAGTCAGCATTAATGATTAGATCAGTATTACATTACAGAACTAGATATACCATAAACATATTTAAATCACCAAGCCTGCAAATTGCAATATAATGTAGGATATTTGTCTGTATAGAGTATCTCACTTGGCGATAAACTTCTTGTAACGCGAAGGAGATAAATTATTTGATATGTCTACAAGAATAAATTACAATTTATTTTTTTTAGAAAACGTTGAAAACATTCTAGATCTAGATTTAGCTCCTGAAGACGTTGAAACGTTCAAAATGGTCTCTACAGTTTTTGTGATGTTCAGCGGAGTTCTAGTGTGTACAAAGCAATTTTCAAGACAATAGACGCAGCTTCAGTTTTGAAAATTTAACGCACTGTTTCGCAAATAGGCAGATCTCGCTAAAAGAATAAGATGTGCCCTCCAAATTGTAACAACAGCTAAAAAAAATCACAGTTTTATTTGTTTTGTGACTTTCGTTTAATTTGTTGTGTGGCATGTATTTTCTTCTTTTCTGTAACTTTCATGTTTAAGCAATAAATCTTTAATTTTACTCCTTTGATAACTATACAAGTTTGATAGGCATAACATACATGTGTTCTATGCGTTATTTTGTTCTACTCAAAAACATTAGTTCATTTTTTATCCATATTTTGATGATTTTTAGTCCACATATATGTACATATTTAGCCATTTTTATTTCATATACATGTGTAAATCCTAGCCCTGGTAGCCTAAGCCTTATAATAATAATAATAGTAACTTTTATGTTTTAATGATTTCTGTGCAAAACACCATCACCGGATTTTTACATCAGACGGCAAACATGTTTCCAGGCTGCCATTAAAATTTAATTTTGACACGCAGATTACAACTACTTACATTTTATGTCTACACAGCAAGGGTCATGATATCATCGCAATAACAAAACTTAGAGGTAACTGGGGTTTTTGTCTCGTCTATGAAATTGTATACGGACTGGTTTACTTGGTGGAGAAATATAAATTCTCCGAAAAAATGACTTAAAGCTTTTAGGAAACTATCATTCTTGTGAAATCTGTATTTTATTAACGTCTATACACAAACACATTGGTACGTCACAGTATATGATACGGAATGTACAATATAATATGATCATATGTAAGATTTGTGTTATAATACAGAATTATACTACTATATTCTATATTAAATCTTTCCTCAAATTTTTGCCATAATAAATGGATCCACAGCAGTTCAATGTGGGAGGGGGTTAACATAGATTAGACCAGTTCGTATGGGGTAGTACATAAATATTATTATCTCCCAAGATATTAAAGCAATTCCAATGAATTTTAGCTATTTATCGACAAGTAAAAACTGCACTTACGTGTGTAGTTTTGTAATGGAATTAATTATATTTTTTACATGGTAGTCATTTTGATTTTAAATGAAAATCACGCATAATAATTAAAGAAAATTTTCTTTTCCTCAGAACATAAATCAGTGATAGTTATAAAACTTTGACAGTTTGAAGTCATGGTTATAGCAAATGAAATGTACTAAAATATTTAGAACATAGCCTAGTAGCCTATTTATTTGCAAGGGGAAAAACTTTAGACTTTTCAAAGTTAAAAATATTTTGCTACATTTTATTTTTCTATGAGAAAACCAATGATTAGGGACTTTTTTTTTTTTGTAACAGCGAAAAGCGCGAAATTTTACAAAACACCCATTCTCAGCTATATTTAGCTTTGTACATGGGTAAATACCAATATTAGGCAAATTTGAATCCATAAAATATCGCGAAATTTGTTTGATTGTGCGAAAAGTCTAAATATGGCGAAATACACCTTTTCCATACGTAAATTAAAAAATGTGTAAACAAATTTGATTTAAAATCATAATAGGTTTTTTGTTTTAGTGTGACTTTCTTCCTAAATTTCTTATAGCATGCTTATTTTTCTGATATTTCTATGGCTGCCGAGAAGTTATCGATATTGTGATTAATTGCGGCAAAGACTAGGGAAAGTATCCTATCCTTTTAGGTGATCACAATACACTCTTTTCTTTTGTTTCTTTGGCTAGTGTGGGATGCCTGTGCTAGATTGCGGCAAAGAGTGTAAATTCAACAGATTTTATCCACAGATTTTATTCACGGTAGTTGGCACTTTTGTTTGCAGATGGCTATCTTACTAACAGGAATAATAAATGCTTCTTCACTATTTTTCTTTTATTTCGCATATTTTTAGCAAAAACTGAGTTTATATAAGCTTATGAATGAATTATATAGATTCTAAAGAACATTACAACCTCAAATAGCCTATGTCCATTTTGTGGTTCTAAAAAAGAACACAGCGTGCAGAGTTCCTTAGCATCTCCATATATGCACTACAAATGTATAATTTTTTATTTCGCGAAATATCCACAAAAGAATAGGAAGTTAACACCGAAGTCAGTCATTTTATTTTACCAAAAAATACAGTCCCTAGACAATAATGCAGATGCAAAATTTTTAAGTTCAGATGTTAACTATGTTATTCAACAGTATTTACACAGAAAAATCCATGTAAATTTGAATAGTTTTGTTGTTGTTAGAAAATGAACATTTTATAGATGAAGATGTAGTTGTGAGAAAACGCCATTTACTAGCAACATGTATTTTCTGCTGAAGGGCTTTTAAATGTCACTCCCAATATTTATAACTACTTTATAAATTACTACAAATGTCCTTAACTCCGGTAATAATAGACATTCATATAAACAACTTTCATTGTGAGGGTTACTTATATTCTTTTTGTTTGTTTTAAGGAATTTCTAATAAGAAAATATTTTTTTCAACCCAACCTTATGTTGAATGACGTTGGAAAAACAAGCTTTATCTTACTTTAGTTGAGTTTATCATGCCATGCGTGCTACAACAGGTGAATAAATTATTTATATTTTTCTTCAAGAACTATGACTGAACTAAGCACGACACGTGTATAGAAGTATTCCCAGGCCATTTCCTCATGAGTCACACAATATAGCGATTTGCATGATTTATTAGATGTCAATATGTGTGAAATAATCGCACGGTGTATTTAGTCACATAGATTAATTATTCTTGTCCTTCCACACGGGTGCATTGTTTAATTAAAGAGCTGTATTGCAGCTTTGCCAATTACCCGTACAACCAACCTTCATGTAGTCTATGGCTCCAGCAGTTCAAAACCATTCAGTTGTCGCTCAAAGCCTACAATTATCCTCTTCTAACAATAACAAACGTAAATAGTGTAGATGCTTTAAAGAGTCTTAAAATATATTTTCTCTTCTTATCGTCTAGGCCATTAACCCTTTCAGAGCTAAATTTATATAGGTCTATCACCAAGTAAAAGCACCGGCAGGTTCTAAGTTTGAAAGCAATGAGAAACATTTCAGTAGAAAAGCCAGTTTCTAACTTGTAAAAGAAATTCTGACTTGAGGATAAAAACCCTTACATTTTATATAAAGCAATACTCTGTTGTTTTTATTTCTATGCTTTCATAAAAAATTTAAGGTGGTGAATTTATACGTCAGTAGCAGTGGAAAGGCATGGTCGCTTACTCTTCGGACCCGTGGCGTAATTTTTGGTGGCCCGCAAACAAATACTAATTTATCTACAACGTTGATTAAGTTTTGACTGCCTGCAAATAAACATAGCATCACTTTTTGGCAGCACATGTGAACAGCTTTTCTCCAGGATGAATATCCTGAAGTCAAAACTGAGGAAAAGACTTTCCTACGCTCACCTAGAGAACTGCCTTCGAATGTCTTCTTCCAACATTAAAACCGGTATTGACAATTCAGTGACAAAAAAACAGTATGAGGTCTCGCATTAAATTCAAGAATGTTACGTTGCTTTGTGTTATTCATTAACATTGCAAAGTGGAAGACAAAATATAAAACACACACATGTATAGACCTAATGATAAGTAATCTCTACAGTTATTGTAATAGATTTATGATATATTTGTGTTGCGTAAATAACATGCGGCCCTCTAGTCTTCACGTCTTTCACCAAAAAGAAAATGGTCCTTTAGTTTAAAAAAAAAAAAGGGGCTGAAGACCACTGGTCTACAGCGATGGATTACAACTTGGCCCGCGAACTCAGTATTTTTATTATTATATCATCATTAATAAGCACTCAGTTTTAGTGAAGTAAATTTCAAGTGGCCTATCTAATTTAAATTCGTAATTCTATTGTTTTATGGTCTGACTTTTAAAATTCAGAACAAGTTAAAGTACACAACTCTGAATGATTTTAAGAAGGTCTCAAAAGAAGTAATGTTTAATATAAATTTTGCTTTACCTGCAGCTTATTATTTAGAGTAATATATTCTTTAGGCCTATAACATGAAATCTTATCAGTTATCGTACACGTACCTTGCCTGCCTACCTCATCGGAGACGGACACATCAGAATCGAAGGAATGACTGACTTGGTTGTCACAATACATAATAGTTTATAGTTGTGAACATAAAATCCCCCATCCCCACCCCTTCCAGCATCATCCAATCCAGTGTCATTTCCGAAGTCCATCCTCCATCCTGCTAATTGTAATATTCTCTAAGAGAAGTCTTGCAATCTCAGATGTAACATTAATAAGAGGAACTACCAGATCACTAACCCTGTTATCTCTCCGTGGCCATAAAACATTTTTCCTTACCCACGGTTAAAACAACCTACAAAGGTTGGGCCTGCGTAAAGGAAGTTAACAACTAGGCGTGAAATACTGGAAATTTTGTCCTGGGCCCTGTTTCATAGAACTTGCTAACAATATTAGTTAGAACTCGTAATATTATTTATTAATTAACAAAATCTTGTTTCATAGAGATATGAACACTACTCATAAAATCTCTACACTAATATTATTAGTTAATTAGTCAGCTGATTGATTTGGAGGTTATGTCTGGATTGTTGTTTGTGTTTTTTCCCTTCTTAGTATTTCTGTCAATACTATTTCAAAGCAGCACGACCTACATATATCTTCATAAATGTAACAAATAATAACTATCTCTAAGAAAATAATAAATCTGCCAGGCACTTACCGTATTCAAGATAGCAGTAGGCTTATGTACTAAAATCTAACCTCAAATCCTAAAAACTTGTTATGACAAGATTTCCTTTGATAGCGTATATAAGCTTTTTTTTCTAAATTGATAATTAAATCAGAGTGATTCATTTTCCACAAATTTAAAATCACGAAATCTGAATTACATGGGTTTGAGAATAAGTTATGGGTCCAAAAACACTTATAGAAAAACACCTAATATTATCAGTAAATTTTATTAGTTCTGCAGTCTATGAAACAGTTTACTAATAATATTAGCAATATTTACTAATATTATTAGAAAGTATTCTTATGAAACAAGACTAATAATAATAACTAATATTATTATGTATTTGCTAACAATATGAGTGTAAAAGTACTATGAAACAAGGCCCAGGGTCGCATATTTAGAATGTTAAATCTGCCACGAAACGGAAACGCCTTCCTAGTGAAGAAAAGCATGCATGATACGTTATCTTGAAGGACCCAGCTATTGTAATATCGGCTTCAGTAGTAATTAACCCAGTGCAACGGGATATTCACTCTCGTCTAGGGCTCTACGAGTAATCGTGAAGAGGAGTATTGTCAGATACCTCGTAATTCTGCCGTGCAGAGTGGATAGGACTAGATGTGAACAGCATTCTTACTTCAAAATAACTTAGTCACTATCTAAAGGAAAATTCCAGAGAATACCACAAGGAGCTGATGGAAGCTTTGGGAACTAATGCCCATCCGTACCAAATTTTAAAGTTTCATGGAGTCGGTATGTCTGTTTTCATGCTTCCAACTACCGCAATAGGCCTACATTAGAGTGGCATGATGCATTTGCCGTGTGTGTGTATGTTTCCTTTATGTTATTTTACCTGAATTATACATACATTTGTATAGTGTATTTAAAAAATTTTAAAGGGTCCCACATTTTTAAAAGAAAAAATAGTTGCAACGACTTATATCCCACTCTCGTATAATTACGAGGGTTGGAAGTTTAATAGTGGAAACACATCTATAAAACCAAGGTGAATTACAGGAAGTCCAAATCGCTTTTGCTGGACGTTGGTTGGATATCCAGCATACTTCAGAGCAAAAAGGGACCTTGTATTACTACGAATGCCTTCACAGTAACCAGAAGAAACTAAAATTAATTTTGGACCTGCCAGAAAGTCAATGATTAAAAATAATTCAATACCTTAAAATTATTATTGATTCACAATAATATGCAATAATACAATGAACTGTTTAAAGATTGGTTAAAAAAAATGTTACTCATTGTGATGAATGATTGAGTGTAACACACGATTGAACCTCCGCCGGAAGGAAGTGTAGAACAAGTGATAGGCTTTGATCCATCTTGCTCCATTATGTTACTGCAATCAACAATAATTTTAAAGTATTGAACTATTTTTCGTCACTGGCTTTCTGTCAGGTCCAAAATTAATTTTAAACTCTGCACGGTGACAAACGAAGAGGTTCTGAGTAGAGTGGGTGAGAAGAAGTCAATCATACACACAATTCGTCAGAGGAAAGCAAACTGGGTTGGGCACATTCTCAGAAGGATCTGCTTATTACATGATGTCGTAGAAGGAAGATTGGAGGGTACAACTAGACTTGGAAGAAGAAGAATTCAGCTGTTGGACGATTTAAGGGAAAAGCGGAAATATTGGATGCTGAAGGAGGAAGCAGAGGATAGACAGTTTTGGAAAACAAAATTCGCGTACAAAGTTTGAAAACCTGCCGGAGGGCAGAATACTTACTACTACTACTACTTTAAGCTCTGCTTTAAGCTCTGCTTCTTCGGGTGGTGTATCAACTTTTTTAATGTATATTTTTCGTGTAATTTGGAACAATAAATTGTAATTGTAATAATAATAAACTGGTTGATAGAGCCAGCTCAATTTCTTCTGGTTACTGTGAAGGAATTTGTAGTGATAGAAGTATGCTGGATAACCAACCAATATCCAACGAAAGCGATTTGAACTTCCTGTAATTTACCTTGATTTTATAGAAGTTTTCCCACTATTAAACTTCAAACCCTCGTACAATTGAAGTTTTAGACAGTTCTGATGCTTAATTTGTCTTTTGACAAGTCAATCCTGCTATAGTCCACCGATATGTTACTTCTACTAATTCTACTCCACATATCTTCCACTCGCTCAACTACATCACCACCTCACCGATTTGTGTTTCAAATTCTGCTCCACCTAACCGTATTAATTATTCAAGTGCACTGTTCCAACCGCTTCTCTGTCTACTAACGAGAATTAAAGAGCTTAATTTGAAATTAACTTTTCTCCGTGACTTCACAAAACAGCAGTTTTAAGATGAAAACTTGATTTTTGGCAGATACCTGTTCTTATTCTACGAAAATCTCGAGGTGTAAGTGAAAAAATTATAGAATTCATGGGACAGGTAGATTTGAGATCACACGACTGGGATTGAATTCATTTTGATTTTAAGAAACCTCTCTTAAACATTTTCACTGTTTTAAAATAAATAATTCAACATACTCTCGATCATCCTGTTTTCGGGTTAACTGTGGCCTATTTTTATTTTTTTTTATTTATTTAGAGTATTTATTTTGTTACGGTTGAGAACCGATATCAGTTTGTATCTCTAATTTGAGGATCCTAGTTTTATTGCATTTCGAGTGTTATGACTTTTTTTACCCACACACTTCCGTTACTTTGAAGTCCTAAGTGATGCGAAAATACTGGACATCACTCAAGGAGGCGGAAGCTACCTGCTGTTAAAGGGGTTGGGAGTGGAAATGGAGAAAAATGAATCTACCAACACTGTGGTCATGGATAGGCATTGAATGCTGTGGAATATATCCTTTTGTACCTATTTAGAACAGCAAATTGATTCTGTGTTGCAAGACAAAATAATACTCAGGAAATTGTGTAGTGATATAAGAAAGAAAGACAATGCACCCAAAAAAGAAGAAAAAAACTAAACAAAAGAAGATGACAGAATTCTTTCAGACTACAAGTTCGTAAGACATAACAGTTTCCTGAATACCGTAAAAAGTATTACTGTTCGTGGCATTTCAACAAGACCTCGTCCCAAACCATCGTCTATCTACAAAAGAATATAACAGCATTGTTCCCTAATCTGAAAATCTGCACCGAAACCGAAAAAGAACACGTGTTCTTGCGGTCTCTTTAGTTTCCCCAGTGTTGACGCTCTCATTCACCACTACTCAAGTGAAGTAAACATGCTGTGGTACGGATATGGCAACATTGTACTGGACTGCAGACAGGTATGAATACGCCTAGTTACCTTTCTATTCACTGACTGACAGATCGTAGAGGATTAGGGTGGCAGCAGGTAGAAGCAGTTCATGGAAAAGAAGTCTTTAAGAAGTGGCACCCACAATATACGATATTTTACTGTATATCCGTTTTTAATTGTCTATAGTCTTGTGTTTTAAATTACATACCCATATTGCAATAAATATACTTGCTCTGTTTGTAGTTTTATGATCTGCACTATTGTGTATATTTTGCAATACCCGTGATTTTGAATTGTCCGGGTTTATTGTCCCCAGCATACCCCGAATAATCTAGAGTCGAACGTATATTTTTACCGAAATAAAATATGGTCTATCATTGTTATAATATGGCCGATGTCCATAGTCTAATTAATATTGAATTCTGCCTACTTGCTTTTATCTGTTGGCCACATGATACACATTTCGTTATTTCAGGCTTAGAGGATCAACTTTTATTGAAAACAAAATTTCAGCTTCACATAAGCCTACGTGTAGACTAGAGAAATTAAAAATACAATGTTAGTTCGCAATTTTTCCTCTAGAGAACGGAGCATTTTAATTTAATAGTTAGCAGATACAGTTGGGAATACTGAACTGAGTTTGTGTTCATAATATTTTAACAAGCGTATCTTTATATGAAAACATGAAAATGCCCAGGGAGCGTTAAAACAACTTTCTGATAATACTCATAACGTTTTATTACATTACTCGTCATCACTTCTATGAACACAAGAAAACAGCTCCACAGTGTGTACTAATATGATATTTTTTTAAATCTAAATGTGATAATACAACTTATATCAGATAGGTTTGCCATTAAAAGCGGCTTGAAGCAAGGAGATGCACTATCGCCTTTACTTTTTTAATTTCGCTTTGAAATATGCCATTAGGACAGTTCAGGAAAACAAGGTATGCCTAGAATTAAATGGCAGTCACCCGATTTTAGCTTATGCAGATGACGTTTGCTTGTTGGGCGATGACGTAAACACAATCGAGAGAAATGCAGAAAGTCTTTTCGATGCCTGCAGGGATGTTGGATTGGAAATTAATACAGAAAAAACTAAGTATATGATCATGAAACTTCAAAATAATGGGCTACAAAATATTAGAATAGGCGGTAAAACGTTCAAACATGTGGAGCAATTCAAATATCTGGGAGAAATAATTACAGACACAAATAATATTAAGGCAGAATTTAAGTGTAGACTCAAATCAGGAAATGCCTGCTTTTATGCTTTTATCCAGAAATCTAAAAATAAAAATTTATAAGACAATTATCCTGCCGGTTGTATTATATGGCTGTGAGACATGGTAGCTTACTCTTCGGGAAGAACATAACCTGAGAGTATTCGAAAACAGGGTGCTTAGGAAAATATTTGGGCCTAACAAGTAAGAGATGAAAATGGGGACTGAATAAAACTACTTAACGACGAGCTTCGTGACCTGCACTCTTCACTAGATATAGTAAGGGTAATTAAATCACGGAGGATGAAATGGGGTGGAAATGTTGCGCGCATGGGGGAGGAAAGACATATCTCAAAAATATTGACTCGGAGACCCGGAGGGAAAATACCACTTGGAAGACCTAAACGTAGGTGGGAGGACAATTTTAGGATAGATTTAAGGGAAGTAGGATTTGCGAGGCATGGCTGTATGGAATCAGCAGAAAATAGGGTCAAGTGGTGGGCTCAGGTAAGCGCGGCAATGAACTGGAAATGACGTAATTACCTATGACAAACTAGAGATATTAATGAAGAAGATTTTTGAAAAAAGTTTTAAATTTTGTCATTGGGAAAACCAACTATCCCAATCGCAACAGATGCACTTCTTCACACAACACACACATTACTGAGGGTGAAAAAGGTACATCAGGATGGGGAAGGCTAAACATAGCCTGATGCGTGATCCAACTGCGTTCTGTTGTGTTAATGTTACTTGTGAAAATTTCTCGTTTTATTGCTTATTATTTCTTTGCACCTCCACAGGTTGTGTTTTACGACACAATTATTCCTTCATGATTTTTGTAATACTATTTATTACCTTTCCAAAGGCTGTAAAGGTAATGTGTTTAAGCTGTTTTATTGCTTTTTGCGCGTAACAAATAGCCATAATGTGCAATTCAAAGACCAGACAAAAACAATTGTACCTAGATAATTATAGATGTCCGTCTAGTTCACTTCTATGGCTTGCTCTTGCATTTCATTCCCTTGATGGAGTGCAGAGTGCAAATGAACAACGTCACCAGGACAACTGGTTGTACACGAACATATTTTCCACAAACCTTATTAAATTCTCTCATTTTCAGCACTTGACAAGTTTTCTTTGTGAAATAGACTTCAGTACTTCAAAGGAAATGGTATTAAGAGTTAAATTTGAGATCAGAGATAAAGAACAGCTACCAGCCAGGCTGTACTTGGATTTTCAGTTTTATAAAAGCTATTCTTTGCTTCAAATTCCAATTAGAATTTTATCATATTCTGTGACATACAAATGTGTTAGTGTAATATAGGCCTGAGAAACTGGAGAGTGGCCGGTTCGATCCCTGATTAGCTGTTTCAGCTTCCTCTAATCTTTCTCTACGACACTATGATCCAGGGGTCCACTAATCGTAAGACAGCTTTCAGCATGAGAGAGGGGAAATATTTACGACATAATTCACTCATTCCCCAATGCTTTGGACAGAACTGTTTATGTTTACCACCTGTAATGACATATAGGCCTAATGCTGTTGTGATTACTAAAGACCGGACTTTAGGCACTTAAAAAAGTTCAAAATAAGGAGGAAAAGAGGCATTTAGAAATGCAGAATAGGCAGGTAAAATAGGCACTTAAACCATCAAAGTAGGTGCTAAAACCTTTACAGCTGCATGGAAAAGGAGACAATATGTCGAGAAATGAGCACATTTTGGGATCTCTCTTATTACCAGTTGAAATAAGACATTTAACTCATGCAGTATGCCTATAATCAAAATAACTTAGCTGATACATGTAGATTAACACAATATACCAAAACACTGTATGAACAATATTACTAGTTATTTAGTGGGCTGTATCACTTTCAATACTCAAGGCTTTTCATTAACAAATACTCCTTGATACACATATAGGCCTAACAAGATTCTTGTTCAAATTTTCCACATTTAGGTTACGCCTCCTATCAGAGAGGAAGTATGAAAATAAAGACAGCTACCTCTAGATAATGGCGGTAGAAGCACTTCTACTTAAACCCATCATCATATGATAATCTATAAAACCATCTGACAGTGGGTATATGTCACTTTAAGTAATGTAGGCCCACCACATGACATGAACTCATGAGATTCAAATTGCCTGCGTTTCAAAAAAATTATCTAATTTTTAAATAAAATACAGTTTTTCATTTCGGAAAAGCGGAAATAGGCATTTATAGGCATTATAAGTTTAAATAGGCAAAAAATATTCAGATTTAGCTCTACGAAAAACAGCTCTAAAGGTAGTAGATTAAGTCATTTTTATGGTATCCATAACGGTTAAGAATATGCATTTTTCCTAACATCCGGTCTCTAGTGATTAAATTGCTTAGGAACATAAGCCTCATAAATATCCTGGTACTTCTAACTAGGAATCCTATTTAAATGTTAGATTTCCGCATACAAGTTGGATTAATTTCGGTATTATTTCGCACTAAATAGTACAATTTCGGCGTTATTTCAGAATAAAACAAAATAAACTTATGGCTGATGTTGTGCAAAATATTGCGAATTTCTTAAAGCGCACATAAGCTAATCAAAGGTATATTATTTTACATTGTTAGGTGTTAGTACGAAAAAAAAACGCTATCATTTTCCTGAAATGTATCCAACAAGTAACATCATGCATCTGCATATTATCAACTATACAAGGGATATTATGAACTAAACGCGATTAAAGCCGGCGATATACATGCGGTAAAAATTAGAAAATAGAAGCTATTACTTATACAATAAGAATGACGCTAATATAAGCAACGTCACACCTAGGAGCTGATTTCTCTGAAAACAATAAGGGAGCCAGCCCGAGTGTAAATAACATGCAGAGTATGTAGAGCAGAAGCAATGAACTCGGCGCTATCCCCGTTCTCTGTATGTGATATCTGTAATACGAGGCGTGTCCGGAAAGTAAGTTCCGATCGCCGATAAAGAAACAAAAACATAAGTAAGAAATATTTATTGCAATATTTACAGAGATTCATTGACTACTTCTCTACGTAGTCGGCACCGTTATCGAGGCATCTATCTTAGCGGTGTACCAACAACTGTATGCCCGTGTCATAGGACTCTGCCGCCAGCGGTACGCGGAGAAAGGTGATGAGTTTCTCGACAATGTTGTCACTGGGGATAAAACATGGCTGTCGCATGCCACACCAGAAACAAAACAATCCATGCATTAGCGGCATAGTAATTACCTGTGAAGATCAAATTCAAGCAGACAATCTCTGTCAGAAAAATCTGTGATCGACATGGTGTCCCCTTGTGCGAGTTTTTACCGCGAGGGGAGACCGTAAATGCTGATCGGTGTTGTCAAACATTGAAAAATCTGAGGAGGGCAATCCAAAAGAAGAGACGTGGAATGCTGAATGTAATGATTTCATGGTTCCAGACGTTGGCGGCAGAGTCCTATGACATGAGCATACAAATGTTGGTGCAGCGGTACGATAAATGCCTTAATAACGGTGGCGGCTATCTAGAGAAGCAGCCAGGTAATCTCTGTAAATATTAAAATAAATATATTTTGCTTATAGATGTTTTTGTTTTCTTTATCGGCGATCGGAACTTACTTTCCGGACACGCCTCGTACAAGTAGACTTTTACCCTTGTTTCTTTTCTCCAGCACTTTCAGATCCGAAATTGAACCTCCCCGTTCCATAAAATAGATAATACAGTAGACTCTCACTAATCTGGCGGATATCAGATCGGGGTAGTACGGGATTAGTGAAAACACCGGAATACTGGAAGGTCGTTAATAAAACCACTTGAAATGCATAAAAGTTCTGTTTTATTACAAATAATATTATATAAAAAGGTAAAAAAGAATTTCGATGTAATAATACTGCATTAAAATCACACGAAACACGACGCAATTGTTGATCAGACCTATGTTCCTATGTTTACAGCGGTCTTCAGTAACTTGTATCTCAACTTGCTCTTGATTCCCCCTCCACGCCCATAAAAACAACGCCGGATTACTGGAGGGTCGGATTAGCGAAGTGCCGGAATACTGGAGGGTCGGATTGGCGAAGTGCCGGAGTACTGGAGGGTCGGATTAGCGAAGTGCCGAACTACAAAGAGTCTACTGTATTCCTTTAGCTTGCTTAGAAATTGTCTATTGCCATTAAGTATTAATTCAAGAATTGTTTTGATTTAAAAATCACTGAATGAAGGATACTCGTTTTGAGAATATCGTCGTAATACACAATAAAATTTTTTTTTTGGGGGGGGGGGGCACTGGAGGCCCAACATGCCTCCAATTTTTTTAAGACTTGATCTGACGTCTTTCAAACTGCATTAATGATCTACAATTCAAATTTTTGTTGTAATGTTTCAAATTCCAAATTCAGGTTTAAATGGGTGGTTACGTGCCCACAGAATGACTCTCAGACCGTTTCCTTTAATCATTATCCATACACACACATCGTTATTTCAGTAATACATACAAGGTCAGATCGTGCCGAAACTCTCTCTCAAATTTCGTACAAGATTCAGAATTCTTTATTGTCATGAATCAATACGAAATGGCTATAAAAAGTGCCAATATTAAAAGGCTATAGAATGCGTTAGTTTATATAATAAACAACAGCAATAAATAATGGCTAGATAGTGTGGTTCTGTAAGTTTCTTTCGTAATAACCATTTCGTAACGGACAGGTAATAGGTCCTAAGAACAATTTTTTTTTTTCATTTTTATCCAGTTACACGGATTAAGATGCCTCCTAGTTCATATTTTGAAACGCTTTAAGGAAAGCCTATAGTGAAATGTTATCAGAAAATTTAAAATAAACGGTACAAAATGTGTTGCACAAACTTACTCATATATACGTGTTAAGATTTGTATTGTTGAGGTTTTTAGGAAGACGAAAAACCCAATATAGACCATTCAAAGGCTAATGTACAACCTCCAGTTTAAATAGATTAAGGGTCTTTCGGAATTTTTCATATAGGCCTCACATATATTCACTAAATAAATAATTGTGTGGACTATTGAACGGATTCGGAATTCCTAGGTCAAGAAAATAAATAATAAAATAGAATGCAAATTAAACAAAGGCAATATAATATATAGCTCAGACTCTCATAAATATTGCTATTTTTATGGGGGTTATCTTTAAGAACCAACCTGGTACAATATCTGAATGCTTATCAGTTTTAAAAATTCAGATTTGTTCAAGAATACATAGCAGACAAATGTATATTTAAGTATGCTAATTTCTTTATTATTATTATTGCTATCATTATTAATACTACTATACTAAAGCCTATTTTGAGTGCTTAAACTGCATATAGGTCACATCACGTGTTTAGAATGTTTGGGTGTATCAGTAGGGTCTACTAACAATTAATTTGTATGTATATCTAGGCCTATTTCTATTGTCCGGTGCTTTTCTTGACCAACATTCAGTTTAAAACAGTCATGATATGGACGACAAAGTGGCGATGAGTTATGGATTCAAGTAATCAAGTCCTGTAAGTCCGTTGCGTTTGCCTTTCAGAATGAGGATATTATGAAAAGCCCAGGACCTGTTCCTCTCCAACCGCGCTAGGATTGTGTGCATTACGACACAGTATACTAAAACCTAAAAATGAACCTCCGTGGCTCTACATCCCTTGAGGGACTAGGACTACCATCCACAGTAGGCAGATGGCAGAATTGGGGGGGTCATGTGGGCAGCATGCCGACACCCACGGCTTTTAATTATGGTTTCTGTGACCGGAGTCACTACTTCTCAATCGAGCAGATCCTCAGTTTGTATTCGAGGCTGAGTGCACCCCGTTCCAGACCTCCCTATCTCAGAAAAATCTGAGGAAGTACCGGGGATCGAACCCGGGCCTGTTGATCCGCAGCCAGCGACGCTAACCAAGAGCCTACGCAGGCGGTGACACAGTACACTGCATTTCACAATAATAAGTAAACGGTTTATTTCTAGTTACTTTGGAATTCAAATGAATATCGTTCAATTTTTTAATACTATATGTTCTGAATTCTGCTTTGAAGTCATACTTATTTAGTTTCATCCTGATAACTACTAATTTTATAAAGAAATGTGTATAATAAAAAATGTTAATTTTAGTTTTTTTTAAACTATACTCTGCTAGGTTTTCATGTAGACCAATTACCTGTTATTATTAATATTTCAGTTATAGAAACCAAATTCTAGGCGACCCGATGAAATATTAAGGGAACTTTTCGTGAAAACTTTTTTTCTAAATTTCGACACCTTCTATAATATGGATGGATATTTCCTACTTCAGTAAGTCTGACAGTGCTGAGAACAATCCAAATTCAATTTTTATTGCCTCAGAAAGAAATACTACAAATTGAAGCCATTTGGCACAAAACGAAGAAAATAAAATAGTGCCTAATGAAGCCGCAGTCTCTTGTTCTTTGATTGCTATTTCGCCCATAAAAATAGAATCCAGTCACGCCTTCCTTAAGAGGGACAAAATTAGAGGTCAGTCATTTCGTCCATGTTTACAGTATAATAAAATCTTCGGCCTTAACCAGGTTATGTTCTTCTGTATCTCTCTAATGCAAATTAGTCACGGTTTGTGCGAGCGCAAGCAAAGCTCGACCACGAGAAATAAGTTTAAGCGTCTATTTGGAATCTTTCCTTCTTTAACGGAACATTAAGTATGCTCCAGCTTAAGGGTTATTTACTTCGGACATGCTTCGGCTGGGGAGAGAAGCGGGATTAATTGGAAAACGAATTGTGTTGTTTCGTACAGCGTGGAACGGCGAATACAACAAATGAGATTGCGACGCAGACCACACCAGGCAAAAAAGACACAGCATCTCTAATAATTCATGTTCGATAAAACTCAATTTACTCCCTGATATACAAGCCAGTCAAGATAGTTAGAGACGCGGAGGGAGAACAAATTCAGGAAATCTGAGAAAATTATGAAAGAATATCATATACTCCCTCCGTTCCATAATAATTATAACAACAATAATAATAATAAATTGTATTGTCACATTTTTGTTGCATGACAGAGTCTTACATAATAAAAATAAAAGAACTTACACACGACATTATTATGGCTGACAGGCCTAATAGGTTTATTGATATTGGAAAATTTACATTCACTAATGTAGCCAACATTAATAATAATGTTAGCCTCTAATAATATGGCAAAATGATTAGAGAAGGAAGTTTTTTCCACTACCGTCGATCATTTATCTGTATGAATAGAACTGCAGATGTCAAAATAGGTCTAGTAACTTCTAAAATCGTATGTTTGATTACAAACGTTGAGAGCAAATTGATAAAATCGTTTTTAAAGACAAGCAAACCTATATTGAAATCATCTCCTAAAATGATTGAAGCATTATTACATTTGACAGTCAAATAATTTAAGCTACTAAAGAGAAAATTATAAAAAAACTCATACAGTTAGTATCATCAAGTATATGGTATAGAAATATAATAATTAAATTTTCACTTTTAATATAAACTGCAACTAATTCATACTCATATTTCACAGCTAACCTGGTTAACTCCTTCACTTCAACTTCATGTATTCTATTATGTAGGAATATAGCACATCCTCCACGTTCACCTGTACGACGACAGTATGAACTAGCTAGATAGAAATTAGAAACATAAAATTCTTAGGGCTACAAATTGACCAAAATCTTGACTGGAAGACACATATTGAAATGATAAAGTCCAAAATTGAATTCAGCGTGTTTCGCTTTAAGAATTTTGAATGATATATTACTCGTACAACAGGATGCATTACTCGTGGTATATTTTGCATATTTTTACTCTGTAATGAGATACGGAATCATATTCTGGAGCAACTCTTCCCTTAGGGACAAAATATTTAGATTGCAAAAACGTGCAATGAGAATAATATGTGGAAAGGAAAAAAAAGAGAATCTTGTAAACCGCTATTTGTAAATTAAAAGTCCTCAATCTCACGTGGGGAGTATATGTACTCAGTAATGTGCTATATGGTAGATAATATGGATAAATTTCAAACTTATTACAGTGTACGTGGACGTACAACTCGAAACATGAATGATTTACATATACCAGCTAATTCATTAAAACTCTTTCAGAATACAGATCTGCAATACAGATTTACAATAAGCTTCCAAGATACATTAAATTACTGTGTATTAAAAGCAAATTCAAATCTTTCAAAAGATCTCTCGAGGAATTTTTAATAACTCGCACCTTCTACAATATGAATGAATATTTCCAGCTTGAATAAGTTTGGCGTCTTACAGTTTTGTATACTATTGTTATAAAATGCATGTATATTTTAATCTGACGTGTTCTATATCCTTGAGCCTCGCTCAATACAGGATCTATAGGACGAGATGTCAACATCTACATCTGCATTTACCTACATCTATACAACTACGTGGGCTTCCGAAATTGCTTCTAAAAATGTCCATTCTATTTAACAATTTCTTCTTTCCTTAACCTACCCTTAAATGGCGCAAGTAGCCATCCACTCGGCCAGAATATCTCACTGAAGATTTTCTTTTTTAAATCATGAAATGCAACTTCAATATGAAACGATCAATAATCATCTTATTTTGTTTTCAATTTTTCAATTTAACTTATTGCTTTTCAAATTCAGAGTTACTAGAATATATTGATCAATGTCATACTCATTTAGGCTAATTGTCTCTGGACTGAATCTGGTCACAAACCCCTTCCGCCGTGCCTACTAGGTCTACATTCACTACACTTTGTTTTTTTATTCTTAGTCTGAATGTGATTACTTAATTGTTTAGTGTTTCTTCTTTTTGTAAACAGCTCTTTTTGAACTTGCAATGGAAGATCGGAAGAAACGGTGGAGGTTATTACACAATGGTTCAAATCCCAGGCGACATACTTTTATGGCACATGTATTCCCAAGTTGGTCTCACGTTATGACAAGTATCTCAATCCCGGTGGCGAATATGTTAATAAGTAGCTGAACACTTGCTGTATCTGTTGCAATAAATGTTTCCATTAAATTATGTTTTGTTTCCGTTAATGGCCTGTGGGAATGTTACTTTATGGACGCGCCTTCTCTCTCTCTCTCTCTCTATTTCTATCTCTCGTACAGACTCACATACACTCACTCCTCGTTCTCATTCTGCCTTCTTTTGGTTGAAAAAACTCTTGAGTCTGGATGTTTGGGAAGATGGCAATGATGTTGCAAGCGATGGAGGTTTTGGCACGTGAAACCCGAAACGTCATCTCGGTGTAGTGACTGTCGAACTCAAGTGCCAAGGCTATATGGAGATAACTACGGTATTATCACATCCGCGGCCTCCCAATCACAACTGCTAGACCCACACATGATTTCGCAACCAGGGATTGCACTTTACTCCAACTGCAGTCATAATCAGAGTCAGTTCCTACAAACTCATCATCACCTGAGATTACAATGTGTTAATTCCCACAACAGGACATGGAAATCCCACCTTCCTACTACCATTTTTTTTGTGGGGGGGGGGGGGTTCATTGAGCACCACTGGGGTAATAAACTCCCCATGTAATTTACATGAGATATTCGGTAGTAATGCAATTTATTGTGTTTTACAAACTGTCGTAAAAACATATATTTTTAACTTGAAGACGGGACAACTATGTAAGAGGGTAAGTCAATAAGTATCCGCACTTTTTGTTTAATGTTTTGTAGGTTGGCTGTACCGCTTTGTACTCGCGCACGTCGGCATGTTGTTCATTTATCTCCGCTTATTTAAATATATGCATTATTTTTAAAGATACGAATTTAAATGGAAGAAGTGCTTGGCAGTAAGCAGCTATGTAATTAAATCTTATGGGTTTTAATCACTCTTTTCCTACAAACTACCGGTATGATTCTTTTTTTAAAGAATCGAATTCCTGATAATTAGAAAAACCACTTACCAGAATTTTATCAAATTTTTGTGCAAGTAAACATGCAGTATATTCATGCCTACAGAAACGACAAGAATTAGGCTACGCCTGTATTTTAAACACTTTGCGTACTTTAAACACCTGTTACATGAATGAAAAATATTACCTATTTACCCTTGCCTTAGCGGTGGTCGTTTTTTCTATCTGAAAAAAAAACTGAAAAAGATGAAAGTTTTAAAACTTCTTAAGAGGAAAACTCTGAATTCTGACATAGCAAATAGCTCTCATCTTGATTAGTTGATTTACAAATTTGTCTGCTAGACATTTCCAAAAGTCTTAATATAATATTTTAAAATACCAGGGATTCAGTACCTGTATATTAATACGCAGTGTTACATAAGCCATGTCCACAAAAAAATTCAATATGTTGAATTTTTCAGTGCTTTAAGTTACACCTGCCTCCCTTAATGTGTTACCGATTATCGACACGAACACGATAAAGTGAGGGGTTGCGTTTCACTGACACTGACCTTATGTTCTTAACTTTCAACAGGTGAAATATAAATTAACTATTATATTTTTTACTGTTATTGTTATATTTTCCAAGTCTCGTATTTATTTGGAACCACAACTTAATTACTTTTCTATTAATTGAAGTAACCTGCACGGAATTTTAAAATCCAGTACACACTTGGAAATAAATAATACGAAATAATTGTTTATTACTTTAAAAGTATTTTGAAACTAGAGAAAGTAATGGATTTATTGTTTCCTCTGTCCGTACCATGGACACTAACTAATAGGTAGGTAGAGGAAGTATTCTGTTCGCCCCCGAAATTCGAATCAAATTTTTAACATAGATACTCGTCTTGAGGTCCCCTGAATCCAAAAATACTATTATCAGAAACATGTCTGTGTATGAGTCTGTGAACAGCCTAGCTTCTGAACGGAACTTTACATGAAGAAAATTTACTTATTCGCGACTTTCCCGAAAACCGCTCTGACAATAAATTTTGTTTAAATTGCACAGGAAGTGCTTATACTAAGATCTAAAACTTTTAGTTGAAACATTTTTCGAAACATTTCTATGAAAGGTAGCGGTAAATTACCCACTGTTGTATAAACCCAAGCTTTGCCTGGGAACAATAATGCTTTGCTTAAGTATACGCAATCTTTGCAACACAGCCTCTTATTCTACATCAGAATGTAAAGTGAGAAAGACGTATTGCCCATGCTTAGGAGTTGTCCTGGGTGGCTCAGTCAGTATCGCGCTGGCTTTTGTGCCCAAGGTTGCGGGTTCGAACCCGGCCCAGGTCGATGTCATTTATGTGTGCATAAATGTGCCAGGTCCATGTCAGTAGATTTAGTGGCATGAAAAGAAACTCCTGCAGGACAAAATTCCGGTACGCCGACGACGGTCACAGGCCTAAGTAGCAGTGCTTCTCCGTCGTTAAATAACAATATACCAACCAACCAACCCATGCTTAGGGTAAAGAAAGTTACGTGAGTGCATTAATCAGATTGTATTTGGGTTGCATCCTTCGGGGATGCTATGCGAAGTGGTAACGACATTCCCTTAATTTAACGTCCAACTTAAATGAAAAGTGTGTCAAACATGATTGCCTAATGTTTTACTAAAAGCCAAAACTCTTACTTAGGTAGAGGAAGTTATGTGTATCACATTAGTATTTTTAATAACACCCTTTCTTATCACATCAACACATCGGTTCACGTTTAAATTTTGTCTGGGTAAAGCAATCAATTAGGTACTAGCTTTATGTTCCAAAGTTCGCTGGTTCGATCCTGGCCGAGGTAAATGTACGGTGTAAGAAAAGTCCAAGTCCAAGGCGATAGGAGGAATCAAACTTGGACCTCTAGACATGTAGTACATGTTTGACTGCAAGATGAACATGATTAATATTCGTTATTAGGGCCATATAAATAAGTAAAGATTTTTTATGGCCGCAATACTGTATGAGACATGGGATTAGTTTTTATCGCAGCATCTTTTCGGTGCTTCCAAATTTAATTGAGATGTGTATCTTAACCAAGAAACATGTATCGTCAATTTACAAATTACGAATATGATTTCGATTTTTTTATTGATAAATTTGGAGACGTATAAAAGGGAATTATAGTCTGTAAATACGACTGAACAGTGTCACTGAGATATTATGAAATTTTCAGGAGCGACAAAATGCAAACTATCTATCTTTCTCGTTTTTATCATAGCGTGATCTGAATTCGCGTTAAAATGCAAAATCGGTTCAAAAAGGGAAATCTGTTTTAAAAAGCTGGATAAGATATTACCGTTCAGTTCAGGGTTTCGCGTCAATCCCAAGCAGATGGCATTTATGTGTGCCTAATCTTACAGACCCATGTCTGCAGAGTTACAGTACAGTATTTTTTTCCTGACACTGGCTGAACGCGTGTGAAGGGAAGGGTATTAAGAGTTGGGAGTTGAATTCATAGAGACAAGCCATCTTCCCCTCCCGGAAGTCATGACAGCCGTAGCCGTATACCTTAGTCAGCTCGATGTGATTCCCTCGAAGACGGCCGTACGAATAAAATATCCCCCCTTCAAATGGCAATATTTCGATAGTGAACTCGTCCAGACGACTACGCATCTTTCTGAGCATGTTCAGGAAGGAAAAATTGTAGTGTACAGAATTCCTGCCATGCAAAATTCCGTCACACTTACGACGGTTACAGACCTAAGTAACAGTAGCCTATACAACCGTATTAAATAATCGTAAGTAATAACTGAACAGTTCAAATTTTCTAATCTGTTTTTCATTTTGTTTGTTTGTTTTAGGTAGGGCTTTGCTCTAGTATTTTGACCCTATTCTTGGTAAGTAGGAAGAAACGCCATGCAGTTATAAATTTTATTATAGTTGACTGATGAATCTTGTTGACATCATAAAGCTTTTCAGTTGCGAACGGTAGGCCTACTTTTTTACGTTATTTGTGGCAATTGGTGACAGGAGGACCGCGTGTGGCCCGCATTTAAGTTGAAACATAAATTATACAATTACAATTACTGTAATCCAACGATGTACGAAATTGTGTTTCAAGATGAACAGTTCCAATTCAAGTTGCGTGATCAGCATAGTGATCCATTATTCCAATCTAGACAAGAAAAGGACATATTTTGGAAAATCCTTCAAAGTGAAAGATTTCCAAGTCGAGTGACTACGGTAGGAGGATTACTTCAATATTTGAAAGTACTTACAACTGCAAATGTACATTTTCCCAAATAAAAGCAATTAAATCTATTCAGAGAAGCCAACTGAGACTGACTAATGCCCACCTACATTCTCGTATTATTATCGTCTACCATTAAAATAGTCTTTGAAGTTCTAATAAATCTCATGATCGCCCACAGTTTTTGCATTAACTGCGGCAGAAATAATTTTCAAAGATGCAGTGACTTTGTAATGTTATGTGCCGACAATATTATGTGCCGAGTTTATTTTTCATCAAACGCCTTTTATTCTTAGAATCAATAATAGTGCGTTAAACGTTTTCATTTTCAAAGTGCTACATCATGTTTTCTCTACGATACTGTCGTGGGTTTTGAACAATAGGCCTATCCCATTGTAAATCCTACTGTAGGAGGAGTGTGTGAGTACGATAGCCTACATTTTTGCTAGTACTTCCAAAAGTGAAATAAGAATGATGAATTTGATTAATAATGTTTTTATTGCAAACACGAATATTAGAAAGCAGTGTACTGACATGCATAACCCACTTCACCCCGTTTATTGGAAGGTTAGTTGTGTTAAACCATGTAACATATTTTAAGTTTCTGTTAATTTACTAAATCCCAAGCGTGCTCAAGAGGTGTAAACAACTACTCTAGATATGTAAACAACTGTCACTTGTGCCTCATTCCTAACCAACTAAGATGAGTCCAGCCGAACACAATAAAATCTGTTTGTCTTTTAGGGGCAAAAACTTTTTTCATATTCACATTAACAATATACGGTTTGCACAGTATTGTACTAAGGAGTGAAATTTTCCAAGTGAGGACACCCGTACAGTTTTCGACGAAAGTCAGTAAAAAATCAGTTTTCTCTTTTGTTTTTAACGAAAAGTGTTCCATGAACCTTGATAAAGAGGGTGAGATTGAATTTTTTGCCCTCGTCGCCTCATTAGGTTTGCATCCATTTATAAATGGTGAGACTAGTACACTGATATAGAGTCATTTTATCTAAATGCCGTTTTCCCGAGATCACATTTTACGCCTCCAAAATATTCAGTGCGCAACAACTTCTACATCTACAGTACGCACTTGTTCATGAATAATCAATACCTGATGCTGTTATATAACATTTTAAATAAGTTAAGCCTACCAGTATCACTAAGTTTGAGCTTAAAAATTTTAATCAAGAGGAAAATTAAAAAGTAAAAAATGAAACAACACAAGTTTAAAAATACTTGCAACTAAACTAAAATAGGCCCTAAATGGCGTGAAATTCTTAATAAAAAGTTATTTCAAATGGGTAAGTTCGATTCCAATTAGTTATACGAATATGATGAATAAGGCTCGGATTCTTAGGTTCTAAACTATTTTGTTCCTTGCTAGCTAACTATGATATTTAAAAATAATTATTTGTTTCGCTGTCATAACTGTCACATAGTCTTATAGAAATCTTATAGAAGCTGTATATGGCTAAAACTGTTTTTTGTTTTTGTTAAAATACGATAAAATACTTAAACGAATAATATGTATTATTCTTTACTCTAATTACTATCGTTCTACTAAAAATTATTTTTTTAATATCTGCTACCATTGCATCTTGCACATTGTTCCCAGTACATTATTTTGTAAGATAAAATATAGCATTGCATTTTGTAATTTTGTCCCCCATTTTCCCTGCTAAGAAAATAGTTAATAAACCGAAATCCTTGGTTTCTTTAGAAGCAAATAAAACGCAATCTTAAGACACATTTCCAGTTTAATCACAGTATTTGCTGCAACAAGAAGCTGAAAGTGAAGTATTCTAAAAGTTGATTGGTTGAATGAAAAAGTTCTTGTTGAGTTTATGTGGTGGAGTTGGAAACGACAGGCGTAATTCTAAAATTAAGCCAAATGTATTCCTATAGTTTTATGATTAAAATCCATGGAAATTTAAATAAAAATAAAATGAATTCATTTTTTTATGTGCTTACTGTACTAATTAAAGCGGAACTGAAATTTGTCTGAAAGTAGTAAAAAAATCAAATAAAACTATTTTGTTAGAGCTATGTCTAAAAAACTAAAACAGGGTTTATAAAAACATAAAAATCCGGGCCTTCATGATGATCTATTAACAAAAGCTAATGCACAGGGAATGGATTGATTTAGTTATGCACACGTATGTTAAAAATGATTATAAATATTGTACCTCAGAATCTAGACGTGCAATTGGGGGAGAGATTTTATAGGATTTTCAGTAATGACTGAGGTACTAAATATAATAACAATAAAAAAATAAAAACTTCAATGAAAATTTCGAGATTTTCAAAACTCAATCCAGTGTATCTTAAGAAGAATCTTGGATTGATGTTTTTAGAGGGAGAGAAAATAGGGAATGACGAATTTTGTAAGTCCTGCCGAAGATAATATTTCCAAAAGCCCTCAAGAACATGCGAAGATAGCTCCTTTCACTAAAGAATTACACTTCTAAATATATCCGTATTAAACTAGGGAAATGTGGCTGTGAAATGACTTGACAAGATTTGAAATAACAGTTATTTAACTCACCGCATGTAAGTTCCCAGGCAGGTAGCTCTCTGGAAGGGCGCTCGCCAAGTCTTCAGCACCATTATTCTGCAAACAGAGGAATAAAGTCCGTTATATTGCGTCCACTATACAAGATGGCAGAGAATTGTTCCACAACTTTAGAGAAACGAATCAACAGTTTTTTTTTATTTTTTTATTTTTTTTTATTATTATTATTATTATTTTTTTTTACTGTGGACTGCAAACGGTATAGGCTAACCGGGCATTCAGCACAAATTAGTTAAGCTGCAAAATAACACTCATTGTTCTTTCTTAAACGCTCAAAACTTGAATTTTGCAAGTTCTTACCGAAATCAAGTTTCCAAATTTTGATTTCTCGTGGCCAGAAGGTTATCGCCTTGTTTGTATATTCATAATTATGTACGTGAGAGTGTTTTCTTCTTTGAAGCTTCGAAAAAGATGCTTCAGAAACAGACTGACTGACAGACTTTTGACTTCATTCCTGAGGTTCATCTCCTTCCAGTTGCAACCGGAATATGAAAACCTATCGGAAGTATAATCGCAGTTCCACTCATCTTATACTTCTTCATATATTAATAAAAAAATAATACTGGATATTGCACCATTTCAATAAACTATTTCGGCTTGTCTTGTGAGATTTCTCTGTCATCTGACCCACTCCCATAGAGGTCTACCCATCACTAGTCTATGTAATGTAGGTTTCTCTGTTTTTCTCATGCGCCTCCACATAGGCACAGTGTTATTCTGTCAACTGAATAAAATTTAATGGTTATTTCAGCAATTATTTCTTAGGTTCTCCCATTGTATAGCCTATTATCTGGATAACCGAGGAAGAGGAGGAAGAAGATTTTCAATAAATTCCCTTCCATTAGAAAGGATTGAAAGTAATAAAATAATCCTTTTTATTATAATACATTACAATGATAAGTTTTGAAACCTGTTCCAACATAGAAATAACGTGTCTTCGAAGTGGAACATGGAACAAGCAAGTATCTCGAAACTCGTTCTGTATCAAGAGACTTTTATTTGATTTTATGAAGCTTTCGAATGTGTGTCCCGCAATAATTTTCGCTTGTGCCGGGGTCAGTGCAAATATTACGACTCAAGTGACATTTCCCGCCTGCTGCCCAGGCAGGGAAAGTTGCAAGCGACTCTGTCACTGCAAGTATAAAGTTACACTAGCATTATTGTGCCGAATTAAACAAGTTCAAGTGGGCGAGCTATTTCGTATGTTTCCAGACATTACATCCATTTATACGACAATGGGCGTTAACTAGCATTTCACTATACTGTCAACGTTATGAATCTGACATTAAACTGGCAATGAAAAATGTAATTGGGAATGAAATATGTTTGTTACCCTCGCGTGTCGGATGTCCCGGAACCTTAAGAAAGTACATAGTCTACAGGTATGAGGGTAAAAGAATTAATTTACTGTGTTTTCTAATATTAAAATTGGCAAATTTATCTTAATTTTGGTCTTAATAATTTTCAGTTTAAATAGCCTATTTTTCCAGTCTACATAACCTATTCTTTCAAAGTAAGGACTCCAAACTGTTCGAGAGGCAGACCTGTCTTAAAAATTTGCATAAATCACTTGGGAGCTTTATGTGCAATATATTTTTGCTCTGTACATGTTCTAGATTTTTAAAATGCTAGTAACTACGAACGTGCTATTCTTCGCACAAAAAAGAAACTTTTTTTTCTACGTTAGTATTTTTTCATGAATTTCTCCTTCATGCTAACACGCTGGAAATTTGAAATTCCGTCACTGTCGGCAACCTTACTTATCGCATTCATTACCGCATTATTTATTCTACTGATATGTGATTATATCATTATGTTGATTTCTTATGAGGTTGAAAATACCATTATCCACATTTCTGAAAGCACTCTTTGCAATAAATAAAAAATGCAGTAACGAATTGTAGCACTGCTAGCCTTCGCGAAGCATGTATTCCAGTCTGTGAGTATAGTACCAGTAATAATAATAGTGAAGTTATTAAAGTCATATATGTTGTGAGTAGCGATGTTTCATCCTGATTTTTTATCATGCCGAAAAGGAAATATATCTTTCAGTTTTTCTATTGACTACTGCAGCTGTTCAGAAATAAAACAGCATTTGAGGAAGCAAAATATTTCTTGTATTGACTTTTATGAAAGAATACTGAAAGAAGAAAACTTTTTGAAGGACATAATGTTTTCACATATAGGCTATAGGCCTATAATTATATTAATCATAAACACTTTAATCTTGCATTTAACTTATGTTCGACTTTTATGTAGATCGTGTCCTGTTTTTGTTCCTCTTCTTAAGTGCTGGAATATTCAAAGTGACGCTTTTTTGTTTTCGGAAATCTGGTCACCGTAATATAGGCTAAGTTTTTACCTTGGTGTTGCTACCTTATATTATCTTTCTTGATGAGACTGGTTTTGAAATGGTTTGGAGTAGGCAACGCATTGCAAAAGGCCTTCAAGAACATGAGAGAAATAAAACGTTGAATTTTACGCTGCCTCCAGGCGCAGTAGATCTCTGCGAGTTGCTGGCATTGAAACGACAGCATCCTGTTAAATGTTTTAATTTATGAGACCGCGGGACAGTGTGTCGGGGGGGGGGCACCCGAATTCCCTGCCTGTCGCTGCCGTACATTACTGCGTTGAGGAAGGTTATATGCTTGTATCTATCTTCACTATAGTAAGCTTATTTCCATTATTAGGGAAACTTGTGCACAAATATGGCGACATGAATGAACTACCAGTCTGTTTAAAAGTTCCTCAAACAAGAAAAAAGTTCTGTGGTGCACTTTATCAACGTTCCCTTTCCGCAAACGCTTTGGGTTTCTCACAGGTTTTACAGCGACGACAGATTTACTGCATGTTGACGATATTTTAGTTTAGTAGCAACTTCTTGTGTGATATTAAAAGAGCAGGGCGAGTAAAAAAAAGCGTTCTTCTGGAGGGGTTTGGAAGCTAGCTATAGCGGACAAGTGCCTTGTAGGATAGCTATGGAAGCGGTGTTGTCACAGTAAGATCTACCAAGAACTTAGCAATTGAAACTTCATGGGTTCGGTTCCTGCCTAAACATCAAATATTTCTCAACTACCGATACACATAGGCCTATGTGTTGACTAAAGTTGCATTCTCGATACTTTCGATACCACGATACGTAAGGCTACGGTTACAGTTGATGAGAAAATGAATTCGTCAGAATAACTCAGTTTTGTTCGTCAGAACTTAATGGTTTTAGAGCAGGCGTGTTCTGAATGTCAGTTTGCTTCTATCTACCAGCGAAGGTGGAACCCATTCATTATGATCTGTATATTATAACTAGGGCCCGGATTTGAAGGTTTTAACTTATTTTTTCCCCAGCTTCCTAATTAGAATAATTTAATGTATTTTTTCGTTTCATACGCCTAGCTTCCGAATACATGAATCTTATAGAACCTAAAAAGGGCTAAATCAGACTAAAAGGCTTAAAAAGGACTAGGGGCTAAAGAGGACTTTTGAAGAAAAACACGATTTTTAAATAGATTTTCGAATTAATGCAAAGAAAAAGAAAATTTATTTTCACATACAAGTATTTAATATGTGAATTTATGCATTTTACGAAAAGACATAATAACAATAGATTTATACAACACACTGAAATTAACAATGTATGTGTCACTTGTCACTTGTAACTCGAAAATGTTCCGCCTCGCCGTCGCAGGAAATGAAAATTGAGCCGTATTCAATACTTTGAAATCTGAAAGTAATCCATTATCGCTTCAACTTTCAAATAGCAAGTTGCCGACCGACGACAGAGAAGTATAGAAAGATCTGTGTCAAAAAAATTATAATACAATTTTCGGTGTTAATATTTGTGTTTTATTAAGACGGCTAAAATCATTTGTTTAAAACCTAAAAAGGGCTATTCCACAAAAATAAAAGGCTAAAGTACCTTTTATAAAAGTCTAAAAATCCAGACCCTAATTATAACCTACCACAAACTTGTGGACGCCAGAACTAACCCAAAAATAAAACTGGTTTGAACGACCAACTACAGTACGTAGTTGTGATGTGTTCGTGCGTAATCTGCAGAGGCGGTTGCAGGCAGTGTAAACACTTCCATTTCATTCGCATTGGTTGATTGTTCTCGTCAGAACCTCTTTTCGTCAGAACACGCATCCACTGTACCCGCAGCAAAAGAGGAATCGATTTCGAACGATACTACTATAGTGGGCTTGATATTTTTTTTCGATACTATATTAATAGAATACTAAAACGTTTAATTAATATTGAGAACTTGCCAGAAGTAACAGATCTTATAGTGGCCACGGCACATGTCTCAACTCACATATTTCCAATTTTTGTGGAATATTTGTGTATAGCAAAAGAAACAGTATTTTCTGGGAGATTATAAAGTACAGGAGAATTCATAATGTCACAAAAATAAGTAGTGTCGACCATAACAAAGTGAGAATAATATATTTTTTACAGAGACTTGTCACTATTTAGTTAATGTTTTATCACTGGTTTGATTTATATTATTTTAAGTGTCTAATACTTTCTCAATATTTGCTTTGTGACTAGAACAGTTATTTAATATTTTTATTTGGATTTATTTTTTTAAATTATTTATTAGGGAGAACAACTAATTTATTTTCATGATCATGCATTAATTGCTATTATTGTAATTCTTACAATTGTATCATACATAATAATTATTGTTAAAATTATAATTGATATACCATCAAATATTAATTCTTGATTGAACTGCTGAAATCATTTGAGTGATCTTCTTCTTCCTTATATGAGTTGCACCTCTCGCTTGGAGGAACGTTTATGCGGCTCACGAAGCCTGAGCAGGTTGTGCTAAAACTCTCACTTAGCAGTAAGCAAGTTTTGAAAAAGCGATCAAATTTTCACACAAACCGTGAAGGCAGTATTCATATTTTGCTAAAATGCCTTGAACATCATTCAGAGGCCTGTTTTGCGTTTGCGATTCCATCAAAATCTCAATTTTGTAAAATCTTCAGTTGGGAAGAATTGCAAAAACGGTCCTGTTTAATGTTTGGTAATGCAACTTCCACTCAGGGTGACAGGATGTCATTCATTCATTCATCCAAACATCTCTGACATAGAAATTTGATAGTGTAATATAGGCCTAAAATCTGTCTCGGTGATTGTCACTATGTAACTTCACTGTCACTGTCAATCACATGTCTGATATTTCAAATACTTAATACTACTATCTATTGGTGAGAGATTTCAGCCTATTTTTAAATACCTTATCGTTTCTTTAAAAAAAAAAACTCTAGTAAACGATTCCAGTCCCTGAAAGTTCGGTCCAGAAATTAAAGCGTTTAGTTTATAAGGGTCTAAGTGCCAAAATCATGATTGTTTAGAAAACAAGACATAATTGTGTATTATTTTCATATCCTATTTTGTTCATATGCAGCTTATTTATATCCAATGGTTGTGTTCAATGGTTAACTGTTTTTGATCATAGAAGCTACAAGTTTGAAGATATGTCAGTGTTCGGTCCTTGTGAATTTAGATGAAAAGCAGTTGCACGTAGGTGCAATAAAATGAAAGTCATAGAAATAAAACAGTAAAATTATTGCGATAGACAATTGCGATTGGTTGAAATCCCACCTACTCTTATACTGGATTGGTCACTGATTAATGACCTAAGTAGATAAAATTGCATTCTTGCAACACTATCCTAGCAAGTATATTTTAAAATGAACGTGATTGGTAGATATTCGAGGCATTGCTAAACGATATTGGTCAATATCAAATAGGCGTCGTAAGAATGGAATAGTCAGTATTATGGAACCTGTATGACAATTATAGTTTCTCCCTCAATGCTATAATTATTAAAAATAATTTGACTGAAACAATTGCCTATCAAAGTGTGATACTTATCAAATAGTATCAAACTGTGACGTATAAGAAATAGGACCCAGGTCGTCTGATTGCTACTCGCTGTCTCCAAGTCACCAGTAATGTAACATGCAATAAGTGTTGCGTCAGCTTAATCGTGCTCTCCTGGTTGCGAATCTGGAGGCTCAGACTCGATCCCCAGTACAATAACAGGGCGAAATCAGACTTGTTACGATGACTGAGGAGCTACTTGAATAAAGAAGTAGCCGCGGATTTTCTAAGACAAGGAGACCTTGAACGGGATGCACTTAGCCTCCTGAAGCAAACTTTGAAATAAAATTAAAAAAATAAGTTTAGTCCAGGAAACCGTCACTTGCTGACCACATGCCCCCTATCTGCTGTCTACCAGATTTGAAAAAGGGAAGTAGATAATACAGCGGATGGGTGGTGGGGTTTCTCCCTTCCAGGGATGCAGCTACATGAACTTCAATTTAGGTCAGTATAGTTCATCAAGTTACTTGTGACTATTCGATGTTTATTTTCTCTGGTCCTGAACTGTACATAGAGAAGGTACTAATTTTTTATTTCTTTCTTACGCATATTTTTAACTTTCCCCTTTTTAGGATTGCGCACCAATAGACTATACCTGTCTGGAGAGTGATTATCATTGATCATACATAGGCCTACATGCTAGGCGGATTCGATCAGGGTAATAGCTACGTATGTGTCAAGTCCGCTAAAGCTTTTGCGTACGTGGTGCATACAATACTAAGCTTTGCAAATTATATGAAATGAAATAAAAATACCGTATAATTAATCATTATAAAAGGCATAGTACGCCATTTGTTAACGCCACATTCTCACAGTCGCCTGTGAATCCTATGCTATGAACCAATACGAAATGCGGATTTCTTATAAACAATATAGCTATTATTAAATTTCATTTTGGCTTAGGCCTATATTTGTAGTTATATATTTTTAAGTGCTTTGTAAAATAACTTGGTAAAGTTTCTGAGTAACGTAAAGAAACAATGTCGCCGTATACATATATTTTTTGTTTTTGTTTTTGTTTTATGGTCAAGTATTTTGTTTCAAACCCTGTTACGGTTGGTATGCTGGTCAATGCAATGTGGATTTTTCAGTTGCCATGACGACGTTACCGGCCTAGGTCGGTAAAAATTACTTTACCTGCCTAGGCTGGTAAAGTGCTACTTTTCGGCGTGTTAACAGTCCGACGAGCAGCTGTTTCGCAGAGCGTGTAATAAAAAATGTTTATATACATACTTGTCCTGTTTCCAAGGTAAAATATATCCTTTCATAATACGCTAGTTAATCATAACAAATTGAAAGTTTACCAGCATATGCCAAGTAAATTACGGGTTTGTATGGCCCAGTGGTACTCATTTGTCAGTGTAAAAAAACTAACATGGTAGTAGGAAGGTTAAACATTTTGTATTTATAAATAAAATTATATACCGCACTGGTTTGGACCAACTGAGATATCGATATACAAAAATGGTGAAGGAGAGGGACAAAGGTTTAGACGTCGCTGTCTGCTGTATCTATCTTGTCCAGCAAGAACAATTTGCAATTTCTCGTCAAGACCTTCGCCTCCGCCATAATGTCAAACCTCGTGAACCTCCTAGACACTAATGTGTCACATAAAAATGTCATTCGTAACCTTCAGCCACCCGTACTGGTTATTTGTCAGTTTGCTCCTGGCATATGTCTACTTTGTCTTCTTTTTCTCCTGCATGTTTGCGTCTGTTTATAAGTTCCCCAGGTGAATTTATAACTGAGGAAATTGTTACGTAGTTATCGTCTGCTAGCCGATTGAAAAAAAGAATACATACAAATCTGCTCCCCATTTTGGAGTTGCGTCCCAGCTTTATCTTTGAATTATGTGGCTTATTGTTTTATTAAGGTGTAAAACTGATAATATAAATAATAATATTAATTACTTTTTATTACTAATTTATTATTGTTATTTATTTAATCTGGTCTTAAAATCTTCTTTTACACTCAACCAGAGATAGCATTTTAAAAAAGGAACAAAAGTACACTTATAGTTCTACATTTTATTAGAATACACTAGATTTTATACATACCAAAACTAATAACACCAAAATATTTTACCTATGTATAGAGGGGGCATAGAGAAACAACTTTTATTAGCAGATTTTTTCTGTATGATGTAAGATGTGTAAGCTACAGGGCATTCAAGTAATTATAATTCTTTGCTCATAAGTCAATAATGAAGCAAAATAGGGTTACATTTTTCATTAAATTGACTTCATGCCTTCTTAGTGATCGATAAAAACCTGATTCTGAATTATTCATCGACAGCTATGTCATAATTTAAAGTTTTCATAATCTGCAGAATTTACTGACTAATCAGATGACTGGCAGCCACTGCATTAGTTTTTTTTATTCATAACTCCAGTGTTAACAACAAAGTTCCTTCGTTCTGCATTTTTTTCAAATGTTAGAAGTCAGTGGCGGCCATAACCTGGGAGATGTTATGCAGTAGCAGGAGAAGTTGAATCCACAGAGCACAAGTCTTCAAATAAAAGTTGTTTGTCTACGTTCCCTCTATATACAGGTAAAGTATTTCGGTGTTGTTCATTAACACCTTGTATACAGTAGTTAATTAAGTCTGTTAGTTACAATTCAACTATTTTACCACAATGTATAACATTGAGAACATTGATAACTTACTTTTACTTTAGTCCCATAATGTAGTCTACAAGAAACAATTAAGGAGGTGATTCATTCCTGAATACTACTATTCAAAATAATACCACTATTCATCATTAACCCGATTTAAAGAACACGAACAAGTTATTACAAAATCAATAAACTCAAAATAAAAATATTATGTGATAATATCCCGTTAATCCATGCCTTACCAAGGTATGTTTCATAAGTGCATCATGGAGAATAAAGGAAGAATTTATAATATAATTTTTGGTTGGTGGCCCACCTGTTTTACTTCACTGAAGAATATTTTGAATGTTATAATTAGGGCCCGGAAGTTAATGCTCTAAAAAGGCGAAATGTGCTGTAAACATACTTTAAAATTCGTAAAATATGTTCCGGAATACATGAGGTATGCTCTATCATTTAAATAATTTGGATACTTTACATTCTCTTGTTAGCTGAATTATACTATACATTACAAAAAATAGTAAAAATTGTATAACTTACATTACAAAACGAGGTTAATGCAACAAATGTTGTTAAACTGAAAACTAGTGAAGTGGAACGTAATATTATACAATCAGTTCGGAAAACATTGGCCATGGTACTGTTAATTATTGTACGTTCGATTCTCAATACATTCACTTAGCCAAATATGCTGTAAATGTTTGAATTAACAGAGATATCCACAATATGTAAAATCTGTTAGAAATATGCTGTTAAACATGTGACAAGTAATTGATAAAGTATGCACAAACATTTTAATATCAAGGAAATTTGATTCATTATTGTAAAAATAACCAAATTGGCAACAATATGCAAAATGACAGCATCAGTTTTCTGTTATTTCTTTTATGTCTTGTACACATTTTAATATTAGCACGTAATGCAGTGTACTATTAAGATATGATCGGGCCCTAGTTAGGCCTATGTTACATGTTTAGAAGCAGATCTGTGACTTGTGCTTTTTCAATTCTCAATTGTACATTTGTTGTACATAATCTGTAGCGAAGTCCAATGCATGTTTCGTAATGTCAAGGGACCAATAAATCAACCACTAAATCAATAACGCCTATCTAACATATACATAAACAATACAGAAATAGTTTTATAGCGTAAGACATTCAAACATAGCTAAATCCCTAGACATGTAACACAGAAAATTAAACCTCTTGAAATCTGAAAATAGCTTCTTCAAAGGGTTCTTGCACGTGCGCCAAAGATCTCGCTGGACAAGTTAGCAAATTCCTTTGGGTGGGAATTGTACGCGTTGTACTTTCTTCTCCTAGTGGCGCACATTGCAACCAATTCGTGTTGTTTTGGGAAAATGCAAGAAAACTTTTGAAATACAAGTAATTTTACCTAAAGAAAGGGATCGAACATGGAAAAGTTGTCAAAAAGAGGACATGGGATGAAAAGGGGAAAAGTGCAAATTAAAATAAATTAAATTTACTGTTATTAGACGCAATTTGTGATTTTAATATATAGTAAGACCGCGATATCTGGCACTCGATAGCATGGCAGACCCGATAGTTCAGCACGGAGCAGAAATCGACTTTTTCCAAGATGTTTAGGGGTTTAGCGCTTAGCACGTAGTCAGGTGCATTCGGGAGATATCCGAACCTTTCGGCGTTTCGTCAGTCTCTATTTTTTAATTTCATAATAGGCCTACAAAAATTATTTATATTGGATTTTCCTAAAACTTTAGTCTTAAACTGATTTAACAGTCCAGTATAGTACTTGATTGTTAATACATTATTTTTTTACAGTTCAGTACTAACTTACATATGTTTAATTTTTCTATAGGCCTACTATAAAATCTTCTGTTGAGTTTATTAAATAACAATTATTCGATTTTCTACGTTAAACTGTGATTTTTTTTTATATCTCCTTGTTTAGACCAGGTTTCTAAAAGCTACCTTTATAATCCGGCATTGACAGATCGCCGAGGATTCCGGATTGTCAAAGTCCCACTGTTTAATAATGTTGAAAGGTAATTGGGATCCCCTTTAAAATATGGTCTCTGGTCATTATATTATTCCTACAATGATTCTTTTAACAGTTTTTCACAATTTTACCCCTTTCCCGAGAATATTTAAAACATTCAATATTAAACTCTAATTGATAAGAATAACAAGCATGGCGTATAAAAAAATAATAGTAATGATGGGGATGAAGACGACAGGTGGGTGAAGCTCTTTTCCCAGTGAGGGAAAATGCAGGAAAGCAAGAATGCATGCAGAAGACGCGAATGACATAGATGTCGTGAACGCAACACATAACAAGTCCACGACTCTCTCTCTATCGCTAGTTTCATTGCGACCTTGCAAAAGTTGTTGCGTAATAGGCAGTGGCGTTTCCTGAAAGACAAATCCAGATATGCTAAGTCTCCAAACCAACACATGCATCAGAGAAGCGTCTTAAGTCGGAGGGGGTCTCAATTATTCAATTATTATTCAGAATCAAGTATCCTGTGACTCGACCTAAGTTCAAATATCGTACGCTACAGTCAAACTTTCGTATAATGATATTTTTGGGCCCTAGCAGATATACATGAATTTCTCCATTACATGGGAAAATTACTTCACAATATTATTTATGTATAATGTTGTTTTCTAATTTGATGCAGTTTTACGAACTAAAATTTTCATACTGAGAATTCCTTAATGCTTGCATGTACAAGTCTACATGAAAAAATTAAATTTGGATCTGAATTGTGTTTATTATTACTGTTATTAATGTTATTATATATTGATTTGAATTTTATTGTATGATATTTTAGACCAGTGGCCCCGCATGATGAACAAAATGCTATGCCTTTTACCAACGAAGTCGACAGACGGGTGAAGATGATATGTTGATTGGTAGGTCCTACCATTTCATGCGATGTAGCGCCATCCCTTGTTCCAAATGCGAAAGGTAATAAACAGGGCTCGGAAGTTGATGTCCTAAAAAGGACATATAAAAAGAACTCAAATTCATGAAAAAATGACATGAAAAATTGACTTAATATTTACAAACATGGGTTGAAAAAAGGGAATATACGATAGTATATGGCGCAATAATAAATACTAATAAACAAAGGAAAAAGATAAGTATTTTATATTGTTACTTCTATTGTTTTTTCTATTGTTCTTATGTTTTACTACATTTGTTAATGAATGTTGTATTGTTTTGCCTGACGATAAGGATGCCAAACCATTACGCATTTAACTGTCTGGAGGTATTGAAAACTGCAGACATTCTTTATTCAGCATTGCAGTAATGAACCATAGTCATTAGTAGTAAAGATCGTAAAGATCGCCAGTTAACCTGGAGAAATTTTCTGTATATCGAATAACTTATTTATACGTCGACTGATGCCATGAGTGCATAGTTGAAATGGGCAATGCCCCCTGTCGAAAAGTCTTCCACAAATACATAAAAATCAAAATTTTCACCTTCCAGATTTTTATCGATTTTACACATTGCCTATATGAGGTCGCTTTGTCTGTAATGTTGGAAAAGTCCATTTTAAAGACAAAATAGGAAAAAAAAAAAAAAAGGAACCGAAGAATGAAAATTTCCTTGAAAAATGACCAGTAGAGAATAAAATGCCGAAAAAGATAAACAATTACAAAATAAAAGTAGGCTATTTTGTTCGTTTTGAGGCGAGACGAATTTATACTTCATCCTGTATTGTCTGTGATGTGTCAGAAAAAGATGACATTTCATCAACTTCCGAGCCCTAGTAATAAATAAGAAGTGTAAGTGCATTGCGTTCCCTGCTCAAGTATTCAAACAAGTGTTCTGAAGCAATAAAAAGAGTATTAGTTCTGTGCATCATCTCTACAAGACAAAGCCAAAGTAAGAGCCACCTTAATGGCTTCGGTCACACATCGCTGAATGCAATTAGTTGTCACTGCATAACAACGAAACACTCGCATGGCTTTCTCTTCTACAAGCATGGATTTTATTATTTTCCCGCTTCTATTTATTTTATAAAGCATTGCACAGTGTAAACCCAAGAGTCTTCAGCATATACTCACTGTACAAAAACAGTTAACAATAAATATTTAGGCCTACGAACAAAATTATCCGACTTCTGCAAAAATTTGTCATTTTTCAAAGTTTATGGATTACAATGCCATGAATCAATGAGACTCTGAAAATTCTTCAAGTTTGTGCATTACAATACTATGAATAAACGAGAATCTGAAAATACTTCAACTTTATGGATTACATTGCTATGATTCAATGAGAGATAATAGTCAAAGCTTATCGATTACATTGCTATGAATTAATACGATAAGATTTTCAGGGTTTATTAGATAAAATTGCTGTGAATCAGTGAGGAACAGGATATTTTGTGTTTGTTTACGAATAGTTACCACGAGTTTCAATGTTCCTGAATTACAGTACTAGACCTATAAATAAGTAAAAAATTGTCAGAATCGTATTTTTTGCAAATCCACAAGATATATAGTTTTCCAATCTTGGCTAATCAAAATCCACTTACACAAATCTTGCTGCAATAGCTTTGGATTTGGTAGGATTCCTTGAAAGCATTGTGCAGTACAGCAGCACATAACTTGTCATAAAATGACTTACAGCAAGGTCAGTACACTCAAGAGACGTTAGTGCTTCTGTTAAAAGTCATTCGTGTGACGAATTGGATGTTTATGGAGGTTGTAGAAGTTCCCCAATACATTAAGGCGAGTCTTGTTCTGCCTAACGATTAATCCCGTAATGACTTTCTGTGGAGTCGGTATGTGGCTTGTGTATCCTATTACATGTTGTTAACTCAACGTTCTCGTGTTAAATTCTCCCTGGCTCAATGCTTCCCAATTTTTACTGGGTCATGTCACGTTTGTTCCAGTCCACAAACTGCAGTTGTTTGAGGATTTGTTGTAACTTATTACATACGTGCGATGTTTTGAAACTTACTTAATGGACTCTGATTCCTGATGGAACGATAATCGAATCGATAGGTTGAGTCGATATATATTATGGGTGATATCGATTCTTATTTAAAGACAAACAAGTAGTACTGGCATGAAGTATTATAAAGTGAGAACCTGTCGCCTGGAGGAGTACCAAATTCTTCCAATTCTGCACTATGATCCTACAGGGGAGGCCCTTCTTTGTAAATTCTGTCTGTTCGATCATAAGAGAAATGATTACTTACAGTAAACGAAAAATTTAGGTATTGGGTCAAATCTATTTCTCGTCAAGGTGTTGGTACCGAAAGTTTAACGAGAACCCGCTCGAGTTTTCCAAAACATAGTAGGCCTACTGTATACTGTATGGGCTATATGCTAATGTATTCACAAAAAAGGAAACTTTCTATGTATTTCATTATATCAGCAGTTAGACATAAAATAGATCGACTTTTTTGTATAACATTCTTAACGGTTTCCTTGGAAAATATATCAAGGAAGTTCTCAAAAGTCTTTCGTAAATATCTAATAGTGCACATGCCGGTTCTACCCCATTCACTCGAAAAGTTTCTGCATGCTCTTAAAAGCTGAAAATTCTATTTTTCGAATGTGGTAAGCTGTACCCATGCATTAAAAATTATATTATATATATACTAGTCATGATGGACTTAATGGGGCTCCAGTTTATAAAATTAATGCTAGTCCATGGGAATAAAATGTAACTTATATAATTACTTATAACTCGTTGTTTAAAATTAAGGATTAAAAATTTCGAAAATGTCTTAGGCGTGCTGAATCTTATACATAATGCTTGTTAATTATTAATACGAGGGATGGGGCGTAAGTCATGGCAACTATTTTTTATTTTGAAAATGTGGGGCCATTTTAAACAAATGAAAGGGCAGGTTATGGAATTTACGTATAATGCAGATTATGGGTAATAGATGAAGGATAGTGAAGGAAACAGAGACCCATAAACACCCATATGCGACAGCATCGTCCCACTCTAATGAACTGCCGGAGTTGGAACATGAAAGCACACATACCCTCTCCATGATCCCTTAATGTTTCGTACGGTTAGGCATTATTCCCCAAAGCTTCCATCAGCCCCTTTCGGTATTCTTTGGCATTTCTCCCTCTGATGGAGACTATTTTGACGTCAGAATGTTGCTCACATCTTGCCATAATCATTCTGCAAGGCCGCTGACTCACAACTAAATTGTCACCACCTCTATTCGTATAACAGTACACTACAATGCTACCAAACTATGTGTCCATATACTAGAGATGCCACACTTTCCCGTGAAATTAACATCTCATGGTACCATCACCTTAGTTTGAGGGAAAAAGTATATGTCATGACTTATCCTCCCTCCCTCGTAGAATTTCATGAAACTTGCCTGAAGAAGGCGAAATATTTAGGTATTATCTTAATATCCATTTTACCACATGCAAACATGCTCACACCTACACACATACACACACGCGCGCACACACACACACACACACACTGCAGTGATTTACTAGATTACCAGACAAAGATTCCACTGTGCATGCCACCCGGAAATTAGCATCAACATGAGATAGGCTGAGTAGCTCCGATAGGCCTACCCATCTTTTCAGCAAGAAAGTGCAAAAGTAAATAAAAATGTAATTTGCATAGCAGTTGCCGTGTTTAAGTCATAATGTCTTATCCAGCAAAGAAAATGCAAAATTATGCCAAATAAGAAAGAGGAATAATAACGATCCAAGTAGTTCATAAACTGCAGAGGCAAGTGGAATACGCGCCCATTGCTGTCAGACCAAGTTAGTACAAGATGGAAATTTATTGCACACTGAACCTTCACAAGTGCCTACGTGTCTTGCACCAATCTCGCAGTAATGAACCCTCCCTTATGTTTTCTACATAAACTTGTTTTTCTTTTGCTAGTGCGTGAATACAATATAGACAAAAGATAATCGTGATTACGCTAATCGGAATTATCATTTTCGACTGTAGGCTACGCACGCAGAGGGATAATCCTGTTGTTTATGTGGGTTATGTTGCATTTAAAGGAGTGACTTTTTTATTAATTAATAATATTATTAAATATGATAATAATGTTAATGATTTTATTATTATTATTAAATTATAATAATCATTACAATGTAAAAGTTACTGACCCTGCATGATAATGTGGTGGTACTATGGACACGATAGAATTGGCTCTCCAGGACAGCCCATCAGCGGCCGAACCGCCACAAACATTAGTATTCGTAACTAAGGTAAACAAGGCAAGTTCAGATGTATTCTAATAGACGAAATTACTTACTAAATAGCATGCTTTAATTTCTAGAATTTCTAGCCAGCTGGTGCTTTACATAAGCTTTATTATTGTCCACTTGACAGCATATAAATGATTATTAATATTTATTATAATGGGCAAAACATATGGTGCTACAATAATAATGCATGGTCACTCTGTCATAAACATATAAATAAAATATTTTAAAAGTATTTAACCGTTGAATAATTAATCGCAGCTGCTCTTGATATAACAGACGATTGTGAATTCTAAAGGAATTTTACGGCTACCGATATCTGCATTATATTTCATATTTATCTTTTCAGTTTAAACACTCCTGAGCAAGTAATGACCCAATGTAATTTCTGACAGATTGATTTCAGATTGAATTTAATTAATTCATAACCTATATGGCTGCTGAAACAAACATGTCACCGATTCGTCGTAGGCCTACATCATGAATATTATTGCCAGTGCATTTTGTGAAATGTTTACATTTTTTTAGGATTTCCTAAAACAGTGTATACGAGTATGAGTTACTTTTAAGAAGAATATTAACTATTTTGGTATGAATTGCGATGATATATGCACTAATTTCAGTCCAAAAACAAGTTTATAATGAGAAATAATATTCCTGTTATAGCTACTTTGAATATAACTTTTACACAAGTTTGTAGATGTAATTTAAATAAAATACTTCATGCTTATAAAATCCAGTATCATTCGTGTTATAGTTTTGTGTCTGATAGATGCACTACATTACACAATGGAAAATGGAAAAAAAAAGAAAAAAAAAAAAAAAGAATGATACCAACATTATGAATCTAGATCAATTTTAGCCAGCACGAATTGCAAGAAAGTAATAAACTCAGCAGACGGGAGAAGAAATTATACGAGCGATCTGGAAACCAAGGACACAAAGCACATTATATTGTGTGCGGAACTAATTTGAAAAAAAAAGTAGGCCTACTTTGGAAAATGTGACGATTACGAACGCATGAAAAGAAATGTAAGAGTCCTGGGATCGTATTTCGTACAGTAGGTGGAAGGGACAATAAAATCCACGGTTTGGAGAAAACTGTTTATATTTAGATTCATTAGACACTTAAGATCCCTGCAGTGCAGACACGTTCTGCCATGCAGGATGAACGTAATCCGTCCTTCGATTTCGCAGAAATAGCGTCATTGATATAGACCTGTGCCCAATATTATGCTATGTAACTTGTATTTAGAACTACAGCAGAGCCGCAGTAGAACCTCGCTTATCCAAACTTCAATCAACCGAATCCGATTTTCGTCGTCCAGTTGTAAAAAATTCTAACTTTGAGGATATTTTTTGTATAGCTGAACTTAAAGCCTCCGAACAGATGCAATTAAAAAGATTGTGCATCTCTAGGAGACGGAATAATGTGCATTCCCTAAGGCCCTCCGGTCAACAGCCACCACCACCACGAGCCCCCACGGAGCTCCCCTACTTCCAACACGGACCAGGTACCAGTTCATTTGCACCGCATCCCTTTGGTTCCTCCTTCACAAGTACCCCATCCCCTGGTTTCTCTAATTAAGAGCCTCATAGTCGCAGCACACCACCAGCAACTTCCGCACCACAATCCACGGGGCAGGGCGCGGGAGGCCAGTAGATGAGTCTGCAACCGGAGCTGGCCCGAAACCAGGAAAGGAGAAAGGGAGGGGGAAAGGAAGTTGAAGTAGAGGGAGAGTTGGTAGAATGAAGAACGAAAGGGGAAACGGGAGGATCCCCGAGAAAACCCCTAAAGTCAAGGCTTCGTCCACCATGAATGGCGCATCCGCCTTCCCCGGGATTTGCACCCGGGGCCGCTTGCATGCCAAACCCACGCGCTAAGCATGAGCCACCGTGACAGCTAAAAATTGACACAGTGTAAATCTTTACAATAGTAGTCACTAGTCACACCTCAGTAGGACAGAGCGATTTGTTTCCTGCAGTTAGATGTGGCGTATTTTTAACGTCTGAATAAGTGTTCTTTTGGTAAAATTATCCTACAATTTTCTTATCCGAAATCACCCCCGCCTTAACTGTTATGGATAAACGGGGTTTTTCTGCATAGCACATTGCCATCAATATATCTCTCCGCAGCTCTGATTATGTTCGCCACCCAGGCGAAAGTTGGTATTTTGAGTCATCTTCTCATTACTTATGACTAAGTGGCTCCTGGAACTGCCTTGTTAATGCATCGGCTGAACCCATGTTTCATGTGTTAGTAACTCAATTTACCGGCATAAAGTGGAGCTTTCAGATTCTGGCAGCCAATCACTCAAATAATGCTACACTAGCTTACCTCTGCTAGTACGTCAAGCGAACAATCGTTCTAGCAAAAATCCGTGCCCAATGACGCTTCACAGCCTTTGACGTTCTCGAGTGTACATAAAACAAAACTCATAAATTAGTCGTAAAAAGATTTACTTACTCAAAGTTAAATAGGTTTTCCTATGACAGTGAACATGTGCCAACTTATGAAAGGATCAAAGATCTGAAGGAGTTGTAATTCACGATCTGTAAGTGTGTACTGTGTTGACAAGAAACGGGCCACTTCCATGAATCTTTTGGCTTAGTACATCGTGCCTATACCTTTAGAACCCGGAAGTTCAGGCATTTATTTTCTTTACAACAGGCAGGCAAAATGGCACTTACGACATCAAAATAGGCAGTAATATAATTAAAATATGCATTTATTTAAAGTACAAACAGAGAGTAATCCCACTCTTTATTAATGAACATAGCTATCTAACATATTTAATAATTTATTATCACACACAACACTTCTTGATTACAGGCAACAACAAGCTGTTTTTTCAAGGTGTTAACTGTCGTAGTCAGTCGCCTGCACAGACAGTGTTTTTCATCTTCTTCTTCCACTGAAGTGAATGTAGTATATTTTAAAAAGCTATTTATAAGATCCTAAATAAATATTTTTGTGACATGAATGTGTCACTTCATTATATGTGTAACATTTTATCACTTCCGTCCACCGCTATGGCGTAGGGGATGCGTTCGCTCCTCCTCTCACGCAGCGGGTCCGGGTTCAAATCCTGGTCGGGACAAGTTAGCTAGGTGGGGATTTTACCGGGGTTTTTCCTCACCTGTGAGACAAATGTCGGGCAAGTTTAGGCCCTTGTTGTCCCCGGATACCATCTGGCCGTCATTATCATCTTCATCTCATCCTCACCTTGTCTGTAGTGAGTGTGTATGTGATCCATAGACAATCCCTCCCCCGACAGGTCGCGGCCCTGTAAGGCCTTGGCGGCTTGGGTTGCTTAAATGTCCCTACAAGGGAGAGGTGAAACTAAGGTAAAGATAGATAGAAGAGATTTATCACTTCCACACATTGAAATTATTTAGGGTTTTTTTTTTAATGTGTAAAAAATCACTGAAAACGCCATAACGACCCAAAATAGGCAAAGAGACTAGAAACCTTAAAATAGGCAACAATAGCCAAAATAGGCAACGAAGGAAAAATTGGCCCTAAATGCACGAACACATGTTTAACTTTATTTAACTCCTTAAAATATCCACCCAAATAGAAAAGGCAATTTGCAATTATTTTATTTATTATAATTATATATATTAACATCCAGAACCTAGTCGTAACTCACTAAGCGTATTTGAAGAGACGACCCAATAACCAGACAGTTCAATTTTCTATATACCTTTTCTTTTTTGTACTGAAAGCCACCATGCATAGGCCTATTATTATTTCTATTGTCGGTTTACACTTTTACAAAGCGAATACTGAGTCGATACGTATGAGCGAGGTATCAATCGATTTTTTATTTCATTCTGGTTTGACTCATTTGAATTCTGTTGAGGTTTAGTTTAATAACTGTTTTGACTGAAAGTTTGAATTAAAATGTTGTATTTTAAAATCGAACAGAATATTTCGTTTTGATGTCTCGATCCAAAGCCATAGCCGATTAATTCAATGAACAACTCATAACAACTAAACAAATTTAAATGATAGCGAATATGGTCAACTAAGAAGCTGAAAATTTTAAAATACCTCACCCATCAAACACACCGAAAAAGTAGAATTAAATGTTAATTTAACTTCTACGTAGATTTCTTGTGTTGAGGATAAGATGAATTGCGGAATAGTTCCAGTGTAAAATATGTTTAAAATACAAAATAAATTTGGATTGTTAATAGGCCCTCTTTTTGTGGTCATCTGTTCATTTATTGAATCCTCATGAAAAATTAAGATTAAATTTTAATATGAGGACATTTAATTTTACTTATTTATGCGCCAGTATTATTGTATTCGCTGATGGATTGTTTACAGCTTGAATATTAATAATTTTTGTATTGTCCTCGTCTTTTATTACTGCCTTGTCATATGCATTAACAATGCTTCTTCCCTTAAAATAATAAAGATAACGATATTCTGTTAGATTTATAAAATACGTGTATATTTTGCGGCGGAGCTTTTCATGAGGAAATCAAGAATTCTGTATAAATTTAATACTTTATTCTCTAGACTTTAATAGAACTTGATGCTCATGGAATACCCGAAAGCTTGCGTAACACAAAGACGAGAATCATTTACGCATAACATATTTATTAAAATTATGCTTCTGTTAAATATCATATAACATGTCATATAACACACATGAGCAGTGGCTCATATTGGCAACTTAGATATTTTAGTCGGTCCGCTTTTTTTTCCCTACCTGTACATGTATCTGATCGACATAGGTAAATACAATACAAGAAGAAATAAAACCTTGCCTTTAGTAGAAACTGAATATTTTACATCTGCTGGCTCCAAACATAGCAATTATTATGGTCCAAGACTCTATAACTCCATAATTAGGTCACATCCAGCATTAGGAAATATGAATAACAAAAAATTCAGTAAGAATATTAAGTATCTTATTAAAATACGTTATACTTTATTTCAGTCTGGTATTATTATGATATTTAAGGAACTATTTAATCATCTATACCACAAGTTGTTAGAGCTTCTCCCGCTTAGCTCCTCAATATTCTAGGTTGAACATTTTAAGATTTACTTACATTATTTATTTGGTGTAAATTAGAATAAACTGAACTGAATCCAAACGCGAGCATCTTCTCATTCGGGTACCGTAATTGACTCGTGTATCTCCGTTAATGTAATCTATTAGGCCTATAAGTTATGAAAAGAAATAACAAAATTAATACAATTAAACACTGTTATGTTTACTTTCTTCATAAACTATACATATGCATACTAAATTCGTTAAGAATAATAACACAACCAACAGAACGTTTCACAAATGAGTTGGGACAGGATGCAACAACCACTCGTATTTACAACCTGTTTATTCGATCAATGAAACAGCGCATCATCCCACTAACTGACTGATGTATCTACAATAATGTAGTTATTATAAGTTATGTAAATAAATTTTAAAAATTCAAATTAAACACTTTTACGTTCACTTTCTTCATAAACCATACATATGCATACTAAATTCCGTAACAATAGTAACACAACCACAGAACGCTTCAGAAATATGTTAGGACGGGATGCAACAACCACTCATATTTACAACCTGTTTATTCAATCAATGTTAAAGCGCATCATCCCGCTAAGCACCCTTAAGATGAGTACAAACTGGTTTTAACCGGTGCTTTCAAGCACCACTTGAGATATGAAGAAGAGTTGTAAGTTGAAAGAGCTTGGTCTACTTAAAATAACACAATATGGAGGATAAAGGAGAAAGAAGTTGTTCCGTGCAATCAGTCATCGCCTGAACACCAAATATGGCTATTAGACAAACAATGAGTTCACAGAGGTAATAAGAGTCATGACCTCTTCAGTGAAGAGCTAACGGAAAACGTATTTTCATGCTCACACTCATTACCTTCTCCAAATACGGTTCTAGAGTAAAAGTCTTTCTTGGCTTGGTTCTAAAAGGGCCAATGTCAATTTCTTGCAATGCATTATTGAGCTCGGCTGGTCTTTATCTTTCGTATACTAAAAGTCCCAATGTCTGTTACTATTAATAGACATAATATAGAAACCCTAGAGACCAATTTCGGAAGTACTCAGCAAAAAAATGTTACTTCTATGAAGGCTTCAAAGTAATTTATCTCAAAAGCAAGTTTTATGACATTGGCCCTTTTAGAACCAATCTACAATATGTGTTTACAGAAGAAGATTTCATAAACATATGAAGACCACAGGAGAAAAAGGGGGAATGTAAAGATTTACAAATTTTTTAGAGCTAAATTAAATTTCGAAACTAATTTCATCAAGAACTGTGTGATAAATGAAAATACCCCATGCATTTCGAAAGGTTATTAATCTAGTAATCAATATGCTCAATATAAGAGGAATCGTATTATTTTAGTGTTATTAATGTCACAGAAATGCTCAAGAGACGGGGATGTCACAGTCGGAAAGCCACTTTATTATTATGTGATCATTAATTTAATAGGCCTTAACATTACTGTATCTATATAACCTAACTCAGTAGTAATTAAATATCTTTCTTTAATAAATTAATATTTTAAGCAATGTTAAGGCGACCTGTAATCAGTAATCTTTCCGTTTTACTGAATGTGTTTTTAACTGTAATTCATTAAAATTTCTTATTATTGGACTTTTAGTACTCATCAAACTTTTAATTAACTCTTGAACTCATCCCCTTTTCTTTCTCTTCTTGCTAGTCATCACACACGAATCAATTTCAGACACTGTGAATTAATGTAAATAAAAACAATATTACCGCACAAAAGTATAGTTCTAACAACACAGACAGTCTCAATGTAACATAATTATCGTTTTTATTAAAGATGTGTTATTAATAGCAGTGACCATGCATCTTTATTTGATGTTTGATGGTGTGAGACCTTCTTCTGCCTACTTCCAATTTTACCAGTATCTCAATTTTACCAAGAAAAGATAAATTTTCCCTTTTCTTCCTGTGATCTTCATAAGCAAATTAATTAATTGCAACAATGGAAACAGAGTATGGAATTTAACATTCGATCTCGTAATCGAGATGGATCAAAGATGCACAGACATAAGGAGACAAGAATGCCTGTTAAAATGACGGAAGAAAGGTCTTTAATATTTCATAATTTAATGAAAGAAAACTGGGAATTCGAGAAGTATGTTTCGGTTACTCAAATAATGAAATAATAGGACTAGCCTGGTGGAGGTTAGGTGTATGGAAGTTATGGAGCTTGAAGATTCGGAGCTTGCCATACTAAAATGACTCAAAACTAAAAACCTGGAAAGTGAAATTCGTAAATAAGATAAGAGAAAACAATATTCTAACGTGACAAGTAGAAAATACATTCTTAAACAAATTATGAAAGCTATTTATTATTATTAAACTAAAATGGTAAATGACTGTAACTGTTGTAAGTCATGAATTCTAGCTATTACATATACTGTATTGTAAATTGTAAATCAGAGGATACAATTTAAGGAATCAATGCTTATACAAAGAATTTCTTCGGAATATTCCTAGAACGGACAATAGACATATTATATTAAATTTGAAAAAATAACACTCCTAATGATAAATTTACTCTGCTGGACATGTTTAGTTATGAAAAAAGCTCCTCATATAATCTTTAAGGGAGGACAGGTTTCGATGCTGAGAAATAAGTGAAATTTCTTATTTTCTTCTGAGCAATGAATTATTGTTCTACTACCTCGTAATCTGACGTGCTCTTTATTGGCTACCTCTACACTTGCATAATATTTTAAAAATAATCAGACTATTACAAGTACGGGTAATTTTTATCGTTACAAAATGGCAGCCAGGTTACGTACACTGAAATTCCGTTTCCGCGATAATTTCCACAAATATCAATATTTTTGAATGATTCTTTTTTTTTATCTATTAATATCATATGAACAACACTATCTACAACCACTGATTTAACATTAATAGTTCTTTTTAATATATTTAATGTAAAAGAAAATGTAAAAAATACTCATACTGGATTAAAAGAATACTTATACCGTAGACATTCCAAAGATTGTAGACGATATTGTTCATATGATATTTACATACAGATAGAAAAAAAACGCTAAAAGTATTGACATTTGTGGAAATCAGCGCGAAAACGGCATTTCAGTGCACGAAATGTGGCTGTCATTACCTGTAACTGTAACAGTCTAATTAAATCTGAAAATAGTATGCAATTGTTGTAGTCAATAAAGAGCATGTCAGATTACAAGGTTACAGGCCTAGATGAGATTTGTAATAGATCCATCGATCTAATGACGTATGAATGTACTATAATATTGCAGTTAGCAGTAATTTTAGAAAATCTTATGCAATGAGATTTCTTTTCTTTAAGACTCTGCTTTCAGACATCTAGACGATATGATCTGGAAGTATATAAAAATTGATAACGTTCGGCATCTGCTCTTTTTTTCCTATGCAATGTCTAGAGAATTTCTGTGGCGCGTTCACTGAGATAAGAGAGGTTTTTTTTATGTAGGAGCATCCGTTGTCCCTTATCGGAAACTCTTTATATAGAAATTGGTTTAGTTCAATGAGCATTGCAAGTGATAGTGCAGCTCGACTGTCTTCCCATACTCTAGCCGCAGGAAAACATTGCTTTAGATTTACTGCCAATTTCATCGCTCCATGTTTGGCTCACCACTTCATTAAAAATCTGTCAAACTGTAATCCTTGAAGGAGAATATATTGACTAAGAACCGAACCAAAGACTTTCTGTATGAAAGTAAAGGACGAAAATTCGGTGAATTCTTTTACACTACACGTGGATTTTCATTCTAGTGTATGTAGGCCTAATTTATCTACAGACTAATCTATGCGTTTTCAAGTATCAGATCTCTGTCGGGTTTTGAACTTCATCTGCGATGAATTTAAATATGAGGTGAACAATAAATTTTGAAAGCTATTTTCGATACATTCATTTTCTAAATTGTACATATTTTATATTTGGTAGCTTTTACAATTTCGTATTATTGAGATTATTATTTTCTGCAAGTTCATCCAAGTTTGTATTTTTTAAATATTTACTTTAGCTGACGGAGTAAAGGCCCTAAGGTTTATTGCATTAGTATTCCTAATATTAAGAACGGTAACATATGAGTTTGAAACTAAAAGTGATAGAAAAATTTTCAGTAATTATTGTTCCTTTGTAGGGTGAAGATGGCAACCAAAAATTTAACAAATATATATCTAAACGCCATTAGTATGTAATATTAATACAATGAAAGGTGGGAAATTTTTTTTGGCATACTGTTACAAGATGATTTTTATATGGTACAATTCCTGAGCAAGCAGATAGGAAACTATTGAGAAATTTCAATGTTAGGGTGTCAGCACAGAAAAGCTAAGTAAATAAGCCTACCGGATGTACAAGTTTAATTGAAAAAAGAAAAAAATATATATATCAGAAATAATATGGGAAGATAAAATATATAAAAATGCAACCCGAATTAAAAAAAGAGTTGGGTGAAATTGGCAAGATGATAAAGATAATAATATTAATAACAATAATAATAATAATAATAATAATAATAATAATAATAATAATAATTGAATGTAGAAATCAATTATTTGCAATTTGACAAGCCGTTAGAACCATAAGCTGATTATCAGGGCCCGGATTCTAATGACATGTCATCTTTTTATTGATGCTGCTTAGACATTGCAAACTTGTAGATAAATCCTAATCATGACCCCTAGATTATAGAAATGCATTTTTATTAGGTCATTTTTTGTCATTTTATGCAATTTTATATTTTTAGGGCATTTATTTCAGTTTTAGGTCATTATTTTGTCATTTTCGTGTCATTTGCTTCCTTATTTTGTCATTTTCATGTATTTACATTGAGTGTATTAACTTTTTTTTCGTCGCTAGCGATTCTGTCTTTGAAGTGTTGTTTGTTTAATGCAAGAAGGATACATTCAGCGTGTTGACATGTCTCAGTCGGAAGTGAGAATCAAAGAAACGCCAAAATTTTGTATTATATTACCATTGTTATTAGATTGACTTGGCACCAGAGTCTGCCATTTGCTTGGATTTGAGAGTGCAAACTACTGTTTACCCTCAATAAACAATAATATAATCCGGCAGACCACAAAAGGATGTGCCGAATTTTGACTCACCAGTGCCTCATTGCCAGTTTAAATTTCCGTAAGAAAAGAACATTCACAACATTACAGTTATTTACAGTTTTTACAATTATGTACAAACTAGTCTATAACTTTGTGTGTACAATAATAATTTTTGATAAATAAAATATCAGTTTTAGGTCATTTTTTATAATTATTAGGTCATTTTCTTTCAAATTTAGGGGCATTTTATAGGTCATTTTTCAAACAATTTTAGGTCATCAGAATCCGGGCCCTGCTGATTATACTGGCAATGATATTACTTAGGCTAGCCGCTAGGCTATATCGCTGCCAGGTTCTTCAAACAGAGCGAAATCGGACTTCCATTCAGGTGGTTGCGGTTCTAATCCTGGTGTTATACCTATAGAATCTGACAGTGGCTTTTCGGTATTTTTCTACATTTTTTTCATTTCCCCCTCCATTTTCTTGTTTCTGTATCTTGTCAAAAATGTCCATTCTGTCCTTGGGGATGGCCTGGCGTAAAGCTTACGATTTTACACAGGAGTCTCTCCATTGCTTGTGTCCAGTCTACTTAGGCTATATTGTTACACTTGAGCAAGTCAGATTCTTAGAATACAGGTCTCAGTACAGATTTCCATTTCTTCAGTTCATTATATGAATTAAACAAGCAGAAATTGTAACACAGGTGCTAATGTTTTTCCTCGCCTTGAAAATACTACATAATATAAGTAGGCCTACAAAACACACAATTAAACTGATAATAAATTACTGAAGTGATAACAACAGAAGCGACTTGGCAATTGACTGGATATGTTAGTTACTATACTTCACAATGTAAGCAGCAAACAACAAAAGTACTCATTCATTAATTTCGTTCTTTCGATCATACTATAATACGCTTATTACATGTGTCGTAACCGATGCAGACTTTCATTACAAACCAGGTGTGGTATCGATTATTATCGAACATGGAACGATCCTGAAATCTTGAGAGCAGCAAATGAAACTGCGTATTAAACAACCTGTATTTGAAATTTATTTAAAATATCATTCCTTATACCTCTTTGCGAAGTAAGGAAAGAAATCTAACCTTATTCAATAGACTAGCAGACTTGTGGAAACAGTTACAAGATTTATTATGTCACTAGTGTAAACAAAGTTTATTACAAACAACAATAACCACTAAATTAAGCAGGCATGTTTAACTCCCCGTCCTTTTTTTAATATTATATTTAGTACATTTTTTTTACTTAATGTAGGCCTGTTTAGCACTCCACATACCTGTATTTTGAGGTTTCTTGCTACATATTTATGTATATATTTTGATTATTTCTTTTATATATTTTGCTACAGATTCGCAGGTCCGGGTTCGACCCCCGGTACCTCCTCGGATTTTTCTGCCATCTGCCTATGGTAGATTATATTTAGTACATTTTTTTTTACTTAATGTAGGCCTGTTTAGCACTCCACATACATGTATTTTGAGGTTTCTTGCTACATATTTATGTATATATTTTGATTATTTCTTTTATATATTTTGCTACAGATTCGCAGGTCCGGGTTCGACCCCCGGTACCTCCTCGGATTTTTCTGCCATCAGCCTATGGTAGATGACGCAGCGGTCGGGTGGTAGGCGTAGTCCCTTCAGGGATCTAGCGCCACGGAATTAGTTATATTTAGTAAATATTTTGCTACATATTTGTGTATGTACTTTTGGAAAAATATTACATAAAAATCTGTACTTATAAATTTTCCCTGAACACCACTTTATTATACTAAAATACACTTCAGGTACCCTGTATAATTAAGCCATAAAAGGTACAATTAACTGAAAATAGTAAATCCATTTATTAGGATAAGTCAGGTTTTCCCCTACCCTAAGCAAATTGCAGGCTCAGCAGCATCCCAGCTTCATCCATAGGTCCAGTTTTAAAACTGGGATCTTTTAGCTTCACAACATGAGAGTTTTTACTGCCTCTCTTCCCCTCCACTTTCTCTTTCTCTGTAAACATCATTAGGTACTTCCTCTCTTGATTATTTGCTTTTTTCTTACAGGACATTATTAACTGGCATTGCGTTATTTTTCTATTAAGTTAAATATTACAATAGCAGTTGCAGATTGTCATATTCTACCTCCAATTCTTAGGACAGAAGCATAGTATCATCAGACTTGAGACCTTCCCTACGTTCATAATAGATGTGTACAGCAAGGTATTTGATTATTTTAAATCTTTCTTTTACGAACGTTGAAACATAGATCGAATATATACAAATGTGTATCATGAGTAAATAAGAGCAATTCATTTTTGCATTTTTCATTTTCAACATTTTTGGGAATTTTTAGGTAATTTTCGGAATTTTTAATAGTTTTTAAACGAAAGTGTTACATTATGTTTTATTCTGAATTTTTAATTATTATTTCTGTTTTAATGATTGTCTAATAAAACTTTATAAGCAAATAACTTGTCTAATAAAACTTTATAAGCAAATAACGTCCACAGAAAACAAAGCAGACTTGCAGTATAGGAATGTGCATACTGCCGATAGTTAGAGGTTATAATAGGCAAACGTTATTCTATTACATTATGAGTTATCGATGAACTATCATTGATGTCATTATTGGTTTTATTATTTTTAATAATAATATTGTATTAATTTTACAAACTTTATAATTTTGACCATTTCATGATAATGAAGGAAGCCTAACAAACCAGAATTCATATCAATGATAAATTATGACTGAAATAATTAATGACAATATCAGTTCTGATATAACTTTGAGGATACGTAAATTACAACAAAATAATAATAATAATAATAATAATAATAATAATAATAATAATAATAATAATAATAATAATAATAATAATAATAATAATAGCTTAGTAGTGGTCTGATGTAAAATTTGTATGCTGATCACTAGGAAAGAACGAAACGTGTGGGCAGTTTTTGCAGACACCAAGTGTGATTACTTATTCAAGTTCTGTAAAAGAGAAAATGTGAGGAATTAATGAAGGCCAAGACTTATGTAATATTCTGAAAGTGCACTAAAGGGGCTCCATTTGGAAGAGGTGACTTTCATTTTCTGGATACACATATTATATTCTCGGAATGACAAACCTTAAATTGGCCATGTACACTATTCCTTTCAAATTTCATATGTTATAAGTCCCATGTTATACAGTTTATAGGCGTGACGAATTAGGTGACTAGTATTAATATTAATTTATAAATTATTCATTGGGTGCTTGAACTAATGGAAATACGTGAATTAGTTACGATAACACCCAGACAAAAAAGTGATCTAAATGATATGCAAGAAATTCAATAATCACTTGGCACAATATGTAGACAACTGAATGATTGAATCCGGCAATGAATTCAGTCATAAAACGGCAATTTGCAGGAAATGCAGTAACCAAATGCCACAATATGCACAGAATTGAAAGGCCAAACCCGGCAATATACGGACAATTCAATAATAAAGTTGATAATTTGCGGGAAGTGCATTGGTCAAATGCCGCAATTGCAAACCACTGAATGAACAAATCCGAAAAAAAAATGCAGACAATTCAATAATATTAAAATGCCATAGTATGCAGAAAATTCAGTAATAAAGTGGCACAAAACGGAGGCATCTGAATGAATAAATGCAGCAAAATGCATATAAAGATACAATTCAACATTCCAATGCGATATTATGCAGAACATTTGAGAATAAAAACCCTCAATCTGCATACAATTGAATGATAAAATTCTACAATAGGCTATGCAGACAACTCAATAATCAAATGCCAGAAAATGCAGGTAAAAACGTGACAAAGATACCACATTACGAATTCACAGGTGGCCCTGAACTATTGAATTTAGTTGAATTCCAAAAGCGGGTGGTAAAACAAAGACAAAACAGAGTCACGCATATCTTAACGATTAGATAACAGAACAACTGAAAAAGATTTGTATTTACGATGTCAGAATTGAGTACCAAGTGCCAAAAATGGAGTCAGGAAATTCTTATCAATGGACCTGAAAAAAAAATCACGTTTTCGACGACAGGAATGTATTTAACTAGTAACGTGTGTATACTTATTCAAACTCATTCGCAGAAATTTATAGTTAAAAAATGAGAGTGGAGCGGGTAATTCATAAAGTTTCTAGACGTTATCAATTGTTTATAAATATTTTTAAAAATTATAATGACTTACTTGTTAAACTTTTAAATAATATTGTTAAGGGATGTGGTTGTTATCAGGTAGTGAATTTCTAACCATCTCTGCTGTGGTTTAGTTTATTTCAAGTGTCAGCAATAAATGAAGAAAAAATTAATAATAACAATAATAAGAATAGGACTAACATAAAATCATTACAAATTACGTTGAAATAAAAAGGACTTGAAATTCATCACTTCAAGAAAAACGTTCACTATATATTTAAATTTACTGAACCAGGTTTTTTTTTTGGGGGGGGGGGGAGGGGAACTTTTTCCTATAGTTGATCCTATACATGTCTTTAACTGAACCATCCAGTTGGACTTCTTGTATTGAAACGACTCTTTACAGTGAAATGATTTCCAATTCACCACATCAATAAGAATGCTTTTGAATTAATCAACCAAATTTTAGAATACTTTACTTTCGGCACCTTGCTTGAGCAATCACTGTGCATAAACTGCTAGTGTAAGCTTCTTAAGAATGTATTAATTTGCTTCTAAAGAAACCAGGGGTTTTGGTTTACTAACGATTTCCTTTACCGGGACAATGAATGAATGAATGAATGAATGAATGAATGAGCCCGCTGTGTCCCTAAAGGGCTAGGGCCTCCTACAAGAGGGAAAGCTCATACTAATAACTCACGTAGGGATATAAAATTACAATATTACAAAATGCAATTTTCTCTTACAAATGTAGTCTACTGGTAACAAAGAGCAAGATGCAAACTGAAGGCAGACATTAAGAAGTAATCTTTAATTTAAGCATTTTACCTTATTTTAATCAAAAACAGTTTTAGTCATTTTTAGTTTTCAACATCTTATTTAACCAGTTTTAGGTTTTATAACTGCCATAACAATGAAACGGATAACTGTGTTAAAATATCACAATTAGCTAGCAAGGAACAAAATAGTTTAAAAGCTAAGAATCCGGGCCCTAATTACCAGCATCTAAAAAATTATTATATAGGATATCATCCCGACAGACTGAGTCTACGTAAAAGAATGAGCTTGAGAAAAAGTCCTGCATTCAGCAAGACTCCTACTAGGCCTAGTCATTTATATTAGCACAGGCATTAAACAAACGTAACCAAAAAACAGAATTATCAGAAAACTTAAAATCAAGTACGGTGATTTAATATGTTTCTTTTGGCAAGTTTGAGAACACGTTATCCAAAAAACATGTCTCTTGAGTGGAACAGAATTACAACTGCACCCTGTAAGTAAGTTTTGTAAATTAATAACATCTTGAGTGTGATGTTTTTGGACATCAAATTCTCAATTAAAATCATCGATTATGATTTTTTAAGATAAATGTGAAAGCTCTAACGGTAATTGTTCCAGACTTGTAAAAACAATGTAGGACTGTCGGCCTGGGTGGCGCAGTTAGTATCTCGCTGGATTTCTATGCCCAAGATTGCTGGTTCGATCCCGGCCCAGGTCGATGTCATTTATGTGTGCAAAAATGTGACAGGCGCGTGTCAGTAGATTTACTGGCATGTAAAAGAACTCTCTTAAAAATTATTCGTATTAAACACGAACTCTTTTTCTATTCCCTTCATTGTTATGGACAAAGGATATGTAATGCGATTACAGCTTTGGAATTAGTTTTGCACGACTGCTCTGAAATAAAAATAAATTTAACAACGCAGTCAAATTTTTCCATTCTCTAGTTCCTCCAAACGAACAAAGATCACGGTTATTAAAACTCAACAGACTGCCTTTATAAAAATATGTTACACCTCCACATTTTCTGAAGTTTGTGTTTTGAATCGAATTAATTTTTTCGGATTAACTTTGTTGAATGGTGGACTTCCAACACAAGGCAATCCATTCGCACATTAGCCCCCACCCTAGACGAAAAAACCATGTCTATTGACTTCGTCAAGGACAACAGCCACATAAACCTGCTGGAGCTCACTGGAGACAGAAAAAGAGAAGAGAGAGAAAGAGCGAGAAAGAGAACACTAATTTGTCGGGTTTGGCAACTTCACTAGCACAACCTCATTGTCATTCTCCATGTTTCTGTTATTGCTGTTTAAATGTGAAGGTAACCGCGTAGGAGCATATATAGGGACACGGGAGGCTCGAGTTTGTAGCCCAGTCATCTGCAAATAGTCACACCACACAACGAGGGTATAAAACGTATACTTCTTTCCAAAACATGAAATCTTCAGTTCTTTAACTTATTCGGATAACATTTCTCCCCTGTTACTTAACTGTAGGGATTAGTGAACAATAGGCGACCGTATTAAAGAACACGTAGAAGCAACACTGTCAAATGTAATTTCATTTCTGCAGATTGTTCAGTCTGTTGTCCTGTATCGTGTTGAATATTTCCACCTGCTGTGTTATTGTAATAATATGTCATTTTTTTCCGACCCAGGTGTAAAAATGAGCATCTTCGCAACATCAGAAAAATGTATACTCTAAATACACTGACTGTGGGATCAGCGAACCATAAGAAACCCTCATTAAGAAGGGACTAATTGTGAAACCATTCCGCAAAGTCAGCTTGGGCCTCAGGCGGTGGAGTGAGATGAGGCTTTCATGTTTTGGAAAGAACTATACCATTCCAGTCCAAATGATGAAAACAGGGACAAAGAAGTGATGGAATTGACTGCATACTCATATCCGTATAATTTTCAGCAAACCCCATTCTATTTATAGGAAACATTAAGGGCTCAATATTATTTATTAGCCTACTATTGTAAGAGTGATGTGTGAACAAGTTTCACATATGTAGGCATAATTTAAAAATGTGAAACCTTTAAAACCGAATAACATGTCCAGGGATGCCCAAAGAGCGGGGTTAAGACGCAGAGTACGTCACTGAAATTTCTGGTGTTTTTGTTTGTTTGTTTAATTGTTGCAAAATTAACAATTTATAGGTTATAAATAAAAACGGTTAAATTTTATGATTTCAAATGGTAATAAAAACTTCTTCTAAATCTTTATAAGTTTATTAATTATACTGTACAACTAGTATTAATTATTGTAGGCCTATATGTAATGTAAAAGTAGTCACATTAAGCATATTTTTTCAATTGACAATGCTTTTATTACAAATACAGCAATACCTTTTCCTTGGGAAGAAGTCTTAGCTTAGGCCTACTCTTATTCTACTATTTGTAAGGGAGGTTAGTTTCATAAGCGCAGACTTGATGGGCGCAAGGTACTTTCTGCCCCCGAACATTTAAGTTTTTATCTTATAGGTCCTATGTATAACTACTATAAATCCAATTCTCGCTCTCTCCCCCCCCCTCCAAAAAAAAATAAAGTCTGCGCCTCTGGTTATTTATATTGTGTCGTTGGAATGATACAAAGTTCGGAAGGGTTGAAACTGAGGGGGCAGGAGTGAGTCATGAAGGAAGGGGGTTGGGCACCCCTGACATATCCCATTTGTACGTGATGCTGATATCCTTTCACCACAGGTAATGCAGCTTTTACAAACATGTTACAGCCCCAACAAGATTTAAGCATAATTAGGCCTATATAAATCAACCAATTACGATCTTCAATGCTACACAAATTATCGCTCAACAATTATTGTCTACATCACAACTTATCTAAGGTGTATAAATTTATTTATATTTACAAACATGTCTGACGTCACATACATTTAGTTCCTTTACACACTCGAAGTTTACAATGATTAACTAAATATTCGGCAGTGAAATCTCTCTTACTTAACCTTGGATAAAGTTCACATATCGATGGAAAACAAATATATCTGTCGAGTTTGCTCATGAGGAGGCATATTCCACATATGTAATGGTGTCAATGCGAAAGAGGATTATTATACAAATAGCAGATCATCCTTCCAAAAGTAAATATCGGGATCGGGAAATAATCTGTCACACACAACCCTATTAAATCTAAAATTATGTTGACAACTGCCTTGACAACTATGTTGTAATTTTTCTATATTTAATTTGAATCTGCGTAATACAGTACCAATGTTTGAGGTGTAGGGTGGATATGAGAATAATTTGGTACACAAATATGTCATTTTTTAAAACAATTTTCTTCATTTAAGAATGAAATTTTCACTTAATTTTTGTGAAAATATTATCTAGCTATCTGTAATATGACTAAAAAGCAAGGCATTTTACAGTATACAGGAGTTCGATGAGACAAATCTGGTTGACCAGGTATTTAATAGTTGTAGAATTTTTATATTGATGTTTATTACTTTGTACAAGTTTAATGACAGATAAATAAATATTATTATTATTAAATACAGAAGTATGACCTTTAGCGTGACAGGCTGCTCCTTTATGCTTTGTGTTGGGCTTCTGTTAAACGTTCACATCCATTTTATTCAGTAATCGCTTTTTACATTCTACTTTCATCATAATTTCAAAACTGTTTTAGATTATTTAATGGGAAGTATGCAAGCACGTATATTTCGTACACAGAAACAATAATTATGATCAACGATCTTTCCTTTGATACAATTTTCTCCAACACAATGCTCTCTTACGGGGCAGTCTTGCCAGGCGAACAAGGTACAGTTAGATTAGGGCACTTTGCTCAGCCATAGAGTGGAGGATAAGTAGGTATGCTTCGTACTGGATATTCTTCCCCCTCTAGCGAGACTCGTTGATTACTCTTTGAGTTTGAACTAATTATTATTATTATTATTATTATTATTATTATTGAAGTTGTTGTTTTTATTATTATTATTATTATTATTATTATTATTATTATTATTATTATTATTATTATTATACACAATTCATGCCCTGACGTCATTATTTCGGCAGTTGGCGAACGTTGCTCTAATATGCCATCCTAAATTTGTTACTTCAGCATTCATAAATAAAACTGAAAAATATTCCTGTTTAGATATCGAACTAAATGTACATAATATTTTTAACATAACTTTTAGAAATAGATTTTAAAAAAGATAAATAGTTATAGCTCATTTTATCTGTCTCTTAGAGTTTGTGGTGGATTGAAAAAAAAAACTGATATGTAACCAATTCGAGAATGACTCATTCGCTAAAATTCTGGGGTTAAAGCTAGTAGATGTATAGCTATGCCAACTTCAACACTTGGTGTGCCGAACTTGAAGTCTTAAGCATCGTATCCTGCGGCCTGAAGGATCACGAAATATTTTAAACAAGAATTTTGCTTTTTAAAGTCGTACTTCCTCCGTTAAACTGCAGTGCTTATGCTTTCCTCCGGCGCTGGGTGCGAACTGGCTTTCGGCTAACGAATGGCGTGCTCGCTCGTAGGCATAAAAAATTATGGGGGAAGTAAAACTATGGGGAACAGTTGCAGAGAACGAACCCTAGCTTTGTATTCCGAAGTTCGCGTGTTTTATCATTGGTTTTTTCAACGTTAGCGTTCAAGCTTCCATCCCGAGTGGTCCCCTGTTCAAATCCTGTTCAGGACCTCCGAATTTCAACGTTTCAGTGTTTCAAAAACACCCTTGGAACTGCTAGCAGGTCTCCTTATTTTCGGTAGACTGCGGATACTGCGGGTTTTGTATGTACAAATAGTTAAAAAGAGAACGGTAAGGAGTATATCAGAAAAGACAAATTGGGTGGCAAAATTTTAAATATGTATTTTTTAAATCCTGGCCTAGTTTGGGGTCATTTAAACATGAATCCCATGTATATAAGTATACAGGCATATAAACAAACTCCTGCGGGTCAGAATTCCGGCCCACAGGTGAGTGATACAGTTCTAAATACACAATCGTCACTGAATATCATAAACAAACGAACAACTGCAGAAAAGAAAACTGTTTTTATAAGGAGTCGTTTATCTCTGACCCACTACAGAATATTCACAACAGAGATTCGATATATGTAGGAATGTCTTCGATAGAGCCACACCCTCTCCACAGAACATCAGCCATTGTCAAGCGAATAGATTGTGTGTGCTACCGTCTCCGGGTCTCATCACACTTTCTCTATGCATAACCACACCCGTAGCATTAGTTCTCATTCTTAACGCTTGCCCTGGAGTATAATGCGATGCAGAGGAGTATGGTTACATTGTGAGTTTCTTCGTGGACGACATAGCAATGTTGACTTAGTTGGAGGATTAAGCTGAAATGAGATTACAATTCACAACAGAACGAGATTAGATATTAAAAGATTCCGTAATTATACTCCACAGAATCCACCAGAAGCTAGCGCTAATGACACGGACTTGGAGGCTGGAATCCACGCATCTGTATTACTACCTACCACATTTTTGGCGTCACCCTAATTCTTCTCAGAGAGCGTACTAGATATAGGCCCTACTAGATATATTATGTGCTCAAGGTCGCTGGTTTGATCCCGGCCACCTCGATGCCATGTATGTGTTTAAATGTGACAGGCCCATGTATGAAGATATACAGCCAAATAATAGAACTCCTACTGGACAAAATTCCGCACAATGGTGATGCTCACAAGCCGGGTTGCAGTACATCCCCGTCGCTAAATGACGCTATAACCAAACAATACAACAGACAGATGCCCTAAGTAGATTGTAGCAATAAATGGAAATACCACGAGCATACTGGTAACTAACATTTTTTGCGATGAAAGATATAGAAAACGTTTGCGAGAGGTCAGTTAAATATAGCCTGGAGGAATAAGAGGTTTGGAGATTTTTCAATGTCGAAAAAGGAGATTCAAGAGCCTGTCCAAAGTTCAACTACGTTATGATTAAAATATCATTATCGCCGGAGAAAAAAAAACACCACGTTACAGTTTTAGTTTTGCAAGGAGAAATTACTCTTTAATGGGTTTATTAAAGAAAGGTTCCAAAAATTGGGGCCATTCGTCAGTCAGTCAGCCCCACTGTTGAGAATGTGACGAGAGTTTATGTATTAGTTATTTGCAAGCTCTCTGAGTAGAATTAGGGTGGACACACACCAAAAATGGTATCGATTGGTACACGCAAGGTCGGAATCCAACCTCGAAAATCTAAATCATTAGTGCTACCTTCTGATGGATTATATTTCGAACTATTACGCGGGACTTTTAATCTCTAATTCCATTCTCTTCTGAACTAAAATGTAGGCATATGTGCAGAGGATGCGTCCACTGTATTTTACAAATAACTTGTTAGCAAATCTTTAAACCTTGCTTTAATTACATATGAAAACATATCTTTGAAAGCATGTAGAAAAAATTAAAAGTGCTACTCTCTTTGCATAAAATACCAGTCATCGTGAATGGGTACGGCGAATTCAGTAAAGAAAATGACCGTTCAAATTATCCACATTCTGAAATTCACATGTGTTGCAGTTGAATAAAATGAAGGCAATGGAAAGTTTAAGGAAATTATGATGTTGTTAATGGCGCCGCATTCTTTAACTCTAACAAGGCAAATGATCGAGTACAACGCAACTTTGGGAAAAACACACTTAACCATTAATAAGTTTTAGGTATAATTGTACAATACGGAGCGACAGTAAAACCCTTTCATGAACGTAAATTACAGTACATTTCAGCTGTTCTAATCCAATGCAATACACCTTTGAAAATCAGGCAATTGGCATTAATAGCCATCATACACCAAAATATTTGCTGTAGGCCACACAATCCTAATATGAGGCGCGTCCACAAAGTAAGTATCCCTGGGGCCCTTTACAGAAACAAAACAGAATTTCTTGGACATATATATTCCGTCAGATACAGCAAGTATTCAGCTACAACATATTTGCACCGGAATTGAAACATTTGTCACACCGTGGAACCAACTTTTGAATACCTTTGTCGTACAAGTCTGCCACCAGGGATTTGAACCATTAGGCCTATGTGACAAACATCTCCACCTCTCTGTCATTTTCTGCCATTCCCTGTCATTTCTTGAGGTGTAGGTTAATATGGAAATCACTGGGAGCGAGGTCCGGGCTGTAGAGTGGATGTTTAAACACCACCTAGCCGAACTTCTGCAAGAGACTTGCTAGGAGGTGTGTAAACATCCACCCTACAGCCCGGACCTCGCTCCCAGTGATTTCCATATTTTCCTACACCTCAAGAAATGACAGGGAATGACAGAGTGATGTTTGTCACATAGTGGTTCAAATCCCTGGCGGCAGACTTGTACGACACAGGTATTCAAAAGTTGGTTCCACGGTATGACAAATGATTCAGTTCAGGTGGCATATATGTTGAATAATAGCTGAATACGTGCTGTATCTGTTGAAATATATATGCCCAAGAAATTGTGTTTTGTTTCCGTAAAAAGCCCCACGGAATCTTACTTTATGGACGCGCCTCAAACTAATAAATGAACTTATATTAAACAATTTTAACGGTATCTTTAACTCCAGAATAATCCCCGGGGCAACTCATCACCCCAAACGACTCCGTTTTCTTTCGTACAGTTGGCATCCTTGCACTTAGAGCTTCCCCATCCTACTATTATTCCAACAGTGACTTCTCTAGACATCAGTCAGTGAATGAGTGGATTTCATTAAGTGTGTGTCCTGCTACGAGACCATTGGGGTGACCAGTACTGTATGTTAAATGTCTGTCATGTATGTCTGTGAATGATGAATACCTTGAAGCTTTCGTTCTTACTGATTTAAATGACGATGTTTCTAGTAGGCCTATATATGACAGTGACAATAGTGATCGTGTTAAAGATCTTCTTCATCACTGAAGGCAGGAATAAAATATTTCAAAGTTAGGGATGTTTCTTGCTTATTAACATGATACTATTAAAACATCAATTGAAAGCAAAACGAATTTACACTATATGTTTACACTTTACAAAAATTTGCTGTTATAATATTTTTTAAATACATGAGCCTCTCCAAATACCACAGTACAAACATTAAACCAACCTTTTGAGAGGGGAGGCAAATTATTAAAAATGTTGTGGGGTGACAACATACCCCAGGTGAGTAGTCCAGAAAAGGGTGAGAAATTATTATTATTATTTTATTACGTTTATAAGCTATGCAATGTATAGGTAGACATAATCAAAATACACAGTGTCTTTGTAAAAACAACAATCAATACAATACAATGCAATACAATGAACAAAGAAAGCAATGATAATACAATGAAATATGTAGAAAATACAGAGTAACTTAAGTATGATAGTAAAAACAATAATAATAAAATATAAAAAATTCTAAAGTCATGACAAAAAATCATTAAAAGTATAATATGTCTTACTGCACAAATAATTTTTCAGTTTTCTTTTAAATGAATTTACTTCATTTACGTCAATTATTTCAGTTGGTAACTTGTTAATGACAAGACTAATTGTGTGCATAGGAGATTTTGTCTACTTGAATGTTCTGTATTTATTGATATGAATATTATTGCTTCCTCTAGTGTCATGGTTATGGATTTCATTGTTACTTATAAAACTGCTTTTGTTTTTCTGTAAAACATGGCCGCTCTGTATATTAAAATACCTGTTAATGTTAAAATATTTTGAGTTTTAAAAACTTCTCTTAGAGAGTCTCTTAGCCCAAGATTAAAAATTACTCTTAAAATTCTCTTTTGCATATCAATACTCTGTTGATATTGGTTGCACGTCCCCAGAGTAAAATACTATAAGAAAGAATGCTTTGTACCAGAGCATAGTACACATTGAGGAGACCTTTGTAATCCAATGAATTTTTTAAGCACCTTATGGCAAAACATTGTTTGTTCAATTTACTGCATAGAGAGTCAATTTGAAATTCCCAGTTTAAATCTTCATCAACATCAGTGCCCAAAAATGTTGTGGATTTACATATTTTTATGGTTTTGTCAGCGTATGAGATATGAGAGTGATTCAGACTTTAGTGTTTGTGGAACAGTATACATACAGTTTTATCCATGTTTAAGATTAAATTGTTATCCTCACAATATTTATAAAAGCTTGACATACAAGCTTCATAGGGGACGCTGTTCATAGGGCAGTCAGTCATAGGAGAGAGGTTCTATCTGGCGCTGTGAATTGAACTCTGGCATAGCTCAGCTCTGGCGTAGCTCAGTTGGTAAGAGCATTGGCATGGATAGCCAAAGGTTCTGGGTTCAAGTCCCAGTGTCGGAAAAATTTTTCTCTTATAATATTATCATGTAGGCTAATGTCCAACAGAGACAATAATCTGTGGTACATGAATGCATATACATATATCTATCTTGAATATACAACCATTTTGTTTAACGTCCTAGATCGTAGGAAATATCTAGACCCACTGAACTGACAAAATTGAGGTGAGTGAAGGGTTATATGATTTTAAAGGAGAAGGCCTTGAAGGAAATAAACTTTGATAGCTTAAACATGTTGCATCCCATTTTGTACGTCTGGGCATTTAACGCAACTTTTACACCAAAAAGCTGCAATCCCTAAGTTAAATTATAGTCAAGGTAATAGCATTGTCTCTAATCAGGGATTTGTGAGCGTAGCAGGCTCACTTCCTGCTTGGGGACAATTGGGTTTGCTGAGTTTGATAAGGATGTTAGCCGCGGTTATAGCAAACGAGGTACAGGTAATTGAATTGCAATTAGCAAGCATTTTTTCTCGTTATCCGAGTCAGGGTTAGGGAAAATTTCATTTTTACGCCCCCAGTTGCATGGATTCGCGAACTCTACCTAAATCACGTTAGAAATTTAAATTTTTGCAATGTTCACGGTTATGACATTGGTGACGGGGAACGGAAATCTTCGCTCTGTGTACGATTCACTTTCCTATCACATACTATTCTTTGAATGAGGATTTCTGTATTTGTTTTAATGAAAACTCTCAATTATCGCAGGGCAGAAGTTTAGAACATGGACATACGCTTCTATGTCATTTTTAGAATATAATTAATATTTTTAGTGCATGGGAAGATATTAAATCTTTCGCAAAAATGTTTTTTCCAATATGTATTCATATTTCTCATTTTTTAAAAATCTTTGCTCTGTTCTAACTATGTAAACAGTTTTTATGGAGAAGTTTTCCTAACCTTAGCATTGTGCCCTCCTGGGGAATTGAGGCATCCAGTTCATTGAATGAATAATCGTACACCTACAAAATTTCAGTATCATGCAGCAGCTTCAAATCCAAAATGATGATTTGAGGAGAAATGAAACATGCTTCATGCTCAAAACTACTTGGGAATTATAAAGGTTGAACTAAGCATACTATAACAAATCATTTGCCTATACCCACCAAAATATTTTAAGAAAAGTACCTTCAATTAATGTTTTTATTTTGGAGGACATGTGTAAATGTTTTCCATAAATTATGGAGTTAGATATTAGATGCTTAGAGATATATTATTTAACGTTTTAATGTGCAAGTCTGTCTACAACGAACGGAAAACAATGTAATTTATGTAGTGTGTGTCATGACATGGCCTTTCCTGAAGTCAGATTAGCGAAATTTGCCACAATGAAAGACATTTTAAATATTGTAAATTTAAGCCCAAATCCTCGTCTACAACTACTTGGAAAATCACAAAAAATTTAACATCAGTGCACGACAAAACTGCTTACCACGACACAAGGATCAATTTCTCTTCTTTTTGAAAGAGTCAGTAGGCCTTCATATTCTAGGTTTCAAGAATGCGAGTCTGCATATTAAATGTTACTACACAACAGTAGAAATCTCACAAAACCACTAAATTAGGGTTTATCTCAGTACTATATAGCCTATATAGGCCTATATATGACATAACTCTTTCAGTGAGATCGACCAATAAGGGTAATCAGTCATACGAGAGAGATTCCATAAGGCGCTGTGCAAATCAGCTCTGGCTAGCTCAGTTCGGAGAGCATCGGCAAGTAAAACCGAATGTCATGGGTTTGAATCCCAGTGTCAGAGGATCTTCTAAATATATTTTCATGCAATGTTCAACAGAAACAATATTCTGTGGTTTCATGAATACAGATCTACATAACAATACCGAGTGTTAGATGGGGAATTCGAATTTGGTGTAAAGCAGCTATGTAATCGTTTAGCAAATTCAGCAGTACAACCAAAAGGTAAGAAAACAAAACTACTTTCCATTCCTAGACTGTCAACGAAGAAGCAGGCAATATTCCACAGTTAAAGAGTACTGCATAGTCTGTTAACGTTCCCAATCGAATATTAATGAATAATGAATAATGAGAATTCTGTAAATAGAGTAATATCCTATTAATGCTAATATCAATGATAAAATACGACCCGCGCCGAACGTATTTAAGAAAAGTGAATATCAGAAAGTCACAAGGGACATACAGGGGTCAAAGAAACCTGTTTTTAAATCCGAAGAAAAATGCAAAATCAATAGCGATCTCTTCATTTCCACTTGTTTCGATATTCCATCTCGCTCTCTCTCTCTCTCTCTCTCTCTCCTTCTCCTCTCTCTCTCTCTCTCTCCTTCTCCTCTCTCTCTCTCTCTCTCTCTCTCTCTATCTCTCTTCGCTGAGGAGAGCAGGGGCGCATGCGCTGAATCTATTTGACCTTGCTCAGGGTTCTTCATACAACTGCTCGCTGCGCCGAATCCGAATTCCGCCTTCAGTTATGATTAGGGCTGAAAATCGATTAAAATTTCTAATCGAGTTAACGCTTGACTTTAATCGATTAATCCACTGATTAATCGTCAAACAGGTCGGTATTTTAAACGAAACCAAAGTGTACATTTAATATTGTTTTACACGTTTAATAACTACTACACTACAGATAATCAGAAGAAATCCTGAATTAATGAGTACCATTATTAGTTAATTAGTGAAAAAATATATATACAAAACTTACATTTCCGGTTACTTTTTCAGCCAAGACTTGCAAAACTAAACTACCCTTCAGGTTTCTGAATAACGGGAATTGTTTGGATACAATAGGCTGAATGACACATGATGTGCCAAGGCCGGAGAAGGAGAGAAAGGAGTTTGGTCATTTGACCCATTTCTCGAAAAACGTTTTTCAGAATTCGACTAAACCGGAAAATGTAATTGATCGACGATTAAATGTTTAATCGATTAATCGAGCCGGTTAATCGATTAATCGGTACAGCCCTAGTAATGATCAAGTTGACGTATTAATATTAAATCTTGTTATTTTATTGCGATACTGTTAATATTATTTATTATTTCCTTCTTTATTCTTCATTTTCTTATTATTACCAGTGTCGCCAAATTAAATGGGCACGTGAGGCTCAAGCCTTTCCAATAATTTTCCGTGTACTATTAATTAGGTGTCCCCTTTCTAAAATTTAGTGTATGATACACGTGGTAAAATGATTTTTTTTCGCCCTTACGTGTTCGTTCCATAAACATACCTACTCGTTTAGCCCTTGGTATCACAAATAACTTTTACAATTATAATGTCTTTTAATCTTTTCTCAAGATTTATTATAATCCATTTATTGCAGTCAAATAACCCTACAAATTTACAGAAAAAAGAATGGTTTGTCAAGATTTATGTGTATGTATCTACGCTTTGTGAATGCCGGAGTGGTCTTGTGGTTAGCGTCGCTCACTGCAGATCCGTCGACCCGGGTTCGAGCCCCGGTACCTCCTCGGTTTTTTCTGAGGTAGGGAGGTCTGGCAGGGGTGCACTCAGCCTCGTGATACAAATTGAGAAGCTACATGATAGAGAAGTAGCGGCTCCGGTCATAACAAAACCACCATTAACGGCCGTGGGAGTCGGCATGCTGACCACATGCCACCAATCCTGCCATCTGCCTATGGTAGGTGAAGCAGCGGTCGGGTGGTTGGCCAAATCCATCCAGGGATGTAACGCCACGGAGTTTAGTTTTTATGGATGTATGTATATGGAATTTTAAAAACTTTTAAAAACTTCAAATATAGCATTTACTGCTTCCTCCTTCAGTTTATTTATCAGAAAGTATATGTTACGGAGATTTTTATTTATTGAGTATAGTTTCCTACGCCAACCTTCGACAGCGTTCGTGATTCTAAGCCGCTGGTTGATAACATTCCACGTTTCAAGTGGTGTACTAGAATTTTCCATCCATGAGGGAATTTAAAAAATCATCTGGTCGTTCACAATGCGGAGAAGCCATTACCGTGTGATATTCGAACAAACAACTGAGAGCACACACTGGCATGGCAAGCGAGAAGATAGGACGATCTATGTTTATTTAACGCTGTAAGCCGTTTCCTTCACGAAACTTTCAGAGTGGGACATGCTCTGGTCGGAAAACTCCGGTGGACGGAAATCCCACTGCACCTAGCGCAACAACTATAGGGACGGAAAGCCCACGGAGACTACTATGATCATAAATGAATAAGTCATTTCATAAAATTTTACTTTTGAGATTATTAATAAAAACTGTTTCCTTCTCCCGATAATGGAGCAATCATTATAATTATTTATTTTTTTGTGAGTTTATAAATAGTGAAGTTTTATGAACCATGTTAGATGTCTGAATATCAATTTTCTGTATTTGTATAGAGTCATGACTTATCTTTCTGCGATGAATTGTTAAAAATAAGTGAAAAAAATTAAATTTGAAACCTTTTTTCCATAACATTTTAAAACAAACTAAAATGCATTAATGACAATGTACTTGGTACAAGTATAATTACTTCTACCACTTACATAATTACATTTTGCATTTTAACCATTACTACTTTAGAAATGTCCCAACATGATTTTGTAATATTTTGAAGTAAAAGTCAACTTGAAAACTATTACTATTACTATTGCTATTGATGAAATAAGAGAATAAATAAAGTACAAATTAAATAAATTCTTATTATGCAGAATCTTTTATTCAGTGCATTGTTAGATATCTGAACGCACGTCCTCTACTGATTCCTGCAATGAATGGTATGCCTATGTGCGTTGAGAACGAGCAGACTTGTCCCATTTCTTTATGGAAATGTGCGTATAGGTCTACAGAGAGAAATGACGTTTTTCTTGACTTATCCCCTTCCTTCAATGACCGATTCATTATTAAAATTAGTGTTTCCTTCTTGAAGCGTTTAAAAGCGAAAATCAAGGTACTGTTGCATACATAAAGCAATCTTCTCTTGTTCCAGTTTACTGACGATCTTATGAGATCGATCAATTCTTTAAGTTTTTAGTCTTACTGTGTCTCATTGCAGTTTTCACAGCCACAGCCGAAATATTATTACTATTATTATTAGTAGTAAATCATTTCGTAAAATATATTTTCAATAAAGTATCGAGATAAAGCAACAAATATGTCTGCGTATGAAGAATTATAATTTGACATTACTTTCAACAAATTGAACTTAACCCACGATATAAGTCCAAAACAATAAATTATTATGAAATAGTTTGTCTACTCCAAAATGCCCTTTAAGTTTTGCGACCAGTCCAGTCACTGTTATTATCTGTCAGTAGCATAGGTTTACCCCTGTCCTCCGTAAAACGAAGATCGATACAACGACAAACCCGCATTAAGCGATACAATCCCTATTTTCCTATTTTAATGACGTTACTTCCTCACCTGTGAGACAAATATCGGGTAACTTTAGACCCTTGTGGTCCCCAGATATCATCTGGCCGTCATTATCATCTTCATCCCATCCTCGCCTTGTTTGGAGTGAGTGTGTGTGTGTGTGACTGGTGTGTCTCGTCCTATGTGTTCGTGTTGTCTCGGAGGTGGCCCCGGCATTGGGCTGATCACTCATCCGGGGAATCCCTCCATGTCCTTGTCTGGTCAAAAAAGTATGTATGTGATCCAAAGATAATCCCTCTCCCGACAGGTCGCGGCCCTGTAAGGCCCGGGTGGCATGGGTCGCTTAAATCCTAAAAGGGAGAGGTAAAACTCAGATGAAGGAAGAAAGAAAGAAAGAAAGAAAGAAAGAAAGAAAGAAAGAAAGAAAGAAAGACGTTACACGTCACTTATTATAGCGATTAAGATGTTTAATTAACACCTTTTACACCCGTATTTTGAAATGCAATTCCAAACCAGTAACATAAGCAGTATTTGAAAATTCCGAAATTAAAATTTGTGAGTACAGAGTGGAGAACAAGGTCACTGACCAGAGTATTTAACTTGCCTCACTGTGTTTGCTGAACATAAGGTCATTTCACTTGCTAGTTCAACACACGAAGAATCCGCTTAAAGTATGATGGCGAGCAAATGTTTTCAGTTTGAACGAAGATACATCTTTCTTCGCTCTCTTTATTTCCTCTTTCCACCATTTACGGGACTGAAATTTCTATGACGTATGTGATGACGATAGGTGATGTTAGATCGCTAACCAGAAACAAGGCATCAAAATTATGTTTTAGGATTCTTCATTGTGCGGGCGTAAAATAGCTATGGCGTCCGCTCAACTGAAGTCAATACATCCTAAATTAGCGACAAAGAAAAGCTTCCTGATTTTTTACTAAATAAACATATTGCACTACAATTTACTTGAGAGTTATTGTGTAGTGTGTTACAGTTTATATTTCCGAATTAAATAAATTCTTCTGTTATTTAAGTACATTGCTTTTAATTTTTTGGTTCAATTTTCTTAAAATGCCTCTCGGTATAACAATAAACCCCATATAACAACATGATTTGCCAGGGTCCGCAAACATTGTTATAAGGAGGGATCACTAGTAACAGCATATGTCGAATCACCGTCACCCACTATAATTATGATTTCTAACATTTTCCCATTTACAATCAACTCATCAGTTTTGTTGTATATAACTAGCAACAAACTGCAGCTTCACAGGCAATGGCTGTCGCGATGGACTTCAAACGGCATAAGCCTGCAGCAGGGTTTGAGCTCTCAAACGTTGGGCAGCTATCTCTAGCTCGTTCCGTTTTCTTACACCACCACTACTGCAGCTACGTAACATATTTTTCACAAAATGTAATTAGTTTGTAATGCGGGATTTAACACAAAGGTCTAATGACTTTTTCTTATCTCAGATCTAACTGATAATAATCATAAAGATTTTTCTGAATAACAAGTATTATTACGGATACACAATTCTGTGGTTTGGTTCTAAAAGGGCCAATGTCAATTTCTTGGAAAAAAATGAGATTTATGCATTATTGAGCTCGGCTAGTCTTTATCTTTCGTATGCTAATAGTGCCAATTCCTATTAATTCCTATTAATATACATAATATCGGAAACCTTAGAGACCCATGTTGGAAGTTCTCAGCAAAAAATGTTACTTTTATAAAGGCTTCAAAGTCAGTTATCTCAAAGGCAAGTTTTATGACATTGGCCTTTTTAGAACCATGTCACAGTTTTTAACAACGCAGTTAAGATCAAAACTGAGTTGTACATACATCAGTGTATTATAAACTCCAGGCCGCGGTGGTAACGAAGCGCCTCACAGTAAAGGGATTACTAGTTCATATCTCGGGAACGGCAACTTTACTAAAGATTTGTTATAGATAATATAAGGAAATACATCGGATTTTATTGAGGGAATCTGATCATGGAATTATATTTACTCTAATTAACAAATAACTACCATAGAAAATTTAATAAGCAATGAACATTTGGTCTAATTGAAGCAATAACTTTCGTTGGATTACTTATTAATGCGACCAGATTTAACACTTTACTGCATACTTTTTCAATTTGGCAGAAAAAATAGTATAATGATAAGAATGGACAACTTGTAGGGGGAAAATATTTTTAAAAATCTATGGTATAATTAAAGCCTAAATTTATTGAAAAAAATCAGAGTACTCCATATATGGCACACCATGCGGTAACTTTAATGCCGGTTTTCGACCAGGAGCTAAGCTAAGTTAGTTTAGCTTAGCTCACATACAGTGCGGGATTTCATATGTAGTTGTGTTGACAAAACTACATATGAAATCCGGTACAACTATATATGAAATCCCTCACTGTATGTGAGCTAAGCTAAGCTAAGTTAGCTTAGCTCTTGGTCGACAACCGGCTTAATACTCGTACAATTCCTGTTCTTATTAAGACAAAGTGTAACCTGATATTTTTCATAATGAGGGAATTTGATGAAACGTTTGATTTCTTCCAACAAAGTAAATGACATTATTTCATAGCCTAAATGGTTTCTTCCAGCGATTTCGAGAAGCAGGCAAACAACCAATGAACTATTTGAGATCTTCCACACTAATCCTTAGTAGTTTTATTCAGCACTATTTAATTTCATATTTTATCAATAACTAAAAATAAAAATAAGTATTATATGTAGAAAAACTTTTTAAATAACAACTGGAAATAAAAGTTTTTCTTACTCTGTTGATTAACAAATGTAACTTTACTGGGGCAAGGCAATAGACAATCGTTTTCTTTTGAGAATCTCCGCCAAATTTTCATCCTTCATTTCTATTTCAATTTATTGTAAACAGCCACTGCAATTTATTTTTTATCAATAAACAATTAACTATTTTTTATTTTATTTGAAATTACATCTGTTTGCCAGGAGCCATTTTAAGGACATTCCAGTTCGATAGTAATAGTTTTTCATAAAGAGTATCCTAGTAGGCCTAGCATTAATTTACCTACTTCATTAGTAACAAAATAATTTATATTGTTAATTAGTAACAAATTAAATGAGTTTTTTTATTATCAAATTAAATTCAATAGTCATTTATTAAATGGCTCTCTAAAATAAACTCATTACCAGTAAAAATTAATTACAAGAAATAATGCTTATTCTTTTAATTTTGTTTAATTTTAAATTATTTTAGGTCATAAATGCATTTTTTATTTTGCATTTTTTGGTACTTTTTGGTAATTATATGTCTTTTCCCTAAACATTAGAACATGTGTCTTTTGATAATGAAATACCTAATCAAGGTTCAGGTATTTATCTGAAATGTACTACGGGGAATATATAGACTAGTACGTTTCTAATTTGCAGTTGAATAATCAAGTTCCTGCATTTTTCACGGTTAAGTAGGCCTAGTGGAACTACAAAAATTCCACTCTCGACATTCTTTAACAGGTTCGACAAGGATGTTTTCAACATCTCGTAACTAGAAGGCGGAATGGAATAACCGAGCAGTGGAAATGTTCCTCATGTACCCGAGCTGTGTTTTGTGATCGACATTTATAGGATAATTGGTCATTTTGTAAGGGGAGTACATAAGAAAGTCGAATTTTGTTACTTTTTGTGCCTGGGATGTATTTTAACGAACGATTTTGTTCACACTGCCTACAAATCAGAATGAATACATTGGTTTCAGGTTCAGCATATCACGTTAATTATGCGCATTAAGTTATCGATAGAAAAATAGGCGCGGATTCAAAATTAATTTTGATGTGCGCATACGTTCGGTTTGTGATGAGTGATGACTGTTTTTGAACTGGAACAATCCCATTGTGTTTTAAGATCACCAAAAAGGATCATGAAAAGTTTGTTATACCATTACTGTTCGGCATTTCATTATTATCTTTGTTTGAAATGCACTGAGTAGACTTAATTGGAGACGAATTATTATATTTTTTATTTATAATTTATAACATTAAATATTTTGCTTTAATTGTGCATATACGAAATGCTATGAAGTGGGGAACTGAACAGTAGACCAAAGCGAAAAGTTTGTTTATTTATTAATAGGTCCTATTGGTACATATTTTCCCTATTTATGTAGATGGACCAAAGCATTCAGTCAGAAAAAAAAAACAGAATTTGAAGCTTTTTTTTTTAATATTATAAACAAATTTGTTGCATGGGGTACCTACCATACCCTGCTCTTCACTCCTAGCGTTCAGTTCGAAACTCGCTGTCATATAAACGATCTCATCTGATCTGATTTTCCTGTAACCCCAACGGGGTCTCCAATTGGAGTTTTCAGAACCTACGTAGACTAATTCTGTTCCGCTTATTTTTCGTGAGAAGACAGAGGGACAGGTGGTAAGCCCATCGCCTCACAAACACTCAGGAAACTAGGACGTGAAAGGGCAGGAAAATTTTATCCACAGGCTCTAATTTAGACTTGGAGTTCTTTTACTTGCCGTAAATCTACCACACGGGCCACCAGCTTAAGACCCTGGTGATAAAACGTGGATAACCGTAAAACGCTCTCATCACGATCGTCGTAGCCGGAGACTTCAAACGCCGGCCTTTGTTTCGCTGCTGGCGAAGTCTCTCGGTAAAATCAGCTTTATTCTATGCGTTCCATAAAGCGAAACTTGCTCCATGAAAGACGCGGTAGGCCTATATATAGAAAAAGACCAGGGCTGAATAAGAAGAAAAGTTAAATGAACGTGGTGTTTTACGAAATCTTGAAATAGTGAGGTCTTCTGGGAATAAGATGTTCCGTACATTTCAGCTTGCCAATGTTGAAACCACGCGAAGGCTCCACAAAGCACTAAGCAATATTGCTTAATTACTAGTATGAGTCGCAAATCCCCTTGCGGGAAGAACTTCGCACATATTTCATCCTGCATCCCTGTGTCAACATTATTATTATCATTATTATTATTACCATTATTAATATTAATTACCTTTTTACTAATTACATATTATTATTATTATTATTATTATTATTATTATTATTATTATTATTATTATTATTATTAGTAGTAGTAGTAATTATGTATTATTATTACTACCTACTATAATAATTATTATTTATAATATTATCATGCATGATACCACCAGAAGCCCGGAATTTACCTTGAGAGAATCCAAAACTCAAGTTATATTTGTGACCATATAGCGAATACTCACAGACTGAAGCATATCAGGTTTGATGAGGATCATTGATGAATGGGCATATTAAAAAATATAATTCTGTATTATAATTTTAAAAAGTGGCAACTAAAATGGAATAAACGATTTTAACACAGCCTATTTTCCGATTTTTATAGCTCATTTCATAATCATTTATAGCCTATTTTAGAAGCCTACAATTGCGTTTTAGCAAACTAAAGGTTCGAAGTCTAGAAATGATTAGTAAAAAAAGAACACGAAAATGAATAAAAATATGCTATTTGTGTCATTGTAAGCTAGATAGCCTATGGTGAAATAAATTATAGGCCTAATATATCGATCGTCGCGCCATCTCGATAGTCGCGTTTCGTACTTAAAATGCTTCACCATACATATAAAAACACCTATTTCTGCATCACTTCATGTCTCCTTTTGCTTATAAGCAGCTTCTATATTATGTACCCAGTCGATGTGTTCATTCATTAAATGTGCAAACTGCATTTGATCAAGAGTGCTATAGGTATAAAGATGTGTCAGTGTTGTGTCTTTGTGAATTTACATAAAAAACAAGTGAACGTAGGTGCAATAAAACGAGAGTGATAAAAATAAACTATAAAATGACGACTATTCCACTCATACGCTTCGTGTTTGATATTGACCAATAACGTTTAGCAATTCCTCGGATATAGAATAATCTCGATCGTTTATCTTATAATATCTTTCCTCGGATCGCAAGGAAGCAATTTTATCTGATAAAACGTCAGCTCGTTACTTGACACGTAAGGCATCAATGTGCGGTGATTAATACGTCACATGGTGCCATTCAGAGCTATGAAAACACATTATTTTATACAACATAACTTGTTTGTAAATTGAAATAATTTAAATGTTCATTGATTAAAAACACAATTTCGATTCCGTGCAAGCAGGCTTGAAAGTACAGTATAGTCCGTGTAATTTTAAACGAGTTTCCAGATCCATCTAATTTGAAGTAAGCACTGTGTATTTCTTTATCTTCTCGTTAATTGTGTGTATTAGCTTGTAACTATTAGGTCAGGTATGTCCTCTTAAAGTACTGTTTTCTTTTATCTATCCAAAAAAATATTTTATTGTTATTATTATTATTATTGTTTTATTATTATTATTATTATATGCCTATTCATAACCACCACCTACACCTTTAATGGTAGGCTTACCATTTGGACCGTGCAAGTTATTTTCCCGAAAATACTTCAGCTTCTATGGACAGAATTTCTACGACCACCTCCGAGGTCCAGTGGTTAGCGTTGCTGTCAATTGATTTGGAGTCCTTCGTTTAATACTCTGTACCTTTTCGGTATAAAGGTCTGAAACGGGTGCACTCAGTCTCTTGAGGACAAACGAGGGCCTAATTGTTAGAGAAACTGTCACTAAAGTATGTATAAATCGTTTTGCTGACCACATGTCCCCATTACTGCAATAGGCCTATACCTAACAGATCGCAAGGTGAGGAGTTGGATGGTAGGCGCAGTCCGTCCTTGAGGACTTAACGACAAATATATATATATATATAGTTTTTTTGCCCGATTTGAACAATGTTACAAATGTAAATGAAAGACTGCGATGGATTTGCTAGGCACAAACCAGTTCATGTGGGCTGATGTTCAGCACGTGTAAGGTCATTTCATCACCCATTCATCTGTTTCATCATTTTCTTTACTAGCATCCACAGGAAAACTCCTTCCACACACTTAGGGGACATTCAGTGCATTGAAATACAAACATGTTCTATAATCTGACATTAATTTAAGCCCACAGCATCTCTGGGAGATGCAAAAAGTTATTACAGGCTTCGTAAACTGTGCTTCCTGTTTTGCCCTGTAAATCAATATGTAACACAATTTTATTTCTGTTATGTGAAATTTGCTAAGATACTCCAGATTAAGAACATTCGTCATAATCTTAATCTAAATCACTCTTCTGCATAAAGGTTATTAATTTTACAAAGAAGATGTATTAGTTTAATATATGGAGCTTCAGCAAAAACTCATTGTAAACCACTCTTTGTCAAATTAGGTGTTTCTACTCTGCAATCAATGTATGCTCTCGAGTGAATTCTGGATGCAAAGATGAGTCTTCCTACTTTTACCAGATGTTCTTCTGCTCTTAAGTACATCACTGTACCAGGACTAGAGGTTAGCCTATATATATAAACGAATAAATACAACTTCAATTTAACACAAAAGGGCTTTGATTGTCTTTCTAATACATTCTTAAGTGTAAATGAAAGCTGTCAAACCCTAAATATAGAAGAGTAGCTTTAAAAGTTTTCCTGCAGCTAAAATAAAAAAAATATGTATATACAACCTTCTAGTCCAAACTTATAACTGATGTCTTCTTAAAAAATTAGTCTTCAACATTATTTTGGCGTATTCTAAGCTCTATGGATCTTTGAAATAAAGAACTTGGAAAACAAAATAATATTGATCCTTGTAAATAAAAAAGTTTCCATAACAAAATAATTTCATCCAGAAACTTGGATAAGAAAACAGTATTATCTTTTGAAATAATAAAATAGTTTGGATAACAAAATAGCATTGATACTTTGATATAATTAAGCCTGGATAATAAAATAATATACATCATGTGAAACAAAGAAGTGTGGGTAACATAATTATATTGCTCCTCTGAAACAAAGATGCTTGGAAAAACGAGATAATATAAATCCTTTGATATGAAGCACCTTGGAGAACAAAATATTGATCCGTTGAGGTAAAGAAGATTGGATAAGAAAATAATATTGATCTTCTGACATAGAGAAAGTAAGATAGCAAAATAATATTGATCCAGAAGCTTGGATAACAAAATAATATTGATCTTATGAAATCATGTAGCTTGGTTAACCGAATAATATCGATCTTTGAAATAAAGTTGGATAGCAAAACAACATTGATCCTTTGAAATGAAGAAGCTTGGACAACCCTGAAGTACGTAATATTTCTATGCAGACACCGATGAGTACACAGACTTGTGCGACCCTGACTAGAGACAAGTTCTGGGCGCGGAGACCAATAAGTTATGTACCTTCGAGACATTTGAGCTAGAGCCAAATGTATGAATGTGGCAGTTACGATTCATGTAACGCCTTAACTTAACAAATTAAATGAAATTCTCGTAATAACTGAAGAAACACCTTCACAAGGAATGATTTCACTGCTAAATTTTGCAGCCTAATTTTATTTTAAAAACACTTTAATAGGCATGAGACTATTAAAGTCTTGCAATGACCAATTTCACTTGGGCACATCTTTAGATGTAAGACAATGCGTCATTTGTAGCACGACTTCTTGCCATGTGTAACAGTTATTAATGAGTAGACAATCAAAAAGTTTCGCCTTTATGTTTAAACATAGCTAATATTTTTCCCATAAATTACATAGATTTATTTTATTTCTTCAATTCGTGCTAGAATAGTCAGGGCTCAAATAGCCAAGAAAATAATAAAAAATGTGTAACAGGAAGGAATCACACGGAAAGCAAAGAAAATAGCAGAAATAATAATAATAATAATAATAATAATAATAATAATAATGATAATAATAATAATATTAATAATAATAATAATAATAATAATAATAATAATAATAATAATAATAATAATAATAATAATAATAAAGATAACAGGATCCGTGTGGCTTGGGTCGCTTACATCCTAAAAGGGAGAGGTAAAACTACGATAAAGAAAGAAAGAAAGAGAACAGGTGAAATTTAACTCTACAAATGTAGTACCGTACTTCACGCCGGCTAAAATTATTATTATTATTATTATTATTATTATTATTATTATTATTATTATTAAAGAATTAAGTTAATTCGTCTTAACCTGAAGTTGAAACCAATTCACTAACTCACTAAGTTCAAGGAGATTAAGTGAAAGGCGCTAAATTATTTCTAGGTAAGTGTTGGTTATTGAATAAATAGATTAGCGGGCAATGTAATTGATGCTGTGTTTGTTCAGATAAATAATTACAGAATAAGAGTGATAGGTTTCCAGCAACACACACTTGTAATAACTCCAGGAGAAAGATGCTGGAGTCAGTCTATCGGAATCATACTTACTGGCAAATGTAATATTCATCATTTTACTGGAACCGCTTATAGAGACAGCATTTATCCGCGAACTCCAAGCATTGCATGTTTATTACGAACAAGAGCTAATTCTCATCTTACCCGCAGATTAAGCAAATATTTTTTATACTTATGTCTGCCTTTAAATTAACCTTACTTTCCACAAACACGTAAGCAACACATACGAATTCGAATTACAGCTGTATTCTTTATCACAATACGTGAACAGGTTCAACCTGCATGAAAGTATTTATGATTAGAAGACAGTCCCTCGCTGTCAAATATGCTGCAAGTAAAACCTTTTTTAGCTATAAATTTCTTTGCGTGGTTCTATGAGCGATACAGGATGCACCTTCGGTAGCTTACTGAACTGGCCTTATGCGGTTTTTGGTGGAGGTTTTCTTCCTTGGGAAGACTAATTTCTCCAAAGCTTTGGAGCTTGTCCTGACCCTTCAGTTTGAGTAAGAAAGAGTAAGAAATGACTCAATAAGACACAATGTGGAATAGAAGAAATCACAAATGTGAAGAGACCAGAAGAAAAGAGTGGAACGCTCATGTAGAGCGAGCAGAAAAAAGAAGATTAATATGTAAACTGCAAGGGATATGATATCACGAAGCAAAAGAGAAAGCGGTCGATCCAAAAAAGGTGCATAAAATGGTGTTTCTCTTCCCTTTCAGCATCGGCATGAAGACAAACAGTCAAAGGCCTATTAAAAAAGAACAGAAGAAGGTGATGATGATGATGAAGATGATAATGATAATGGTGAAAAAGAAGATTATGAAGAAGAAGAGCTATAAATTTATTCCTTCCACTTAAGGGACATTACATTCGACTATTTTTGGTGATCAAAATAATTCTAGATCTTGTTAAAAAACGATGAATTTTTAGTAACCTACATTGTCCCCCTGACCGCCTGTGTGGTCTCGTTGTTAGTGTCGCTGGCTACAGATTCGTAGGCCAGGACTTTTCTGTTCGAGCTCCGGTACTTCTCGTTTTTTCTGAGGTAGGGTGGTCTGGTACGGGGTGCACTCAGCCTCATAATTCAAACTGATGAGCTACTTGATAGCGAAGGCTCCGGTCGCGGAAACCACCATAAACGGGTGGTAGGCCTTGTCCCTTCGGGGATGTCGCGCCACGGAGTTTAGTTTAGTTTAAAGTGCTTAGAGTGCTTTAGAGAAAACAATAACAGTAATAATTGACACTTGCTGCAACCGGTTCTTTGTAGTTTTATCAAGAGTATTTTCTAAATGTATTGTGCAAACAACGCTGAGATCATGCGTTGCTTTATGCAGTATCAAGAAGTGCTCATTCATTTCTTATTGTTGTTGAGGTATGTATGGTAATGCTGATAGAGAAAATCCATTTTGCCCTGAGATTTGCAGTAGGGAAAGTGACTACTTTCTTTGGAGATATGCATTCACGAACCACAGAATATTTTCTCTGTTGGACATGGGTAATTAATCATAGGAGAGAGGTTCTATCTGGAGCTGTGAAGCTAACTCTGGCTAGCTCAGTTGGTAGAGCAGCGGAACGGAATGCCGAAGGTCATGAGTTCGTATCCCAGTGTCAGAGGAATTTTTTCTCCTAAAAGCTTTCTTGTTTCAGTGAGATTCCACAGAAGTGTTGCTACTATTAAAAATGTACCTGTAATATATTACTTGATAAGTGATAACACCATAAAGATATTTTAAATATTTCTCTTGCAATACGATTTATTAGGGGACAAATAAGGAAACATGGAATAGCGAAATCAAAAATATAAAATTACCTGTAACCACCCAAGGAAAGTGTTGGTTGTACCGTTGAGATCGATCAATAAAGTAATTATATAATACCTTAATCTCAACTTTTTTATTTATTTAGTCTAAGACTTTCGGTTTCAGTCAACCATCATAGGTCATCTTATTTTATGGAATTAATCTAAAAATACTGAAGCTGTTTTAATAAAGGCGTAATTGTTGATTAAAAATCATTAAAACTGAAAAGTTCTTAGAAACACCAGTAAAATTCACTTAATCTTTCTTCCTCTTTGTTGTGTCACCCTGATGAAGATGTATGAAACTGGAAAGCCTAGGCTAAATTTATAAATTTAAAAAGTTTGAGATTAAAGTAGTAGGCCCTATATAATTATTTTATTCACTTCCGGAAAACTTAAATGCATGCTTTGATATCTTCTGCTTATAAAGAAACTTATTTTCTTGTTTGTTTAGAAGTAACCCACGTCAATGAAAAACCAAGTAGGCCTACTACCAAAACGAAATTTTTAATTCAAAGTTACGCAATTTTCAGCGAACTTGTAAGGAATGGCACGACACATGTAAACGACTTTTCTTTTACCGCAACAACCGGTTGTCTTTTAAAATAGATCGTAACGATTTTATTTAATTTACCAAAAGAACTGCCTTCACAGAAAAGGAAGTGATGCGACAAAGAAAGTTTCTCCAAGCTAGTCATTACTGCACCACTGCTTTAACGGGCGCAGCATACAAAATTAAGTCTTTAAAAACCGTTGAACATACCGAATTTCACTAATTTGAAAATTCTCCTTGTTGTGTCGTATCGCACAAGTTTCACGACTCACCAAATCAAAAAGTATTTCAAAGATTAATATGAAATTCTATGTCGCAGAATGTTGACTTATGTGAAATTTCAAAAATAAATCTGCATAATATGTGAAATTTCAAAAATAAATCTGCATAATATGTGATTCTCAGAAGCCTAAACGTCCTATATTTTGGATTTTAAAAATTACTTTGATTAAAATATACTGCCAGACATATACTTTTCAGTTACCAACAGTTAGCAACTAATACATTTTCTTTTAAAAAGTGTAAACCTAATTTTAATTTAATCATATTTAACTTTTAATATGCAAACTTATGAAGGAAGCGGATAGCCTATATAAGTCAGGAAGACTCTGTGAGGCTCTCCTTGGTAGAGATGGTTAAGGAAGTGCGAGCTCGATCCCAAATGAAGTCACTGGGGATTTTTAGTTGGCCAATCGTTCCAATAATGTAACGTAGTCTTGGGATAGAAGCATCTATTAATAGGCTGAAAACTTTAATACATGAGTGAGTCGGTAGCGCGCCTGCCTTCCACTCCGGCGGCCCGGGTTCGATTCCCGGCCGGGGATTTTTCAGTAGTGACAAATCCCTTTCCCGGGTTCAGGACTGGGTGTTTGTCAGTAGGTTAAGATAATGCACATTGTGCGCGATTCCTTAATTATAAAACTTTAATACATTTACGTACTGGTAGTCTTAAAATCTTGCAGGCCTCAACCCCGATAAACCTAATGAGCCTCGAAGGCTGTAGTAGAGAACTCTTTAAAGTTTGTTTTTGACCCCTTTAAATACATAAAAATTGGGATGTATTCTGAACCAAACTGTACAGGATGGGATATTCTAGAATCTAGATGTCACTGTGGTGAACTTGAGGTCCGTGAACTCAACTCTGCCCACAATGCCTTCTTCTTTGGCCCCTTCCGCAATTGTGCTCGTAGAAGATAATTTTTCAGTTACCTACTTAAAAACTTCAAAATATTAACAGAACATTTAAAAACAATATTATACAAAACAAATTTTGAAATATTATTATAATACTACATATTACTACAGGATTAAGTAACTCATATCGTGGCTTAAAGTGTAGCAATGGTAAATTAATCTTCATGAAGCCTATTAACTTATAACTAGGTATAGGCTATGATTAATAATTTAAGAATAATTAAATGGACAGTCATGCGATTAGAAGATCTCAATTTAATGTAAATCTTTTTATTTAAAAATTTATAACTCTGAATATAATAATTGAACAGTGCTGTGACTAGGAATTCTGCCTATTTCTGGTAGATTTGATGTAATAAAATTCACCGCATCCGCACAAAAGTGGAGACTTTTAAAATCAGTTCCAGCATCCTTTACTTTTACGTTTCCTTTTTAATTTGCTGAAACGATAAAAACATTTATATCCACAAACAGTCACGATTTGTTAGTATTTACTTTTAAGTTAATAATAATAATAATAATAATAATAATAATTTAATAATAATAATAATAATAATAATAATAATAATAATAATAATAATAATAATAATAATAATATTAATAACAATCATATTTAAAACCACCTAAAGTCCGACGATATATTAAAGTTGACCGTCCGTAGCTTGCATAGGGAAAACATCCTTTCCGAGACTAAAGGGAAGTACACCGTTCCAAAGATAACCCCCTATAGGCCACATTCTGCGGTTAAACAGTTTTGATGCAGTATGGATTTTCGAACACAGGCATCCCACTGTTTATTTACGTCACAGTGTACTCGTTCATAAATTGTTAGAAGCTGCTGCGATTTGACTTGTGCCTTTAAATCTCTCAAGGACACGTATGGGCGCAAACTTTCTGACAATAACTTCTTGTATAAACGATTAACGATATTCAGTAAACTTGGCTCAGGCAGACTTTGTTATATTCATATCCATATTTATTAACCACAAAATTTTTATTCAAGTTCATGGCTTCGTCACAATTATAGCTAAGCGTATACCCAAACCTTTCTTTCTACCTTGACCTGTGTTGAATAACGATTTATAACTCATCTTTCCTCAGAATCTATAAGCAGTACAGAAATCAATTTTACAGCACATTTTTGGAATGATTTAAATTAATCACACGGGTTTTGGAAAATATTCATTAATTTCCACGTTATTTATTGTTAATTTCCAGGGATGAAAACACTATTTCACCATACAGGAATGGAAAGTTTGTAGTTTACAAATTAATTACTAGGGCAAGGCATTTGATAAGCATAAAGTAGTGAAGAAAAAATGCAAACTAAAAATGCATTATGACCTAAAAACTGTGAAAATTTGACACAAAATGAAATAAAAATTACCAATAAATTTACCATTATTACTTATAATTAGTTTTTTAAAGTAAGTTAATGAATTGCTAACAGCAAATTAATGGATGACAGTGCGTTACATAAGAATTTACAATATAGAACATGGTTATTTTGTTACTAAAGAAGTAAGTAAATTTATACTACTTAGACACCCTTAGCGAAAAAAAAAAAAAAATCTTTCTGAACTGGCATGCCCGTCAAATCGCCCCTAGCAAATATGAGCAATTTAAAAAGAAAGAAAAAATATTTATTGCTACAAGACAAACTGCTTTGGTGTTTACAATAAACCTGAATTAAACTGAACTAGGCTATGAACTCTAGGTGCAGATTCTCAAATAAAAGCGATTGTCTATTGTCAAAAGTAACAATTTGTACATGGAAAAGCTCCTCTCTACCTACACTGAAACATGATCTAAAATGCCGAAAATAACCTAAAATACCGAAAATGTCCTTAAAATATCAAAAAATGACCTATCTCTTGAAAATGACGAAAATGCAAAATTAAAAAATTAAAAAATTGCCCTTATTTGATCAATTGTTTCATGATACACATTTATATATATTCGAGCTATCTTCTAACCTTCATATAAAAAGATGCAAAATCATCAAATGCCTTGCCCTACTAATTACAACCATTGTGCAACTTCAAACATTATTAACCCGTAACTTGGTACATACGCTTTTTATTACATTAACTTGGATGTAGGGTATTTTCTACCCAGCCCTAAAAACCTGTTAATTCTTTTGTGGTCCTGATGAAAGATAGAGATACAGTTTTTTAAAATGTACTTCTAATACCTTTTTTAAATAATTAATATATTATAGCTTTTTTTTATCTAAATTGGAAGATTAATTTCAGGTACAACATTTTATTTTAGCAATTTTCTAACCATATAATTTATCATTTGGCCTTATATACAAAGCATAATATTTGTTCAAGATAAAAATTAAAGAATGAATAATAAGAGTTAGTAATTAATTCATAATTGAGCAGAAATTGAATGATTGCAAAAAGATGTGTTATATAAAGCAACCAAACCCGGTAAACGAGTATATTATGCTTTCTTGTTGGAATATTTGATAAAGGACCTGTCTTGCACCATTAGTATCCATTTTTTCATAGTAATAATAATCTTTATGCTCACCATTTTTATCTCATATATTAGACTCTATATTCACTGACTGCCGCATTCTCTTTATTGACCCTTCACTATCATCGTCATCTTCTCCTTCAGTATCTGTGTCACTAACAAAATCATAGGCTAAATCTGGATCTAAATTGTGTGAATCATTGTCCCTATATTCACTTTCATCTGCTTCCATATTGTTCAGCACTCATTCCTCAAACCTCGGATCATCAGTTCGCCTATATAAGGAAGGTCAACCGCAGATGTTGTTGTGCGAAGCTTGTCACAGACGCATGTGAAAAGCACCACTGTTCTTCGATGAATTCTTCTTCAATATCTGTTTCTTCCCGGCAAGCTTTTTAGAAATCTGACAGTGTATTTTATATCCCGGATTTTTCAGGAATTCTAGTAGCCGGCAAAATAAAGGAAACCGGCGATAATGGCGTCTAGGAGTGAAATAAGCACTCTTAAATGACAGTTTTGAGTGAAATATGCTATTTTAATTCAAAACCATAAAATAAGAACGAAAAACTGTCTTTCTTTCCGAACAAGCAAAATAAATACAATAGAGTCCCGGAAACTCGGCCTAATGTGGACCGAAGGGTGGCCGAGTGTGTGAAAATGCCGGGTTATAAGTACGAGTGTTTTCTGAGAAAATACAGTAGTTGTATGTATTGGTTGCTTGAGAATACATAAGGCATAAGGCATAAAGCTGTCTATAATGAAAATTAACTACCCGACTTTGCAAAAACTAGCTACATTTTTTTAAAAGAAATGGGTAATATGGTTTTTTTCGCAATTTGTTGAACTTCGACACAGTTTTTTTACGTTCAACAACTCTAAGGATACATCTCCGACGATAGTCCAGATATGTAAGTGGAGGTATGTGACCTACAGAGTGACAATTTCCTTACGTCAACGAGTAATTGTCAGCCAAATAGTTTTGGGGACTAGTTAACAAAGAGCAGTATCCAAACTTGTGAAATTGTGCTTTGAAAATACAATCAAATTGCGATTTGATAATACAATCAATTTTTGGTAGTAGGCCTACGTATATGTGTAAGTGTGCATTTTCTACCATGATATTATTAAAAATTAACCAGAGGAACAAGTCGTCACTGTGTCTTGCCATTACTTTAATGGAATAGATACTGAGTCTGTAGTAAACCATCACGAAGCTCAATTTTCTCATTAGGAGTACCTTATGTCATTGTTATATTTGTATTATTTGAGTTTGTAAAACAGGCCTCTAAGACAGTCTAGTTTTATATATCATATTTATTCTCTTTTCTAATTATAATAATTTAATCTTTAATGTTAATATATTATTCCAGCCCGCGAGTTAATTTTAAAGTGGCATCTGGCCTTTGACCCGAAAACAAATTGATCACACTGCTTTATATCGTTTTCTGTAACATTACGTTTTCAGGGATATCATATGAACACTCGAGAAGGAAATAAAATTTGATCATGAAAACACGAGTTTGTTGAGAATCAAAATTGCGCTTCTTCTCGTACCAGACATATACCATAGCCTTAATTATGGCAGAATATAGAAAATTCTACAGAAAATAAACAAATTTCTGCTAGTATTCCACATCACGTCTTTCGAAATGAATAGTTTAAAGAATGGACAGAAACAGTATTTAATTTAGTTCATAGGTAGGCCTATCTGAGAAGATGAAAGAAGCTAGCCTAAGCAAAATATAGGCATTAAGAAAGCTGAGTTAGCTGGTTCTTGCATCCAACACCTCAACATCTATTTCAAAGATTTCTTATAGAAATTCTTTAAAGAATAGTTATAGAACTATTATCGTTTTCGCAAGTTTCCACAACGAACAACAATGGCTCTGCGCGGGGTTTGGATAATAGAATGCGTACTCTCGCAATGCACAGCACCCTTCTTTTAACAAAATCGTGAAGAATTAAAAAAAAATCCATGTGACCGTTTCTAATCAGACTTTCCTCACATTCTGGCGGCAATTCTGCGGAATTTCTGGCAGGCGGCAAGAAGTGTGTTTTGGAATTTTACAATCACCTTCCATGCCACATTTCTAATTGCATTACACGTCTTCCGAAGCACTCTAGAAACATGCTAATGAATATAACGCTAACCACGTCATTGATGACGGCTACAAGGTGATGAAATAGCCTTCACGTCAGTGGAGAAACTTTTAATATCTATTCTATAACATTGCGGACAATGAATTGTATCTGTTTATGAAACGAGTTATATCTTTCAAATTGACCATTACATAAGTCAGCTTGGTTGGTGCGGTCTACCTAGGTATATTGCCACTTACTATCTGTGCCCGAGGTCGCGGATTTTATCCCGGCCCAGGTCGATGGCACCTCCTGCGACAAGCAGAGTTAGGCCTACAGGCGTGAAAAGAACTCCTATAGGAGAAATTCCGGCACACACGACCACAGGCATAAGCTGTAGGAAACCCCCGAAGTTGAATAACCATGGAATTAACATAAAACATACAACATAAAACCAACACTAAACTCCGTGGCGCTTCATCCCTGAGGGGACTAGGCCTACCTTCCGACCGCTGCGTCATTTACCATAAGCAGATAGCAGGATTGGGGTCATGTGGTCAGCATGCAGACACCCACGGCCATTAATGGTTGTTTCCGTGACCGGAGCCGCTACTTCTTTATCAAGCAGCTCCTCAGTTTGTATCACGAGGCTGAGTGCTCTCCGTCCCAGTCCTCCCTACCTCAGAAAAATCCGAGGAGGTACCAGGGATCGAACCCATGCTTGCGGATCTGTAGCCGCGAAGAATCAACACAAATTTAATAACACGAACTACTATACAATAATAACTATGATAATAGTTATAATAATAATAATAATAATAATAATAATAATAATAATAATAATAATAAATTGTAACAATCGATACCACCACAATTTTCAATTAAATTGATTTTATATACGAGTAATTCACCTTGATTTTATAGATGTGTTACCACTATTAAACTTCCAATCCTCGTACTTACGTGTGCTATTGGCCGTTCTAAGAGACAGGAAAAAAAATTGTATGCCTTGGTTCTATATTAAATTAAATGCATTGAATTAACACGACTCAGGAGGAACACATATGAAAGACAGTATGTCTGTAATAAAATATCTGCCCTTCCGAGTAACGAATTGGAGTTTTTTACGGCTCTTAACTACGTAGCAGGTAATTTTAACTTTACTGTTATAGGCCTATATACATATATTTACTTCTGCTGGCCTATCACATAGCTCTAGTTTCGGCCCTCGTCTGTATAATTCTGAAATCACATTATATCCAGTTTCAGTCAAATGTAGTTATGGAGTCTTTAAATCTAAAATTTAAAAAACTCATATAACTTAGATTTTCATCATACGTTTATCTTTTGGTACTATCATTATTATAATTATTTTATGTCAGTTGAGTCGTGCCTTTACTGTCAGCTTTTGTCTTTTCCCCTAGTACTATTTCACAATATTTTGTCTATTTAGTTTTAAGGTAATTTTAGGTTAAGATTATATTTAAATAATGTAAAACATTTAAATATAAGCATGGAACTGCCCCCGAGCACGAGCTATTGCTCCTTCGGGGTTTCAGGACCTTATATATTATCTATGTATTGATGTAATTTTAAAAATTAAAAAAAAAAATACGCTGACAAATACATAGGGCTAAGTATACATACATGTATATTTTATTATTTTGGTACATGATTGCATATTGTGTAATAGTTGTGATTTTACGTCGCACGGTATTCTGTTAAACAAAACGTGATATTTTAAACTTAAGACAAGAGTTAAACAATTACGACTCTTTAATAAACCGAGACAAGAATTGCAGTGTTGATGGATCCTGAATACTGAGAGGTGGGATTTTTAGGAAGCATCACTGCGAAGGTCTCGAGACTCCTGAAATTCTGTCTATGGTAGTCTAATAGGTAGTTATGAATTTAACATTCCAACCATATGTAGCCCCTTAAAGTGAAGATGTGTTGAAAAAGTTTTGGCTATTTGTACACTCCTTCCCGTAGCTATCTTGTTAATCTGGTCTATAAATTACAATTGCGGGTGTCCTTTCGTATTGGGTCATCGATTAGACCGCAAGGTTAAGGCGAGAGCGCCAAGTGGATACGGATATGCAACCTTGAGAAAAGCCTAGCTATGTCACGTGGCAATGAGCACTTCCTTCCACATGTGGACCACATAATCTTATTTTTTCAAAAACATTAGCTTTTTTTACTAAGCTATCCTTGGTCCGTTAGCTTCTGCAGAAAAGGAAGTTCGCAGCAACTGAGATATTTGGTGTCCCGCTACCTCACGACAACCCTAAGCATTTACTTTTTATTGGGCTCTCTGTTGCAGACCTTGGAAGCCTGGGTTAGGGAAATTTGATAGTCCCAGATCTATAGAAGACGATTAGCCTTCACTCCAGAATTAAAGGGATCATTTCCAGAGTGAATTTTCCTGATGAAATCAAAATGCTGGCAAAAGGATTTAATCTTTTGTTAAATTTAAACAAAAACTTGTTGAAACTTTTTGACTCATGTTTATCGTTTTGTAGGCCTATATAAATAACTATTCAATATATCTAGCCCTAGAACAGATCAGTGTGAAGGATGTAAGTAATCTGAAAAATAATAATTACCAGATTTTTAAAATTCTATAATGTAGCCTATATATTGCTAATTTAATTGTAATATATATTGTAATTTTATATCTTCATTTTTATAATTACGGAACTTTTGTCGTAATTTTCGTATTGTTTGTAATTTTTTGAATCCTGGTAGAAGGCCCTATGGCCTTAACTCTGCCAGGGAAAATAAAACATTATTATTATTATTACTGTTATTATTATTATTAAGGAACGAGAAAGCCTGATGACTTTCTCTTTCATAACATGTACTCTTCCCTGAACATTGTAAGGGTAATTAAATCACAGAGAACGAAATGGAATGGACATGTTGCGCGCAGAGGGGGGGAGAAAGGCATATTCACTGGGAGACCGAAGGAAAAATACCACTTGGAAGACCTAGACGTAGATGGGAGGAAACTATTAGAATAGATTAAAGGGAAGTAAGATTTGCGAGGGATGGTTGGATGGGGATAACACAGAATAAGATTGAATGGCGGGTTAATGTAAAAGGCGACTAAGAACCTCCGGGTTCCATAAAATAACTTGCTTAGGAATTGTATTTTCTTTAAAATTATTTGGACTTTTACTTAAGATGGAGTCGCGTGGTCGCGCAGACCTCGAGACATTTCATTCTCATAAACTGTTATACACACTTGGAACCGGTTTATGAGGGATGTCCACTTACAACAAAAGCCCTTTCAAATATTCGCTCTGAGCAGTGTTTTATCCCCAACACATTTACAAAATATACTCTAAGTTTTAGGATAACTTTTGGAGGACAAGTTCTGATTAGATGTTTGAACTACATTAAAGCAGTTAGGCTTTATATGATAGGCCTATATTTATGAGCAGGGCTAGGATTTATATGTAATTACATATTTCTTAATTTCACATGTAGACACATTTTTTTCACTTATCTCCATCTATTATGTTGTCCTCTATTCAAATTAAACAAATTTATTTTACATATTTTTCCATATTTCTGACATTAGTACATATTTATATGTAAAATAAATATTTGTCCATATTTAGTGATTTTAATGCAATATTCGTACATATTTCATTCTTAAGAGTACCGGTAAAACTATATGAAATTGTCGTTTTCAGTGACAGAAAATATGGCAGCACAGGATAAGTTTACAGTTATGTACAGAAATGAATGTGTGAAAAATGATTTGTGTTACATTGAATCAAATTTTTGTAATATAACAAAAATAATTCAGAAATTACAAAATAATAATCTCACATAACCTGGAAATATTGACATTGTGAAAAACATGATTCATGAACTCAAATGTACACGTGGACATTTAGCCGATCTTATCAAATGTAAAGTGGACAATGTGTCTTCAAGAAATCCAGGCTTTGAAGAAATGTGTAAAATCAGTGCAATCTTAAGTGGCTCGTCAAATGTAAAAGTAGAATCAGTGAATTTTAAACACGCGCCAATCACTTATGTGCAGTAGAACGAAGCTTCAGCCAATACAAATCACTTTTGAAAATTTAAAACAATATTTGTGGCATAGTGTTATGGTAGCAGAAATAATCAATGAATGAATACAAATAAAGTAAGTGATCTGAAAAAAAAAATTGAATAATTTAATTTATGAATCCAGAATTTGTAATGCATTTTTATAGGTTCTAAAAGTAACAAAATGTAGTGTCTAGTGGTTAAATTTGTTTTGATGTCCATATTTTACAAAATAGCCTATATTTGCAAATATATGTACGTATTTTTGACATTTTTAGTACATATATATGTACATATTTTGACATTTTTAAGTACATATATATGTACATATTTTGACATTTTTTAGTACATATAAATCCTAGCCCTGTTTATGAGTAAAATAATGATATAGCTAATCTTACGAGAGTCGGCCGCGGTGGTCTAGAGGTAGCGGGCCTGCTTTTAGATCCGAAGGTCGAGAGATCATACCCGGTCGCGGTCAATGGATTTTTCAGGACATAATAATCATGGGCACGGAGTCCTCCGGGAGGAACTTGAAGCTGGGGGACCCGTGTCGTAGATTTACGACACGTAAAAGAACTCCAAGCCTAAATTAGAGCCTCTGGACAAAATTATTCGGCCCTTTCACGTCCAAGTAATACCTTAGTTTCGAGAGGGGGGGGGGGTTGTGAGGCGATGGGCTTACCAGCTGTCACTCTGCCCTCTCTCGGAAAATAAGCGTAACAAAATTCACTTAGGTAACAGAAACTTCCACTTGGAGGCTCTACGTCCCAACGGCAATACGAAAACAGAAAATCCCACGAGATATTACGAGTTTATGAATAGATTCGCGACTGAGAAATAGTTAACCTAATTCAGACCAGCTAAATCAGAACAAAATAAAAGCGCACGAACTGGCTTGCACCGAATCAAAACTGTGTTTTTGATCAACACACATTTATATTATTTCAATTTCCAAACAAGGTATGTTGTAAAAAAAAACGTTTATATTTTGTTCACTGGCAGCATGTGGCGTATTAGCCTAATCACTGCATATTGATACCTTACGTCTTGTGACAAGCTAATGTTTCACCATAAAATCGCATCCTCATGCCCTAGTAAGCATATAAAAAGATAAACGTATGTGATAGGGAAAAGAACTTGAGAATAAGGAAAGGAAAATCTTGAGGAAAGAATTCCAGTGCCACAGAAAACTATAGATGTAACACGGAAAAAAAGGAAAACAAGAACTGCAGAACGAAATTCTGTAGTTATTTCGTGAGAATGGGCGAAAACAGAGCAAACAAGATCTTTGAATATATTGTAGGGTTGAAGGTAATCACGAATTAGGTGGAACTCAAAGAGGTCGCAAAAGGGACTGAAATTAAAGCAGCCACAATATAAGGGAATTTAGAAGTCGGCAACTTCCGAAAGTTCCAGGAAATACCCCAGAAAGTAGGCCTACAGAATCAGAAAAAGAGAAAAGTGTAAGAACATCAAAGTTGTGGGAAGCAAAGAATATTTCGGCAAAAGGTCTTTCGTTGTTCGTAGTCCACAGTTGACAAAAGCCTTATAAAAAATAAACAAAGGGTAATAAAACAGAGTATACGCAATGAAACACAAAGCAACGCTAACGATTAAAGTTAAGCAGATGATATACAGCCTATACCTGCGTATAACCTCGACTACGCCCTTGATTCTGAGCCCTTGATTTATGTAAGACAAATGGCACGTATCAACAAGATCTAATTCAAGTTATCTAACTCAAGTTACCAACAAATGACGAAACAGTACTGAACAGAACACAAAGGCAATTATTCCCTCTAACTTGCAGACTATGAGATTTCTTCACATGAATAATTGTTGTGTATTATGAACATAAGTTAAAATAAATACGAAAATTGAAGGCAGAAATAAACTTGAATACGAGGGTTGGAAGTTTAATATAAAATCAAGGTGAATTACACTAAATTCAAATAGCTATTGTTGGATGTTGGTTGGATATCCAGCATACTTCAGAGCAAATAGGAGCCTTCTATTAGTACGAATACAGTAACCAGAAGAAATTTAGCTGGCTCTATCAAACGGTCTAAAATTAATTTTGGATCTGATACACAATAATTCCATACCAAAAAGATTAAGATGGGTCGAAGCCTTTCACTTGTTCTTCACTTCCTTCCGGCGGAGGTTCAGTTATGCGTTACACGCAATCATTCATCATAATGAGTAAAATAGTTTAATAAATCTTGAAACAGTTCATTATGTTATTGCATATCACTTACTCAATTGCAATAGACAATTGCTAAGCAAGTTAAAATAATTATATTATTTTTTTATGGAACCCTGAGGTTAATCGCCGCGCTTACATGAGCCCGCCATTCAACACTATTCTGTACAAACTCCACCCAACCAACCCTCACATCCTACTTCCCCTAAATCTATTGTAATAATGTCCTTTTACCTACGTCTAGGTCTTCCAAGTGGTATTTTCTTTGCGGGTTTCCTAGTCAATATTTTTAAGGCATGTCTCTCCTCCCCATGCGTACATGACCAGCCCATTTCATCCTCAATGATTTAATTATCCTTACGTCATTCAGTGAAGGGTATAGGTTATGAAGCTCGTCATCAAGCAGTTTTCTCCAATCATCGTTTTCATCTCACTTAGGTCTGAATATTCTCCTAAGCACCCTGTTTTCAAACACTCGGAATATTTCTTCCCGAAGAATAAGGACCATGCCCTATATCCATATAATACAACCCGCAGGATACTAAATTGTCTTATAAATATTTAATTTCACAATTCTAGACAGAAGACGAGAAGTTAAATATTTCTGAATTATCTAAAACAAGCATTTTCTGAATTTTTATGATAACAATAATAATAATAATAACAACAACAACAACAATAGCAATAGCAATAACTTAACACCAAAGCAATTTATTTACCACTTAGAATATCTAATTATAATTTATAAAGCACTACCTAAATGAAATCAAAGAGCTGTCGGATAATATATTAGTAGATTTGGAAAGATTATGCGACACTTATGATGCGAACCGGAGATGTTAATTCCAACTCTAATAATTATAAAATATGCAACTTTGTTATAGAAGACTTCCTAGTAAAATATCAAGGCGGCAAGAATTAATCTTCCCTGACATATGCATATATATGACAGATATTGTTTGTCACATCTAATGTGTACGACATACGTATTTTCTGTCACTAGGAAGGAAAACCTATAAAAGTGAAATGTGTGCTGAAGAGAGATAAGGAAAGAATTAGTGGCGTGAAAGCATTCTTCTCTGTCTGATAGAAAGGTAATAAAATTGAAACATAGTGCTGAGAGATAAGAAACACGCTTCTGTTGCAGATGGGATGACCAGCTCATCTTTTCGGCCCCTTCCCTCCCTTTTGCGTTATATCTTGATTGGGATAAATAAGTTTCACTCTCAAAATAAAACAGCTTCCGAAAAAGCAAAGAACAGAAAGAAGTTTAAGAAAGTTTGAAGTAAAGAATATTGATAAAGTTATAAAAATTAATTGACTCCCACGGGAAGATTTAGGCCTATAGCTGGTTTAGGGGAAAAACGACGTATCCTGACACAGTGCACAAGAATTTCAACTGATTGATTCTATCTGAGGAATAGGCGACGTGTTCTCGTAGTAGACTTTCAATTTGAAGTGGGTTTTCTAAGAAGAAGCACTTTCTCTTTCGAAGGTGCAATCAAAATATATTTTTCTTCGACCACACTATAATATGTAATTAGTTATATTCATTTCGAAACCGATTTTCATTATAGCATTACTGTGGCGGAACGATCTTGAAACCTTGAGAGTATCAACTGAAACTGCGTGATAAGAAGCCTGTATGTAAAATAAAATAAATTATCTTCGTGCTAATTTTAATATTATACTAATTTTCTAAATTGAATTCATTTCGTGTTGTCACAATCCGCTGGTTTCAAGAAAATGAAGCTTCGACATGATCGGACACCATGAGCTGCCATCTGTCACAGAGGACTAGAATTACGAGAACAGCTGATTGCAAAGGGCAGTCGTTCCCGTTTGTTTGATGATTCTAAAATCTCAGAATTTAAACACTTAATTATGTCGAACAAAAACAGTCGTATGCAACTTGCCTATAATGGTAATTCAGATACTCGTAAGAAAATGATAATAACTCGCTTTGCTCATTTCATAAACATACCCGTACCTTAATAAATGCCATTAATGGGTCGTTGCATAATGTGCTATAAAGAAAATGGATACTGACTTTTTATATTCAATATGGGCATAGATCTAATTTCATGAGGATTGATAAAATATCTGGTGCAGTTTATTACACACCAATGTATTCTTATGCGGTTAAAAAAGTAATCTATAATGACCATGGGAGTCGACACGCTGAGTACATACCCATTTCAAAGTCATATTACAGTAATAAATAAAAGAAAACTCTAAGAAAACACAGTTAAATTGAATGGGCGTCAAGGTGGCCTGGCATGCAAGCGGTCCCGGGTTCAAATCCCGAGGCAGGCGGGCGTGTCATTCATGAAGGACGAAGCCGTGACTTTGGGGTTTTCCTCGGGGATCTCCCGTTTCCCCCTCTCATTCCGCCAACATTCTCCACTTCACCTTCAAACTCCCCCTCATTATCATCCCGTTTCCTTTCCCGGCTTTTGGGCAATCTCCCGTTGCAGCGTCCGCTGAGGGCTTCTCCCGTCCTGCCCCATGGCTTGTGGTCATATGGTTGTTGGTGGTGTGCTGCACACCTGGGGGCTCTCTGGTGTGCCGCGACCCTACCGCCTCTCTTCGTGAGGAACCGGGGGAGTGACGCATGTCTGAGGGACCCTGGGGGGGGGGGTGCACGTGGTATGGCTTCTGGTTCTAGCTGGATGTTAGGAAGTTCCGTGGGGGCTCGCGGTGGAATGTGCTTCGGGGGCCTTTGGGCATGCCAATCATCCCATTACCAGGGGTTGGCACAAAGGGCCCGCATATGTGGCCTACGCGCTTCGGGCCGTTCCCAACCCACCTCTCCCACTACGTGGGCTTCCATACAAATACAAGTACAATAAATTGAATAGAATATAAGAAATAGGGCACAAATATGAAGACTAATATGTCGACCAGTAAAAATGGGCAAAACAACAATCGTTGTATGTAAAAATATTTTAAAAACTTTCGAAGAAATAATGTGAAAGTATTATGTTAGTTCAGAGTAATAACAAAATTTAAAAAATAGCCTTTAGATTTGTAAACCTAAAGCAAATTATATAAATAATAATAATAATAATAATAATAATAATAATAATAATGATAATAATAGTAATAATAACAACAATAATAACAACAATAATAACTGATGCATAACAGAAACAAGCTAGTAAAGCTATATAGACCAGGAGCGAGCATATCAGGTCACGACGACAAAGAAAAGACAACTACTGGAAAAAAAAATGAGAAAACAGACATCACATAAGAATGAGAGATGAAATGTTTTAAGAAGAAGCAGATGCTTTCTCTAGTTCATAAAAGGTAAAAAGAAAATTTAAAAAACTGTAGAACTTAAAAGTAAAAGCGACTGGTGTTCAAAAAATAGAGAACAGGGTGAAGGAATAAATAAAAGAGTAAGCAAACCTGATGCGTACGTGGGCAGATGAACTTGTAGGGAGAATGATAGAAGATAGAAAATAGAAAGGAGAACTAAATAAAAACATAAATGAAATGTTAGAAGAAAAGAAAGATAATACGATAAAATAAGATAAATAAATAAATAATGAAGGAAACAAACTTAAAATAATCTTCCATATTATAGAATACATTATTGAAGGCTGCCAATAACTGATAACAATTTCAGCTTAATGTAATCTAATGTTATATAAGCTGAACTGATTTTCCAACATGTGGATCATCTAATTTCCGAAAATTGTATATTGTGTTATTAAATTACCGGCCGCGGTGGTCTAGAGGTAGCGTGCCCGCCTCTAGATCCGCAGGTCGCGGGATCAAACCAGGCCGCGGCCGATGGATTTTTCCGGACGTAAAAATCCGTCACGGAGTCCTCCGGGAGGGACTTTAAACTGGGGGGCCCGTGTCGTAGATTTACGGCACGTTAAAGAACTCCAAGCCTTAATTACAGCCTCTGGATAGAATTTCCCGGCCTTTCACGTCCACGTAATACCTTGGTTTCCTGGGGGGTTGTGAGGCGATGGGCTTACCACATGTCCCTCTGCCCTCTCTCAGAAAATAAGCGTAACACAATTTACATAGGTAATCAGAAACCTCCAATTGGAGGCCCTTCGTTCCGACACTAGGGATATAGAACAGAGTCAGTCAGTTATTAAATTAATATTTTTGTTCCCCAAGTCCACTCCGGAACAGTTTTCTTTAATTAATTTCGTAGTTTGTTTCTATAGATCCACTCTAGACCTGAAAGATTAGGCCTACTGTATTTCTCAAACTTTGTGTTTAAACAGAAACCAACTTGAAATATATTCGAGACACGCTATTGGAATAAACCAAACGGAGGGATACAGAAAGGAGAAGAGAGAGGGTGGGAGGGAGGGAGAGGGAGAAAGCGCGAGGACGAGAGTACAAGAGAGCGGGAAGAACTGAAATAAAGAAGATAATTTAGTTGTGAGATGTAGGAAGAAAGAAACAACCTAGAAATAATATAAGAAATGAAGTAATTAAGAAAGTAATTGATGAAGTGACGATGTTCAACAGTTCAGTTTCAAATCTGTTGAGCGCTATCACTCACTGTTATCGAAGGTCAGCTGACAACCCTAGTGAAACTACGATTTCCGTTTAATCCAAAAATAGAACAACAAGTACACACCATTACGGAGAAAGTTGTGGTGATATACTGGATTTGTGAATAGAAATCCACACTAAGTATATTCCACGCAATGCAACACATAACCCACAAATCAGAAATAGGCTATAACCGGTTATAGGCCTATAACCACTAGGTTGCGAGTTTATTACTTACTTACTCAATGACAATAGTCAACAATAATTATTCATACGCAAGCTAACGGAATATTGTCTGTTCTATGGAACCCGAAGGTTCATTGCCGCGATTACATGAGCCCGCCATTGAACTCTATTTTGTGCTACTCCATCCAGCCATCCCTCGCAATTCCTAGTTCCCTTAAATCCACTGTAATATTGTCATCCCACCTACGTCTAGGCCTTCCAAGTGGTCTTTTCCCCTTCGGCATTTGCCCAGGTTGGCAAATTTTCAGGAGAAATTTTTTATAATAATAAAATTGTATTATATTATATAATAAAATACTGTATTTCAAGACTTTCACCTGTAATGCGATTTTTTAATTTATTAAATATAATGTGGCGTAGGCCTATGTTTTAAAATACCAAATATATTAAATATTTTTGTAAAATTTACAGACTGTCAAATATTTTAGGGCTTTTAGGATTTTGTTTATTGTAAATGAAATTAGAATGCCTTTTCGCCACAATGTAAGTAGTTTTATTTTGGAGAAAAAATATTTTAAATTTTTATAAAACCTTGCGTTTCCTCAGTAATATTTGGTTTGCCTTGTTAATCATTTTTCCGGTTCAGTAAGCCATCAGTAACGGCCGTGGGAGACGGCATGCTGACCACATGCCCCCAACCGCAATTAATTTTTTTCCACTATTTTACTGGATGAAGAATATTTGCTTGTACATTATTTTCTACATAGTCCCGTCCCAGTTCAATGCACTTACGCCACTAGATAGGAAGAGCTTCGATACCGCATGAGAAAAATTATTTTGGTTGACGCTGTAGTCACTCCTGCACCATCGATTGGACGTCTTCATTAGATTTGAACTTCTGTCCACCAAGGAGATCAAGTAACGGACCAAAGATTTGGAAATCTGATGGTGACAAAGCGAAGAGGGTTGTTGAGAGCAGGTGTTTTGCTTCAACATGATAACGCCCGTCCTCATGCTGCTCGTACAACCATGAAAACCATCGACGACATATGCTTCAAGTGACTCCCACATCTGTCATACTTGCCAGATTTCTCACCATCAGATTTCCACATCTTTAGTCCATTAAAGGAGCTCCTTGGAGGGCAGAAGTTCAAGTCTGATGAAGACATCCAATCGGTGGTGGATGAGTGCCTAATGTGACAACCAGAATAATTTTTCTCATGCGGTATCGAAGCACTTCCTATCTGATGGCATAAGTGCATTGAACTGGGAGGGGACTATGTAGAAAATTAATGTTCAAGCAAACATTCTTCCTGCAGAGAAATAGTGGAAAAAAATTAATTGTGGTTTTCATATGCCCATATATCACCATATGTGGGTAATAAGTTAGTCTTTTAAAATGGTGCGACACGTGTGGTAGTAAATGGAGACTAATGATAGCAATGAATGCTGAAATCTTATCTTTGAGCTCATGTGTCACCATGCTGCTAAATATTTAGAAAATAGACTATTAACATACAGTATTTTGAACTTGTGAAAGTGAAACATTAATGAAGTGAATCACACAGAAGAAATGAAATTCTTGTTTACATTGATGCATTAATGGACATGTTTTAAATATAATAACCTACCTCGCAATCCTCCATATTTCTACTGTCGTCGTTGCGTTCATAGCTGTTTGCGACTGCCAGAGAAACATCCGTGGAACTGGATAAATCACGTCGTTCAAAGCCGTTAGCTGTTGACCGAGAGTCTTCCGTAAAAGTAGGCAGATCGCAGGGGTCAGAGTTGCCAGCTGTTTTCCAAGAGTCTTCCGTGCAATTAGATGCATTACAAGATTCGAAGTCGCTAGCTGTGTCACAAGAGTCTTCCGTGCTATTTAATGCATTACAAGATTCGAAGCCGCTAGCTGTTGCCGAAGAGTCGTCCGTGCAATTGGAAACATCACACGGTACGAAGCCCTCAATTGTTGCCCGATAGTATTCTGTGGAATTGGATGAATCGCAGAATTCCAAGCTTCCAGCTGTTGCCTGATAATCTTCTGTGGAGTCGGATAAATCGCAGAATTGGAAGCTGCTAGTATTTGCGCGAGAGTGTTCCCTAGTTTGAGTGTCTTGATCGTCTGTGCTAACAATGTCTTCAGGAAAGCAGTAACACGAACGGTGAGACTCAACCATCGCTTGGCCGCTAGAAGTGACTTGACAATCGTTCATGGCAGAGTTGATCGGTCGACAACTCTTGTGTGCAAATAAGTTGAGTTCTTTTAAACTTGTATTTATATAGAATGTCTAAATCAAAATTGAATAAAGTTACAGCTAGTATATACAAATTCTTCAAGTCCACTAAGCGATAAACCTCAAGTGAGACGGAAGGCAGGCACAAGGTGTGCTGATGTATGCTTATGCTTAAAGAGGTATACTATAAGAAGCAAACCCTCATTAACAGCAATAAATTCTTAAGCGAAGTAATGTAATAATCAGATTATAGAAATATAAGTTCAGCGCACATGAGATTTTCTTACAACACCGCACTGAAGGGAACTGAAACAGACGCGTAGTGGCATGTAGAAATATGTTCGAACACTTTAAGAGACTACTGCACAATACTAATGTACTACCTAGAAACGCTGCCTTACCAGAGCACTATCTCGGCTGCAACTAATCTTTGTAGAAGTGTACAGTGCAGTTACCAGAATAATCATAAAACTTTTCCAAGTTACGATCTTTTGTGCGATAACACGAGTTAAACCAATATGTTTGTTTTATTGCATTCTAAACATAAAGAAATTATTACCTATAAAACCTATACCTCATTAAAATTGTTTAATTACCTATTAAATAAAATGCATATATGGTTCGACGAAACACAATGCATAAAGAAAAAAATGTTTATTGTATTATTGACAGATACGAATTATGTGTATGTTGTACCCGCGGTTCCCTCTGTCCACATCCTTTACTTCGACTAGGGATTTTTTCGCACTTAACCTCTTAAGCAGATTTTGTGTATTTATTTCTGACGTCCTTTCAAAAGGACTCATTTATCAGGAAACCTACCGGTACGGATTTTAACAAAATGTTTAACAGTTTGACTAGATAGGGTTTCATAAAATTTTGCAAACTCGTTTTACATGAGAGTTTGGTAGATAACACAATAATTAAGTGTCTATATAATTTATATTTTGCTTTAAAAAATCATACCATGCAATAAAAAGCACCTAACATTAGGAAGTTATTGACAATTACAACTTGCTTCCATAAAGCTGAAATAATATTCTGAAGATGGGTTTAACACTGGTGGACCGGGGTCGCATACGGAACGATCTTTAAACCTTCAGAGCAACAAATGAAACTGCGTAATAAACAGCCTGTATTTAAAATAAAATAAATTCTGTTCGTGTTAATTTTCATGTTATGCTAAACTGAGTTCATTTCGTCATGTACAAATTGGTTTTTGTTCAAGAAAACGGATAGGATCAACCTTGAACTTGTGTGTTATGAGCTGCCATCTATCGCAGAAGACGAGGACTAGAACCTGCTGATGCCGTGGACAGACGATTTTTCTTAATTAATCTAAAATCTCAAAACATTAACATTTAATTATGGTAGAACAAGACAGTCGTATGCAACTGGCCTGTAGGCCTAAGGGTAGACCTAATTAAGATATTCGAAGGCATGCGCGGTGGCTCATATCGGCAACTAAGATATTTTAGTCGGTCCGCTTTTTTTCCCTACCTGTACATTCCGTTAACAGGGCTATCAACTGAAGGTTACGAAATATTCATTAAAACGTCCTCGGGGCATATTTAATGAAGGGAAATAAATATTAGGAATACACGTATGCTCAGTTTAATGACTGGAAAAATGTAAACTAAATAATTTTAAGTTATTTAGACTTTGAAAATTTCTGTCTATACAATTTTGTTAGGTGAGATTTATTTAAATAAGTATTTATTCGCAATACGTAATTGTACTCTAGTGGATTATGACAGAAAGGAGCATTTCTTTATATAATGCAAATTAACAACACACTGTGAGGGAATTCTAATTCTACATTCTAAGAGAAGTACCAGAAATAGCAAGGGGAAACTATAATAGGAACTAACTAATATAGGCTTATATTGAAGTTTCTTGATGCCATACCTTGAACTTAGACGAGAAGCTTATTGGGTGTTGGAGATGTGCCCTATGTCTCCATCAGTCTTGTCATCACCCATGGACTTACCCGAAGTGGAAGTCTTTAAATTTCCTATTAAAATATAGACTACCCATTGGTTTGAGTCTTAATAGTGCTATTACCAAGGGCAGTAAAATAACTATTTCCGTTTCTAGTATGATAGGTTTCAATTGGACATGCTACATTGCACAAGAAATATAGCACTCTCTTAAAACGCGAACTTTACGATCGTAGCAAATTTTGAAATAAGTTAGTTCATATCCCATTTCCTGGGTAAGTTATATTAATGAAGACACTACGAAGCCTCGAAGAACATTTTCAACGGCGTTTTAAAATGAAAAAAGAACTGTATTCACTTTCGCCGGAAGTTTATCCTCTGGGCCCAGTCGGGTATTTCGCTACGGAACCTTGGGTTTATAAGGTTTATATGAGCGAGCTCAACCTTATAGAATTGGCCAGTAGCCTTTGAAAATAGAGAGCAGGGAGGGGCCAAATGAACAGAAAACATATAATGGTATTTATCTATATATATATATATATATATTGGGCCTACCATTTTTGCTGTTCTGGTAAAATATTCTTCGTGTCCCTTTAACAAATATAACATTTTCCACAAAATTAAAATTCTACGCACTAATTTAAAGCAACAACTCAAAGAAATTATAATTGTGTTACTATTACCCATACAGATACCCTACATAGCGAAGAATAAAATTACGTAAAATATATTGAAGCTAAATCCCAGCATGAAAAAATGACTTTCAGAAGGGATTTTACATAATCCCTTACATCCGGAATAAGACTCACCAAGGATACGAACCCGGGAGAATTTCCCACACAGCCATTCAGCTACTTCGTGATATATTGGGTGGATTCGTGGCATTGCGATCTCTGGTGCACCTTATATATATCATAGTGGCTCATTAAGAAAATCCTCTAGTTCAAAGTACTTTAGACTTCTTTTTCTCTGGACTTGGCAAACGTCCCAAGCCTCATTCCCACTACTTCAAATGTGCACCAGTGAAAGAAAGCGATAATGCATCATCCCATAATTGAAAAGACCTCTTGACATGAAACAGGCTGCAAGAGCAAGATTTAAACTACTATAATTCCTTTACATTCCGAACCCTTCTTCCACACTTACATTAGGGGACACTACTGAAAATTCTTGGTTTGAACAAAACTTATGCCAACAAAAATGATTTTAACCTTCCTATTATCTGTTATTTTTGTTACACTAAGTAACAGTGGGGTCATAAAGACCCAAAGTAATTTAAATGGGATATATCGGTAGTATTAAAATCGTTTTTAATAAACTGGCGTACAAACATTTTTGTTTTACCTCAATAGCTGGTGTATGTATATTAGAATAATTTTTACATAGAACATTCCTACTTCCAGGTTATATTTGTTACACTGAATACATCTTGGGTCATCAAGACTCTAAGTATTTCTTCTGCAATATTGAATTTTTTTTTCATAAACTGGCGTAAAACATACATTTTTACCTGAAAACAGGACAACTATGCAACTATAAGCATTTTAATATAATGTTACATTTTAAGAAAAAAAAGTAGATCTTGAATGGGGTCATCTTGACCCCAATGGTACACAGTGTAAAACAATTATTACTTTTTAATGTGTTGAAAATATAAAAATTAATAAAACGTCATTGGATACAGTTGATTCAGGGATTGAAGTCATATATTTGGAAAATATTGTTTTAAAACCAGCGGATGTATTTATTTCGAAAGTTGTTTTGGGGACATATTGACCCCAACGGTATTAGGAAGGTCAATGGGATTACTCTACAAAAACAATGCTATTTTATATGACTAATTTTTTTAAGGCCATAACGACATTTAAATGCCAGCAACGCTGTTAGTACTTTCTTACTGGAGGTCCACAATATAATATTTATTTCCTTAATTTTTCTTATATTTTAGATTACCGCGTGAAAGTTGGGTCGGTTACATTTTTGCAGTGAACCAGAAAAAAAAAAAACCTGTCAAATCAAAAGGATGACTTACAATGCAATAAAAGGCAATAAGTGTCCGTTTCCTACCAATCTCATTTTTTTACCTTTAAATGATTGAGTATTGTATTGATCCTTACAAAATAGGAAAAAAATAAAAATAAAATGAAAACAGCATTTTAAAATAGTAAACAATTTAACAATTCCTTTTGGAAGAAAACCTACATTATTTTTATTCCGAAACAGTAAAGTGGTCCCTACACGGAGCAAGGAAACCCTCAGGGGTCCAAGAGGCTTCCAGGTTTCTAGACATTCAGCACGTGAAAGTGGTAAGGTTGCCAGCCACCTAGCCCCCAAAATTACTCCTAGTACTTATTTCTGTTGGAGGTGAGTCGATCCCAGGTCTATAATGCCACCAGATGGATCAGGCCGCTTGAATAATCCCAACGACCTAATCGGGGATATAGCCTAGCCCGCGGCCTTCCAGTTTGGAGCTCAGGATCTCAACCAACTGCGCCACGATGCAATGAACACTACATATTAATGAATATAAGTTATAAATAATGAAATTTGTGCGCAAAGATACTTTATGTAGCCTATACAGCAATAGATTAATTCATTTCAATACACTATTCAAAAAATAACACCAATTACTGTACTATAGAAGAATGGAATTATGTGTTACTGTTCAAGAGATATATCACTGCACAAATTGATGACGCTAGCTTTAAGAATCTGGAAGTTAGTTATTTCATTAAAGCAAACGTACATTGTAATTTTATAAAAACGTTTAAATTTCATGTTATCTGTTTTAGAATTATTCAGATAGCAAAAAGAAAACAGAAGCTTCCACGCATGCACGAGCGAGTTCTATCATCTACACAGAGATCCAAACCAGTTTCAATACTTATGTATTTCTTTCATTTGTGGAAATACTACTGAAATCCGACCTCCCATTAGGACACACTAAAAAGTCATGATTCATGACTAGGGTTGGGATATTTATGACATAAAAAAGTGGAAAATATGACCTTAAAAATTACTAAATATGACCTATGAATCCTGAATATGACATCATAAAAGAACGTATTTTCTAAAAATAAATGTTCCAATTTAAAACGTTTAATGACACAAAATTATTATACCACATTAATTGAATCAGATATCACTTTTTAACAATTTTACAGGTGATTTACAGTTTTACTTGTAAAGAACTTCTAATCTGTTAATGTTTCCAGATACCACTGCAAATGTGATCTGAAAATATTTTTAAAACTTTCTATTGAAAGTTGTTAACAACAAGGAGGAAGAGGTAATTCTACTATTATTTGTTATTGTCCCTTCACATTTCAGTTACAGTAAAACCAAAATATTCGTGAATCTTTTTCGAAAAAAATGTATAGACAATTCAGTGCACATACTGCATAATTGTGCTCTTTTACGGAATTTATAACAAAAATATGACGCTAAATTACAAATATGACCGAAGTATGACCAATACCATGAAAATGACCAAAATATGACTTTATATGCAAAATAAAAACTGTCCGATTAAGAAAAAAAGAAAAAAACTTTGAAAACTGTAATCTTTATTGGTCTAACGTACACGATATTTGTTACATTACTTGCTGAAACTTCGTCTTCACATTTGCGTCGGCCTGGGGGGTGCAGTCGGTTCGCACTGGCTTTCTTTTCCCAAGATCGCGCGTTTGACTCCGGCTCAAGTCAAAGATATTTATATGTGCATAAATGTGGCAATCCGATGTCTATAAGTTTGAGGCACATCGGTGACGGTAATATACCAAGAAACTTTCATGTTTGCTCTTGATCATTCACTGCGGTTACATTATACTGTTATTAATCATTTTTTACAAAGTCGTCTCTTGTTTTCTTTGCCACTCGCAAGACTACAATATCTCAGTTATTTTCCGTTTATTTTTTCTCTACTCTTCTTTCTTTGGAAAGTACGTGTTTAATGTCGCAGGAGCATACGTGCAGAAAATAAAGCCCAGAAAGTCCATCTTCTCTGTCTTAAGATATAACAGTGAGAAACTCACTGAATAAAGAATGTATTCAGACGACGAACTCACAAATTTGTCATGCCTTTCAAAGGAGATAGTCCGAGAAAATTAAGATAACATGATAAACTAAAAATAAATCCAGATTAAGAAACACCTGATCTTTTTATCTCATGGAGTGCGGCTATTTTTCGTATTGGGGAAGCTATCCTTTTCTGTAATTCTTAAAGCACGATGAAAGTGTAGTTGTAAATAATGATATTTAAAACTAAGGATTATTTTTTTTTAAATCAAACATTTTTCATCCTAAAACTGCTCTCTGGACAACACTTTTTACCCTGCTGTCTTGCCATTCTATACAAATATTCCCTAATACTTCCTATAGGCTAGATAATCGGGTTTCTCTCTAGGAAGAACAAGTAAAGACAGTTTCTTTTCTACATTCCTAATTTAGGCTTTGTTAAAAATTACTATGTCAATACAGTATGTATAAATTTGTAAGTTTAAGTAAAAACACGCGAAGTTATTTAACTCTCCTCTCCCTGGCGCTACATCCCTGGAGGGACTTGGCCTACCACCCGACCGCTGCGTCTTCTACCACAGGCAGATGGCAGGATTGGGGGTATGTGGTCAGGCGAAGTTATTTAAGGGTTTTGAAATTTTTTATAGCGAATTTGAAGTCTCTACCACGAAATATATTACCTGTTCAACATAAAGCTTCTGAATTTATTATTGAGGATGGTGTAACACAATGTTATTAATTTGAACATTTAAAATAATATATTTTAATATTTCCACTAGCCCACCGCCTTAATTGTTAATTCACAATGCCGTAAGAAATGGAAGACATAACACATACTTAGGGATAAGTAGGTATTGGTGGTTTATTGCCGCTAGCTTATTTGTGAATGGCATATTATCACAGACCAGACATGTGAATTCCTTTCGAATGTGAATCGGACAAAGAGGAGATTATTTTCGACGATGTTACGGTTATGTTACCGTGATTTATTGAATTCGAAAGAATTCATATACTGAACTGATCAATTGAAGATTGACGTTGAAGACCTAGGATTATCAGCCAGTTGTCATCTCAACAATTTATTTTTTGATCTCGTTTCCTCGTCAGAGGTTATATCAAAAATATAAAATGAGGAAGAGTACTTTTTACTTTCTTCCATTTATTAATAATAATAATAATAATAATAATAATAATAATAATAATAATAATAATAATGATAATAATAATAACAATAATGATAATAATAATGATAATAATAATTTAATATGGCTGACTCGAGGCATTAAAATGCCTTTTCCTTTATTTTTTATATTTTATTTTATTGTAGGCCTATTTTATTGTAGGCCTATTTTATTTTATTTTACATGACAATACATATTTTACGCCATTTAATACCAATTCTCAAATTTCTATTTCTCTAATATCTTTCGAAATCAATGAATTTTGGCCTTCTTTACCACAATACCATGATAGCACATAGTTCTAGTGATGGGAATTCTCGAATGAAAAATCGGAATTACTCAATTCTTCAAAGTTCTCGAGATTTCAAGAATCGTATAAAAAGTTTTGGAATGTACAGTACATTGGAATGATTTATTGCTAGGAGAAGCGTAAAGTGTGCACTAGTTCTCGAGTAATCGCGCATTCGTATCACTTCGGTTAACTTCGTTAACGCATTGTTAATATTAATAATGTTGGGTTTCTTTACCACCTTATACCCTCAATAAGACGTGTAGGAGTATGTTATAGGTACACGACAATAGTAGGCCTATATTATTGTTCAGCTTATCTTTACTGATGTCAGTAATAAAAACGCTATTATACTTGAGAGTCACATAGTTAAAACACTAATAAAGATTTATCGTCACACATAAAAAAAAAACCATATCAAGTAGAAATATTTTAAGTATGTATAAAGTAGAAGTATTTTATGTGTGATGATAAATATTTATTAGTATTTTAACTTTTTTACTCTCAAGTATAATAGCGTTTTTTTAACTGACTTCAGTAAAGATAAGCTGAACAATAATATATTAATATAGGTCTAATATAACCGAGACGGGGGGTACGCCGTAGCGTAGTGGTTGAGGCGCTGCGCTACAAACCGGAAGGTCGCGGGTTCGATACCCGATGAGGTCGTTGAGATTTTTCAATTGGCCTAATCCTTCTGGTGGCACTATGGCCCTGGGGTCGACTCAGCCTCTAACAGAAATGAGTACCAGGAGCAATCTTGGGGGTAAAGGCGGCCGGTGCGTAAGGCTGACAACCTTACAACCTTCATGTGCCGAATGTCTAAAATCTGGGAGCCTCAACCTCCTGGAACCCTCTGGGCCTCCATGGCCTGTATAGGGGTCACTTCACCTTTTTTTTTATAACCGAGACGAGCTAAGAAAGAAACCTGAAGTAAACAAAAACCATTATGTCTGTCACACTTTTAAGTAATGTACTAGAGTGAGACAGATGCACTGGTTTTTGTTTACTTCTGGTTTCCTTCTTAGAACGGCCAGACTTTAGTGTCGTGTGCTTATAATATACTCCTGCACATCTTACTGAGGGTATAAGTTGGTAAAGAAACCCAACATTATTCGTTAACGCGGTATAACTTTTGCAGGCAAGAAAGGCATATGAAAGCACAGCTACCATGCGTATAGGACAGTACAGTGTTGCCGTACTGCCGATTCTTAACAGAAAATCCCAGGGCAGACGAGACAGCGTTATTATCTTATGGATTTTTACTCAATCTGAGTTATCAGTCAAGTGAATTTTTAGTAGTTGTCACTTCACGGCTACCGACTGAAGTTCTCACATCTCGCATCGCGGATAATCTCGGATCCTGCTTTCATTCGAATAATCATTCGTTTTTTTATATTACTCGAGAACAGATTACACGATTCTTAAAATCATTCGATTCTGGTCATCACTACTAGTTTCTTTTCCTATTGGCTAACTCTGTTTTAATTATGTTGGATCCTAATGCCTTGCACAACAGAAAAGAGGGGAAAAGTATAAATAACATAAATGTGAAAAAATCAATTTGGTTAAAAAAAAATAACCCAGTTATATTCCTCATCCATCCATTAATTCATTCATTGTGAGAGCCGGGGTGGGTGGATTATGGCTGGACGATGGCTTTCGGTGCTCAACGTCACGGATTCGATCCCGGCCCAGGTGTGTATAGGCTATATGTCACATGCCCATATTGTATATTTAATAATTAAGGAATCGCGCACAATGTGCATTATCTTAACTTACTGACAAACACCCAGTTCTGAACCACTGAAAAATCCCCGACCCGGCCGGGAATCGAACCCGGGCCGCCGGAGTGGAAAGCATGCGCGCTACCGACTCACCCATGGCGACGGACCCATACTGTATATTTGTAGGCATGTTAAAGTATTCCTTCGGGACGAAATCGAGGCATAACGTCATTAAATAACAACAAAACCAACGAACTAAAGAGAACGGCGGAACTGACGTAACTTACGTCCACTGAAAGATAACGGACAATATTGACAAAGATGTACAATGATAACAAACAAAAAAATCCCGTCCCCCAAAAATAAATACCCCTACATCAACTGTGTTCTCTATATAACATCAGTAACATGACTGTATAAAGAAAGTAGACTATGAAGAAACATTGTTAAACAATTCAAGTGATAAAAACATGACACATAACACTTGAAACATGTAACATGCTCATCACAAGACAAAATAACACCAATCATAAATTAGATAACATTTCTCAACAGAAAGTTCATTATAGACTAGATGACAACTTCAGCTGTGGTTGCAACATTCAGTTATTGATTTTGTTAGTAAGTTAAACCTCAAATTCCTTTATCAGTGTAGTAAATTTCCTTTCAAGTTTTCACTCCCTAGGAGACAGTTTGCAGTATTAAGCGAGGAAAATTATTTTTAAAGCTGACAACTGCTTTATCTTTCAAACGACATAAGATAGTTTACTTTAAGATTTATTCAAAGTACGTAGAGTTAAAAATGAACTAAGTCCAATTTTAGCTTCCATCGCGCTAAACGAAAAACGCCGGACAACTAAATTTTAACGATAAAGTTATGTTAATTAATTGAAACATTATCTCTAGTTGAGAGTGAGAGGAAATTTGCTAGCATTTTCACACTTTTTGGAGCCTTCATTTATTTTTTCGCCCATAATCCCAATTCCCCCTTCTTTGTATTCTACTGCGGCTTCTTAGTAGTCTTCTAAAACGCGTTTCATCGTTTATAGCCCACGACTTTTGAGTTCCATTGTTTCTTTATTTTATAATTATCTTTGTTTCGTTCCAGTATCTAATACCTTAAGTAGGCTAACTTTAAATGAAATTTCATCAACTTGAAGTGAACGTAGAAATAGTGAACCTGTCTGCTTTCAGCAAACGCTGGACTGAAGGCTCGCCCGCTAAAAGACCGAAATCAACAGGGGAAGAAAGTATATTATATATATATATATATATTTAATCCAGTCACTTATTCGTTCAGAATGTTTGTATCCACGGTAGATAAACAGGAGACCACGAGTTTATCAATTATCGTCTAGTTAATTTTTCACCTCAGTTCAAACATGTTATTTTAGAATAATGTCCTTTTGTGTGTGTCCGAAGTTTTGAGAAACTAACACTAGGGATACTAGAAAAGGATTTCAAATAAAATAAGAAGTTTGCGGATTTATCAGTTATAAATTTTCAAAATATGATTATGGACTATAAATCTTGAATTTTAGGCTCGTCGTGCCTTCCCCTTGGATAAAACAGAAATCCTTTGCTGATGTAAAAGTAAAGTGATCCCTATACAGGCCATGGAGACCCAGAGGGTTCCAGGAGGTTGAGGCTCCCAGATTTTGGACATTCGGCACGTGAAGGGGGTAAGGTTGTCAGCTTTACGCACCGGCCGCCTTTACCCCCAGGATTGCTCCTGGTACTCATTTCTGTTAGAGGCTGAGTCGACCCCAGGGCCATAGTGCCACCAGAAGGATTAAGCCAATTGAAAAACTCCAACGCTCTCATCGGGAATCGAACCCGCGACCTTCCGGTCAAAAGCGCAGCGCCTCAACCACTACGCTACGGCGTACCCCCCTTTGCTGAAGAATAATACCTATTATTAGAAAACGACTCTTCGCATTATAAACCAGAATTTTCTAAATGTGCCGATAGTAACAGTATGATAAAACATCTGTAGGTCTATGTTAGGTACATGAAAATGTTGCTAAAGTAAGTACAGCCGTTTAGATTTGGGATCACATTTTCAAAAGGTAATTTTCATGGACTTAGTCCACTTCCTTCTTCAAACATTAAATTATCTCTGCTGGTCAAAAATGGAATATTTGTTTTCTTTACCCGAGAAGAATCCCTGATGTGCCAGATTTTATCATCTCTAGCTCCAGCTACATATTTCATTTCGAAAAAGAAAGGGGAAAAACTGTAAAGTCGCAAGACATAACCACATTCCGAAAAAAGTATCAAATACCTTAAGAACTTCTGTGTACTTTAAAGTAAACTTTCTCACTGGGAGTTTGGCCTATATAGCCTATAGGATAATATTATATAGCCCTTGGTACCACTCAGTCTTGGGACGTTTCGATTCTGTTGCTCCGGTATTCTATCCCGTTTGTTCGTACATCCAAGTGGCTTGCCACATTTGTAAAAAAAGCGCTGACAAAACAAAATGCCATACGCTGTTATGTTGCATTATGCTCTTTGAGAAATGTATGTAGGCTGTACGATATTAGGATGTCGAGAAATTATCTATACAACTACACTGTTTCAAGCTAGAAATATATATTTTAGCGATAAATTTGACATTTAAATTTTCATGGATGCACTTAGTAATTTGTTCTATACCTTGGTTTACCTCTCCATTTTAGGGAGCTTTAAGCGACCCACGCCACCCGGCGTAGTAAAAGTATTGGATCTAGGACTGAAAATCGATTAGTCGATTAGTCGACTGATTAATCGACAAACAAGTCGGTATTTTAAACGAAACCAAAGTGTACATTTAATATTGTTTTACACGTTTAATAACTACTACACTACAGATAATCAGAAGAATTCCTGAATTAATGAATACCATTATTAGTTAACTAGTGAAAAAATATATACAAAACTTACATTTCCGGTTACTTTTTCAGCCAAGACTTGAGACACACGAGTTTGTTGACATCTGAATGTTCAAGACACGATCGTAGCTTGTTTACAATAATACCGGCAGCACTAAAAACTCTCTCACTCGACACCGAGAAAGGAGTTTGGTCATTTGACCCATTTCTCGAAAAACGTTTTTAAGAATTCGACTAAACCGATTAATCGGAAAATGTAATTGATCGACGATTAAATATTTAATCGATTAATCCGGCCGATTAATCGATTAATCGGTACAGCCCTAATTGGACCACATAATACTGATTTGGGACATGGAGGGACTCTCCGGATGAGTGATCAGCCCAATGCCGGTGCCATCTCCGAGAAAACACGAACACCATTCACAGACACATTCACTCTGAACAAAGTGAGGATGATAATGACGGCAAGATTATATCCGGGGACCACAAGGGTCTAAAGTTACCCGACATTTGTCTCACAGGTGAGGTAAACCCCCGGAAAACCCCCGGAAAACCACCGGAAAACCCCCAAATAGGTAATTTGTCCCGATCAGGGTTCGAACATTCGAACCGGGTGCATCCACTGTGTCAGTGTTGGACGCTCTAAATAATTAAAAGCGAAAAATTTCTCGCATAGAACCGATCCGGGGAACCTGTCCCCAGCTTGGGATTGCAGATGTGTGACATTAGTTCAACCTGTAAGTTTGGAAATGGTTTGAGAAACGATGATTGGCAGCCCTCTACCACTCTGTGCTGTAGTTATGTTTTCCAACTCTTCTCACATACAAGCCCCTAGACAAGTAAACGACAGGACAATTGGCCTCTGTACTTAACCGTCGAGTTATGGTATGGCTAGTTATGGTCGAAATCCTGTACCACTGCGAATCGTCTATGTAATTCTGACTTCCAAGAGGCTTGCCATTGCCATCTAGCTCTTGCCAGCATGAATAATGGATCTGTAGACAACGGTCTGTAAATCCACTATTTAGTCATTTTTTCCTATACGTAGGAAGGTAGCTAATCCTAAAACAAATATTAAGCGTAAAAGAAGAATCTTCAGAAAGAAATGGCCTCTCCTGTATCAGGTAATGTAGTCCCTGGAATCTACAAGTTTTTTCAATCTCGAAATTTGTTGCTGTCTCTGAGAAAAGTTACTTCCCACGTAGACCTAGTTGGTAAAGTTCAAAAATTTCAGAAAATCTGCCACGATTCTGCAGACCGCACCTGATTATATACAACCCGATGCACAGTAAAGCACCGCAGAACCATCAAGATCCTACAAAGATGACTTCATTCTGTTCAGAAGGCCTGAGTCGATGGTAACCAGCAGGCTGCAAAATTTCGTGTAAGAGTTGCTACCCAACTGAGACTTAAACAATAGAAAAGAACGTAAAGTAAAGGAGATGACGATGAAATGACACTGGTATCTTCACACCCGCATTTGCATAGCAGTGGTTGGGTAAATACTTTCTTCCCGAGCTGCATTAGAACCAGCGCTCAAATATAGGATATGTGCAGCTTCTTGCTAGGCACGCGGTCAAATCTAGAACGTTACTCGTTTCTATGAATTAACATCTTAACTGAAAATGGAAAGGTATGAACGATGGCGACGTCTGGGCATTTTTATTTACCGACTTAATACGAAGATGGCGATGTGCTATCGTAAAGAAGGACCAAATGAGGTATCACTTGTACTTTGTACTACTGTTCTGTCCAAATATGTTGTTATCACCTGGGCTATTCTGGTCTTATCCGGTGTTAACGGTGTCCACACATGGGCCCGGTTTCCATGATCACGTGTGTGGACGCATATTTGAGACTCGAAATCCTATTAATTTCCACAAACTAAAACTACTTCTACATTATATCTCCAATTCCTCAACCAAAGTTACAACTTATCCCACTGCTTAAAACAAGTTTGAAACAGCTCTAAGACCCGTCAAAAAAGTTTACATATATAAAACAAGTTCAAGATGACTCTAAAGCCAGTAAAAACAAGTTACACCGATTAAAAACAAGTTTCAGACAGATCTAAATCCCGCCAGTAAGAGCTAGAGCTCTGAAAAGAAATTTGAGATAGCCTTAACAATCGTCAAACCAAGGTTAACCTGTAGAACAAAATTGAGGTGACTCTAATGCGTGCCAAAACAAGATAAACTGGTTGATACAAGTTTGAGACAGCTCTAAAGCTCGTCAGCACAATTAAATAAATTAAAACGTATAATTAAAAACATTGGCTCAGCAATCCTTTATTATTTGCCGCCTATAACATTAAAATTATTTGTAACTTTGCAATATTGATAAAATATTCAAAACCTTTACAATGTTTTAAAAACCATCACTGCAGATTTTACAGCTTCCTTCTTCCTCTGGAGTCTTTTCCGTTGTGTGTTTGCCAAGGTCAGCACAAGTTAAACCGCTAAAAACAACCTTCATGCATCCCGAAGATTCGGTAAGACAAGTTTACCAGTTTAAAACTACCAGTTTAAAACAAGTTTGAAATGGCTCTAAAGTCCGGCAAAACATTCAATCCGGGTTAAACAGTTTTTAAATAGATCTCAGACAGACCAGATGAAGTTAAAACCAGTTTTAAGCAAGTATAAGGAAGTCAGAATGGGTTGTTAACATTAGATACGTTAAATAAATTGGTCAGCAATATATCCAAGTAAATAGAATTATTAATTATCTTACATTCAAATACAGCAAAACCTCCATATAGCGATATTTGTGGGATCTAGCATATTGTATCGTTATGCGGAGGTTATTGTTATATTAAGGAGCTGTTATTTACCACATATTAGGAAGACCACGTGCAGAATACTTTTTAATCTATGGGATAATTCAAGGATCAGACGTGCAAAGAAGCGAAATAAGTATAGGTCTAATGAATCATAAATGAAAATCTTAGAGACGAGATTGTGGTTTCTAAACTTATTAATTCAGAATGGTTTGAACGTCATGAAACACGGCAAGCTTTCAGCCAAGACATAGGCTTGTGCCAGAAATTCCTAACTCCTGGAGGATGTGAAGAGGGAAGAAAAAGACATCAAATTCGCCACATGGCTAAAGCAAAACTAAAACCATTTGTTTGGTATATGGTGTTTTAACTACATATGATGTGCATGTTGAAATGGCGACCAAATTTTTTGTAGATGTTTTTGCATGAGAAAGGGATGATCTTACCCTTAATGTCTCTATTTTTCGCCACCTACTCAACCTTTCTTTTGTGAAATTTCTAAAGAATATAAGCCCAACAGTTATCAGGTTCCTAGAAAGCATATACTGGTGGCTGGGAAGGATACTAATCCGATACCAGCTCCCATCCAAAGGACTAAGTTACTGGTCTGTAAAATAAATTTAACATAACAATATTGTTATAACAGGGTGTTTTTAAAATGGTTTTATCGTTGTAGTGAGTGACACTTAACATAATTAAGATAGGAAATTTGCCAGGACCAAAGAAAAATATTGCTAAACGCGGGTTTATCGATATATCCATCTTTGCTATACAGAGGTTTGACTGTAATTAAGCAATATGGTATTTCAGACGTTACTCATCAGATTAATATATATATATATATATATATATATATATATATGTGTGTCATAGTATTATTCTAGTAACAGGATAGTCCTCATACAGAGGTTTACCCTGCTACTGTTCAATCCAGAACTAAAGCATATTATGAACACTCAATTTCGAGTTTGTATTTCCCTCTTCCATAGAATTCTGTTCTTTGCATCTTCTGGTGCTAGGCGAAACTTCTCCATTGAACAGTAGACATTGTCCTTTAATGTAGTCAATTGTATCCTCTGCTTCGTCGCCCCTCTGTTTCCCATTCTTCCCATTCCGACATGTCCATACCAAGACTCCTTTGGTCAATTTCATCGCCTACTGTTTGTTTCCATAATTTGTCGAATCGTAAGATTCCGTATATTCTTTCTCGTCGCGATTTTCTACCCAATCTTCTCCAGACATCCATTTTTTCCACACGTCTCCTATTCATAGTCCATGTTTCTGCTCCATGCAATATAACGCTTTGCAATATGGAATTATATTAACTTCTTAGTCTTGTTGATGATATTTCCACTCCACAAGATCGAATTCAACATAGGCCTACTCATTATCTTCTTTCCATCATTAATCCTTTTTTTTCCCTATGTTTGAGGTCCCACTGTTTTCTATGTTTTCTAATATTGATCCGCGGTAACGGAAGGCATCCATTTCTCAATTTTCTTTACATCAATTCATAGATCGTCTATTCCCCTATTATTATTATTATTATTATTATTATTATTATTATTTTATTACTATCATCACCATTACTATTGTTATTGTTATTATTTCAATTGTTATTTATTATTATTATTATTATTATTATTATTATTATTATTATTATTATTAGAATATGCAAGATAATGGAACATGCAGAAACGATATACTTATAGCAAAAAAGTAGAAAGGAATAAGGCAGCCTGTAATTGTTACGGGAAGGCATTAAAATAAAAAAAATAATCATTCCTTTGATATTGGTATTTGTATTACACCTAAAGCTATCCTAATTCCTAGGAGGCCTATGTTTAAAATGCATTTCCGTCTACACTTATGTATCTTATTAGCTTATGGGGGCTAATACAGTAGCATACTCACTTTTTACATGATCTTGAATAATTTAGTTTTTGCCTGGACAGATTGTCATATAATTTTGTATACTTATTGTACAGAAATTTATCTTTAATTTGATACACAGCACATCTAATAACTATCAATATGAGTGATTTAATATTTTAAAAATATTTTTAAATACCTCATCATCTATTCAACATAACATCTAAAGTAAGGAAGTCATTGCCAATTTGACTTTTTCCCCTAAATCTGAGATAGTTTTCTTAAGGATGAACCTCAATGAGTATTCTGTTTGCCTTAATACTAAATCTAGATTATTTTAGATTTGTATTACAATTTTCACTTTATTTTGTTCAAAGATTTTCTTATTTCCCAGTTAATTTTTATTCAAATCTTGACTGACCAGTGAGGTTCACCCTTTGTAGATTATTGCAAAAGACAACTGTGCAAAATTTGAATGATATCAGACAAACGACACTTGAGATATTACTTTTTTTTTGTAATGAAGATTAGTTGGATAAACGAGTTTCAAGCTATGACATGTACTAGTGCATGCACATACAAAGCTTTAGAAAAAGATTGAAATGCTATTTTTGTCTGAAAATTTAGAACTGTGTATAGAATAAATACTTTTATCACTTAACAAGAAAATGTTTTGAATATTTTCTAGTGTATAAGCTGCCTTTAATACCACCTTACGCTTTAATATAAGTTAAATGCATTCTTTCGATATTGATTTTTGTAATACACCTAGAGTCATCTCAATATTTAGTACGTAGGCCTTCTGAGTGAACTAATACACCCTAGTCTCGTTGACATCCTTGCACGGCGTGGAGCCTTATCTCTATAACATACTGATGTTTATGATTGACCTATTGCCCTCCTAAATTTATTATGTCTTGAATGCATTCTTCTGTAGTATTTTTTAATCAGCCGTAGGTTCCTCGTAAATCCTGGTAAGATCTGAATGTATTTTTACATTGATACTTTTAAATGGCATATTGCTCTCTTAAATCCTACTGGGCCTTATGTATTTAACTGCTTACTGATATTTGTAATAGGCCTAGATTCTATTATATACTGCTATAATGAATAAATTTTCTTTATTTAGTAGTATAGGGACTTTCAAAATCCTTGTCGCATGAAGAATTCTGTTTAAACTGACAATTGTAGTAAGTATAGGCCTATTGCTCTCTTAAATCGTAATAATTATCGCTGAATACTTTTTACATTTCACTTTTTATTGAGCATAAATCCTTCCCTAATAATAATGGGATGAATGCATAGTATTATAATTACATTTTTAATCACACATTCCTAGATCCTAGTCGAATTAGAATGCATTTTTCTAAACTGAAACATATATATGTTTACAATTCGGAAAAAAGTAATATATTTTCTTGTTAGCTATTCTTTTCCGATGTACAGTACTTAGCTACCAACTCAGTAAAACAAAAAAAAATATATTTTTTTTTGTTCGGCCATACTATACGCTTATTACGTGTGATGTAACGGTATCATAATGATATTCATTTCGAAACCTATTTTTTCGTAACAAACACGGTCCGATCTTGAAACCTTGAAGTATCAACTGAAACTGCGTAATAAACAATTCTGTTGGTATTAATTTTAATATAATGCAAAGTTGAATTCATTTCGTGTAGTCAAAATCCGCTGGTTTCGAGAAAATGACCAAGAGCTTCGACATGACCGCTCGCCATGAGCTGCCATCTTTCGCAGAAGGCAAGAACTACGAGAAAAACTGTGTGCGAAGGGCAGTCGTCCCCTTTGTTTGACGGTTCTAAAATCTCGAAACTTAAAACTTTAATTTCGGTCGAACAAAAACAGATGTACGCAATTTGCCTATAATGGTAGTTACGATACTGGTATAAAAGTAATGAAACTTGCTTTCGTAGTTTTATAAATACACGTATCCTAATAAATGTCATTATAGGCTCGTTGCATAACGTACTATTTAAAAGCTCAGAGCTAAACACAGTAACCACACATACGACTTGCAATACCTTAAGTTCTTATATTTCAACCAATTTCAAGCAGATGCCATATTATTTTATGTCCTTGCTTGAGTCTTACTCGTCCTACACGACCTTCCCCTCTTTATTTGTATTTTAATTAGTATTTCCATACGTTACGAAAGACATAAAATTCAATACCGGTACTAAATGTTCTCCTTTGCCCTATGAGCGATCCCGCTCACGTTCAGCTATGTTCCCGGATGGCGTCGTACTTCAATACAGAGTGTCCAGAAATTCAGTATCTATTAACTTTATACAGAAATGGTTATTATGTGTTAGGTGTTTGAGGCAGCTCATTGCATGTGTTTTTATATGTTTACTGTGTGATCTCTGCTGGAGTTCGTGCGCTGACTTGGTGACAACAGTTAAACAAATTACTTTTTGTTACTCCTAACTGAATCTACATAATGTTCAGCATCCTGCAGAGGGTGTCTATGTGGAAGGTGCAGGAGTTGTCGTGTTATGACATTCGGATGAAATTTAATTGAGATTCCATCAAGATTGACTCACAGACAAAACAATTTGAATGTTGGATGCATAGACCTCAGAAGTGGATGGTGCGTTCCCTGGACCTCATGTTTAGGGACTGCCTGGAGTGGGAATTTAAAAAGGATAAATGTGTTTACCCGACCCATTACCACATTGTGAGAGCTCTGAAACAGCTACCGCTGCCGTAACACCCGCACTGCTTCAGAACTGCTTTTGAATCACTATTGAAACGTTGCCAATAAAATCATTCTTTCAAAAAAATAGTTTCTGGGCACACTGATGTTTTTGCTGATATAGGCCTAGTTGTATTACTTGCAGATTTCTCTCTTTCTAATAGCAAGTTTCTAGATAGCAGCTGGGATAATAGGGTTAAAAGCGAAGTGAACAGCAAATGTAAAGACTTTTAGGGCTACAATTTTCATAGTACCGAAATCAGACTACTATACATGTTGTACCAGGTACGGTTTTAAGAGTAAAATAAACATTTGTTTAAATGTTTCAGCTACTCCTTAAATACAAAAATTATGTCCTGAAAAATTAATTATGGCAGCTTTTTATAATAGGCCATCCTATTTTGTCATAAAATTATTATGAACCTGTTGGAATTAAATTTAGGGCAGTAGACTGGGATGAGCATGACGTAATTTTAATACGCTGAAATTTCTGGAAGGCAAATAGAAGTTACGAAATAGTATGCTTTATTCCTAATATTCTGATAGCCGGTTTCTTCAAGAAATGTTAAGAGTAACAATCCGTTAAATTAACCCGTAGGCCAAAGTAGCTAACTCAGATCAACCATTATATGCGATGACACATTAACAAATATCATATATGGAAAATATTTCAGTCCTACTTTCAAATTTCTTTAATCCCCACAAGTTGAATGACAATTACGACTATATGAACTTTCCAGGGCAATTTCATTACTGTATTTCAAAATATTAAAACAATACTTGGGGTCTGCATAACAATTAGTGTGATATTACTAACAACGATTTTTGCATTTACAGGGTGTTAAGTTGACTGTCTTGTACTGTCAGGATGTTAAGCATTTAAATAAGTTAATTGTTGAGTTCTGAAAAATCCTTATTATTTTAAACTAATTATTTTCCAGCTAAATGGGAACATTGAGCCACGCTTTTAGTAGTCTGCAGGCATGTGAAAACTTTTGTGTTTTTTGTAAAACTGTTTTACTTTTAAGCGAAATAAGTAATCATACGTCTTTAATCCGGGCTGTTATGTAATTACATGTTTTACTGTAACAAGTACCTATGTAATTGAACAAACAAAACGATTATGATTTAAGCAACTATGATATCAAAGTAATCACACGAGAGATTACGAGTTTATCGATAGATTTGCGAGGACTAAGTTCGATGAAATTCATAAACTGGAGTAGTATTTATTACGACTGTTCCATGAATAAAATGTAACGGATCATGCAATTGATAATTGCTTTCTTACTTTTCTTGTTCAAAATCAAATCAATATTCTATCAGCTGTGTGATCATAGCATCCAAATGAATGAACAGTCGATGATTCGAATGAGTTACCAGATTCTAACCATTGCTACCAATAGCGCGTATGAAAAATAGTTAACCTAATTCTCATAAGCTAACACGAGAACAAAATAAAAGCATAAGAAATGACTTGAACCGAATCGAATATATGTTTTTAATCAATGCACATTTAAATTATTTCAATTTCCAAACAAGTAATGTTGTATAAAATAATGTGTTTTTATTTTGTTCACTGTCACATTAATCTCTACATATTGCTACCTTATGTTTCCAGTAACAAGTGACGTTTTATCAGAACAATAGCATATTTGTGTTCGTAGCAAGCCTATTATAAGATAAACGACAGTGATCGATATCAGAGGCATTGCTAACCGTTATTGGTCAATATCAAATACGGATCGAATGACTGGAATAGTCACATTAAAATGTAATGTTAAATATTTGGCACAATACTACATTTTTAAAGTTAATCACGTAATTCAAATAAAATTTGTCCCTTCTGGAATGTTAGCGCCACGAGTTAGTAGTCCTGGTGATATGAGAATATTCTTCAGCTTATTTTATTTAAAATAAATATATATCCTATCATTCTTAACTACCTATACAATTTTTGCATTTCATACTTAGCACATAATCTATTACTTCCTCTGCCCGTACCAAAGGTACTATAAGTCGAGGAAGTTTTGTGTTCGACCCCCAAATTCGAAGTTGTGTTTTAACGTAAATACATATTCTGAGGTCCACTGAATCTAAAAGTACTTATTTCAGAAACATGTCTGTGTGTGTGTGTGTCTGTGAACAACCTGGCATCCAGGAAAATACGGAAAATCGTATGAAAACAAAATTTTGTATTTGGGGTAGGTACCTTCTGAAGATGTGACACGTAGATTGGCGACGATTTTCTCTTATTTTTAAGGGGTCTTTTCATTAAGGATTTATTTTTCGCAATAGTCTCGAAAACGGCTCTAACGATTTTGTTTAAATATTGTTGGCCTACTTCGGGTGTTTATACTAACAGCTAAACCATTTATTTCAAACATTTTTTTTGTGAAAATTCTCTGAAGGATAGTTACATGCTACCCACTGTTTGTAGAAACTCATTCATACACCAAGAGGATATTTCCTGTAAGTCATGATTTACTTTCATCATGTAGTCGATCAATGTTTCCGACCAAGAATGCATGTAGATTTCAAGATCATCAGCATAGAGATGGTGTTTGCTATAAGCTGAGGTTGTGGGCATGTCATTTACATAAACTGAAAACTATATAGTGATGTAAGTAGTAGTCACAACGTTAACGTAGATAGAAAAAACCGGCTGTAAGAATAAACAACTTTAACTCGCTCTGAAGCTTGGTTAAGAAGTATTACGTTGTATCAATAATTTATATCTGTATCATTGAAATACTGCAAGGGAAGCGTGGCATAAGGTTACTGTAAATTCCACTAACATGTCTGCCATGTACTATCCGAGGATAAAACTGGTATTTTCCCCACATGATCACTGCTGACGTCATAGGACTCTCCATTTGTATACGAAGTTAGCAGGTGGTGCCTAAGCTGATTTATCAGCAAAACAATATCACGTTTATAAAGTAAGTTATTATAGAAACGAGTCATTTTAAATAACAGCACACAACTGCAGTTCCATCGAATGTGCACAGAAATTCAAATTACAAGCAGTAATTACTCCAAGAATCAATCTCACAAGTTCATATTAGTATATTAGCATTAATATATGTGCAGTTCAAACTTCTTGACTTTCCGCGATCGCCAGTAGGCCTACATGTAAGCGCATCGCTGCTAAACGTAGCTCCGCTTCGGCCAAATGGTCCGAAAGTCTGCGCTAAATGTTCATGAGAATAGTATTAAAAATATATAAAAAATCGAAATCTAGATTTTCACATCAATAAATTTAAGAATGTAGGCCTACATCTGACTGATAAAAAAATTCACCCAAAAGCTGATGAGCTGTCACTTTTAGATGAACTGAAGCCTTAAATATCTACTCACGGCTGAATTTCTTTATGAGTTTCTCTTAATGGAAAATTGTTTGCATATTTAGACTTCAAAGGGAAATGACTCAGAAACGGTTAAATATATAATAAAATCGTATTAAATTTTCAGTTTTTTTTTTTTCAAGTGTTTAGGGAAGAATAATACCTGTCAAATTTTTTATTCAATTTCTTTAAGAAATGTTATTTTTCAAAGTATATTTACATGTCATTCTTTGAAAGAAAAATATTTTTTGTTAGTGCCAGAATAATAGCAAAATTTCCTCTAGTAAGGGTTTATTCGGAGTTGAAGTAAGATTTTTTTGCAGCTCAAGTCGCTAAATGAATGGGAATTTAACTTACTTATTGTGAATCGACACCTAAAACTATATTGTTTTCTCAATGTGGATGAGCAATGGTAATGAATCAGAAATAATGATTGTATTAATTCTGATTTTTATGCCATGTTAACATGATCATGCATTATTATATCTCCTAGGCGAGTAGTAAGACAGTATGTTTCCCACAGACCTTCCAGTTGAAGGCATAAGAACTACAAACAAAACATAAGCTTAAATTATATTAGCAAAGTACAATATAATGATTATTGATATCAAAAACATAACTTGTAACTTCACATTTTCCTAAATGTCACGAAAGGTGGTTATAAATGAAGGAGTGATTAATACGAACCACTTGGAATAGAAACATTTTCAGAAAATGTCATGTTATACCCAAAATACCTGATGGTATAAGCTACGTAATTTTTCATTCCCAGTTTTAGTAAGCGGCAAGCAATATCATCAGCAGCAAAGCAGCGATGTTGCTATTATCTTCAGTCCGTTCAGTCAAAGATTCGATCCTTAAGTAAATATATAAATAAATGGTGCAAAACTTTCTCACTTATGCGTATTAAGATTTGTATGGCTGAGTGCTTAGGTGGACTGAAAATATGTAAGTCTCTAAAATTTTCAAATCTTCATATTTAAATAGATTTGGGCACATTCCCAAATTATAGATTTAACATTCATTCCCTAATCATCACACTTATTAATTCGGTAAATAATTGGTCAGCCTACCTTTTTTAGATTTCCAACGTCAATTAAATAAATCACACACAATAACGGAAATCCTACATCAGTCAACATCTTGAATTTTATGCCTATTTTATGTGTGATTTGTGGAAATTTGGTGAAGTAATGAATATGAGTAACCATACTTGTTCCAGAAAATGTTACAGTAATTTATATTTAGCCCTATATTTTCTTGTGGTGCGTTGAGTACATAACGACACAGATTTACTACATTTAAAAACATTTATCTGCTCGTAGCGCTTTTGTCTGCCTATAAAAAAATACAGCTGTTTTGCTACTTACACTCAGGAGTTTCGACATTTAAATTGTTAACAAAACAGGTAATTTTTTTTTTTTAAATCAGTACATTAATAAAAAAGTTTTCAACCCCTAATAAGTACCAGGTGCAATAAGAGTCAAATGCTCATGATCCAAAATTAGAATTAATTAGAAGAGAAGTGCACTGACAAGGAGAAAAGGAATCATTGCGAAAATACTTTTTCAGCTTCTAGGAGCCATAGAACGCGTTATTCGTTGTTATCTCGAGTAGGCTATGGCTTTTTACGGTGACTAAAATTATCTGTAGTACCAGTAAGTAACCTACATACGAGAAAGTAAAACTGTCTTTCTCACTCATTCTAGCACCATCACTGGTATTCTTCTAACACAGCGCTGCAAACTAGCAATGAACTATGGAAAATGAGGATGACAATTAATGCAGGTTACAAAGGTATTAACCCATTAGAGCGCAGCGTTACATTAATGATACCTGTGACTTTTGATACTTTTTGACAATACTGAACACATTTTATTAGAGAATCATGGGTCAGAAACTCATATTGAATCGCTGTCTGATATGTCACTGTCGGCATTGCAACGAGGTCCAATGTGGTTACTTTGAACGTTGACTGTAATTGAACGCTAGTTGTCACAACAAAGTAATGAATAACTTGTCACATTTCATTATTCTCAATCACATCCGATAACTTCCTGTTATCTCGTACTATCTGCACATGTTCAGTGCTCAATAAGTTTCCAATCCATGGTTCTTTTACCAATAGCCTACTTTTTTTCCCCCTCTATTTTCCATGACAGTTTGGAATTTAAATTCTTGAACACTCTGTATAACAATTCACCGGCAAACACACAATTCCCACTACAGTATTGATTTTTAATTCAAGAACATTTCTTTTTGTTTACATCTCGCCAACGACTCGTAAAGAGGAGGATCCAGTACCATGCATCCGTCCATAAGCATACTGCAAATGCATTTCCTTATATGTGTAACATGACTAGGCCTAACTAGATTTTAAAGACACATCTGTACGAACTCATGATCATGTAGTACAGCTAAAAATGAGTACTGAATACCTTCGCTCGAAAAGACACAGAATAGTGTTGAGATACTGGCGCTATAGTCTATGAGGTGTTGGTTCGTATATTAGCTTGTTCATGCTTAGCTTGTGATATATCGCTACACTTGTTTATGGTGTTACGTTGTCACCGTAGTTTATTTTGAACTCTTATTGTAGGAACTCTTATTAGGCGGAACTTCTAAACATTATCTTATTGTAGGCCTATATCCTTCTAGACAGTAATGCAGTCAATCCTCCTATAGCGATATTTGTGGGCTCTAGAAGATTGTATTCTCATATGATAGTTATTGTTGTATTGAGGAGGTGTATAAGTTAATACTCTGTCATCTGTGGGATAATTCGAGGTACAGACGTGTAAAGAAGTTAATTATAATGAATCACAAATCAAAATCCTAAAAGATAGCTAATTCTTTTCTCAACTTAGCGATTTCCCCTGAGTGGTGACCACAGCTATTTTACACCCCTACACTAAAAAAAATTACCATTCAGACTGCTTTATCATCAGGGATCATCCTGGTCTATGTCAGAAATTTAAAAGTCGTAGAGGGTGGGAAAAGGGAAGAATATGACAGCAAATTCACCACATACCCAAGACAAAACTAGATAGGGTGTTTAACTACATATGCTGTGCATGTTGAAGTAGCAACCGAACTCACTGTGTGTTTTGGCACACGTAAGGGATGACTTGACCATAAACGACCCTGTATTCCACCCCCTAGCGAACCTATTTCTTCTGAAATTTCTAAAAAAAATGTAACAGTTATGAAGCCTCCAGAAAACAATATAGATGGCCGGGAAGGACACTAATCTGATATCAGGTACCATCCACAGAGCTAGCCTACACGTTTGCAATAACAATTATTGAACATCAAAATATTGTTATCAAAGGATGTTTCTAAAGTAGCTCCATCGTTGTAGCGAGTGACATTTAACATTACGAAATTTGTCAGGACCAAAGAAAAAATATTGCTAATGTGGATTTATCGTTATATCGATATTCATTATACAGAGGCTTAACAGTAGTAACTAGTTACGGAACTTGCAATTGCTACGTTTAGCAAGATAACAGCAGTTTGTCCTTGTTAAGCCAGGGGAAAGAAAGCAAATGGAAAGATTAAATGAAGAATGCAAATGTGAGGGGTGGAAATATGAAGAAGAAAGGAAACTAATAGTCATGGGAATAATAACTAGGTATTCAAGATGCAATAGGTGACGTCCGAAGAGGAAGGAGTAATTAAATTATAAGAAAATTATGTATTGCCATAAAATGCTACTTACAGATAAAAAAAACAAGAAGTTTTTACCTGGCGTCATGCAGAAAGGAAGCAGACTCAATAAGGAGATGAGATAACTTGAAGTACTTCAACTCACCTGCAACATAAATACATTTAAAACTTAAGCAATAAACTTTCAAATGGATATTACTGTGGTACATTAACTCGAATGTAATGCAAGCAACAGATCATTTACTAATGAAATCGTTTGATGACTAAGCAATAGTAATTATCAGGGGCTGTATTTCTAGAAATAAGTAATCTCAATTGAAGGGCGTATTTGATGGGTCTATTAGCAAACCCGGCAATCTCCATTAAGTAAAAAAGAGATGCTAACTTCTAATGAAGGTTTAATCCACTTCCTCTTGTATTTAGTGTAAATGTTGCAAATACGACTTCCCACATAAGGGAGGAACTCAGATTTGATACATATACACTAAATATGTGTTAGGAAATGCATCAAACTTTCATTATTTAATAGCATCTCGAGGACCCCTCATTTCCAACCTCCTATATCCAATTTAAAAGGTTTTTAGGATAAATATTCACTTGGCGATTGGTTGAACTTCCAAATATTCTTATATTGGATTTTAACGGCCGTGGGTGATGGAATGCTGACCACATGCCCCCAATCCTGCCATCTGCCTGTGGTAGATGACGCAGCGGTCGGGTGGTAGGCCAAGTCCCTTCAGGGATGTAGCACCACGAAGTTTAATTTTTTATATACTGGATTGGTCACTGGTTCATGAGCTAAATAGTCAGTAAAACATATTCATATCCATTGCAAATCTACTCATCAAGAGATAAAAGCTCACAATCATAACCGGAATTGCAATAAATTATGGGTATTCACTGATATAATTCTGTCTGCTTGTTTAAATATTACCTACTTTCTTCTGCCCATGAGCAAAACGCACCAAAATTTCAATCAAAGCTTTCTAAATATAGCACACTGACAGATGAACATGAATATCATTACTATTCTCAGCCTCAGGACAATAAGCTTGTTCTACAAACAGGATTCCTCCCAAACGGATTAGGATAGCATCTTAGTGCTATCTGGGCCCTATTTCATAAAACTCTACAGGTGTTACACTTAGGCCTATGTCAAGTCTGACAAATTTATCAAGATGTCATCACACTTGTATATTTCATCAATATTACAACTTCTCCTTGCATTACAGACAACTTAATGTAAATTGTCAGACTAAGAAGAACACTTTTTATAAACGCGACAATTTTATGTCAAACCTAAACTGTACTTTATTACATTACAGATGGCTCTCATATACGCGTGTGATAATCTCAACACTGAGAATGTAATACATAGGAATTCCATTAATACTATCGAAAATAAATTTGGCGGCTTTTTGCACATTCTACATACCTACGTAAAAATATTCGACAGAATGTCCAGTAACTTTGATAAGATCACTGCTAATATCCCTATCGGTAGATTAAGATTACTTAGTAACAAAATTGGTTTAGGTTACAGAGGTCTAATATTCACAAACTCATAAACACAAGTTATACCTAGGTATACACATTTACATAACCTACTCACTAGGCCTAGATATGAAAGATTGCCTGTCACTTCTATAATAGCATTTCTACACTTTCTATAAATTTGTAAATATGTCAACAAAAAATAACATTTTTAAAACATTATGTATCCGAAGATTTGACAAATTTGTCAGATTTTACCTGTTAATGCCAAAGTTTTGAGAAACAACTATTTGTAAAATTGTCATACAAATCTACAAAATTGTCACAACTTTTTTGTCAAATTGTGAGCATTTATGAAATACACGGTTGTGAAAATGTATACTTTTAAGACAATTATATGTCACCTGTCACTTTTAAAATTGTAACTTTTATGAAATTGGGCCCAAGTGGTGACAGAATACAAGCATGATTCAGAGCAGAATTATGTCGTTAACTTTTGTTTTCAATTTGGTTTTTACCAGTCTTTAAGGTTTGGGGAAGGCATGTCTTTGAAAGTAAAGTAATTTTTTTTAATTCCATTTATATTTTCTCTTTCATTTGGTGAATTAATTAATGTTCTTATAATAATTATAACAATACTACACTAATTGATCCTATAGCAACCCGAACCGACGATGTTTGGTAACATAAACATTAGCCTTATTCAGCTAACCCTACTACTCGTGTCTAGAAAGACACATGGATTTAGTCACACAGTCATCTGATTCTACTTTACTCAATTTCACATGAAAATGTCGTTGCATAGTCTTAACGGCTGAGGGAAATACGAGGCGCATCCATAAAGTAAGTTTCCCTGGGGTCTTTTACAGAAAGAAAACACAGTTTCATGGAAATATTAATTGCAACAGATACAGTAAGTGTTCAGCTATTTTTAAAAAATATTCGCTACCGGAATTGAGACAGTTTTCATGACGTGGGACCAACTTTTGAATACCTGTGTCGTAGAACCCTGATTCCTGGGATTTGAACCCATGTTTAACAACCATCTCCGTCTCTTTGTCATTCTTCGTCACTTCTTGAGGTGTAGGAAAAGATGGAAATCGCTGGGATCGAGGTCCGGGTATAGGGTGCATGTTTAAACCCCTCCTAGTCGAACCTTCGCAGGAGACTTGCTGGGAGGTGTTTAAAAATCCACCAGTGATTTCCATCTTTTCTCACACCTCAAGAAATGACAGAGAATGACAAAGAGGCAGAGATGGTCGTCACACAGCTGATTCACATCCTAGGCAGAAGAGTTCTACGACACAGGTATTCAAAAGTTGGTCCCATGGTATGAAAGATGCCTCAATTCTGGTAGCGAATATTTTGAAAAATAGCTCAACTCTTGCTCTGTCTGTTGCAATAAAAATTTCCTTATAACTTTGTTTTCTTTCTGAAAACGGCCCTAGGGAAACTCACATTAAAGATTAAACTGTGTTTGTCATTGATATTGTAATTTTGCCTTTTCAATTTAATACTTTTTTGTATGTGCCTTCGATATTATTACAAAAATGTTGACTTTTGAGTTAAATTCACTTTAATTTAAATACTGTATTAGTGTTTGGACATATTTATTTATAGGTACATATCAAAACTCAGAAGGGCCCGTGAAATATTATTTTCTTTCAAGGTGTCTACAGACTGAAAGGCTTGGGAAACAGCGTTCTAGGCACAAAAATAAGAAAACAGGATCTTCATAGCCCCCTTAAAGTACTGAAATAATATTTTTGACGATATGTCATGTCGGCTTGTGTTCTGTCTTCCGAATTCGTACTCTGCTCAAACCGTCCCACTTAGAGTCACCGGTTTCCAGTACTACAAACATCGTAAGTCTAAATAGAGATTGACCGAATTTCAGAGTGAATGGACAAATTAACGTGGCCATAGCGTGGAGTGTGGCCTATTTAAGTCTGATCCATTAGCTTGAGTCTTTTGTCACCTCAATACCACAAATACTGACCCCACGGTTACCTTGCCAACCCTTCAGTTTATCCGCCACCCAGGGTCGCAATCTTTCACTCCTCTATTCGCACCAGCTGCCAAGTTCCTGCTTTCTCTAACACAAACATTCCCCTTTACCTCTTTATTCCCCCTTCCCTAGCCAGCGAGCTCGAAAGTTATTCCGAATGATGATGTTTATTATCATCATTATTATTATAATAATAATAATAATAATAATAATAAAAGAGCGTAGTCTGTCCCGCACTTCATTTACCTTGATAATGGATCCTCAATTCGGCCCAGAACGTCGAAGTTTCTCCGAATAACAATCTGACTAGAAGACCGGAAAACAATACAAATAAAAATAATGATGATAAAAAAATATATATTATATTTCATTATATTTTTATTATTAGTTTTTCTCAATAAATTACAATTACATGCAATATTGTTATTATTATTATTATTATTATTATTATATAAAAAAGGGTAATGTACTCTGTCCCGTCGAAGTTTCTCCCAATAGCAATCTGATTAGAAGCCCGGGAAAATTTCTCCTTCTTCTTACTATTGTTTTTACAAATATGTTTGTTATTATTGTTAATAAAATAAACTTCTAACATTATTAAAAGTATTGTTAGCATATTAACTATGTAATCAGGATTATTATTCCTACTGTAGACCTCTGGCCAATTAGAACTTTACCTCTAATGAAATATGTTCTACTGGTTCATTCTGATGTACAGATTTCGATGATTAATTAGCTCATGAGTCAATGAACAATCCAATATAAGAATAAAATCCAATTTCAACTAATCGCAAGTCATAGTTTTATCGTTTTCTTTTTATCACTTTCGCTTTGTCACACCTACATGCTCTTGTTATATGTAAATTCGCAAGTACTGAACACTGAGAAACAATTTATCATTGAACATACCGATTGGGTATAGGGCCTATTTACTGTAAGATGCGTATAAGCAAAGGGAAATATGAAAATAACGTACAAATTTATCTGTGAAGCATTATAAATCTCGCATAATAATAAGTAGGCCTACAATATTAATAACACTAAATTATAATTAGGCCTAGTAAAGTATTTAGAGAAAAATAAAACAGTATATTTTCTTGTAGAACTTGGTGATCTGTTTTTTTTTCTTCTGGAAACAACTGAATTCATTAGGATCGATGGGCACTGGAAATCAACAAACTATCATGGCACGCAATTCCAAACGTTTTGGAGAGAAATAGACAGAACATTTAGTAAGAATCTGAGAATGGAGACCTAAGTGAGTAGGATGTTAATGATTCCGCCTTTTATTTCCGAAAAACTAACAATAAAATATAATTCGAGACCCGGATTTTATCTAGATAAATTCAGGAGCAACCATAAATCTGTGGCTTGGTTCTAAAAGGACCAATGTCATCAAACCTGCTTTTGAGATAACTGAACATGAAGCATTTAAATAAGTAACATTTTTTGCTGAGAACTTCCGACATTGGCCTCTAAGGTTTCTGTATTATGTGTATCAATAGTAACAGACATTGACACTTTTATTATACGAAAGATAAAGAGTAGGCGAGCTTAATAATGCATAAATCTCATTTTTGCAAGAAATTGACATTGCCCCTTTTAGAACCAAGCCACAGAAATATGAGGGTAAGTCAATAAGTATCCGCACATTTCGTTTTATGTTTTGTAGGTTGGCTGCACCGCTTTGTGCTACCGCACGTCGAGATGTTGGTCATTTACCTCCGCTTGTGGAATGTTGGACCGTTATGTCTCCACTGGGTGTTGCGCTATTGCACATTGAACATGGCTGCACCGCTCAGCGTTTGCACCAAAGAAGAACAGCGTGCAGTGATCCGTTTGTTGTCGCCTGAAGATGTACCAGGGGCCGAAATCCATAGAAGAAGTCGTATCGGTAAGTCAATAAGTATCCGAACTATCTTTTTTTTAAATTTATTGCAACAACAATACATTTTCAATTACCTCATTTTTCAACATAGTCCCCTTGCTCCTCGATGTGCTTGGTCTATCGTGGCACTAGCTTCCTGATGCCTTCAGAAAAAAAAAGTTTTTTCGGCTGAGTAGCAAGCCACATATTGACCGCTTCCTTCAGTTCAGCATGGGGTTATTGATTTTTTTTTGTGCCAACAACGGATGGAGAGAACAGCGCTTTTCTTCCACCAATTATGACTAATTTTTCAACATTTAACATTTTAAATGTACAAAACATATGACTGCAGTTCTACCTCTCTGTGCACGTGAGTGGCCTAAGTGACTCCCATCTAAACTCTCATATGAAATTTTTCATTCGTCAAGAACAAACGCGCAACCAGTAGTTATTTGAAATAGACCTACAATTGGCGATTTCTAAAATGCAGCTGGAAGTGGTGATGTAAATGAAAACTTAGAATAGAAAATATGTTTTCAATGACTAATTCTGCATGGTCCCAGGGGCTTGGTTTAACAAAGGGGGTGTACTGCTATTTTGGTCTGTGACCGTGGCCTGTGTGACCGAATTTAAGAGACGCAAAGTGCTGGTATGATGTAAGTGGTAATTTGCACACAAAAATACGAGTAAGTCACAGAATTCTGTAAAGCAGTTTATGAATTATCAGGGAAACTGTTCTGAAAAATGTAGCTTTAGGGAAAAGAGGGTTAAGTATGAATTAGTAAAAGAAACAAGAAAACTTGGTAGAAGAAGAACTTAGATGTTGGGTGACATTAAGAAGAAAAGAAGCTAAGGAGAGTAAAAATATACAGCAGAAGACAGAAAGAGTTGAAGAGTGAAATTTCACCATGGGGGTACAGACCTACCGTAAGACAGACATACCTAGTAATTACGGCAAGGCATTTAATGACAAGTAGCAACAAAAAATTCAAAATAAAAAAATGCATTTCTGACCTAAAAATAGTAAAAAAGCCATACAATTTTTAAAAATCACCAATAAAATATCCATTACTTTTTGTAAATAACTTTTTTACAACTAATGAGTCAATTTTAGAGAGTAATTTAATGGATGACTTGGCCTCGATGCTCAAAGGAGTATAATATAGCTTAATTAAAAAAGACATAGCCCTTATTTAATCAATTAATTCATGATACACATTTGTATACATTCAAGTTAATTTTCAACCTTCATTGCAAAGTCATCAAACGCCTTGCATTATTAACAATAATATATCGAGTATACTCCATTAATTAAATACAATTTTAAGCAAGAGTTGATGTACAGATTATAACAACATTTTCTTATGTTACATTGTTGTACTATGTTGTGTAATAATTTTTCTGTTACATTCGCATTTCAAATGGGAATTGAAAATCACAATTCCATTCTCTCATTGTGGAGAGAAAATGTCGAGAGATTTAGAAGGAAAGAAAATCAGTGCAGGTAGTGAAGAGAAGAGAGAGACGGTCGTGGTTGTGGAAGCTCTGTTATCAGGATTCGTTTACAGAGGCTGCAGTCCCAAGGTCGGATTCATTCATTTCCATTTCTTTACTTTTTAAAGAGCATTCCTCTGGAAAAGCTTAATTGACTTCAATATAGCTCTGGTCTGCATTGGATTTACATTTAGAAACAAGGGCACTTCCATGCAATTTTTCACATCGTCACAAAACTGTGTTCTGGAACAGAACAAAGCCATGTACTCGTAATATTCTAGAAGGAACATAATGAAGCCAAAAAATTACTCATAGCTCGGACATGAACCGAGTTCTGCGCAAAGACTGCACAGACATAATAACAGCAGTGGAATTTGTGTTGTGCTCGTCACTACCCATAGTATAATCCTACCGTATTCTCAGTGCAATTGTTTATGAGGGTAGTGTACCACCATAATAAACATAAAGCAATGTTTCAAAAAGGTAAGCTATTTTTAAGTCCATTCTGGCTCCAAAATTATTTAATGTTTTAATGTTATGAAATTAAATTCGAGGTATTGCATTTTACCCTAAGCAGCCGTCAGACAATATGTCATTTACTGTTACTATTACATATTTAACGCTCTTTTCCCTAAAAGTACATTGTTCGTACACTTTCCCCCATAATTGAGAAACAGCTGAACAGAATTTTATGACATTTTAGCGCAAATTACAACTTATATCACACCATCTCGTAATATTCTGCCTGCACGAAATAATTTAGGGGTTAAAATACCTTCAAAATCTGTCGCATAAATTGAACATAAATTTTAAATGTTATCTATGACTTGAGGATAGTCATATTATTTATGTCTGAAAGGGATGATATGACGATACAATAAAGTATAACTGTGCAAAATTTTATGTCATTTGGACACATGGAACAGGTGCTGCTAACACTATTTTCAAACTTCCGTCTGTTTCCAACAGCCAGTGTATTCAAACTTAATCGCCTGTTTTTCAGTTTAAATTTCAATGTTACTTTCCCACATTCAAAATCTACCTTCTCCCACAGAAATAGTGATATAGCTGTGAAATTTTTCACTTTTACTTTACAATATTTGTAATATGTCTAATCAGAATTTCGGTATAGGTCTTAGTCTTTTTTTTTAATATTTAGTATAATCATACATCAGTTTTTTTTAACTTTTCATTTTTCTAGATAAAATATTTTTAAACAAAAAGTATACACAATATCAAACATCCACCAGTAAATTTGTGAAGCAAGCATCAAAGACTCTAACAAAAAAAATCCCTTTAGGCAAGCCTACAGGCTGAGCTAGATTTCGAAGTGCTTTTGATTTAATTTACTGTCGCTGCGTAGCACTCTTCTTCTTTAGCCTTGGCATGACAAACCCGCAATAATAACTGCAAAAAAAGAGGAAAGAGCACTTTTTCAAACATTCAAATCTCGCCTTATATGAGAACTATGAAGAAACTAGTTATTGATTTGTAGAGTACTCATCAAGAGCTATTCAACGATACCCCACAAGACGTAGTTTCAAAGATTTCGAATTTCCATCCCCTCAACCCACCCCCACTCGTACCCCCGAAACCCCCAAATCGTTGGTGTTACTGTGAACTCCATAGGGAGTACTCTAATTTATTCAAACAAAGTTTCCCTCTATACTTCATAGGGGCCGAAATATAAATGTTTTAAAATTTCAACCCCCTCCCCCGACCACCCACTTGGGCCAATTTTGCTCATTTACGAACTTGTCCGAACTATTGGGCCTAGAAATAACATTATAAAATTTGGTTCAAATATCTTCAAAATTACGGCCGCTAGCGTGTAAAGATATATATATCACAATTTTTTTTTTTTTTTTTTTGAACAGGCGGTGGTTTCGTACTTAGGGAGGCATGAAACGTAAAGATATGAAAGAATTTTTCGAAAGTCATGACATGGTATCGATTGCAATAGGTAGATTTTTCTTCGAAATCTACCTAAAATTCAGCTTCATAATTTAATGTATGTTGGAGATAGATTCAATTTTGATTAAATCGATTGTTTAATTAATTAATATCCCAAAAACAAATTGAGATATTAAAATCAAATTTTAAACCTCAAATTCTTTTTACGTTTTAATTAAATGTGTAAACTTTCAAGTTTCTTGGACAAATTAGTTTAGAAAATCACTATCAAGGCTTCTGTCATCCCATAAGCGGTAAAATGAAGAAGAGAACAAGAAAATATTAAAAACTGAATAAAGAGGAAAACGTTAAATTTTGACGTAGAAAGTTGTTGCGCTTTTTAATATAAATCTATTGCATATTACCAATTTGAAGTAGCGGTACATCTTTTTAAAAATGGGTTTTAGGTATACTGTGTTAATTTTTAATTCTACACTAGCAATGTCCACTAAGAAAAGAGAAAATGAATATAGGCATTTTTAGTGCTTTAAGCTGTACTCTCCCCTTAATTTGAGAACTACAACTCTTATTCAATTTAGTTGTAGATAAACACGGGAAAGTCATAACTCATAAGAATCAAGAATTGAAATATTTTTAAACTGCAAAATTAATAAGGCGACGTTTTGAACTTTTTCATACCATTCTCTACGCAAGTATTGAACAATTCCGAATTGTTTAAAAAAAAGAATGCCCATATTAGAAAATATTTCAAAAATATTTCAGTGACACTTTAATAATTTTGTAAGTTATAACTTAGTGATATTTTCCATTTAGTAGCATAAGAGTCCTCAAAGCCATGAAGGTGAGGGTTCTGAACAATGTGACCAGGTGTAAGGGCGGTTTCAAGAGCACCACAGACCGGAAAATGCCGTTTGTTGTATTCCCCAAGCAGCTCTGCCGATCACTTCACCCTTTGTAAACGTCGACGCTTTTCAAACGGAGTATGCGGAATATGCGTTTTGAGGACTCTTAATGGACTCCATTAAGGAGTAAGTAACTATAAACCGAAACATAAAATTAAATGTCCTATAAAGAAAAAGGGGACTTAGAGGGGTCGCATTGCGATTTGTCATTTTAAAGTGCTCTTTCTTCAGAAATTGCAGTGAAAGTATATTACGCCATACTAGTTTGCGTAGTAAAATATTTGATAGTATATCAATACCCATTGTTCTGGCAAAAGTGTATGAAGCTTTACGGAGAGTGAAGTTCTTACCAGGTTAGGTACATAGGAAGACATCGAGCCGGGTAAGCTCTGTTACAGAAGAATGTTTGCCTTCATAGTAGGGAATATATATTGTATTTTTATTTCATTTATAGCTGTAATGTATTTGATATTATTAGATTACAAACTGATAAGAAAGCTTTTGGATACATACTTTTATTTTCTCGCACTAGAACTACCAGAACTTGCGTAGTAGGGAAAGTATGCGTATGGTGACCGTAAAAAAAAACGAAATCGACATAACATTGGAAAACATACTGCTTCAAGCGGGAAAATGTGTTTTCAGTATGTCTGTAATTCTGCCAGTCTGTGTGGGCCTGTTGGCAAGTACTGAATACTGAATTTAATAATTATTTATTATGATCTTGTTTAATTTTTTTTGCAGTGCCTAGAATTTCGTTTTTATTACTACAGTATTACGGGAATTAAAAAAATTAACGATTTTGTTGAAAATTATATTCCTAAATTTCTAGTCATGAGTAAGAAAGCAGCTATATTCTACGGAATACTTTATTCGGGTAGGCCTACATTTTGCACTTTCCTGGGCTGCAGAGGCTATATGAAACACATGCACACTGGGCATGTAGAGACAACTAAAATGAACATGTTTATTTATAAAATTAACACATATCGAAATAGAAACTAAAAAAGTATGTTTTGAATACACAATAATTATCAGAAGACATGAATATACCAATAAGGCTATCCTTTTATTTTAAACCGATAGTAACGTTTAATTGTGAACAGGAATATAAGCCTGCAAACGCAAAGGAATGCTCGGAACAAATATAGATTATTATAATATTATCGAAAAATTTTGAATGCAAACAAATGATTTAATATTCTTATTCAGTAGTTTACTACACAGGTGCATAAAAATGTCCATACTTTGAGAAAATAAATATTTAGTGTAAGTTTTAAAATGTTGACTTTGTTCAGCATCCAAGGTATGTATAATTTCTCTGATGACCTCAAAAATCTAGAAAGATAAGCCGACCAATTAATCATTTACTGAGTTAATATGTAAGAAGCAGTAAAAATCATTCATGTTATATCAATAATCTGGTTATATCCCCAAATCTATTTAAACCTGGAGAATTGACATTAGTTATCAGAAAGACAAACCTTAACACGTATATGTCAGGAAGTTATCCGACATACAGTATTTTGCGCCGTTTACATTCTGTGGATATTGGCCTACATAATGTGTTTCCGAGGGAAAAAACTATTTTTGAAAAGTTAGCAATGTTTTCTGGTAAAGTGATCAGAATGCTTGTCATTAGACGAAAGACTCAAGGCGTGAATTTACCGGGTGTGAAAGCACGCAGCGATCATTCGATCCCATGCTACAACCTGAAGAACTTAAAGTAGGTTATCTTGTAGCCTAATTCCCTAGACGATAGGCTGGCGTTTCTTCAGTCTTGAAGGAACTGAGAGACTTGTTAAAGATATCTCATGAGAGAAATGTGAGAAACTGCGATTGTTATAAGTCCTTGCACAATGTGTCCAAAATAAACTATTTCATATTTTATCGGAATAGCAAATTAACACTTTCAAGTCCCTAATTTTGATCTGGCAGTAAAATTCTATTTAAGAAATTTTATTGCCGTTCCTGCAGTAGTTCGGATTCGAAACTCCTAAGGATTTTGACCTCCTTAGGCCCCCTTTAAAAATCAAGCAAACCATGTCCATTATAATATTTTGGCGTAGCGATTTATTGATTTTAATACACATTAAAAACTAATATCATGTCATAAATAACGGGAGCGAAAGGATTAACTTAAACTATTTTATATTGAAATAAACAAGTAACTTTACCACTATAATACAATCAGCAGAATTATCACGTGAGTTACTCTACAACATGGCAGTATATGAGTTGCAACTTGAGTGGATTCTACATGGCAGTATGTGAGTTGTTAGGATGATATCTTTAGTTCCTATGTTCCCCGAATCCTAGTGCAACTATTGCGAAAAGTTTTGTGAGACTTGTGAAAAATTTTGAAAAGTTAACAAAACACAGATTGCATAACAGAATGAGATAAAATCTATGGCAGAAGAATCAAAACTGAGACTTTGTATAGGTTACGTATAGTCAAAATCATAGTCCCTAAATTACTCAAAAATTGTCTAAGAAGTACGCAAGAAAATCTCCAACTGAAAAACTTTCTGGCCGGATTCAAACCACACATCGCTGCTCATACCTCTATGTTAAGCACGTTATTTGTTTCTAAAACAAGGCTGTCTCGATGGTTGAGTGGTTTGACCACTCGACTTGAACCGATGCGACCTGGGATTGAATCTCCGTGGATCCATGTGGGATTTGTGGTGGACAAAATGGGATTGGGGCAGGATAACTCGGGAGCTCCTCTTTCCCCTTCCATATATTCCACTGTTGCTCCATTCACCAAAATATGACCATTTGGTTGCAATAAGTAATTATTATGCCTACAACAGTGGGCGATACGCGTTTAGCCATATTTCAAACAGATGAGAGTTATTGTGGACTCTATTCACTGACAGGATTTGAGTGGGGATAATCGAATGTTCGACAGTGTCCACTCTTATGGACACGGCTGTACTGCCGCAGCATTAATGATTCCAGACACAGGACCTGGTCTCACGAATACAAAACCGATGCTTGTTACGTCATGTGTTTCGTCCTATGTCAGGAATACCAAATGATCCGACTTCTAAACAAATGTCACCATTTTCACCAGATTTAATAAGACCGTCCCACCGGTATGATACCACGAAAATACATGCCGGTGCTGAAATAGCTGTTTGGTGTTAGGGCCTATGCATAATCTGGAAATATTCTAAATCCCGCTATTTCACTCTAGAAAATCCCTCGCTTGCATGATCAGCTTACTGCATTTACATTTAATGCGGAAGACGAAATTTGTGAAAGAAAATCTCTTCCTTAAATTTAACAATTAAAATAACTAGCCTCATTTTTTTTATTGAAAACGTCCTGAAAATTTTCAGCTAGAAAGCGGTGTCTACATATGAAGATTGTATGTATATTTAAAAGACAGAAGAGTGGAGTGAACAGTGAGTAAATTAATGAATGAACTATTAGAAAGGAATCTCCACAGAAAGAATGAAAGAAAGAAAGGAAGAAAGAAAGAAAGAAAAGGGAGAAGGAAATAGAGAAAGGGAATAGAAACGCAATCCATACAAAGACAGATATAAACGAAAAAGACAAAGAAGGAAGACAAATGAAAAAGAAAGGAAGAAAAAAAATTGTAATAAAAAGACACAAAAGTAGAAACAAACTTACAATAAAAAATAAAGAACGAACGTAACAACAAATGAAGGAAACACAGACAGATTGAAACAGACATTTAACAGAAACTGAGATATAGCCTGACGAAAGAAGTAAAGGAAAAGTATGAGGAAGAAATATAAAATGGCTCATGAGGAAAAGGAAAGGGAAAATGAGGAAGGAAAACAAAAGGAAAGTACAATTAATTCAGCGCATAGAGTCTATTCATATAAAGCCATTTCTTGGCCGACTAAAAGAGGCTTTCACGTAACCTCAGAATAGGCCTACTGGTTTTGAGGTAGTGGTCAGTCAGTCTCATGGAAACGATAACCTTTGTTGCTGTCGGCTGCTGATCAAACTCTTCTATTAATTAATATCATACCATATTAAGACAATCACACGAACATATGTACTAAAACTAATTCACTATTTTATATTAATTATATTGTTTGTAATCCCCTCTTCGGTAATTATTCATATTGTCCTGGCTTTGCTCCCCCGCTCTCTCTTTCCCTCACACAAAGCAGTACAAAACACACAAAATTCGCTATTTAAACAAGGATGGAACAAAGTTACAATTTACAAAGTGACGTACTACCAATTCTGAGTACTGACTGATTCATTAGGAATAATTTCCTTGATCATGTAATGAACGATTTATTCCCAGAGTGCGAATTAACGAGGGGAAATTCCCTAGCTCTTCAAACTGTTTCCCTGGCAGATAACAGCAAAATTTTTACTTGCGAGGGAAAATTATGTTCCCCCTCTTCCTCTGAAAATCACATTAATACCGACCATTGTCAGGATTTGTAAGTCACATAATTGCAACCACTGGTAAACATACGATGGTAAGTCAATAAGTATCCGCACTCTTTTTTTTTAAATTTATTGCAACAACAATAAAAAACTTTCAATTACCTCATTTTTCAACATTATCTCCTTGCTTCTCAATGCACTTGATCCATTATTGCACAAGCTTTCTGATGCCCTCAGAAAAGTTTTTTTTTTTTTTTTTCCGGCTGAGTATGGACCACTTCCTTTAGTTCTTGGCTTGTGGTGAATCGATGGCCCCTTAAGGCATTAAGTGGGCCAAAAATATGGAAATCTGACGGGGCGCTGGATGCTCTAACACCTCAAAACCCAGTTCCGAAATCGTTTGAGCAGTGTGAGAGGCAGTATGTGGATGAGAATTGTCATGAAACAAACAACTCTTTTCGACAAGAGGCCTCGATGTTTGGTTCGAATTGCACACTTCAGCTCGTTTCTCAACATCTCACTGTAACGTGCACTGTTTGTTGTTGAGCCCTTCTCTAAGTAAAGTCACAGTATTTGTGCTTGTGAGTACCAGAAAAGTGTTGAGGATCACTGGATGAGTTGGATTTAAGCCATTTTGATGATCAACACCTTTCGCATAGGCTACATTTTCACTGGATTAAATTAAGAATTCAATATTCTGATTAGATTATGTTATCTTAACATCTTACCGCCATGGTTTATTTATTTCCACAGAAATCTATGTTGATGCTGAAATACAGAACTATGGGTTTAGTAGAACTAGAATCACGTGACTGAAATTTAGATTATTTTGTTGTTAAATATACATTTTCGTAATATTAATTTAATTACTCAATATTCTATTTGGGCATCGTACCAAACCATACCGACAATATATTTTATTTCTACAAAGATACATTTAACAACAAAATTACAAAATTACCTAAATTACCTAAATCCTCAACTAATTTCATAGATCTTTAACCGTTTTCACCTACGCTTTCAATTTTTTTTATGGATAAGTAAGGATTCAACCAAAAATTAAGTTTCCATTGCAATGAGTTACTTTAAAATTCCTCTTTTGTGAGAAACATTACTTTGTAAATAAGCCCTTTGATTGATTCTTACATTTAAAAAAGAGTGATGCATGAATAAGCACTTCAATAGGTTCTCCCGACTTGACACGGTGTAACTCAACTTGCCTACTTCTCTCAGAGAATGGGTGTATTTGGCTTCTCGGGTATAAAGCTGTTTCAATCTTATGAAATTCTAGCTTTCGGCCAACTTAACTCCGCGGCCTTCATCAGGAATGCATTTAGATGGAGTTAAGATAGCCGAAAGCTCGATTTTCAACTGTAACAATGACACAGCTGGTAACCCGAGAAGCCATTATAAAATAATAGTCAACACCCTGAAAGCTTGAAGTCTTAGGCCTATATAACTACGGTGACCATATTTCTGTTAGTGAAAATCGGAACATTTTATTTTAAGTCAGTGCTCTCTTAGGCCTATCTCCAAAACTCCCAGCCCTCATTTGCTATAAAACATTGTTATTAAGCTGGATCCCAAATCTTTTCACATGGTGGTAGTAGTAGTATAGCAGTAGCCCTATATATATAGGTAGAGTGTGTTTAGTAAGTACTAACAAGCACGTTTTTCCTATTTTTAATTATTCAACAAGAAGTACATTGCAATAACTGATTGTCACAGTTAAAAAATAAACAATCAATCATATTAGATTAGTTCATAAGTTAATTTTATTCTAATTACTAGGACAAGGCATTTAGTGGCCATAAAATAGTGAAAAATGCAAAATAAAAAGGCTTTTCTCGGGAGTGGGGAGATTATGTAATTTGATTATGGGAAACTCCCGATCCTGGTCCCTGGATATCATCTGGCCGTCATTACCACTTTCACCCATTCTCGCCATGTTTGGAATGAGTGTGTGAATGACAGGTGTATATCGTCTTATGTGTCTTGGAGATGGCCCCGGCACTGGGCTGATCACTCACCTGAGGATGCCCTCCATGTCCTTGTCTGGTCAAAAAAGTATATATGTGATCATAGAGAACACCCTCCCCCGACGAGTCGCAGTTCTGTAAGGCCCGGCCGGCGTGGGCCGCGTAATCGTGCCTACATGGAGAAGGTAAAACTAAGAGAGAAACGAGAAGAAGAAGAAGAAGAAGAAGAATAGATTCCCAGTATATACGGGAGGGTTGGCAAGCTTTACTTGCAAAACACAGTACAGTAGCTGGTTGTGATAAAGGAAATGCTAAAAAACAAAGGCCCCATGCATCTCAAACCTGCGACCTTCAAATGTATTAATAGAGCTTTCTGATTAACAAAATCACCACGTGCGTGAGTAACAACAATCAAGTGACATTATGCACTCCTGCTAATTTACAAAGCAAACAATTCCAAGCTTGGCTGCTAATTGTAACTTCCACGAGTCGTCCACATGGAAATCTTCCCAGCAGAACGCTGCCATTCGTATCAGATGGACACAATTTAAACTTCACGGGTGAAACAATGTTAGGCACTGGCTTCCTGTGCCAAATTTTGCTGTAGCTTAGATCGATTGCATTTATGAGTAAATGCGACTGTCCAATGTCTGCAAATTTACTGGCATATGAAAGAACTCTAGTGCGGAAAGGTGTCCACTCTGTTAATAGGTACAGTGGTATTAATGAGAGGTGGCAGTCAGATGCGCGTGAGAGAGGTGACGCATGTAGGAGGAATCATGGGGAGGGGTAAGAATGTTGAACTGCACTTCCAGGATAGGAGAAGCGATTGTAACAAGGTCTCTTGTTTCTTCACTGCATTATACGATCTTACCGCTCTGAAAGCAACGACACAACTAACCCATACACCCCTCCATGCAGTACGAATGTTTATTGGACTCGTCTGCATCTACTGAGCATCCATGCTTGGACTGCCACGTCTCATTAATACCACTGTACTTTCTTTTTAACCAGGGGTGCCCACCCCCCTTAGCTTCATGATTCACCTCCCAAGTTTCATCCCAACACCATAAAAGTACACCCCCTAACAGTAGGCCTACTCTAAAACTTCTTCCCAATGGAAAGGTATTGCTGTATTTTTAATAAAAACAGTGTCGACAGAAAAAAGTATGATTAATGAAGATTTGTTATTATTACGAGTATATCAACTGCATGCTAGATATAATTAAGTTATTTGAAAACAAATGGGAATGTACAATACAGCGAAACATCCGTATAACGATAACTGTGGGCTCTAGCAGATTCTATTGTTATAATGAGGTGCTGTGATTTGAAACACGTTAGACAGACTGCATACAATAAACTGTGTAACTACAGTACAATTCAGGGGACCGAACATGTGACGAAATGAAAAATTATGAATCACAAGTCTAAATAAATATAAAAACCCCTAATTTTGTTACTCAACTTACTGACTTCCGTTGATTTGTAACCATAGCAACTACATACACGCACACTAAAAAAATACTATTCAGACTTTCAATATCACGGATCATGGCACGTTTTGAGCCCAGCCATGTCAGAAATTTCAAACTCGTAGATGGTGGGAAGAGGGAAGAAAAAGACAAGAAAATTCACCACATATCTAAAGCAATACTAAAACAGTTGCTCCTTATGGTGTTTTAATTGCACATTATGTATATGTTGAAGTAACAACCTAATCCACAGTATGTTTTTTGCACACATAAGGGATGATTTTAGTTTCAGTGATCCTATTTTCCACGCCCCATGAACCTTTTTTTTTTCTGGAATTTCTAAGAAATGTAACAGATATGAGGCACCCAGAAACAATATTGGTGGCTGGGAAGGATACTGATCTGATACCAGCTACCATCCGTAAGGCTAAGCTACTGGTTTTCAGTAATAATTCAACCTCCAAATATGGTTTAAAAATGTGTTTCTAAAATAGCTTAATCATTATAGTGAGTTATAATTAACATTATTATGATAGGAAATTCGCTGAGACCAAACGAAAGTATTGCTATACGCGGGTTTATCGTTATATCGATCTTCATTATACAGAGGTTTGACTGTACAAGTTAATTTCACCCCAACCTACAGGATCATTCAGTGGCGGTAGTGTAGCCGTGCAGCAATGCAGTGAATATTGACTATAAGGCTTGGAACTGATTATACTACTATGGGTCGTATTTTTTGTCAAAATAAGATGGCTGATTTCGGTGTTAACTTCTTTATATTTCGTGGGTATTTCACGAAATAAAATATTTTAATCATCCTTATGGGGATGCTACGGCACTCTGCACGCTGTGTTCTTTTTTTAGGAGAACGAAAAATGACCATGTTTGAAGTCATAATGTTCTTTAAAGCCTACAGAATGCATATAAGAAAATAGTGAAGATGTGGGCATTTATATAACCTAAAATGTGTAATTTATACGCACAAAGTGCCAACTACTGCGGATAAAATACGAAAAATGTTGAATCTACACTCTTTTCCGCAATCTAACATAGGCACCCTAAATTCGGTACAGAGATAGCAGAAAAGGAGTGTTTCGTGATCACTGAATAGCGTACATTACTCAGTGTTTGCTGTAATCGATCACAGGCATCGATAACGTCTCGGCATCCATAGAAATAGCAAAATAGGAAGGGTGCTATAAAAAATGAAGGCAAAATCACACTAAAACAAAATAAAGTATTACGATTTTAAATCAAATTTTTCTACACATTTCTCAATTTATGAATGGAAAGGATGTAACTTATTTTGAGCTTATTTAGACATTTCGCACAATAGAACATTTCGTCGATTCAATTTTTGCTATAAGTATTGTATGCATGTACAAAGCTAAGTATATCTAAGGAAAGCTGTTTTGTAAAATTTCGCGCTTATCACTGTTACAAAAAACTGTCCCTATTGATATAGTGTAGTGTAGGTCAAAAGATACAGTGAAGTACAATACGAAAGAAAAGGGACGTGCGCCATTCATCATGGGGCGCTGGAACTCCGGCACGCTCTAATTTCAAAGGCTAACCGACATATTTAAGAACGGAATACGGTAAACATTGGACCATTTTTAACAGAGTAAATACGAAGGACAAGCATAAATCATGGAAAATGTATATTTTTTTTTTAAAATGTCGGGCCATTTTAAAATATTGAAATATAAAATGAAAGGGCAGGGTTTGGAACGTATATATAATGAAGATTAAGGGTATTAGATGTAGGATAGTGACGGAAACAGTTACCCATAAACATCCTTACGCGACTGCATCGTGCCACTCTAATGTATTGCGGTAGTTTAAAGCATGAAAGCACACATCCCACTCCCTAATCCCTTAATGTTCGGTACGGATGAGCATTATTCCCGAAAGCTTCCATCATCTCCTTGTGATATTTTCTGGTATATCTCCCTCGGAGTGTGACAATTTTGACTTAAGAATGCTGTTCCCATCTTGACATATCTATCCTGCAAAGCGGCTGACTCAACTAAATTACCATCGCCTCTATTTTATGCAACCGTGCATCACAATGCTACAAAATGACGTGTGCATATATTAGAGATGCCACACCCTCCCGTGACATACATCTCATTGTACCATCTCCTTATTTTGAGGAAAAAATAGTTCCCATGACTTATACTTTATTCCTCGTAGTTCTCATGCTACGCTCACACTGAGGAATTTGTTGTAGCGATATGTGTCCAGGCACACGTATGGCAACCTATCTGCCACAATTCGAAAACCCATTGAACATATTCCTTGTCCCCGGCACAAACAGTTGAATATAATGGACCAGAAAAAAGGTTCCGCCACAAGTTCTTGTCTTTGCTCAGAGAGCGATAACATGGAAAATATCCCAGCGAGAATGCTCTTTGCGCATGTGCTGTAGTGACGTTCCTTGTGACAGCTGACAGTCGTCAGTCAGCTGACTGACTGTTTGTGATTATGATCAATCCCATGAGATATATTGCTACGTACACACTGTTTTATTTTACGAAATCGTGGATATTTTGCTATGGCGTGCTCTAAACAGAACATACGACGATCTAGAAGTGTTGTCCCTCATATTCGTAATACCTACGTGGGAAATTTTAATTGAGGCCTATATGCACACTTTCTTCTTCGTTGAATAGGTTCTCTGTCTAATACCAAATAATAAATAATAATCCCATGTGCTTACTGAGAAAATATATTAAATAGGAGACATACTAGAATAGCATCAGAATTCAGTTAGGCCTAGGCAGGATTCATGGCAGATGATGTGTCCGTGTAGGTCTTAATGCAAATTTTCTACGAAGGTGTCACATGTGTGGAAATGGAGGGTCAGCACTCCAAGCACCTCTTACAAACAGTTTAATCACAAAAATATACAATTTTTATATCGATTATACTGCGAGATTAAACAAACCCTTTCTACTACCGACTTCACTGGATCACCTTATCCGGTGTCGCTGCGTAACCTGCCGTGCAGCTTGACTCCGAGGCTTCGGACTCAAGATAAGACGCTCCGCTAAAGAAAGTTCAGCAAGTTTGAATTTACAAAAAATTATACGACCGAACACATCTTTAAAACTGAAATATAAATTCAGAATTAAAAATACTGATTGTCCAGATAAATACAAATGCCCGCTTTTTAACGACCGACTAACAAAAGACAGCTTGGAAGATTTAATCAGCATTGGCATAGTATAATTTTGCCATTTTCTTCTGCAAATTGAGTGTTTATCGGTTACAAACTTTTCCTGAGTGAATCATCGATACTTTTAAAGCAGAAAGAAGTCAAAGTTGTGCATCTAAAGCCATATTGTGCCTGACAACAAATTCCTCAGTGCAGGCTAAACAATTACATGGGATATTTAAGCAAGAAACATGTACGTGGTATAAGTATCCAGATACAAAAATCACGGAACTGTATCTGGGATTGGAATGGAGTATTTATTTGTGTCTGCAACAAATTCCTCAGTGTGAACGTAGCATTAGTGACAATAGTGAAAAGTTCATTTTTTGGTCGAAACCATACCTAATTGAGTAGTGTCCCCTTAACTAAGTTGTTGATAAAAATGAAGGCTAGGTGCATATAAAAACACAAGGCGAACATATAGGAGTGGAGGAAAAACTGATAATTATATTACATTTATCAATATATGTAGCATGCGGACATTACAGTGGAGATCAATGCTCTTACAAATTAGTACAGCTGGAAATAGTCGTTACTTGTAATGCTGGCCGACACGAACAGACCTTTTTTTTCACTCGCCCTACTTTAATAGCAAAGGCCCTAAAGTTTCCTGCTAAATGATCAAAGTACATATTAATATACCTCAATTCTCCGCTTAACACAAATAAAACCATGAGCTGTTTACACTAAAATACATAATCAATGAACAAACTTCTTAATAATTTTTGTTTTGCCTCTGGCTTAGCCTTAATGATTTATGGCTAGTGATTACTAATCCTGGGATTAAATTCTCGAGTCATAATCTAGAATTGTATTCATCGGAAAATAGGCTATGTGTGCATGCTAGTGGTATAAACGTAACCTAGTTTCATGCAGGTCTCTATACGAGCTTTATAAACAGAAATATTGCAAGACTAATTGTGAATTTGTGATCTCTCTGCCTGTAACACACAGTTTTCAACTGACGGGCCTTGGGCCGCATGCGGCCCTCAATTTTTTTCTTGCAGCCCGTGCGGTAAGTTTGAAAAATATATTATTTTAGTAAATTCTTTATTAGAATGTATAGATTTCAAAGGTGTACCTGACTAGAGGGACGTAGCCAGGGAGGGGGCTCACTCGTCGATGACTTTCGGCTGCATTGCACCCCTCAGCATGCAGAAATCGAATGACAGTAGGTACTTCACACATGGCTGGAGGCATGTTTAAGTTGGTACCACGCTACGACAAATGTCTCAATCGGTGCGGCGACTTTGTAAAGAATTAGCTGGAAGGCATATCTAAATGTTCCAAATAAAACAGTTTTGATTTTCACTGTGGTTTTCATTTCGCGATCGATCTGGCCTTGAAAAAAAATAGCCCTCGTACATCAAATGATCACCCGAATGAGCAAGTGCTCGTGTTCGGGTTCAATTCAGTTATTTGTATTACATAATACACAAATACAAATGCATAAAAGAAAATATAACTTTAACTTAAAATCCAATACCTAGAATAAAAGTAATAAAAAGAAGAAAAATGCAAAGTGGGAAGTGTTGTTCACGCAACATAACTTTAGTTGAATTCAAGAGTTTAAAAGTGTAACTTGAGGTTAAATATTAACAAGTGTCGATGAAATCGGGAGTAATGGGTTAACTGGTAGCAGAAATAAAGAGACTGCAGATCTGAGGTATTGTAAATGTGGAAGTGGAAACTCGAGAATTCTGTTACAGTACAGGAAGCCGTATACATTTCCAACTGACGAACTCAGCATCTTCTCTCCTTCCTCGGTTCTTATCTATCGGCGTCAACATCACTAATTCAACCATTAGGCTTATCCTTAGGCAAATTATTATGCAGACCTTGGCTTTCTAACTACTGATTAGATTTATAAAGCTTTAGATAAGGCATTCATCTTCAAATAAACTCCAGTCCTCGCGATGAGACCAACGCTTCTCATTTCCCCCAACAGCTTATCGGCTCATGGCCCGGAAGCTAATGTCCTATTAGAAGACGAAACATGCATGCAAATATGCTCTAAAATTTGTATTATATGCTCCGGAACCATTGAAGTATGCTCTATCATTTAAGTGATTTAAATGATGATGGTGTCAAACTTCTTCACGACAATGCTCGCCCCCATGTTGCTGCAGCTGTTGGTGAGAAAATCAACAAATTTGTTTGGGAGTTGCTCCAAGATCCTCCATGCAGTCCATACAGTCGAGACCTGGCCCCGTCGGACTTTCATTTGTTTGGTCCCATGAAGAAATTCCTGGCCGGTAAACGATTTGCGTCAGATGCAGAAGTGAAAACAGCAGTCCGCAGATGGCTATACCTCAACCGAACGGACTTCTATGAACAGGGTATCTTGAAACTGGTATAATGATGAAAGAAATGTGTTGAGAAACTTGCCGATCATATAGAAAAACAGACAAAAGATGTCCCTTTATGTGTGCATTTTTTTTGTAACTGTACCTATTAATATTTATGTAAAAAAAAAATTGTGCGTTACTTTTCGATCCACCCTCGTAATTAAGTGCCAGTGGAAAAAAACAGCGTTTACTATGCAAATTAAGTAAATGGAAAAAAATTACCCCGCGCGAGTCCTCGTGTACTACTTACAGGCTCGAGTTCTGAAGGATTAATTATTATTTAATATTGTTACTATTTTTATTATTATAAATCACTGTCAATTACTTTAAATTGTCATAATCATCCATGACGATTACTACTGTCAATATTGTTTTTCATCCTTTCTTGCTCATAGTTTTACCTCTCCACTTTAGGAATTACGCACCCATATACAGGACAGAACAGTGTTATTAATCCTAGTAATTACTGCGGGTGACCCTAAGGGTGGGAGTTTTTTTAAACCTGAAAACGATGTTACTATTACTACGAGTACTATGACTAACTTCTAATAACATTAGTCGTAAATTATTATTTTTATTACTTACTACAGTAGTGTCCTGCTAATCCGGACCCCATTTACGGACATCCGGTTAATCCAGACGGGATTTTAAAAAAATTTAAAAGCAGGTTTTACTACATTTGGAGGTCCTCAAGTTGGTTACGTTGAAAAATTTCAGAAAAATAGCTAAATTTTAATCTTACGGACTTCTTTTAATTCCCACATGAGTTCGTACCTTAATAACATAGACCTACGTATAAACTAGTATGAAATCTAAAATTTAGTTGTAGGATAAGTTAAGTTTATAAAGTAACATAGATTTTTATATTTTTACTAATGTAAACCAGATATTACAGTACAGCACGTGCATTTTAAGGCAAATTCCGTTTAATCCGGACTTCCGTGACCCGGACAGGGTCCGGTCTCATTTAGTCCGGATTAGCGAGTCTCTTCTGGTAGGGGCTACTAATGTTACTGTTATTAGTAATACGCTAATATCGCCATCCTGAAAGGGTAATACAGTAAATTGCATGCGTGATTAATTTCCTGGGAAATATGTGCGGTTTGAGGTTTCAATTAATGTAACGCAATTTGTGGCAGGGAAATGGAAGTGTGAAACAATATTGCAATACAATTAAACAAATTCGTAATTAATACGCTGAGGTGATCTGGTAATCCAGCCAAATACAGAAATGATGCTACTCACATGTTGCTACATTTCACTAGTTTTTACTGTGATCTTGAGGGAATCAACATTATACGATGAAAAATAAAGCAATATTCGTAAAATGTGTATTTTTTGGAATGGAAAAGCTTTTTACTTACGGCTCGCCACGGCATTCAAGACCAGTCGCAGTAGCTTTTCGGGGGGGGGGGGGAAATAAAGCACTTGATTTAAAACTGTAATCTAGACATAGGGCAGGGGCGTCGCAAGGAATTTTATTAAGGGGGCAAACTCAACATAATTCCAAACAAAATGATTCTTACTTATTAGTGATTTTAATAATTAATTTAGTATTGTGAACAATAATAGTTATATAACGACAGTAAATAAACAACTGTAGCCTACTGTGAGTTACATTTCCATTGAGGTTAATCCAAATTCAAGTGACAAGTTATGAAGCAGGTGTCAGTATTTCGTTACAGTATTATCAATTGAAAATCAATTTCAAATAACTAAATACATTAATATTCACCTAGTTTCCCGATCCCTAGTTTTGAACGCCAACTGAATTCGACGAGGCTGCAAAGTGCAACAGCCTTGGTGCAAGATTATTATAAATACAATGGTGCAGTTATGATTGTATACTTGCTAAACTCAGTTTAAAATATGTATGTTTTTCTCTCTGCAACAAATGCAGGTTGACAGAGACAAACAATAGGCTTACCAAAAAAATTAAAGAGGTCTTATCACATTCCAGAGGGGGGAATTTGCCCCCTCTTGCCCCCATGTCGAAGCCCATGATATGGGGACTGCCGTGTTTACTCACACATAAATGTCATCGACCAGGGCCAGAATCGAACCCACTAACTTGGCAACAGAAAGCCAATACATAACCCTGAGGGAACAGAAGAAACAGAAGTTAAAGGCGTGGAGAGGAAAAAGTTTTTATATATTTAGTAAATAAAAATTGAAATCAGATAAACTTGACTCTGAAGAAGATTAAACGATACATTTGGATACAATAAAATGTGAAATACAAAATGTGCAAGGAAAATTTTATAGACATGTTTGGGATAATTCGTGGACGTACTGTAGGCTTAAGCATTACAGATTTACTAAGAAGGGGATATAAGCCTAGATAAGGAGTGAAGTGCCGTTGGACTCGATAGTGAAAATATGAAAATTGATAATTTCATGACTACTTTTTAAATTGTTGTGTACATATTGGAAAGTATACTTCAAAATTAACAACAATAGCGTTATTAATGATCAGGGACCGTATTTTTTTGGTAACAGTGATAAGCGCGAAATTAAAAAACAGCTATTCTTAGTTATAGTTAGCTTTATAGACTCTTAAAATATCACTATTAAGCATACCGTAGTACGTTCGAAATATCTCTAAATTTGTTAGATTTCACGAAATTCGTGATGAATATTGGGAAATTTAGGGCTATAGGCTACGGTGAAAATGTCGAAGAAAAGGAATTTGACCTTGCTTTGTCTCAAAAACCATCATTTTGAGTTTGCACATGTTGGAAATGTTTGGATTTTGACAGTGCATATTTGTAGTGTTATTTTCCCCTTCATTGTGCATATTTGGTCATTTCATAGTGTATGAATGCATGCATATTTTAGGATTTGATAGTGCATGGAAATCCTGTCTTTAATTATGATGATAATGTTAATGTTAATGATAATGAGGATGATGATGATAATAATAATAATAATAATATTTTTTTATTAAGGAATATTTCACAATACAATGGTTTTCCTTCATGCCACAACAATCTTCTGCCTCCATAAGTCCCTGTCCATAGCATCTTCTTCACTTAATCCTTTTCTCGCCATACTCCTTTTCACCCCATCCATCCAGCACTCTTTGAGCTTCCCTCTTCTTCTTTTTCCTTCTACTTTCCATTCCAAAATTCTCTAATATAATAATAATAACAACAATAATAATATTAATAATAACAATGAAAGAAGGCTTCTTGGGATGACAGCCAGATTTGAATACTAATAATAATAATAATAATAATAATAATAATAATAATAATATTAATAATAATAACAATGAAGTCTATGTGATCGTGCGGATGCGGGCATGATCATCGAGGATATGTCAATTTCTCAAGATAAAGCGTCCTTACTGTCATTTACACAAGATAGTGAAGAATGACATTGTTTTCTTTTTAGTAACATCTGACTTTCATCAGTGTATATAATACATGGATAATTTTCTAAACGAATATGTAAAGGAAGGCAGCTTTACAATATTAGCTTTAATACAATTTTATAGCTATCAGATCTATTGGGGAATTCGTTATCGTTGACCGGGTGGGTTGGCTGAGGTGATAATGTAGTAAATTCAGAGTCAAGGGGTCATGGGTTAAATTCCCATGACCGACCCATCGAAGGGGTCCTTCGGGGTGATAGACGAATCACAAGTTGTTTGTTGAGCATTTCAATACAGGACTGTTGAAAGGAATGTGGTTTCTTTGTTTCTGGAGATTTTTCATTTCTAATAAAGCATTTTCTTGTATTTTAATTTCACTATAATAATAACCCTAATTAATATAAACAAACTATTAGATATAAATTAGGTCAACAATAATACGTAATTGTTAGTGTACATGTAGAGAGAGGCACCAAAGGACACTTGTAAGGTCCAATAACAAAACTTATATTTATTTATTTATTTATTTATTTTGACCTCTTTCTTCTTTCTCAATTCTACTTACCTTTTCTCATTCTCATTTTTTAAAAACAGAATGCGAAAATGTTACGGGCATTTGTTATTTTTTAATGTTACATAATGTTGAAACGTAAAAATAATAAAGTTATGTGCATGGAGTTTTAAATTTAAACTGACCTCTTAAATTATTTCGTTATCACTAAAATCACGGAGATTTTGAAAACGCGGGAATGTAATCACGTAAAGCACATAGGCCTACACTTTGACTGAATTCTTGCAAGAGGGGAAAGCTAAATTTACGAGAAAGAACTGTACTATTCGACAACCGTCTGTCACACCTCACAGAATTAATGAAAAATCCAAATTAATTAATTCGGGGAAGATCGTGTATCGTAAAATGACAAGTATGAACTTCTAAATTTCTTCATTAGCTAGGCCTGCTAATAACAAATAAATCTTCATTAATATTCAATATAGGGAATAACCAGTTTGTTTTCTCACGTTCATTATTTTGTGTTCACTTTTATAAGTATCTGAAGATTAGGAGAACTAGCTATCTGCTTTATAGAACCATATGCCTACCTGTAAATACTATGGCGCACAGCATAAATAAAGAGAAAAATTATATTTAGAATGGTAAGGCCTCAAGTCTCGATAATATAAACGGTGTAATTGGACTAGATTGGACTAGGTTTAAAAGACTCAAGTCAAAATATTCAGGATGGCATAAAATTAAGACTGAAGCAAAGCCAACGTGAGCTTAAGGTTAAGTTATATTTATTTCTCTAAATGATCCTAAACTATACTTCTTTGCTTTTTACTAATGTTATTCGCTCATATATTTCTATATTTTGTACTATTTTAATAAATTCTATAAAATAATGAGAGCTCTCAGTAATATGAACATTCTGCTATCTTGTGAAATCACATTTTGTTACATACGCTCTACCGACTTGAAATCCAAAAATAATTCAATCAATACGCATTATGCCTTATTCTGGAAAATCTTGCTTTATCACGCTTTTCTACATTGTACATAAATTTCTTAACTGTCACCCTGACACCCTACCAACCAAAGATGAAATTTTTCATTAATGCTATTATTGTTTTTAATGCCTTGTGGTTTTTCTATTTAAAATGTGATAATGATTTGCAGAGTAGGCCTACACTAAAACTGTTTATAAGCCTAAAACATTTTTAAACTTAAAATACATATTAGGTCTGTTTTATATTAACCTAAACAAATAAAAATAATTCCAAATGATATTTCATATTAAAGATCTTATATGAAAATACTCGTAAAATTAAAAAAAAATGAAAATCAGACGGGTCTACAGCGTTTCAATAGGGTAAATAACTGTACTGGCATAGTGATAAAAACTAATTTCAATATCATGTATTCCCAACAGTTGTTATAATGAAATATAAAAACCCATAAAATAATGATTTCTGTTTTGTGTATTTAATTTCCATGCAGTGAGAAGCATTCTCCTCTCTTCATTTAATATTGAATATTTTCATTATCACTATCTATACCCGTTCTGAACTTTCACTATCTAAAACATGTAGGCCTTAAGTTTTTAAAAAATGCAGGTATAAGTAAAGTGCTCTTTAAAGATATATATATATATATATATATATATATATATATATATATATATATATATATATATATATATATATATACATATCTAACAATTTAAAAATAAGTGTCCTATTCTTGTATATCATTATTTTCTATGTATCATAAATGACCTTGTTATGCTCAGCGAGTATATGAGGTTTTAATTACCAGCTGTTACATTTACGCTAACTGAAATAGCTTTCAAATAAATAGATGGTTTAAGAAATGGTTAATTAAAGAAATATTTGCGTAGAAGTTCTACAATGCGTACGATTAAGTAATAAAAATGTAGACTTTTTGTTAAACCGTTAACTTGGTTAGACTGTAGTAAGCGTTTTCAGAGGTTACGCTACAGCCCAGTGCAATTGTGTTAGCAGATTTGTTAGAAAAGTAACACTCCACTTCACTGTATCAGCTGACTTTAAGCTGTTATATAACCCTTAGCTCACCGGTGCGCTTTGTAAGACCATGCTTTCTTTATCAACCAGCAACGATTTCATACAGTATACGAAGAATAACTCAATTTTTATTTTTATTTCGGCATTGGAAAAAGAGAGGGGAGGGCCCCCATCTCCAAGAGAGGAAGCTTTATTGAAGTACTTACTAGGATAGCCTGTTCTCTGAAAGTTGACAACCTGACCTTCTGTTGAGGAGGATTGTGTGACAGAAGTGATAACTAACCTTTGTTTTTGTGGTGAAGTTGTGGGCATCACAGAGTGTATAGTAGCAGGCTTTACAGTCAGGTGTGCAGAGCGTGGCGCACATACAGCAGCAGGTAGGACTGCAGGAACACATCAGGTTGTGGAAAGACAAGGCTCTGGCACAGCCGTAGGATGGACTTGTTGGTTCTTGGGCCCTCGCGGCACACGCCAGAACTGCCGCAGCTAGCGAGTTCACAGTCTCTCGGACGCAGAACATGTCCAAATCTAGTGGGTTTTTGTTGGCATGATAGTGATGCTGCATTAGCTGTCTGTTGTTATTGTTGACGGAGCTAGTTTTTGTCGTCGCCCCGTTCGTGAAGCTGAAAGATCTGGGTCTAGTCTCTGAGGAATTCGAAACGTGGATCATGTAGTTCTGGGCGTCAATGTTTAAAACTTGCGTCACAGAGAGTGTCGGTGGCATTTTTGTGTCGTAGTGCTTTGATTCGGATGCCATGTCCAGGTTTCTATTGTCTACTAACACATTCGAGGTGTCTCCATCGCTACTGTCAATATTGTTATTGTTCACGGGGATGTTCGGTTCGTGAACCAACTGTTTAGTGCTCCCTCGTTTCATCGCTTCGCTAGTTTTGTCTACCACTAATGCCGTTGCCACCTACTACCCTATGTCACCTCGACTCGTGTCGTGGAGCACTACTTGTTCCTGCACGTGATATACGACACACTTTTCATGTTGTCTACACGCGCGCGCTATGACGGTCACCTACCGAATGCCTTCCTGCAACTGTTCCCCCTTCTATTTCTCTCCTTCCCACCTCCAGCTGGCCGGGTATCAGTGCTGCCAACGCAACGAACCGCTTGAAAATAGTCGCGAGAATACAAAATTCCAGCCCTTTTAAACAGATCTTCCAATCCGTACAAGGGCTGGAGGGGCAAGGTAAGAACAAACAATACATATTTTAATAACTAGTATATTCTGTATTACTTAAACGCACAGATTGAGGTTATGAGTTAGCGTCGGGCGGAGTTTGCCGGATAGCGCGAAATTGGAATAAGTTTATTCAGACAAGCAGATAAAATGAGGCTCTACTGCTCTGTGCTAGTGAAAATAATTAGTGTCTTACAGAAATATTAAGTAGCGCATTAATTCACAGGACTATTTCTGGTTACACACTTACATCGATATCTACAAGAGGGGAAACCGAAAATTATTTACAAGGACCCCCATAAAACTAAATTGTCTTTTTGTTGTAGGTCAAAAATATTATATATATATATATATAATATTTATGTAATAAATATATAATATTTATGTAATAAATATACAATATTTATATAATATAAAATATATAGTCTACAGGGTTAGTTAAAAGTCCCGCACCACTTCAAGAGCTTTTGAAGTATGTGGTTCAATGACATCAAATTCAGTGTGTTGGGATAGCCGCGTATGGATAACTCAGAAACGTTATTGACGAATTTTGCGGATTTCCGATCAACCGAAAGTCACTCCAACACTATTATTTTAAATGGAACACCCAATATAATTTTATATTTTCGAACAGTGCTCATTGAGCGATTTTCACGAAATACCCACACGAGATACTTCTGTGAACATTTATTATTGCTAAATCAAGAAAACAGAAAACGAATAATACCTGTAAAACGTTTCATTTGTTTACTGTATTTGACTATTGGAATAATAATCTGAACTTTTTAACATAAAGCTATAGCCTATGCGGGCACCCTTAATAAAATTTTCCTCGCGGTCAATGCCATAGCAGAGGTAAACTCACATGTAAGAAGGTAAAAGTGACCTAGCTTTTTTGTGTGTTAAAATCTAACTTCTTTAGCATTATTAGTTTTCTGTTTTCTTGATTTAGCAAAATACATTTGCTCACAAGTGTCTCGTGTGGGTACTTTCTGAAAAGCACTCAACGAGCAATATTCGAAAATAAAAATATATACAGAGTGAATTAAAACACCGAAACATCTTACCTATGTATAGAGGGGACATAGACAAGCAACTTTTATTAGGAGATTTTTCCTCTATGACGTAAAATGTGTATGCTACAGGGCATTAAATTCATTACAATTTGGTGCTCATAAGTCAATAATGAAGTGAATTAGGGTTAAAATTGTAATTAAAATGACTTCATGCCTTCTTACTGATCGATAAAAACCTGATTCTTACTCATTCCTCAACAGCTTTATCATAATTTAGAGTTTTCATAATCTGCAGAATTTGCAGACTAATGGCATGACTGGTCGCCACAGCAATAGTTTATTTAATCATTACTCCAGAGTTAACAACGAAGTTCCTTTATTTGGCATTTTTTCAAATGTTAGATGTCAGTGGCGGCCATGCTCTGGGAGATTTTATGCAGTAAGAGGAAAAATTGAATCCATAGAGCAAAAATCTCCTAATAAAAGTTGCTTGTCTATGTCCCCTCTATACACATGTAAAATATTTCGGTATTCATTAACATTCTATAATTTGGGTGTGCTATTTAAAATAAAGTTGGAGTGACTTCGTTCTTGAGTACTCCATATAGGGTACGGCTATCCCAACATACCGAATTTCTTGAGACTGAATCATAAGCTTCAAAAGTTATTTAGGTGGTGCGGGACTTTTAACTATTCAAAAGTTATTTAGCTTTTAGCTAAATATGTTATATAACAAGGAGGACCCTTATTACTGTACATATAAATTTCAGCTTAGGTTAGACTTCTTATTGATGGAATAAGGTTGCTTACATATTTATATTTGTAATAATTTGATGAGACTAGGAAGCAGTAATTATTAAACTATAGTTATCTTTCCATACAAACATTAGGCCGTTTTGTCTTTTAGTATTCTACGAATCAAGTAGTAATTTTGCACTCCATCGTTTTTATTTACTTGTGGACTATATTATTATCTTCTTTCTTGGACAAACTGGAGTGGTAATAACTTGTGCGATTTCTGATTACGAGTGAAGTAGATAGTAATTTAACCTTTTAATGTGTTAATAGTTTGTAAAATTTACTGTGATTTCTAATTTGTATAGTTCTACCATTAATATTGAACATGTTTACGTTCCGGGTAGGTACGTTTTACCACTGTAAATACGGTAAATTTAATTTACAATTGAGATATCACAACACACAGAATAAAGCAAATAGACTATGATGGAAATTGTTTGAACAGACTACTGTTGAACAACAACAGAGTTTATCCTTTATCTCTTAGACTACCTTTGGTCTAAGTGCTTTCACTAAAAGACATTTTTTATCTATCCAAATTGAAGTAGAAATAACTTTCTGTCCGCCTCAGAAACTTTTCTTTAATCCTTTTCCAAAACCTTCCTTCATTTATATCGTTCGCCGCGCTCAGGTCTAGTATTTTCACTAAGTGACATTTCTCTAGCTCCGTGGTGCTAACATCCCAGAAGGGACAAGACCTACCACCCGACCGCTGCGTCATCTACCATAGGCAGACGGCAAGATTGGGGGCATGTGGTCAGCATGCCGACACCCACAGCCGTTAATGGTGGTTTCCATGACCGGAGCCGCCACTTCTCTATCAAGTAGCTCCTCGTTTGAATCACGAGGCTGAGTGCACCCCTACCAGACCTCCCTACCTCAGGAAAATCCGAGAAGGTACCGGGGATCCAACCCGGGCCGACGGATCTGCAGTCTGCGACGCTAACCACAAGACCACGCCGGCGGGAATGACAATAATCAACAGAATCAACAACATAAGTATAAAGTATACATATCCTGTCACGAAGACTACCATTACCATGCTGACCTCATGCCAATCAATGGAGGCAAAAGACTCAACGGTCGTATGGTAGTATTTGTCCCTCCATGGGACCTTGCGCCATGGAGTTATAATATGTAAACATAGCCTTCGTGTAATTGCAATAACTTCCATAGCTTATTTTAAGCATCTAAAATCCCACAGCTCAAGGGAAAGGAATATTAAGATCGGAAAACGAAAGATTTCCTGAAGTTTAGCGCCAGAACGTGAAGAATCAGTGGAAACCGCCGGGTTTTTCTTATTATTGTTCTCGTTTAATGGAAAAAATGCCCAGATAAAGCAGTTTTGAGAATTAGAAGAATCTGATTTCAGTCCAATTTAATCCCTTGTATCTGCAAATAGAGACAAAATTATGTTCCAAGTTCGTCTCCGGATTCCTTCTAAGGAAGTTTTGTCAAAATTAAGTGTTTTATCGTTCCCCAGCATCCACATCATAGGAAATATGTTTCATCATCAATCAGAATATCACACATGCAGTTTCATAACCATAGACTCCCAGCGTCACACGCCAAGGCATAAACCTCTATAATAAGCTGCCTGATAAAATAAAATTGTATATGTTACCGGCAATGTGTGAAATCCCGGTATTCTATTCTCTAGAATGCCTAGGTAATGTATAGAATGCCTGGTGGCTTTAGGCAAACTATGAAATATAAATTTTTGTGAATATGTTAGGCCCTACATACTTTTCTTAGGCATTCAATACAATTCCTAGGCATTATATACAGTAGAATGATCAGTACCGTTTACCCAAAGTGTTAAAAGGGAATAAGGTGGAAAGCCTTTATTAATTAATACACATTTGAAACTGAAAGAACAAAACTACGAAATAAAGCATAGGATATTCTTACCGGAAACAATGAAAGCAGAACTGAGATTGAAGTACTTGTTACAGTAAGAACTCACCAATGAAATTGCAACCTAATTTTCTCAGCGGCCTGTCTTATTCATACAAAGAAGTCCTACTACATAATCACACAGTTGTCATTTTTCCATTACACCATTTTTGAATATAGAATGTTGATTTCAGAAAATGTTGTTTTTTTTTCGTTTGTTTTTTTTTTTTTACGAAAACGTATTTTATCAGAATATAATGATAACGAATCTCGCATAGCATATTTAGCAGACTAATTAATTCTCCTATTTCAAAAAGTCTAAATAAATTTTAAAGATATGAGTTATTCTATACTAAATATTTGTGACATAAAGTAGAAATTATTTCGTACAAAGTGATTTTGTTAATAATTTCAGTTCAGGGTATTGGTTGTTTGCATTTTTTAAAACTGTTATACAAATTTATCCTCAATTCTACTCCATCGACATATTAGTTCCTCTTTATGCGTTTAGTCTATTTTGTCCTTCTGATCTGAGTTTAATCAATTATCAATCAATTATCAGTTATCATCATTGTCTTTATTAATAAACAGTGGTGGCGGGATTAGCCGTATTACACACTTTGCCGGCAGACAATCCGCCAAAGTATACGATGCCTAGGCAATGTATAAAATAGCAATCATTTCATACTTTGACGTTCGATTTTCGGTATTCTATACATTACCTAGGCATTCCATAGAATGCCGGATTTCACACATTGCCGGTAACATATAGGCCTACACTAAACTTTTAAAAGCAGAGTTTGAAGCGCAATTCGCGCAGATTGTTAAAACCAAAAAATCACATTCCTACTAATGATGTTACCAGACAGTGGCGTAACGGAAGGCCCATAGATCCCGCGATGGGGGAGGGGAGTCTGAGTTTCAGGTCCTAGGGGGTCCCAAAATGGAAACCGGAAAAAGGAATGTAAACAGATTATAATGGGGGAGGATATGCAAAGCTGTAAAAGAAAAAGAGTTGTGAACTCGCCGGTACATGTCAGCTACTGCAAACTTCTGATTATCCGTGCAAGTTTCGTCTCCCTTTTAACCCTCTGCGAGTCGAATAAGGATAGCCTATAACCGGTTGCAAGATTTTGAATTTCCCACGCCTTTTTTACTGTTATATTGTTTATAAAGAATGTTACATGACTTCCAGAGAAGACAAAGCTGACAGCTATTTACAGAACCTTTAAATTTTTAACCTAAGAGTTTTGCTAGGGGTCCAAATGAAACTTTGCAGATGGGGGCAACATTTCTCTGTTAGGCTTCTGTTTACAGAATTGTCTCGAAAGCAAACGTGAAATTTATCAACATGTTTCTCCTTGTTCTCCATCCTCCATCCTCCATCCTCCTCTTCCTCCTCCTCCTTTTCCTCCTTCTCCTTCTCCTTCTACTCTTCCTCCGCCTCTCCCTATTTCTTCTTATTCTACGTCTATTTCTTTTTCTTATTACTTTCTCATATCCTATCTTGGCCCACTTGGTGATTAAAGATCCTTAGAATATTATGCAATCGTAAAAAAAGGGAGTGTAGTCTCTAGTTCACCATTCCCTTCCACAAGGCGAGTAAAGGCTTTGCTGACGGAGAGAAGAATCCGAGATCCAATTTCCAAGGAAATTATCCGTCATTCGTATCAGCGGCTGAGGGAAATCTTCAGCAGGAAATCTCATACAGGAACTTTGAAACTGCATCCAAACCTGCACCGTACTCTTGAAAGGCACAACTCACAAAGCTTCTGGTAGTGTCCAGTAAAATGTTTAATTTCCTTTCCAATCCTCTCTTACAATCGTTTCAGCTGACATTTTATAAAGCGAATTTGGCCACTGTTGACGCTGCAACCGAGTTGTAGCTACCGTAGCCAGGGTCAAGTTTTCGAGGGGGCAAATCAGATTTCAGAAAGGGGCCATCAGGTTTAGCATGTTTATATATAGCATTTTATATATATATATACATATATAATATATATGTATATAAATACGGGAAAATTTGGAGTGTGTAAAATCCAAATTTTTTATTTTGTTTAAAAAATCTCAAAAAAATTACTAAAATACTTCAGGGGTTACTTGATTATAATATGACACCAGAAGAGCTTAAATGTTTATATTTTTATTTATTTTCATTTTTTAATTTTTTTAAAGCCATGTGAATGACATCCGTGTATATGTGGGTGGCAGAAGGCCACATTAATGACTAACTTTGGCAACAATATGCTTTTCTTTATGTGGTTTCATATTTTTCTCAGTGTGCTTCAGTTGATTTTGCACCAAATTTGCAAACTTGTGTCATCTACAGGTGATACATATGTATCTTTCTTTGAATTGTGTACCAATACAGGGCCGTAGCTAGGCGGTGGCAAGATGGACCCCCGCCAAGGGCGCAGGTATAAAGAGGGCCTCAAATTTAACCATGAAAAATACCACCTTTTTTAGACTGGTGCAATTTATCAGCAATAAAAATTCTAGATTTTATGAATTAATTATTTTTTAAGTAGTTCAGTCGTCTGAAAATACGGTCTTAGTACCTTGAAAGTCCAACACTTAGTTCATTTTCAAATTGAGGTTTAGGTTTTCTTTGATAATAACAGTGTTTTTATATTAAAACAATTTCAAATGTTACAGAAATTTAAAAAAATGTTCAGACCCCTCAGTATTGGAAGGCGCAGATTATCAGACTCGCCAAGGGCGCAGAAGGACCTTGCGTATATATACATGTTTATGAATTTTGTTTTCCTTAAGGGACTTATGATTTGTATGGGAAAAGTCTGTGATAAGTTTGGGCGTTGAGGGGTGAATTAGCTTATCCATGCCAATACAACGGTGTTCGTAATATAATAAATTAAGGGCTGCATTAATTGTGTACCTGACCATACAAAGGGGCTAAGTGCCAAAATTAAGTTTCTGAGATAAGCACCAATCCTTGTAAAGAAATAGCATTGGTCCTTACCTGCGGTGCTCTCTCTCGAGCAGCTTTGCAACCACACTATTATCAATTTCACTTAGCGCTTTTGTATGGCAATGCAGGATGCCATGTACCACCATTGTATAGTAAAATGTCATTTTTTTTTAATTTGGCGGTTAGCCCCTTTGTAAGATCCGTTGCACAATTAGGATTGCTATAACTTTTATTTTTAAATTTAAGATATGAACAATGGAGTAACCCTAAGATTGAAATGTAAAAATCGTTAGGTAACATATTTTATGTTTATCTTTGATAAGCGTGTCGACAAAAATATGATACAAAATTATTTATCGGTACGTCAGAGTGAAAGGGGATTAAAACTGAAGACATCCATAAAATCTGAAGGAGAGTTTAAAAAGAGAAAGTTACTGGGAGTTGTCAATATGAAAGAGCTGAATAATTGGAATCAAAAGAAGAACATATTTTTTGGTACATTTTTGTTGTTGCTGTAATACAGCAATAATATAGTGTAATAAATTCGGAAGAAAGACTGATTAATTCGTTAAGGTTTCTGAATATACGAAACGGGGACCCTCTTTGAAATTCTTTGGTTTGAGACACACAGACCCGAGGACAAAGAAATGTAATAGGCTCTCGATGAAACATTAACAGCACGGGAGATCTTCCATGCCCAATGCGCATGAACGGAACAGAAAACCACAACAATGGTTCCTTCACCCACGAATCGATACTTTTTTCAGTCCATTGCAGCGCATTCTATCGACAAGGAAACGCAACTAGAATGTAAATAAAACAATTCTGAAAATCTGAAAGTGAAAGTGGAAATTTTTGCGACATGGGATTTGACATTTCTCTTTATACCGATTTATAACATTTGTGAATTATCAAATTATTATTCTTATCGAACCAATCGGCTCTTCCCATTCATATATCAATGAGAATTCTCCTAATGTCTCTACAGAGAAACTGTAAGTGACAGTATATGGTTTTATGACAGCCAGAAACTAAATGTCATGAGAATATCTTGGAAAATATTCGTCATTGTTTTTTCTGTTATATATGTGGTAGTCACTTTAGTGGCTATATACAAACTGTACACAGAAAATAAGAAATCTTCCCCTGATGTAGGTAAGTTGGTATTGGCCTATTGTACGGAAATTGAGGTTATGTTTCCTCTCCGGTAATTTATTTATCAGGACCAAAATGTAGGCTATAATAATTTGCTGGTTTAAAACAGAGTTAGGGGATTCTTTGACACACTGCACGCTGTAATTTCTTTTCTTACAAATACGAAAAAATGGTCATATTTGAGATTATAACTTTTTCTTTAGAACCTACAGAATTCATATTATATAAACTCAGTTTGTTTTTAAAAATGTGCGTCATGAAAGAAAAATCGACATGAAATGGGCACTTATATAATCTAAAAATGAGATAATTTGTACTGGTTATGGCAGGTGGTCATGACAGGGGAACGGTGTGCAGAATCAATCTTACCGTGTAACAATGAAGGCAATCTGACAATGTTGACGGTGGTTATGGTGTTGTCACTAGAGCTACCTGTCACTAAACTAAACTAAACCAACCTTAGCTTACTTATTATTATTATTATTATTATTATTATTACATTACCTAACCTAACCTAACCTAACCTGTCACAAACCTAGATTATATTGCAACCTCGTTCTACCTGTCATTAAACTTGCGCTTCTTCATCCCATGTGTAAAGCCACTGGCAGCATTGTCCAACACCATCGAAATAAATTGAACGATCATAGCTGGCCAATCAGTCTTGGGAAACAATCTACGGACCACATAGCCTATGCTGCAACGTCCGGTGAATTTCGTGCAGAATGCTGAAGAAGACCCCAGAGTTAAATTATGCAGAGATTATCCTTGGCAATCTGTTACATTATATTTTAAACACGAGCCTACTGGTAACTGATTGTGAATACAGGTTCAACCTATTTTTGTTGATCCTAGAATGAGATACCTATACTAAATTACATTACATAGCTGGTAGTTAGCAAAGAACTTCTCACAACAGCATTATTGAAATCAAAGAGGAGAAGCATTAATTTATAATAGCCAACATGGGCATATGATGAAACTTTGTGTGGGGGTGGTTTCAGTGTAGTGTTGTCATCTCAGCTTAATTGTTTCACAATGCGTGTAAAATGTTGTTCATATCCCTGCACACAGTTTAACTTAATAAGCTTTTTTAGTTAACTAAACAGTTGTACTGTGATGATTAGTACATCTAGCCTATATAATATAAGAGGAAGTGTTTTGTTTGTGTGTGTGTGTGTGTGTGTGTGTGTGTGTGTGTATGTATGATACCCTGCTAAATGTATGGCACTCAGAGATCTGAAATTTTAACATAGATGGAGTGAAGGATATCAGAATGCACCTTGAAACTGGATTCTGAATTTTCGTTTTCATTCCCAAGTTGACAAAAACTGGGAGAAAACATGATTTTTTTTTTTTTTGTGCTATCGAAGCACCAGTTTTCGCAAATACATTTTAATTGTGAAATTAATTCCAGGTGGCCTTCCTCAGTTGCCATAGAAACCACGAAAGAAGAGCATTGCTGAAATAGATTTGTTTTCAACTTAATGCATCTAATTGTCTATCCCTTAGATTTTGTCAACCTGTTTTGATTGATTCATTTTTTTATAACATTGTGGCAGGCAGAGATCTGAAATTTTTTACATAGGTGATGGATGGGGAATCATGTATGTAAGCCTAAATGAGAAAACGTTGATCCATTTGGATGAAACTCACTGGATTATTATTATTATTATTATTATTATTATTATGCGTTTTTTGTTTGTTTGTTTCTTTGAGAGAACTCGTTTTTTCCCTGGTGCACTGTAATCATAAAATGCACCTCAGGGCCAGATTTTTAGCTTTTTAATTATTAATCTTTAATCTGAAGTTAAGTTATGCAACATAGGATTTTGAAAGTGTTTTTCTTCAGGTTTCTGTAGATTTCTTGTCTAGATAGAGTCTTTAAAGTTTCTTTTGACAACTTATCATAATGCCTCTCTGCAGGGGTGCCCATAGCGGTGCACGTAGTGTGCGTCATTGAAATTTCTGGGAGGGGGGTTGAAAAATGTTGCAAAATTAGCATTTTATCTCTTAACATTAAAAAAGGTCAAGATTTATAATTTAAAGGTAATAAACCATCTTCTAATTTTTTAGAAGTGAATAAAATATACCACAGAGTTAAACTCATTTGCTTGTAACAAAGTGCTATTCTGATGAAATCGATCACTGAGTTGTATGTAAAGACTGAGGTGTGAGTGCGAGCGGAGCCATTGTCAGCCCCTCATTCTCACGCATGCATTTTTGTTTACATACTTATCTTAGCGTTTTACTGTTAAGAAGATAAAACAATCAATTCTTCTTAAACTTGTCTTAGAATATATTCTGTAATGATTTTATCAGTTATGTGTGAGTACGTAAGTTATCATGTAAAAGCAGCCTTTAAACATACTTTTTCAATTGACCCTCTTTATTACAAGTGCAGCAATACCTTTTCCTTGTGAAGAAGTTTTAGAGTAGGCCTTCTGTTATTCCACTGTTTGTAAGGGAGGTTTCTTTTCATGAGGTTGGGGTGATAAGAAATTAGGGGGTTACTTTTCTTGGAACTGGGGGGTGGGCACCCCTGCTGTATAATATAATATACTCTGTATACTAGAATCCACATGATCTCTTTATGCCAGCACTAGGAATTATACTGAAATCAGGTTAAATCGATATAGGCCCTACAAGGTGTGAACCATGATTAATGGGTAATGAAATTTTGCAGGAATTAAGCTGATATCCAATGGACTCTGAGATCCAAACGATCTCACTATGTGGATAACCAGGCCACCAAATTGTTTATAAAAATCCACTTGTATTAATAAATTATTTCATAACAATATGCTTTCGTCAGCAATAGAAATAATTTCGGGTACATTTGCCCATTGGGATTAAGTAGGCCTACAGAACTATCAACACTATTTCGTTTTGAAATTTGGGTTTTAAATAAGTTACAGATATATAAAATCATTAATGAGAAATTAAAATTTACAAGAGGTTTTTGTAATGCTGAGTCATGTAAGAAAATATAACTAACAAACCTGTGTTTTGTAGGCCTATTATTTATTTCATTACATGATGTAGTAATCCTAAAGAGAGTTATTTTTGGGAGGGTTTTAATCCTCTGAACCCTGCCATACACCCATGATAGCCGAAATTTAACAGAAGTAGGCCTACATCGTAATTACAAATTGTTGGACAATTTCTTCAGGCTATATTTTCACCAATACTGATCATAAACATTACCTTACTACCATTTGAAAGATGGAAGTTTGATGGTTTATACTGAACTGACCCTGAATGCACCTTGATATGAGCCTCATGTGTAATAAGGCAGACATCCAATCTCTTAATCATGTCAGATGTGGTGTTCTTAATGGCTCCATTTGTACACCTCAATTCTGGCTTGACGAAATCCCACAGTGTAGGAATCACACACTGTAAAGTTCATAAGATGGTTTAGAATCACGATTTTGTCAATGCAGTACCCTATTTGTAATCTTTTTTTCTATGATAGGACTATACAGTTTCCTTTCGATTTAACACTAATTGTTAAAATGCTGTGATATAAGATGAGTTAAGTGTCACAGTGTACTATTATAAACAAAGAATAGGCTATATGCTTAGTTATTTTGTAAAAGAAAATGTCAGGAAGCATTACTGTTTATCATATTTTAGCATTAGTTGTAAAATTATATGGAACAGAAACATGACAAATTGTTATGACAGCTTACTTAATATCACCTTTTTTGTGACAGGTATAGGGACATTCTTTCACAGCACCTTGTGGCACAGGCATCAGCATATTCCGTAACTCATGCTGCATCAGCCGATACACAGGGTATTTATTCAGCGGCAGTGGCGACTCCTGGTTTTTTAGTTGTGTAGGATGGTGTGGAGAGAGCGAATTAACCTATTCACTGCTATTGACGTACATATGCGTCGCCGTAAAAATGCATAAAGGCTGAGATATAAGTTTAATACAATAATGCTTTATCGTAAAATATGAAAACTGTCATTTACGGAAATCAGCTATTCCACTATAATTTTCATGGTTGATATCAAACTTGTAATTCACTAGTGATATTACTCCAGGAATACTTATAATGAAATATAAACAGCACTGTAAAGGTTAATAATAGCTAGGCCTATAATATATACCAAGAAATTAAATAAATAAATAAATAAATAAATATTAATAAAAATATGATCACTCCCCCCTTAGAAAACAAGCTATCGAAAATGAGGAACACAGAACATATGTGAGGAAGGACTGCTGTAAGACGTCCTCAACTGCCTCCACATGAAACTGGCTTCCCACCACCTTTTCTCTTCCCTGCCTCCCCCTTCTCATGCCACCGAGCTTTAAAAACGGCATGGACTGTGTAACAGCAACACTGAGGACATCCTCTCAAATACCAACCTGCTCAAAACAGAACCGCTAATTTCCTTCCCGAGTGCTCTCCAATAACGCCGTTTTGTCATTTTACTATTTTAATTTTGACAGTGATTGCTAGTAAACATTTTTTGTTGATAACTTATGAAGTGTAGGATGATCCTCACATCCTATATGGAATAATCGCCACTGTTCAGCGGTGTTTATCCGACTGGCAGAGCTGAGTGTATTGTTATTGTTAGGCTATGACTCTATGAGGCTCTCAGTACAGGGATTGTCTGTGTACTGTGAAGTCCAGTCCGTAACTCTGTGATATTTCAGTGTTTCAGTAACTCTCTTCATTGTGATATTTAATTGTGTACCTATTTTATTGTGCATGTAATGCCCAGAGTACGATATTCTTAGCAGTACCATAAGACGTCTTTGGTAGGAGAATTATCAGTAAGAACCTCCTCGTAGCCCCGTAGTCCAGACTTAACAGTTTGAGATTTTTACCTGTGGGGTACCCTAAAAAACAGAGAGTATGCAAACAATCCTCACACATAGATGAACTGAATTAGGGCATGAGGCATGAAGTAGAGTCTATCAGTGCAGAAGAACCTATGCGAGGTAATAATAATTTTGTCAGAAGATGTGAAGTATGTGTGACAGCAAATGGGGAACATTTTCAGCATCTTCTATGAGCATGGAAAGTACAAATTCTAAGACATCTGGTTAGTGTAGGGGCGCATGAAGGGTCCATGTATCGGCCGGTGCAGCATGAGGCACGGTATGTGCAGTCACCCGTTTTGCAAGGATCTGAGGAGGAATGTCCCTGTAGAATGTTTTATGAAACAGAAATATGTGACATTGTATATTTGTCAAACATTTAACTGTCACCTATCAATTGTAGAAATGTCATGTTTGTGGCCTAGACCTGTGGAATGCTTCAGTTAACAGTTTTAGGACTGTATACCTAATATTAACATAAAATAAGCAAATCTGTTTTCTATTATGTCATTCATAGGTTACATTCATAACGAGAGGTATGAAGTCAACTCGTCTGAACCAAGAAGACATCACACTGTGGAGATATGGGGGAAGGCATCAATTGGCATGTTCCTCTGGAAACATATTCTTAATGGAGAACTCCAAGACATAAGAAATGGCCTCATTCAGAAAGGCTATTTAACCGTAGATGACATAACATTTGTGTACCGTTATGGTGCAGGTGTTATTCAGACAACTGTTCCCAGCGATGTTGAATACCTTGTGCTTGTTCTGAATGGACGATCTGAGGAAAAGATTGAGACAGCTAAATTGTGGCTGGATTATTTACCTATGTACAAAAACCTGAAGAAACTAGCTGTGGTTCTTCTTGGTGATGAGAGCTGTAACAATAATTGGATTTTACCTTACCTCCATTCTCATGGGGGACGTGTTAATGTGGTATTCTTGGTATATGATTCACCACTTGTGGACAATGAGGAGTTTTATCAGTGGCCTCTAGGAGTAGCAGTGTAAGTATGTAAAAATATTTTGCAATCAGCATGTATTTTCAGGAGAAACTTAGTTTTTCAGTACATTTGTTTATTTATTTATTTATTTATTTAACACAAAATATACACAGTAAAAAACAAATTATAAATTGAGTGGAATGTATGTTCAGATAACTTCCGTTAATTCACATGCATGATAATTTTTAAGCATTTTTATTTGCATTTTTTAAGCACATGAATTTTCTTGTTTCTATTTATATTTTGATTTTATTTGTATTATCTTCTTTATTAACATCGACTTGTTCCATATCTTACGACAGGGTCCAGATTTTTAGGTTTCTATAAACCCTGTATTAGTTAGAATTAATAATGAGATGGATAGTACACTGACTTCACTAAAATTGCCACTAACCTGGACTGCAGTTTCGTTTAGGCATCCCTAAACATCCTCAGCTGTCAGCTAGATTCCATCTGTATGCTCCTCTGTTTGTTGATCAACATGAGCATCCTCTCGCGGGCCACCAATGAACTTACTAATGAGGTCCTCTTCCCCGGGAATTTCAAAATTCATGAGTTTGTTCCTGTTCTTATGTACCATGTATTCTTTCCCATTCTGTTGTTACATTTTATAATCTTTAAATAAAAAAATGGGAGATAGTTGTCTGTTTGTTCCTCCGGTGTGAAGTTTATGGATGGATCCTGTATGTTCAGAAGTTTAAGGGAGTCCTGAATATGTCTGTGTTTGACTATTGCAAAGATATCATCTACATATCTGTGCCATGTTTTAAACATGTAGGGGAAAGCTGTTGTAACATGAGTTTCCAGAAAACTCATGTAGATGTCTGCCAAGAATGGTGAGAGGGGGTTTCCCATGGCCAGTCCTGCGCTCTGTTGATAGAATTTTCTGTTAAATTTAAAGTATGTTTGGTCTATACACAAGCTTGTCAGATTGCAGTATTTTTCTGTTTGTTTATCTCCAATACCTATTGATCCCAGCACAAGGACACAAGGACCAAGACAACTGACAGTTTGGGAAAGAATACATATACATAAGAACAGGAACAAACTCATGAATTTTGAAATTCCCGGGGAAGAGGACCTCATTAGTAAGTTCATTGGTGACCCGCGAGAGGATGCTCATGTTGATCAACAAACAGAGGAGCATACAGATGGAATCTAGCTGAGGATGTTTAGGGATGCCTAAACGAAACTGCAGTCCAGGTTAGTGGCAATTTTAGTGAAGTCAGTGTACTATCCATCTCAATTTTAATTCTAATTAATAAAATACTTCACTGTGTAAACTTCCTGATTATTAGGACCTGTATTCGTTTTTTAAACATATTAAAATATTTTGAAATGTTGCCCGCCAATTCTTTCTTGTAATACCGGTATGAAATCGAGTCTGAGACTCGATATATCGATTGTTTACATAGAATAAATCGAATCTTTAGTGGCTTCGATATATTTCGATATTCGTCGCAATTTGCGTAAAAGGAACGAGGCTTAAACAGCAGGACAAATCGTAAGGTAAATGAAGTGTTCTTATTTAATACAACTTGATTATTGAAAGCAGACATACACCATATCCTATAGTAATTCTAATTATATGCGATGTTGAAATTAACGCTAAATTTCACTTTTGCTTTAGTTGACGTGAACTAGGTTCGGCGAAGTCCATTGGCGCCAACTTTTGAAGAACATTGAGTGGGCTCAAAGATTATAAAATTTTCATACCTCCACCCCTATTAAGGTTTATGAAATAAATGTAATATTGATGTAACTACAGACAAATAAAGAACTGTGTAAGAAACAATTTCAGTGTTTGTAATAACAATCACATTTTGTAATTCAACCGCCAAGAAAGTGGTGTGTGGCCTGGTTAACAATTTTTTTTTAAGTTTATAATATTGTATACATTTATTTTTTAATTTTCGGTTTTAGGCAACTTCTAAAATAAAATGATGTAGCACGGAGTTAAACTTTAATGAATTTGACTATTTAAAACGATCATGAGTGATTTCGAATAAGAGGATATCGTACTATATAAGTCAATAATAGCCTGATTGCCGCTTTACAGTGATTCAACAAAGAAACACGATTTGTAGTAATAGCAACAAATAATAAATTATAATAACACACGACAATTATTGGATGGGCTAGAGCCCCATGGGCCCATATAAGTTGGCGCCACTGGCGAAGTCTCTATCATGGTAATGGATTGGAGCGACGGCGACGAAACTAGTACAGGTAAACTATACCGAAAATGAAATATAGTGTTAATTTCAGCTCCCTGTGTAAATATTATATTATATAATTTCACTGTGTTAACTTCCAGTACAGTTTACTAACCATATCTCAATTTATTCATTATGGCTTCTTACTAAATAGTGGGGTTACCAGATTCTTGTAATAAAGTGTACAACACTAGTGGTATAAAATTTTGAACATTATACAAAAAGAGAATTCTTGGATACATGTGTTGTTCTTCATAAAGCGTAGAAACCATAGAGTAATTTACTTTTTATGGAAAGTGTCGAAAACACTAGGAAATTGACAATGAAGATACCACTTTTCTGAACTACAAATGGCAGTCTGTGAACAGAAAATGGCCATTGGAAAGTGAGAGTTATGACTGGCAGTGAGTTGTGCATGGGTTACAGATCCAGAAACACTGCCACCAACCTAGCTCTCCATGTCACTAACACTGATATCAATATTCCTAACCTAACTGCCACAAAGCTAGTTTACATGAAACAAACACTAATGTCAGTATTCCCAACCTAACTTCCACTTACCTAGAATCACAGGTGAATAAAGTGAGAAACGCATGCTTTGAATCATGGCAGAAAAAGTGCAGGGCAGCGCTGATAATGGGAAACCAATGAGGTGACCGGTAAAAGTCATTTATGACGAGCATCTCTCTGACACAACTTTGTATGTAGTGAATGAAATTAGAATTGTGCAAAGTGCATAATGAACGAAACTAGACCCAAGACATGTCATAATCCAAATGCTTCTTTTTTTGAAAGGATTGGTTAATTCCGAAATTTTCCTGGTAAAATGAAAGTTTGTCCACTATTCGGTCTGGTCCATTATTGACATAATGAGTTGGTTATTGTAATTCTGTATGATAGTTTTGTGGATACTGTATGACTGCATTTTTGTGTAAACATTGTTTTTAGGTACCGTGGCTTCCCGAATATAAAACATGACTATGTCGATGTGACTTCACCTCGCTCACATGTTTGCAACTTCCTTGGAACTGTTTATGAAAATTCATCCCGGGAAGTGTTGATGCAAGTGATCAAATCGGTGGACTATCAAGACAGCTGTATCGTACTAGGAAGAAAACAGTAAGTACTGACTGAAGTATAGTGTTGATCATGAGTGTACAGCAGGGTAAGGTTCAGGGGGTTCAACCCCCATCCCCCCAAAATATCTGCAATTCTTTTTAGGATTGTGACACCATGTTAAGAAGTAAATAAATAAAAAACACTTGTCTAGTTATAACATTTTCTTACATAACACAGCATTACCGTATTAAACATTTGTAAATTTTAATTTCTCATTAATGATTCTATATTCTCATAATTTATTCACGATTCAAATATCAAAACTGTGTGGTGTGGTGTTGGTAATTCTTCAGCATAACAATGCACATACTTAATCTTATTCAGTCTGATTCACAGACTTCGTACTTCACAATAAATCAGGTAAGAGTTTATAAATGTGCTATTGAGTGTTACCCACTACTCATGGTTCACACCTTAAAGTCTAGATATTACCTGATTTCAATATACAATGCACTCCGCTTATTGTGATCTCTTCAGGATGCAGCTAATCTGATAATATTAACCGATTGATAACAGTAGCCGAAGGAATTAAATGAAGGTTATTTAGTTGAATAAAAACACTTTCCTTAACACGCTTTATTTACCTTGGTAAATTTCTGGACGGCCGTTTCGCAGGTGGTGTTCCTGCATCATCAGCAGAGTGCCAACTCTGGTTTTGTGCTACTTCAAAATTTCCTCTTAGATAGATGGCTCTTGAAGAATGCTTGAATAACAGCATGCTTTGGAAAAAAATAAATGTTTTTCTCTCTTGCATGTGTCTTGCTCTGGAATAAGATTGCTTTAGAGACCATCATTGTTTGTCGAATAATTCTGCGTGTTCAGAAAAGGGGAGAATTTATCTTCCGCTTGAAAGCGAGACTCATTTTATTAAATAAATGTCCCCATATAGGCAACTATCGTCTTAAATGTTCGAATTGCTTACTGACCTTCATGCTTTGGATCTGGAATAAAAATGCGTGCTTGCACACCTTATTTGTATGATTTCATTCCTTTGATTCTTGAAGAAGAATGTCTGAATAACAGCATGTCTGGAATCCATGCATTTGTCTCACTGTGGACTAGCTTTGCTTAAGAGACCAGCACTGATCCGACAGATAATCCTGCATGCTCGAAGAAGCCTTTTCATCTGCATGATTCATGACTGTACAAGAGGACTGCTTAGCACTGCTGGTAAGAAACTCTTTGCTGTATTAAATTTGAATAATGCTAATAGCTAAGTTATTCAGTATAGATGTTTATTTTATTGCTCCATTAATATTTAGTTCCTGTATGTTTCCATGCTGCATATAGTTGATAAATCTTATGATAAAAACAAGTGAATGAAAGTATAATTAATCCTTTGTGGGTGAGAGTCCTTTGTGCCCTGTCCTTTGTGCTTATTCTTCTGAATGTAAGTTAACTGGGTGAGTTCACTGGAGGGGACATCATACTACAAATTTTAGACTCTTGACAAAAACTTTTTTTAATTTTGTTACCAAAAATAGCTATTTATGTAACAAGTAGACAAAGCAAGTCTTTAGTGGAAGAATCTAGTGTTTCAGACGAGGTATGAGTCATGAAACATGGGATAAGCCTGCTAAAGTTTTTGTGTACATGGTGCATACAATACTTTTTAGTAAAAGTTCTCTAATTTTAAAACTACTGAGCTCTGATTTTCACTCATTTTAAATGATTCTACATAAAAAAAGCAAAGATAATGATAGTAAATTAAAGATAATGACGCTTGTATCAGTATTGCATGTTCATAAACTTGGCTTGCTGTGGATTGTTTCTTTCCCTTAAAATTTTTTTAAAGGCATTGTTTGTATGTTAATGTTGATTAATTAGAATAAATATACTTACTTTGATTGAAATTACACGTCATTTTTATCGTATTTTCACCTTGTTGCCTTGTTGAAAGAACTAATCGTATAAGAGGCTGATCTGAACTCATTTCTTTCAACTAGCACTTGTGGTCTTGGGGACAGCTATGGCGTAGTAATGCAAACTTCACATGTTCACACTCAAGCCCAATCATGAAAAATATGAAAATTTATTATCAAATTTATTTCTTAGATTCAAGATTACTAAATGACAAGGTTTATTATGCTTTGATCAATTAAACCCTTAATATAATTATAAAATTGAACTTACACTGAAAGACACTGTAGAGATATCTAGGTGACATAGTTGAAACTACGTCTGCTAGAGTTTACCATGGCAACTTTAGTGGCCTAAGCCGATAACACTACTCTAACAGCCTAAGCCGATAAAGTACTACTTTACAGTGTGTTAACAGCCTGAGAAGCAGCCAGTTTAGAGAGCATGTACTAAAGATATTTTAATGTATACTCTACCAAAGAAATAGTATTATTTTATATGATTTGCCATTTTTTAAGGATCCTATGGTCATTTGAATGTCAGTGTATGAATTTTTTGATTTTCCCTACAACCTTCCTTACTCAGGGTGTCCACTTTCTGGAAAGTCAGGGAAATTGAATTCGGTCAGGATTTTTTTTTTTAAATTAAGCAACAAGTCAGGGAAATTTGTTAAAGAATATGAAATAGTCAGGGAAAATAATTAGCCCCAGTGAGCAAAATCTGAGAGCATGTGTTTTGCTTGTAAGCAATTTTCTTTTCAGTTCTTGAGCTAATCATTTCTTACTTTTTATACAGATTTTAGTACATGTAGGGCTCTTTGTTCTACGCTTTGGTCTACGCAGAAAAACAGTCTCTCTATGGTATATTTTACAGGGCGTCAGTCAATGTTCATCAAGGAGTCAGTGACATGACATGGCCAACAAAACAAACTGTATTACACTATATAGCCAACCAAACAGAATGCAAAACAATATAGTAGTAGTAGTAGTATTCAAATGTTCTGGAGCTCTTGATTTGCCATCATTTGCTTGCGGGGTTCCCAATAATATTCAGCGATCTGGAATGGTGTCCCAACTATCTTCTGAAGTTCTGCGCAGACCATCAAGTGATCCTTTTTCATTACTGTATTTGTGTTCTTGCATACTATGCAGTGTGGAGAGTCCAGTAGCTTAATTCTATGTAGATGTGCCGCCAGGCAATCATGACCAGACTCAAGATGGAATGACTCAACTGCCGTTGATCGGGGACTGTTAGGTATTGTATTTGGTTCTAGTAATGTCTTCCATATCTTGGTTGCACAATGGATTATATTTTGTTGAGTTATATGGGATTTTATTTTCATTGTTTTGTAGAATTGTACTGATTTGTAAGATAAACAATTAATCTTACTTTGTTGGATAAGTGTACCTTTTTTTGCAAGCATATCAGCCTTCTCGTTTCCTTCCAGACCACAATGTGCTGGAATCTGTTGTAGGACAACATTTTTCTTTAGTTTTTTTTAGCATTTTGATACAATTTTTGGCTTCTATTATTCTATGGTCTTTAAAGTTCTGATTGTGTGTTAGTACCATTATGGCTGAGCTGGAGTTAGAAAGTGTTATATATTTCCCAAGAGAGATGTAAAATGAGAAGAGTTACTCATTATTCCTGCTCCTGCCGCTGCTGCTGCTTCTCTATTCTTTAGCGACCCATCTCTATAGACATGAAGCCACATTTGTTCTGGATACCTAGTGTTGATTGTTTCTTGTGCTAATTGTTTCATTATTATTGGGTTTGTGATTCTTTTTATTAATCTCTTCTGTCAGATTTAATGAATAGTTAGTTGATGCTGTCAAATTCGAGAGGGGATATTGTAGTTACAAGTTTTTGTGCCATCTGTGGTATTTCATATTTTTCTTTCAACTGTAATATTGTTTGAATGAATCCTGTAACCTGTTTGAGTTTTTAGATGTCTATTTTGGTTTATGTTTTATGGTTTATACAAAACAATACTAGCTGATCATATTCTTTTTCAGCTTCCAGCTGTGTTTGAACAAATATAGTGGTTTATCAGGCGGAACCTTTTAAGATTATCGATTGTTCCTATACCACTTGAAATATGAAATTATTCAGTTACATAAGTTGATATTAAAAAGATCAGTTTACAAAAAATTATGACTGAAACTTTGAAAGTGTAGTAATCAGTAAGTGCCTTGACTAGTCAGTCTTAGTATGTTCTTGCCATTGGTCAACATGTGACCTATCTATGATTATCTGCCTGCAAAGGATTAATTGATTTTCTCACTTATTTATGAATCGTTGTATTGAAACTTATAGTTTGGTATTGGATTTTTTAAAGAAATGTTATTAATGCAATTCTTTGCTGCAGGTGGCAGCCACTAGAAACACCAGAATCCTTGAAATACTATATGGATTCACTGCTGAAATCGGATCTTACATTGTGCCCTGTTGGAAAAAACACAGAGTGTTATAGAATCTATGAAGCCATGTCTCTAGGAAGTGTCCCAGTGATCGAGAACGTCCGCACCAAAGGAAGATGTGACGATTCCCTTCTGGCTCCATTACGTATTTTAAAGCAGTATGAAGCACCTGTGATATATGTAAACACTTGGCATGATTTGTACGAGCTGGTAAAACAAGAAGCTGAGTTAACATTAGATGAGAAAGTCGAAAGACGGACAGCTGTTATCAGATGGTATGCACAATTCAAAAAAATTATGGGCGATCACTTTATCAGGGTTATTAGACATAAATTTTTTTCAAAACACTGAACGAGGGCATTGGATGAAGTTATGGGTTTTTTAATTACTTTTTAAAAAGAAATGTTACTAAATTTTAAGATGTTTTGTATTAAAAAAGAAACAAGACTTAGCACTTTTTAGATAAATAATTGTTTGTAATTTTATTTTTAACAAGACTAAACATTTTAAAATACTTATATCCTCCAGGAGAGTACAGCAATCTTTCATCCAGAAGAGTTCAGCTATTCTATATTCAAAGTTTTTGTTTCATCGTCTTGTAGTAGAAGGTGAAAATAGTATGAAGTGTATTAAAAGAAAAGTTAGATTCTTGGAAGCGTGGATAGTGAAAAATGTATAATACTATTTTAGTCTCTGCAAAAATATTTGAGCAAAAAATATAATTTTCACAAATGCTTAGGCTGTTATTCACAGTGTTTAATGTATCAAAATTTTCTGGGCTTATGGGCAGTGTTGTGTTATAACCATCTTCTGATGTTTTGTGTGGAAGTGTGCCAAACATATGAATGCAATTTTGTTGTATCATTGGTTGACCAGCAGCGTAAATGAAGTTTCGTATACTCAACTGTGTTTATATGCTTTTTCATGCATGGACACCTTCCATGATTGGTTGGTGCTTTGTTGTAGGATTCTTTACCCTCTCAGAGTGATCTGAAAGGCCTCCATGTGCAGGAGGAAGAAGCTTTTGCCAGTTGCTGGCCAACATATTGTGTAGTGGCTCCTTGTTATATTGTGTCTGTGTTTGGTTTGCAAAAATGAATTCTGTATGTTTGAAACACCTAGTAAACCCAGGGCATGAATATGAGGACAATGAATTTCTATGCATTAGCCCTAAAGGTCACACACTAACAATATGAAAAATACAAACACACCATACAAGACAATACTAGTATCTTAAACAAAAATCAGGTCATGTACACTGTATGACTATATTTTACTTCTTCTTTACCACAATTATTTGTTTATTTGAAAATTTCTGTGGTCCCTTTTCACAGTACCAGTGTTTAATTCTTCTGGTAAAGAAACTGAAATATATAGGCCTACATTAAAAAAAGTGAATATTCTGCAACAGGAGGCGATTTTATTGTGTTACGTACACCAGAGAGAAATTAGAGAGTGAATCATCCCCTGTTGGGTTTATTGTTTACTTCATTTGTTGTGCTGTGAAATATGACTGGATTTGTTGTAAACATTTCTGCTTCCTGTTGTAGTAATATAAAAATATATTTATTTATACTGAACATAAGTCAATTGTGTGCCAAATATATTTTTCATAAATAAGATATTAATATATTAAGGGAAGTTTTTCTGGTATTTTTCCATTTATGGTGACTTTGTGGCCATTGGTTTAGATATTTTTTAAGAGTCTAGGTTCAAGTCCTGGTGGAATTTTTATTCTACAAAATATTCTCATGTAGCTCAGCACAAACGAATTGCATGGTTCAGAAGGGCCAGTCCATTTTTATGTTTGAGTTGTGTACATTTGTGTGTTCTTTGGAGATTGACCCATTGTTGAATGCAGGATGGGCCTCAAATTCCATCAGAGAACCATAATAAGCAAAAGAGAAGTTCTTGTTAATAGCAAAGGGAACCCCTGTCCAGCACATAAAACATTTTTGCTCTCGGCATTTGTGAATGATGCAATACTGGCTCTATGCATATTTTTTATAAGAAAGTTATAACATTCAGGAAATAATACATCAATGGTTCTGTGAAAGAGGAGATCCTTTTTGCCTGCCAGGAAACAGGGCGGAGAAATTAATTTGTCTTAGAAGACTGAGCTAAGAAAAGAAAATATTCTATGACAAAGATCAAATAAGAAAACTAGGGAAATTTTTGCTCAGAGTAAGGAAAAAATGGTTTTGGTTCATTGAAAGAATGAAAGTCCACCGCTGTGGCGTAGGGGATGCATTTGCTCCTCTCACGCAGAGGGCCCGGGTTCGAATCCTGGTCGGGACAAGTTACCTAGGTGGGGATTTTCCTCACCTGTGAGACAAATGTCTGGTAACTTTAGGCCCTTGTGGTCCCCAGATATCATCTGGCCCGTCATTATCATCTTCATCCCATCCTTGCCTTGTTTGGAGTGAGTGTGTGTGTGAATGGTGTGGCTCGTCCTATGTGTTTGTGTCATCTCGGGAGGTGGCCCCGGTATTGGGCTGATCACTCGTACAGGGAGGTCCTCCATATCCTTGTCTGGTCAAAAAAAGCATGTATGTGATCCATAGATAATCCCTCTCCCGACAGGTTGCGGCCCTGTAAGGCCCGGGGGGCTTGGCTCACTTAAATCCTAAAAGGGAGAGGTAAAACTAAGATAAAGAAAGAAAGAAAGAATGCAAGGCAAAAATGTAATTAAGATAAGAGACCCTTGAATGTTGCCAGTCTGACCTATGTATTTAGTAATTGTGATATGTGGGGTGTTGTCTGGGATAATCCAGATCCAGTAAACATGGGTGTAATGTAGTACACTATACTGTATCAGTTAACTTAGCACTCAATAAAACTATCTGTGTATCTACAAGAATGGTTAGTTTTAAAGTCATTGTTGATAGCAGGCATTTTATTGTATCTTTGTTGTATCTTAAATTTTGTCATTAATATGAATGAATCTGAGTCAGAGGTTGGACCTACATGCAAGAAAAGGAGTTTCATCCTGAGCAGTACAAAAGAAATGATATTAAAACAGGTAAACTAATGGATTGGAGTTCACTAATTATATTATCTTAAAGAGTTCTGGAATGTTGTTCATTGGTGGTCAGCTGCTTCTCTGGGAATACAAAATACAGAAGATGATTAGCAAACCAGTTTCTTTTCATGAATAAAATTGTTTATGCCTTAACACTAGAAGGACGGAACAGCCTACATACCTATATGGACCACAGGTGTCAAGTTGGCCTTGTATTTTCTTCATTATTATACAGTAAAACCTGCCTAAAGCGGACAACAGTCGTTCTTCCGAAAATTGGCTGTTATTGAAGGTGACCGCTAAATTAATATTTTGAGATTTTTTTAAATCAGTGAAAAGGTTTGTTCACAAAATGATTAGATACAGTAGGACCTACAGTGTGATGTTAAAAGTAACAAACGGATATATTCACTGAGTGAATACATCTTGTTTACGTTCAATACAATAAACAAAACCAATGTACTGTCTATAATACTTTATTTACTTTACGTGTTTTTGTCTGTATGAACAGAGGAATAATTATGCAGCAGGTCACTTTATATTAGAGTAATATACTGTGGAGAGACATTTTTGCAACTTACTGTTTCCTAAAAAATCTTTCAGAGTGGTTTGTATTGTATTGTTTCTGCATTTCTTTTAACGGAACATGTTTCAAAGGATTCTAAAAGTTTATTCAGACAATTCTCTCCGTAATGTTAATCTAAGATGTAACACAGTATGTTACAGAGAGTTGCACCCCCTTCATAGAAACAACAATAGTTTACAGTTTTTGAACTGCCGAACTGCACTTATGGTAACTTTTGACTTAGAAAAATCATTGGCAAGCCTGTGTAATGATTTAGGGATGAACAAAGTACTTGTAGTGCTTACAACTGGCTATTTAATCTAGGTCATTTTCTGAAATTTGTGTGACCATTAACAGCGGTGTGAGGTGGCCATTGAAGGAAGAGGATATTAACACAGGCTTTATGGGAAAGTCATTCGGTTTCACAGAAAAATCTGCTTTTATTGATGTGACCGTGATTTTTTTTTCTGAGGTACACAAGAGTAAAGATTTTTCCAGTTTAATATAGGGGAAAATAATTTCCATAATTTGAAATCTGGAGAAATTTGTGGCAAACAAATTAATGAAAGTGATTATGTGCATTGTTTGCAATAAAGTAGCTATTTTTACTGTTACTTTCATTATCTATACCATGATTTTCGAGAGGTGGGGCCTACAATCAGGGGAAAAAAGTGAGCACTACGGCACCATTGCAGTGGTAACCAAGACTACATTGCCATTGTTATTGGTTCAATATTAGCACGTGCTTAAGAATTCATCGTATCTCTTTCCTCATGGATTCAAATTGCATTTATTTGCATTTATTTGTATTAATGCTGCTGCACATGACTTTATGTTTCTGGCTATTCTGCAGTTGTTTTTCATGCGTAGAATTATAAGTGATGATTGTTCTGCCTGAAGGCAGGTCCAGACCGGGAAGAAGCAAGAGATGATGACCATGACTCGTCCAAGATGATTCAGGCAAGGGTGATAACACAGAGATTTGCCATTACCTCTCGCGGGATGGGAATGAAAGGACACAACACCCAGTCCTGAACCAAGGAAGGAAATTTCCACCGCTGAAAAATCCCTGTATATATATACATCACAGGTTCAGCAATAATATTGTGTACCCGTGTGCATTGTATACTGACCCTGAATATAAAGAACTATAAGTTGTGTTCCCTTGTGTGTTTGTGATAGGTCCCAGAAATCCTGTGAGTGTATCATAGACTAAATTGCAGATTAAGGGTAGAATTGATGTTTACAAACTGTTTCAAAAAACTTAAAGTCGTATAACCTTATATAATTATATAGTGTGCGATTCCACTTTCATTGTAAATATAAGGCCAAGTCTGGCAATTATCCATCAAGTCAAAAGCGAGAGTACCCATGTTAAATTTGTTTAAAAAAAAAGCACTGGATGTGACTGCTAATTGAAGGTGTCTGTTTAGGCAGGTTTAACTGAATGTGAATGTATACAATAATATCCTCAAGATGTATGATTTTACTGAGGAACCTTCATATAGGATTGGTCTTAAGTGTTTAAAATTATTTACCTACGAAAAAATTATTTTCACACAAATTTTATTTTCTGTAGTTTATATATTTTAAACATTACATTTGATGCACTACACTCTTCTTCTTATATTTGCCACATGTTGCCTTATTAAAACCTGAACTTACTGTTATGGTGTGGTTTCCTTTTCATGAGGATCAGATTTTGCATATTTGCCTCTTGGGCGTTTTTTCAAGTTAATCATCTCCATCTTCATCATTATGGAGCTAAGGTATTTTTACATTTCCTCATGCTATATAAGGCGCTTGAACTCAATTTATGACAACAGAAGGTGTTAGAATGTTAGTTTGTATTTATATCTCCAAGATCGTAATTAGTTTTTTTCCACTTCTCTCAAAAAGTATGTCAGGTAGATACAGGGCCTTTCTGAAATTATTGATTCTAACAATATTCTGTGGATGCATGGTATAAGTACATTAGATTGGCATGGATATGTTTAAATAGAAATCATTATTCTGTAGGAATAGTGAGCTTCATTTTCTATTTATGGTACATAATCTGAGTATATTATTATTATTATTATTATTATTATTAATTTTTTAGAATCCAGTCTTTGCACCTGAACAGGATCAAATAAACTGTGCACAAAATTATTATAAAGTTGCTATATACCAATACAGTAATTATTCAGTTTAATTACTCCACCTTTTAAGCTTTTTCCTAGAGTTCAGGCCATCTAACTGTTGAAATATTTGTATGCAACTGTAAAACAAAGATAGACCAGAATAAATTGAAAGTGTCATGCCAGGACTTGATTTCATTGAGTACTTTTATAAAATGTAGAAAAAACCTGGTAATAGATATTTCCATATATACTGACATTTTTCACTAGTCTCAGAAATTGCAAGCTACTTAAAAATAAAAATTGAGAATGAACACTAAAGTAAATGAAACTGATCAGCGTTATTAGAAAAAACTTCAAGAAGTGTACATAAAACTTTTATTTTTTAAATTATACTGCATAGAGCGTCCTGCATTACTTCAAGTATGACAAGCAAATGTGAAATAACTCCAAAATTGAAGTAGGTTCTACACAATGTAATTAAAAATACAATAATGGACTTACCAATCTAAAGTTTCAATTCCCATTTTGGACTTCAACATCATGTAACAAAACACTCATTTAGAAGCTGTTTGTAAGCCTAATCTGTTTCTAATCTTGTTAGGAATAATTGAGAAATTTGAAGAAAAAAAAATACACTCCAAAGATGCAGCTGATGTAGTACATCCTTGAAGGTGTTCTATTAACTCCAGAAAGTTTGTATTAATTTCACTACCAATAATATCAGATGAAAATTAAAATAATAGAAAAGTATAATAAAAGTAAATATTTCTGAAGGTTTATTTATTGTAAAATTAAATCATAAAGCTTGGTATTCTTACATTATAATCATGAAATGTGTTTTAAAATTATTTTTCAAGAAATGACACAGAAATGTTTTGGAATAAGAATAAAATCCATAAAGTTGGAATTTGTTAACATAAATGTTTTAAGTTTTTCCCACTTTTACCCGGTATTTACCAGTTTTTCCCACTTTGATGGTTTTGGATGGGAAATGCCAACCTTGATTCCTTGTCTACTCCTGAAAAATACACCAAACAAATTACACTGGTGTCTGAACAAATGAAGGAAACCTCATTCTAGTGATAGGTGATAAAATTAAAAGTTCTTGAGTTTTGTCCATTCTGTAGCGATAATCTTAATGATTTATGTATAGCGTAGAGCTTTATCACTGGTACTCACTACTAAATTGCGGTATTTTGTTACCTGTTGGAGCGCTTTCAACCGCATGGAGCGGCCATCTTCAGCAACTGACTTCCGTGGTGTTGTTGTTGTTGGGAAGACATTTCCAACAGGTAACAAAATACCGCAATTTAGTAGTGAGTACCAGTGATAAAGCTCTACGCTATACATAAATCATTAAAATTAAAAGATTGAAAGGAATATGCACAATGACAAAGTCACATCAATTAAAAATTTGAGAATAAAATGCATGGAAAGCAAGATCCTTTATGCAATTTTTGCAAGTTTCTGAATCCTGACAATTGATGGGATTAGACAGGAATGACAAAGAGTGTTAATTTAAGCAAACAGGATTTTTTTTTTACATTTTTCCTAGGGATTTTTTTGCTGAAACTCTATATTTATGAACTATAAAAGTCTGGCCACACAGAAAGCGGACAGACCAAGGCTGACAAATAGTAGTGGGCTGCAATTTGGAGACATCAGACAAAGTATGGTGTGGTAGCAGAGCAGGCAGGCAGACGTGAATAAGTGTGTGATTATGAAAAACTGCAATAGTTTCAACTTGGTTGGTCATTTATCATAATTCTTTGGAACTTAGTTCAGATGAATGTTTTACATTAGCATTGACCTGAATAGAGTAAAAAGGGTGATGTTGGATATAAGATGTAATTAAAAAAAGATTACTTTAATTGTTGTTAAGTTGATTAGTTACTCTTGATTAGTTGTTATAATAGTGATAGTTACAGAGAATAATGAAAGTTACTGTTAAAGCTGTTGTTCCTTATAGATAGTTATTATGTGTGCAAGATAATATATTTATTGGAATGGCCAAGTTGTTAGGATATTACATTCCTTGTTTCAGCATTTGTTCTTGTAATCTGGGTGATTTGTACAATACAAAAATTCATATTCCCTTACTTTTTTCTGTGAATCTTCAGTAAATTCTTTCCCAGTCTGACTTTCGTTCTAAAAATCAGAATGAAAAAACAACTTGACCATTGCCTGCCAAGCTTTCATGTGACAGGGTTGATAGAATCCTGTATCATACAGTTTACTTACACACATTGACACAGACTGCTATCCAACATGGTAGCCCACATTCTGAATGATGGAGTTGATAGAATCCTATAAAATACAGTTTCAGTACCTACACACTTAGACACGGAACACGATCACCTTTGGTAGCTCGCATTGTGTGACCAGGCTTGAAGTACAATGATTGTATACAGTGAACGCCACTTAATGTAATTCCAGATAATGTTATAATTTTTATGAAGTCCCGTAAGGATTAATACTGATACATTGAAAAATGCTGTTTATTGTGATCAAAGTTTGGGTTTATGTTATCACATTTTCATTTTTGCGGTTTTATTTCTAAGTATTGTACGTCATTCAAAATTTGGTTTTTAAGGGTTTCGTCTCTAACTCAACTGAATTGTGTTATATTCTGAAAGTAATAGTAAGCCTATTGTTACCAGCTCATAGCATGACCAGTTCGAGGGGTGGCATTGCCTAACTTTCTCTTTTAAACAATAAAACATGTTTTATTCCTCAGTTTAGCTGCTGCTTTTATTCATATTTATTGGTTAGTGTAAAATGAAAAGACTTGAACAGACATGCGTTAGATGTTTTGCTACGCATTGTTCACCACAGATCAGTATAGACTTCCCTGAACACTCATAACTCGTAACTGAGTATAGAGTATTGGTTAATGGACTCCTAAAAGAAAAGAAAAGAAAAGAAAAGAAAATAATTAAAAACTTTGTTACTGGTTCAAAAAATAGTTTCTTGCAGTCTATTACTGTTTTACAAGTGGTTCAATGATTCACAGTTATGTATTGTTTTATGAATAAATAGCTTTTAATTCTGTTTTGTAGTGTATTATCTTATATATGAATAAATAACCTTCCATTAATTCTTTCGGCTTCTGTTATCAATTGTTTAATATTATCAGATTAGGTGCATCCCAAAATGATTACAATAAGCAGCATTAGCTGTATCTCAAAATTAAAATACCGAATTATTGCATTAAGGATTCTTTCTAAAGTGAAAAGCAATAAAAACATACCACAAGATGAATTTTTTTTTAATCAGCTGGTCACTATGTTTTAGTAAATTCACTTGTAAAATAGAACAACGAATTGTTTCTTTTTATATCACTTTGTCTCAGGTAATTATTAGAGTTACTGAAAAGAAAATAATCCTCTTGATCTGTGTCAGCTCTTTGAAATAATATATATGTCCTCCTGATACAGTTGAGTCCTTGAGAATATAAATTCAGGAGCTGGAACTAACATATTTTTCAAACACGTAAAGTACCAACACAGTGTATTTTATAAAACATGAAAGAAATAAAACTATGAATATCTTTGCAACTGTAAGAGGCATTTGGACCATATTCTAAAAATGTTATTTGTATATGTGTTTGAATGCTTGTGCTGACCCTAAATGTTCTATGTGTAATGGCTACACAGTGAAGTTTGGAAATTTTCTTTAACACTCTGGAACCCATACCTTAGAGTAGTGTGATCCAACTGGGGGCCCATGGGCCAGATGCAGCCTGCATTCTTTGATAAATCGTCCCCCGAACTCCTAACTTATTGCATTTCCTTGTAATTGACATGTACTCTAATTGTGTACTGTCATGTAGCAGTAATAGTGGCAACACCTACTATATATTTTTTTTTTTTCTGACAGAGATTTAGAAGGAATTCACTTCAAGGTTTTCTGATTTTGATGAACTTGAATATAGATTTTTCTGCTTACATCCCTGTGGAGTATCTCCAACCAACAATCCAGATATGCAAATGGAGCTTTGTGACTTACAGAGTGATCATTTTCTTATAGCATTGAGAAATTGCCCATCCAACGAGTTTTGGAGATTAGTTAACAAGGAGCAGTATCCAAACTTGTGGAATTGTGCTTTGAAAATACAATCCATGTTTGGTAGTACGTATATGTGTGAGTGTACATTTTCTACCATTAAATTGTTAAAGACTAAGCAAAGGAACAAGTTGTCACGAGATTTATTGAAATCGTCACTTCCCATTACCGATATGGAATAGATACGGAATCTGTAGTAGACTTTTTGTTTAGAAAACCTACACTAGCACAACTTTATCATTAAGTGTATGTGATTGTTATCTTTGTATTATTTTAGTTTGTAAAATAGGCCTGCAAGACCATCTAGTTTTATTTTCTAATAATTATAATATATATTTTTAATATATTATTCCTGCCTGCAAATTAATTTTGCAAGTCTCATCTGGCCCTTCACCCAAAAACAGTTGGACCACACTGCGTTAGAAAATTTTTTTTTTGCTTACTAGGGGCAAAATACATCCTCAATACTGGTGGTTTTGGTTCTTGACATTACACTGTGTTCAACCTGTACCCAAATGTTTTTTATTTTTTTTGTTTTTGTTTGTTAAGTGTTCAATTCTTTTAAATACGAGAGAGAATATTTAATACATTACAGTAAAGCAAACCAAAATTTTATCTAGCAAAATGTCTTCGGATATTTAGACAGTGGAACATGGAGGTTGTAAGGTTGTAAGGTTGTAAGGTTGTCAGTCTTATGCACCAGCCGTTTGTACTCTGTACCATACTTATTTCTGTTAGAAGCTTCTGTTAGCTGTTATCAGGTTCACATAAGTGCTGTCTTCTGCAAGAGGTGCTGCTGATGTCATATAGTCGAGTCGAAGCTTGTTCTTGGCTGTTTTCTTGAAATGAATGGATATTTTACAAGACGAAATGAACTCATTTTAATATAATATTAAAATTAACACAGATAGAATTGATTTTATTTTCAATATATGCTGATTACTATGCAGTTTGATTTGGTGCTTTCAAAGTCTCAAAATCGTTTGTTACAATGAAGATCTGTTTAAAAATGGATATCATTATGATACCTTTATGTCCCATGTACTAAGCTTATTATAGTATGGTCAAACAAAATCAATTTTAAGGAATCTTATAAGAAAAATACATATCTAAAAAAACAAACATTTGTTGAGGTACATATGCTCCGTTATGGATTCAAAAGATGAATACTGTACGTTCTTGTGACAACGTTGGATTGTGGCATGTGATCCTGGCACACTGTGAGATGATTGGTTTATTTATTAGTTCTTCATCCCTTGATTGTAATGGGCAGGGAATTTTACATTGTTAGTTAATGCTGTCTTGAATTCTGGATTCTACAGTAGCCTAAATGGCTGGGCTTCAGGTGTTGAAAAAATGTTCCTTGAATTTTCAGTCAGGATATTTGTGTGATTGTGAGAGTGTGAGTGTTCATGTGTGAATTTATTGTTATCTAGTAATCAGATAGTGTGTATTATAGGTTTATCCAAGACGGAATCCTGAACAAGTATTCCCGATAATTGCTATAATAAAATATTGTATGAATACACTAAACAAACCAGAAGAGTTCTAAAAAATGTACACCATATGTAATCCACAAGACTGTAAATAATGTAAGTCTTTTTATTAAATGCCTGTCTCAGTATGTCCTAACAGTGTTTTTATTCTGTAATTGTTTACTAGCTTCCTACTTCTTCGTTCTGGCAGACCTGGGCCCTATTTGATAAAATTCTACAGGTGTGACAAAACTATAATTATGTCAAGTCTGACAAAGACAATCGTATTTTTCATAAATATTACAACTTTTCCTTACATTACAGGCAAATTAATCTAAATTGTCAGGCTAAAAGAACCCTTTTCATAAACGCAACAATTTTATGTCAAATCTAAAGATTACTTTAGTACACTGTAGATTGACTCTCATGTATGTGTGTGATAATTTATCTCAACATTGAATGTGATACCTAAGCATTTGATTATTACTACCGAAAATAATTGAATTATATTTCTCTTTGAATACAAAGTCACTGAAATTCAAAGTCAGGTTAATCCGTTGCCTAAAAACCTTGCATGGTCTCATGTATATTTCTTCATCACTTTCACTACTGCTAATATCACTACTACTAGTGACAATTTAGACCGCCGGCTTGGTCTTGTGGTTAGCGTCGCTGACTACAGATCCGTCGACCTGGGTTCAATCCCCAGTACCTCCTCGGATTTTTCTGAGGTAGGGAGGTCTCGTAGCAGTGCCCTAAGCCTGGTGATTCAAATTGAGGAGCTACATGATAGAGAAGTAGCCACCATTAACAGCCGTGGGAATCAGCATGCTTACCACATGCCCCCAATCCTGCCAACTGCCTTTGATAGATGATGCAGCGGTCAGGTGGTAGGCCAAGTCCCTCCAGGGATGTAGTGCCACGGAGTTTTAGTGACAATTTAGCTAGTTTATTAACAAGAAAGTTTAAATCACCAAAAAAAGTTTGTCAAGTTATGCCACACGTTTACATAACCTACTGACTTGGCCTAAGTATGAAAGATTGCCTGTCACTTTTGTAATGACAATTCTACATTTTATGTAAATTTTTAAACATGTCAACAAAAATTTATGTTTTATAAATGGTAGGTATCCTATGATTTGACATATTTGTCAGACTTTTACCTGTAAACTCAAAAGTTTTGAGAAACAACAATATGTAAAATTGTCATACAAATCTACAAAATTGTCTTGACATTTATCTAAAGTTGTCAGCTTTAATGAAAAACACAATTGTTAAAATGTAAACCTGTCACCGGTAAAATTGTAACTTTTATGAAATAGGGCCCTGGTACCCATGCAGAGCGTCCAGAAATTAAGTAGGATAACTTTTTTGTTGAAAGAGTGATTTTACTTGCAACATTTTTCATGGAATATGTTTGTTGTACACATTACTTTCAACATAGTTATTCACTTCTCATCTTTCAGTAGTGACTCGAAAGTAGTTCTGAAGCATTGTGGATGTTATGGCAGTGGCATAATATAGTAAATTTTATTTTCCGGTGCAAAAATTCTTGGTAAATACGAACAAACGTTTTCGAACAGGTAAGTTATTCAAAATACATCTTACGAGCATTTTATCCAGATTCCTTATAACAGATTTGAAGATCATAGATGACATTATTTTGAAATTGAAAGTGATGGATGGTTTTATGACTATTATGCATACAAAATTGTGTTGTTTAGATAATGTGACACTTGGCATTGATGTGTTCTCAAGAATATTGCATCAGTGTCTCCACAGTGTCATTGCTTCCCGTCTCTTACATGAAGAAGAACAAAACGCCAAGTTCTACAGTATTTGAATCTTTAAACAAGAAAGCTAAAAGAACTAACACAAAATTGTGTTATATTCCATGACGTATACTAGTGTGATGTGATTTCATATTGTAGACGTCCTGACCTTGGCTAGCAAAGTCAGATCTGTATAATATTTTATTCACACTCTTTTCCAGAACCCTATGTGCTACGATGTCTTTTTCCTTAAGGTGTAGGGGTGATTTGAATTTTCTAACCTTTATAAATTATATAAATGCATAAATGCTTGGTTTTGTGTAGAAATAAGTAAGGGGAATTTTAATGAAAATGCATGGTTCACTTAAAAAATTCTTGTGTCCTCATTTATCTAGCTACGATTTTTAAACTTTCTGTAAAGCACTGTAACAAAAAATAGAGGAAAGTAAAGTAAAGTGTTCCCTATGCAGGTCATTATGGCCTTGAAGGTTCCAGGAAGTTGTGGCTCCCAGATTTTAGACATTTGGCACATGAAGGTGGTAAGAACAAATTTTTTTACACCAATGCCTTTACTCTGAGGGTTATTCCTGGTACTCATTTGTTAGAAGCTAAGTTGACCCCCGTGCCATAGTGTCCTCAGAAGGATTAGGCCAATTGAAAAATCCCAACGCCTCATCGAGGGTCAAACTGTAACTTTCCCGTTTCTAGCACAGTGCCTCAACCACTATGCCACGGTGTTCACCCCTTCCCAAAAAATGCAGTAAATATTGACACATAATGTCCAAACTTTTCATATTTTTCCATGCAGGTGTACCTTTTCTCCATAACCAATAGAGATTTAAAGTTATTTTTGTAAAATTCGTAATACCCACATACTATCATGTTCTAAGAACTAACAATTTACAGAACCGGGTGATATTACAGAATTTATTTTTTCCTGTTTCCAGTATTTCCTTTCCTCACATTGTGCTTCACAGTTCAGTTAATAAAGAATTTATTTTTTAATTCCAGTTCCAAAATCCACACCAGTGTCAGACACAAACCTTGAAATTTTAAAAGCTCCAGCGCCACTGATTCCAAAGAAGGTACACTTAGCCAATATTTGAGAAATCTCAGTCCCACAGAAGAACAATTTGTCCTCGCTCAGTGTAATATGATCCCAAATGAAGATTTAATTCATTTCAAACATTCTTAGAGAATATATGTCGAAGAATTGCAGTGAGCTGTTATTATTAACATAAGGAAAAGGAAAACACAGTAAAAGATTTTATATTATACCAATGATATTTTCCTTTACGAAGGATTTCAGGATAGGAGTACAATCACACATGGGAATGAGACTGATATTGTGTGCTTGCCCTTTTGATTGGTGCACTGACATCATCGTTTGCATGTTTGTAAGATGACAGGAATGCCATGTTTATTACTACATTAATATACTTTGACATTTCTTAACTCCTTATCTGTGTTATCCATTTCTTCACGGCTTCCATTAGGCTTGCTCTCATTTTTCTCCAATGTCACCCTACTGCCCTTTTCTTCGTTAGATGATGTAGTCACACTATAATTTATTAACGTATCACTTTATTCAGAGAATATAGCTGGATAACTTGGGCACAATCTGACGAAGATTCTTGGCCATACGTAAGATCCAAATTGATTTATACTTGATGATTGTAAACTGTATAATAAGAGGAAACTGTGCACCAGTTCCATTTAATATAGTGACTGGGAGTCTGTCTGTCTAGACTCTAGACACTCCTGTATGCATTTAGTTCATTGGATCCTTCCAGTGGAATCAAGGACCATGCTTTTTGTTAGATTCCCCTTGTCCAACAGCGACACAATTAATGTAGGTACTGGTTTATGCATTCCTTGAGTAAACAGATAACTTAGTCTGATTTCAGTGGTTGCATTTTGTATTCTATCTCTTTAAAAGCATGAGCTTACATATTTTCCTACAGACACACACACACACACCCAAAATTACAGTTAATAAACCAAGGGTCTTAGCATGAGGATTCCCTTTCAGTTATCACTTATTACTTGCAATAGTTAATGTGTCATGTAGGTCATAGAGTCATCTTCATTTTGTCTATATTGAGTTGCTTTTCTCATTTACTGTATCATTCTTTTTAAATAGAAAAGCATTTTTAAGAAATTTTGTTTAAATTTTGCTTTTCGGATTTCTGCCTTCAACATGAGGCAGGGTATTTGGTGTGGTGTGTCTTAAATATTCTGTAAACACATTTGATAAGATATTTTCTAAGAGAAAAATTCAATTTACAATTTATAATATTCTTTATGGGGAAATGAAATTTAAAAAAAAATAGTGTTTTAGATCACCCCACTTTTGTGGTGCTGAAAATGATAAACACGAGGTGAGTGCTTAGAAACAAAGTTGCACTTATGAGAGTTTGAAAAATATAACAGAATGCATATTTTTATGAATAAAAATGTTGGTGATTGTTAAGAAGGAGCATATTTGGATTCTACCATATCTCCATGATGATTATTTACAATGGAGCTGAGAAACATTTAAAGTGCACTTTCCTATTTATGTGAAAGGTGATTTGTTCCCTTTTTCTTAAAAAAAAAGTACAATACTTTTGATACCAAATGAAATATGGAACTCTTTGAACGATCCATGTTGATGAAGTATTCTTGTGTTTATACTCAATCAGTGATTATGTTGTTTGAGAATTATAATGCACTGTTGTCTCATCTTCAGGTTTAAAAATACATATTGCAGCCTGAATAAAAGGAAGTTCTAATAGTAATTTACGCTCATGTGAGTGGTTTTTAAACAAGCCATTAGTTGAGTAAAACAATTCTCATGAGTAAAAGAATGAGCCACTTTGTGTTGTTGCATACATTTTTTTTTTTTTTTCGCTATCATCCTTCCTACCATTTCAAAGAACTTTAGAGATATTATCTTCTGCAAATTTAAAACCATTGTAAGCCATGACTTGTCATGTTGCTATGACAAAGATCATTACGTGGACTACATAAGTTACTCTGCAAAATAAGGAAACATTGAGGCAAGAGTGTCTCCATCCCATAGTGTTTTCCTTTTTAGGCCTATACATGTGACAGAGATCATTACTACCCAAAATAACTATTTGGCAGTGCACTGTTTCCATTCTGCAGGATTTTTAACTTATTTATCTCATGGATGTAATCACAAAACGAAGATTAAGTTTCTTGTCTATTTCATGTTAACTTCTTCCTCCTTAAATGTTCCTCGTGCTTAATTTTTTGTCTCAATTTCCTTTTGTCTTATTCTCTTTACTTTCTCTTTTCTCTTTACCTCTTACTTTACATTGGTAATTATCCTAACTTTCCTGCTTTTTATTCACCTATTTATTATTTGAGTTATTGTAACCATGTATTGTTAATATAGTCATGAACATTGTAATAGGGTATATACATGTAGTATTCATTCTTGATTAAATAACATAAGTAAAGTCAGTATACATAATCACTGGTTAATATAAGCAGCATGGCTAGATTTCTTCGTGTTATACCTACTTGTTTTTTAAAAAAGAAACAGCAAACTTTATCTTTACAATTCTGAATTAGCTTATTAATATCTTAACATAAGTTATTGTATATTTATTAATAGATTTGAAAATACTGTGAACTTCATCTTCAGCGATTTATTCCAATTTTATTCTTAGGTCAAAATGAAATTTATTAATTCAGCGATTTAGTGTACTTTTTAGTACACCTCCCAGATGTATTTCATGGACTGTGAGAGTCACTGAACGGACTTAGCGATGCAATGACGTGAATTTCTCTTATAGGTCGTCCTTTTTCTTCCTACAATTACCAAATTCGTGACCTAAAGTTTATAGTTTCTCACAAGCTGGCTGCATGCACCATGATGTATTTTCTCTTATTCCAGGTACAACCTAACTACTGAGACGTTAGAGGATAGTTCCATGGCAAACGCAAGAGACTGTCTACGCTTAACATCATTGAATTCGGTGAGTTCCATTTTACCAACCCAAGAGCTTTTTTTAAGTAATATTTTTTTTATTTTAGAAGAGTTTTATTTTTCTTTGGACCTGAACGTCGTACAGTAGAATTTTTACCAATTTAAGTGGCCAAACCTCGATTTTATAAAATTCAGTTCACATATTATTCAGCATGGTTTACCTCGGAAAATCTTTGCTCCCAATCTTCGCCGGTGATTGGCATGTATGTTGTGTCAGCGATCTTCATCTTAATTGTGATTTCTTTACTGGTGATCTTTATCCGTGATTTAGTGATTATTATCCACACTTCCACAGCTACTACAAAATTAAAAATAATATTAGCACAGTTTTGCCATTATTAGAGCCTGTTTGTTTTATAAGAAGATATCACTTTAACTACATTACTTGTTGTTACTAGGAGAAAATAAGGTTTAGATTATTGTTAACAGAAATACAGTGTGTCCACAAGTTAAGTATCTATTACACAGAAAAAGAGTTTTTAGGCATAAGTTTTATATGGTAGCTCATCGCAGGTATGCTGCATAAGTTTACTGTGTGATTTGTGCTGGAGTTTGTTCCCTGACTTTATGACAACAGTTAAATTATTTTTTGTTTACTCCTAAGTGAATCTTCATAATGATCGGCATACTGGAGAGAACACCTATTGTAACGTGGAAGGTGCAGGAGTCATCATGTGATGACATTCAGATGAAATTTAATTGTGATTCTATCAAGATGGTTTCATAGACAAAGGAATTAGCTTGTTTGTTGATGCGTTCCCTGGTCCTCATTCTTAGGGACTGCTTTGTGTGGAAATTAAATTAAAACCTGTGTTTACCTAATCCATTACCACTTTGTGAGACACAGCTGCTGCTGCCATAACATCCGCAATACTTCAGATCTACTTTCGAGCCACTATTGAAAGATGGGAAGTGACTTACAACGTAAGATGGTGAACACGTTGAAAGTAATATATAACAAACATGTTGCATGAAAAACGTTGCCAGTAAAATCACTCTTTGAACAAAGTATATACTTAATTTCTGGACATTCTCTATAGAATACTGTTTTAATATATTAATTACTTGGGTCCGATTGACAGGCCTAAATCTTGTCATTACCAGATTTAGATCATTCAAGACAAGTAAGAACTTCAACATGCTATAACATGCTATCGAGATATGTATTCCACTATTATACCATGTTAAGGAATGAACAGCTTATCAAAAAACATTCTACAACCTGGATAAATTCTTCTTTCAGTTCTGTTGACTTGTAGTGGTAGGCCTAGCCTAAAATAAGTTAGTTTCAACTAAGTATAGGATAAACATTTATGTATTCATGTAGTTATGGTAAACTGTTAAAAGACTAAAAAATATATTATTATTGTTAAACACAATAATTAAGACTTCCATACTTTTGTTAAGATTTCAGCTCCCTCTTGCCTTATAAATTATTTTACTTTACAATCTTGGTAGGATTTAAGTTCAATTCAAAAAGAGAATTGTGTTAAGAAACAAAATCTTTTATTATTTCGTCTTGTGTTTGCCATTAGTCGCAGGTTTGCCCACCATGATTCAATGTAATCATACGGTATATGAAAGTGTTAGGTGCGTTGTTTAGGAGCCACATGAATGGGCAGACAAGATGCAGAGCTTACATAAGCTCAATTATTGCATACGAACAACTGCCAATTACATTAAAAAATAATTCAGATAAGGCCTTCAAAAGCATCCATCTTTGTCCCCAGTCTATTCATGACACCAACGTTCCATTGCTTGTTGAACCCTGTCCAACATGTGTATGCAGTCTCTGATGAAGTGGTCAAAGACAGTATGTCTGTGCACATTCAATTCTTCCCTTGTGACATGCAGGACACTCTTCATGTGCCCTCAAAGAATGAAGTCCAGCAGCATTTAAGTTGGGCGATCATGCTGGCCATCCACCTAAACGTATCTGCCAACTTTGATTGTGTCACAAAAATCGGTGAGATCTTTCATTCCACAAAGTATCATTCTGTATACATGACAAACCAGAACGATCATCATCCTGAATTTGCCTTCACATGAGTGTGAGGTTGTATGCAGTTTTTAAGTTGATAGTCTCTTTAAATGTCTTTACGTTTCCTGTTTTTTTCCCCCCATAAGGTTACATTGTACAGTGAATATTGTTTAGTCTGAGTATGATAACCACAGTTTTTGAAGAAACCAGAATTTTTATTTAGCTTGTCAACTTTCTATTTACTAAGATTAGCCTTTTAAAACACTTTTTTCGTTATTTTGTAGGCCAATTATAATAAATTTGATTACCAGTTTATTAGTATAGCATTCTTCGGTATTTATTTTACTATAATAGAAAGCTTATGGTCTCTGTTTTACGATTTTATGAAGTCTGTCATACATTTGCTCCTTTTTCCAAGATATAGATTTAGAATGTATGGTATTTGTAAACTTGTGATTTTTGTCATATTTTTATTTGTGCCAAAATTGTTCAATTCTATTTTGTGACAGCTGACGTCAGTGTGGTGACTCAAAGCTATTTAACATGATGCATGGGAAAAATTGATTTAAATTTACCTACTTTGTTAGCTAATGAAAATGAGTTACCGGTACATGAACAAGTCAAGCATATGTTCTCAATTTTAAGTCTGAATTAATTTGAAAATGTAAGGCTTTATTTTAATAGTTGAAACTTAACACTGATCTATGATTTGAAACTTAACACTTACTAAGCTTTAATAGACATAGATGTACATGGATCAATGGAACAGGAAAACAAGGTTCTGGTAAAATATAGCAAAAAACAAATAATGAAGCAAGCAATACCTGTATTGACATTTATTAAGAAGTCTTTTTTTTTTAAATTATTTTTTATTTTTTTTATTTTTACAGTTCTGTTACTTCATATTCCATTTTGTATAGAAAATATACACAGAAATAATTGTAATTAGCTTTATTTTGAAGCACACATTTTCAAAGGATTTAATGTTAACAATGTTATTGTGCTTAATACCCCTAGTAGTGTTAATGCAATGTTTAATTCCTGACAAAGGAAGCCAGAAGCAATTATCACACAAGTTTTAAAAATGTCAGCATACTTGTCCTGACAGAGAGAGTTCCTGTCAGTTTGAAACATTTGGATGGATTGTAGCGAATGTTACAATCATCAGTCACGGGAACTGAAGGTTAATTATCATGGGGTAAAGTCTTCTCTCTTTCCAGAGGAAATTTTTTAATTAAAGAAATTGAAGGGTTCAGAGAAAGAACTTGGTAATCCCATTTTACAAATTTTATATAAGAGCAAAAATTAAGTTTTGAAGACTCATATTTGGTAAACTAATTTCTAAACGTCCAAAAATTATGTTTTAAGTCGATTTATGTTTTAATTTTATTATTATTATTATTATTATTATTATTATTATTAATATTACTATACTAATACTAATACTAATACTACTATTACTGCTATTACTACTATTAGTACTTTTATTATTGACCACCTGCATTGTATAGTGGTTAGCATTACTGACTAAGGATCCGCAGGTCTGGATTTGATCCCTGGTTCCTTTTAACTGATAGGCCTACAGTTTTTAACATTTTCATGTTCTGTTTTTCTTTTTACATTTTAAAGTTCCCCCCCCCCCCCCATTTTATCCTTTAAATTATGTTTTGTATGTGAAATATTTCAATGAGAGACATGTCTTTGGTCTTTTTTTTCCCTTAAAATTAATAACGATTAATTTGAAGTACCCTAATAAACATATTATTTTGTTCATCGATTTGAAATACAGTTGCCTGCAAGATTTCAATAGTTTACCAAACAACTGAGTTATCAGAAAAAGGTGTAAAAATTTTAAGTTAGGGGAAAAGGCCGCCAACCTTACATAAGAATAAGTGACTGGAGTAAATTTGAAGGTCCAACCGAAATGACAGATATTGAATAATAACTTTGAAAATAGCCGAGATATTTTGGTATTGTTTTCACTAAATTAATGAGAAACTCACTTCTAATAGAACAAACAAAATCTTTTTTTCTTTATCATGGATAATCCATATGCTGCATAAAAATCAAGGAATACAATATTGGACTCGAACTTTTGTGCCAGAACTAGTGTAAGAAACCTAAAAATAAAAAGCCGTGTTTATAACTAATACTCTCTTCACACTTTAAGTCCGAGTGAATATCACTGTATTCAAAAAACTTTCTTACTGTATTTTCGGTAAATGTTTCTTCTGTAAGTTCCCATGACTGATTGTACCTGATTCTATGCTTAGGCATTCTAAAAAAAAAAAAAAAGTTTCTTTATACATATTAACATTACAAGATTCAGGATCCATATTCTCGAAATATACAGAAACGTTAGGCCTTTGAATTGTAAAATATTTCACTCTGTATGTTATAATAATACCTGTTAGATAAATATCTATTTTTAGTAGAGCTGGGACAAATAACCGGATAACAATTAACTATACAGATAAAAGTTGTTATTTGGGCACATAGTTAATTGATTCTAAATTATGTTCATTATCCGCTGATGGACAATTAATTATAGTTAATCATCACTCTCCCTGTCTATTACTGTAAGCTTCTCTGTTTCTCATACACTTCCATATTGTCAATATCACAGTCACAGGTTCCAGAAACAACTATAATTATTCATTCACTCTTAAACTTGACAAAATGTTTTCAACAACCATCTTGAACTGGAACCGATGATTCAGGCTGTAGTATCTTTCAACAATTAATTGGATTACTACAAATAACTGGATTATTGGTTAAAATGACATCATTATTTAATTATTTAGTCGAATGTAATAATTAATTGAGTTAATAATTGAGTAATTATTTGCTCCTTTAACCAAATAACTTTTATTTGGATAATCCCAGCTCTAATACTTACATGACATTTTCAGGGACGGATACAATATGGAAGTGTGGTTTGTTTAATTTTAATCACTTCTATTGTCTAGATTATTAATACTATTTTGTCAAACTTGAATCACAGAATCAAGTACAGGTAGTGCTCATTATGTATATCATCCAATTTTGAACATCTTACAGACATTTCGTGATTTTTAATGCCTTAAGCACTAAGGTCCCATTTTCAGAATGGTCCCTGAAAATAAATGCAAGGGATTTTGAACTACAAAGTTTCATTTTATATCTGAGTTTCAGTTATTTATTCTATAGGATAAGGGCAATGTTACAAGAGTTTGCTTCACTGCTGAAATTCAATTAGTTTTCTTTTGTGCATTATATTGTTAAGATAATGAATATGAGAACACTAGTGTCATTGTAAAGTCTGTACATTAATTTGTATGATGATTTAGTCTCCCAACATTGAAGCTCGTCCTTTTTTGTTATTTCATTTTTCTCAGTTCAATAAATTCCTATTATCGTAGTTCACCTTTTTAAATGAAAAGAATTGCTGTTGTTTCTCCAGTCATAATGCTTTGTGTTAAAAATTTTCCAAAATACCAACATTTCTCTTTTATGATCTCGGCTCAGCTACCAGTTTCTTTTTTCTTCGATACGGTATTTGTTCCATTATTTTGGAATATACGGTATGTAATTGTGACCTAATATTTGTAGTAAAAGTTGTTTTGAGCTAGGAATTCAACCTAAATAACTTTTTACTTATCTTTTAAGGACCCTGAAATTTTGTAACTTTGGAAATCGGGGAAAGTTAAAAATGAAAATTATAGTGGTTAATGCATTTTTAGTCTGTTTGGAACACATTTTCTAACATTTTTACTTGAAAATCATGAATTATTGGAAGTACGGAATAAATTCATGTTTTTATTATTTTTGCAAACCTCCATTATTTCATAATTTGAATTTAGTGTTTTATTAGTTGTAAAATCTTCTTAAATAAATCTATTTTGATTGCTTGAAAAAAATACCGGTATGCCAATTTTTTAGTAGCAAGTTTAAAAGAAGTCTCTTATTGAAAATTGGATCAAATTCTTAACAGTTTCTTTAGTCTTAACGAACTTCACAGCAAGGCAAGTTAGAATGGCTATTGGAGTACAATTTAACATGAGATTTGTTATGATTTAATTATGTAATAAACAGGCTATCCATAAAAGAACACTGGAGTTTTGAAGTTAAGTACCTTATTGAAATGAAAATTAAGGATAATGTTTTATTTATTTATTTACTTTAGAATTTAATGCATTTCAATATGTGTCCCATTTGTGGCACGGCATACATCCAAGTGGTAATCAACCTCTTAACACGTCCTGACAATGCCGAAAATAACAACAGTCTTTCTACAATGACATGTTAAAGCTCTATGTTTTCCCTCAATTGGTTGAAATTGGATCTGAGAAGGGGCCTGTCTACTTTGAGGAAGATGGAGCTCAATCCCACTACAGCCTTTGTCAATGGCTTCATGCTTTTAAAGAAAGTGGCAGAGTTTTGAAACAAAATTCGCCAGGTAGGCCGTGTGTGTCTAAAGTGAATATAGTTAGATTGAAGACATAAACCACCTATGGCAACCATCACCCCACACGTGCTGGCTAGGTTGTGGCAAGATGTATGCCATGCCACAAATGGGGCACAAATTGAAATGCACTGGATTGTTAAAGAAAACAGTATTGCCTTTCAGGCCATGTACAAAACATTACCCTTCTTCTTTTATTTCATTAAAATATTGAACTTCAAAACCTCGGATTGTTTTACCGATACTCTGTATTTTTTACATATTTTTAACTTTGCAGTAATCCAAATTCATGTAAACCATATTGAACTTTTAATTGAAGAAAGCTGTAACACTATAGTATTTTACTAAAAATAATTTATTTTTTACTGAAGAACTTTTGATACATTTTCCGGGCCCTCGCTGATTTTGGTCATGTCCTGCTTATGTATGTATATTTTAGAACATTTTATTTTGCATAACTGAACCCTTACCCATTATTAAGAACTCATTGCATTGAGAATAGTATAGCTCATTAATAGCAAGTAGCAGTTGATTTTAAAGGATAATGTTTAAAACAGGGCAAGTGGTACACTTCCTCATCTAACTTGATTGAAATCTATTTTCAGTGCTTTAGAAATTGCTTCTCCTTTCTCAAAAGCTCTGTTAGTAAGAGGGTAAACTTTGGGTTATTTAACAGTGTTGTAAAATACACTCAGAAACCCTCTTATGCCCCCGACACAAATTTGTTGCCCAACTTTTCTGGCTTCAAAGCACCATACAATTGCTAAATGAATAGGTGTATTCTTCCAATAAAACAAAATGAAGCAATTTGTATACAGTAGAGCATGTCAATAAGTTAAAATCAATCAGAAATAAAAACACTTGTTGCTCCACTTACATAATATTAGGCAGGACCGGTTTCAAGGAAGATCAGCTTCCTTATCTTCAGCTGGATGTCGACTGGTGTGGTGCTGGGAGGTGTATTCTTACCACTGTTTTTTCTTCGTTTATAGATTACAATGTGGCAAAGACATATCATTGCACTCATAAGATCGCTTTCTTTATGTATAAATTTTACACAGGGTCTTGACATGAAAACATTTCTGTCAATAGTGGTGGCTTCTGATCATGTTGCAGTGTTTCACAACGACCGATCTTTCAAAAAGGATATTTAGACTTTTTCTTATTTTATACTATTACACCACTTCCAAATTGACTTTGTGGTAGGCTTCTATTGCTTGAAAAAATGACTCTCATGATATTTCATCATTTTAAACCATTTAAACATGTAAGTACGCATCGGTCATCGCAATCCTATTGCAACGACTTCCTGCCTCATCCTTTGGGTGCGCAGCATATGAGAGATGCTTGACTTCATAGTAAAATTCCTAGCCTTTAAATGTTTTGGTCATTTTGTGAGTTCTGCAGCGACGAGGCATGATTCTTGTATTCCTCTCTAGAGCACCCTGAAGCAGGTGAGCATCTCCACGTAGCATTGGCTGTTATCTGCAAGCGAGATTTCCTTTCTACAAGAGTGAGAGCTATATAGTCCCTCAAAAGTCACTGAGATGCTAGTTGTCAATGTAGTCGCTTTGTGGCAAGATCTTTATTGTTATTTTGAACATTCTATTTGACACTGTCATTCTCCGGTTACAAGTAATCTTAGCATTTCTGGCATTGTCCACCTGCCAGTTCCTTATATATTTAATCCTGTAAAATAGTGCAACACACTGTTTCTTCACCCATGTTCCACCATTTCTCATTGATAAAGTATATGCTTTAACACGTTAGGTCAAAATTGATAGTTCTACTATAGTCTGTCCATTGGTATTTTTCATTATATTTAGGTAAATCCTTGTCCTTGCACGTAAGCTTCCACTGAAAATCCATTTCTCAATGCTCTATGAGGGCTGTCGCCTGTCGCCAGATCGACTGAACCTACCTAGATACTATAAACCCTATGAATAACTCAAATTGTACTCGCACACATAAGCAATTGCCAAATTGTAATCATTTAAAATAAGCGGAAACAAATAGCAGTCGTAATTGCAGCTATCATAGAATTATGAGTATGAAGATATAAATGAAAATCCGTTGTTGGTTTTAGCTCTCATGCCGAAAAATGTATTACCAGTCACTTTGCATGATTTTGCAAACATGATAGTAATATGGCAAATTAGCACCATTAGGAAAAACACTGATTGTGTAAAGCCTGCAAATTTCTGTTTGCAAGCAGTTTTACTCAGCGATTTGATCAAGTCCTTTCCAGGACGTACAACTTAAAACAATCTGCCATCATAGGCCTTTCAAGGAGGTGTGAGGGTTTCTGTGACCTCTTCCATGTTGTCTACCACTTCAGAGTTGATGGACTGTTGAGATCTGTTGAGATCGGAGAAAGCTGTAGGTGCAGGGGATCCCGAACTTTCGTAGATCATGTCACAGAACTTGGACATGAATTCCATCACCTTCCGGAAAGTTCCTTCCCGTAACTTGTGATAACCCTTTCCTGAAATATAATTTATATTTTGTGTTATGTCTGCTTTCCAGTTTCTACCTTAATTTTGAGAATTTAGCAATGATTGTACTCATACGTGCGAAGCATCTTTCGTCTTTGTTCAGTGTACACACATGAAAATAGTTTAAATGGACCTAATGAAATTTTAAATAATTATTTATAATATATATTATAAAAGGTATATACAAATATATTTTCCACGGGCAAAAATAAGTAATAAAACAATTATATTGAGAAATTCATTATTGTTATGTATTAGCACAAGAAAAGAATCACTATATGAAGGTGAATATTTCTAACAGACATGATATATTATTTATAAGAAAAAAACATATTATTGAATAAATTGAGCTGCTTGCTTTAAGCATGTTGCCATAACCATAGCATACCAATCAATCGTTCCTGACAATGGTTCATATAAAGGTAAAATTATGGAAACATATAAACAATTACAAACAAGAAACATCTGAACTATATTTACTAGCCTATATATTCTTATAAATATATAGTGGTGCAATATGCCCACTGAGTCAGCAATGATTTTTTCTGCCATCTGATTTATGGATGATAAGTCCAGTCCCACTTTCCTAAAGCTGTTTAAATTAACTTAGTTAAATTTTGTATGTAGGGATAAAATATTGACTTTAAAATGAGATTAAGATTTCAGAACTCTTGGTTAGAAATAAAGGAATTTTCATTTTTCATTAGAGGCTTCTCATGTGAAGTATGAAACAGGGGTTTCTTTTTTTAACAACTAAAATTTAGGGTTTTATAGACATCTTATCCTGACTGCATTCATGGGAATACTTCTTCCAAAATTAATTTGACATCTTTCGGCATCTCCTTGATAAAGTGGAAATATGGGAAAACTGACACAGGCTTAGCCTACATACCTGATGGCTTGAGAGTTCCTTGCACCGGAACTCCCTGGTGTGTTAAGGAAGCAACAAGTCTTTTGATGATGTTGAGCTGAGTCTCTCGAGAAATAGGTTTCAGTCTGGCCAAAAATCTGAGTAAGTACTCCACGACATACTGGCTTGCCTGGGGAAAAAATTACATGAGAATTTCAATCTGTAGGGGACATAGTGAACGGTTTTGAAAAGTAACCCATTAGGTCTCAGCCTAATAGTGTATTCCATAATTCACTATTTTTGTCAAACCCACAAAATGCCTTTTCCTATTTCTGTTTTAAATTATTCCAAGAGCTTTTCGCCAAACACCCCTGATGGCTATTTTTCTGCAAACCTTATTGAACTTGACTGCTTTTTAAATGAAGTGAAATTATTTTTAGTTGTATGTACTTAAGATATACATGGCACATGGCCCCAAGCATGCCTGGTGCATACGAACAATTCAAGAGATGAGAAGGGTGAAAGTTTGCTCATACATGAGATTTTCATTAAAAAGACTTTGAACTCTAATTAATCGACAAGATAGTAATAATTAGGACTAGCATTTGGGTAACGCATCACAACTCTCAGTCGCGTTTATAGTTTAGTAGCTTTTGCAGATCCATATGTACATAAAAATTTTATTTATTTCTGTGAGAGTGTGTAATTGTCTTCATTGACACCAGTACTTACTTTATCCATTTTTTGGGACATGCCTCAGGAAGGTTTCCTAGTATGACTATGTAGCTGAGGTTTGCATTTTCATCATTGTCATGAACAAGCTAGATTACTCACCAACCATTGGCATAAGGAATAACCCCCCGAAATCAAAACCTAAAATTCAATTTTTGTAATAGTTTAGTGCTGTAGTTATTTAAGCTCCATTTTTAAAAATATTTAATTATTTTATTTAATAATAAAATACTTAATTTGTAAACGTAGGCCTATTATTTTTACTGCTGCATATGTCATTTACATTTTATTATGAATATTAATAAGTATTATAACTTAGGTAACGATTGCTTGTTTAAGTTGGCATGTCTTAGAGTAAAGTAAACAAATTTGCTAACTAGTTTTTCAGTGCTAACATAGCGTAAAATGTGATTTTCATTAGTTCAATATTTTTAAAAAAATTAGGGGGGGGGGGTGTCACCAGTACTTAGTATGTCCAACTTCTTGAGACACACCTTAGGATGGTTTCGTAGTATGACTATGTGGCTGAGATCTGCATTGTCATGAGCAAGCTATATTACACACCAGTACTTACTGTATCCAACTTCTTGAGACATGCCTCAGGATGGTTTCCTAGTATGACTATGTAGCTGAGGTCATCTCTAGTAAGTATTGGACTTCGCAAGTGTTCCAGCCATTCAAACAGAAGACCTGTTAAAACGTAAAGATTTTTTTCTACTTGAAGCCTCGTCCAGGCAGAGAGACGGTGGTTCAAGTCCACTCGATATTGCCTGATATGTCGCTTCACTCCATCATTCAGCATGATGTGGTCTGCCATCAGAGCTTGCACCACCTCATCTATTTGGTATGGCTGTTAAAGCATAAGTAATTTCATATAATTAATTTAATTATAATTTATTGTTGCTGTTAAATACAGTGTAGAATAGGCTATGTCAAAATTTGCTCTCTTAAGTAGATGAAGCAGATGAAGGTTTCTCCAGCCTTAGCGAGCTCACTCCATCTTATAAACTCTAGCATACAATGTGCACACCCTTTTTCCATACAATAATAATATATATCTGAATACACTTTCAAACAACGCTTGATATATCTGTTTCAAATAATATACCGGAACTTAATTGAAAATTCGTTTTAGGGGTATATTACTCTTGATAGTTTTTTACAGACATGTCCTTTGTGAGAGTGCCAAGTTAACTCTGGATAAAAGTTCATTTCTAATAATTTAACCTCTGCAGGAATCTGTTTAAGTGTAAAAATTATTATTTTTTGTGTTTTGTCTGGATTAATTAAAGATCCATTGATTGAAAACCAGTTATTTATATCATTGATAACATCAAGACACATATCATTAAGAGTATCAATGTTATCATGGTTCAGAACAAATGTCGAATCATCCGCATATAGTATTGACTTTGCAGTTATTGTTAAGAGTAGATGCTTCCAGGCTGTTAAGCTGTGGTCTCAGGGTTTCATGGCCTAACGTTTCATTCAGCATTTCAGAGGCCATTCTCCTGGAGCAAAGTCTACAGCCAGCGAGATGGTCGTTTTTATTTTATTTTAAGTCTACTAAACTAAAAAATTACATAGTAGACTCTATTGACAAATAAAGAAACAACATTAAGAACAACAACAAAATAACACTAAAACAAAACAATTAAAACAACACACACTCAAATACAATAATTACAAATGAATAAAGTTAACAAATAGAAGAACAATAATTACATTGCTTTGTGATTTTAGGACTGCATGCTAAAAATTTTTCAGATATTTCTATAAAAGATTGCTCTGGATTGAAATAGATCTGTATCAAATTCATTACATAGATTATTGTACAAAATGCATAGTCTTAAAAGGGGAGAATTCCTGTAATAATTTCTTCGTGCATAATTTATATAAAATGTTCTATTATGTCTACAGTTTATAGGAGGAGCATACAGATGTAATTTTGATATTAACTTACACATTTCACCAGCATGGATTAAATTATACAAAAATTTTAAACCATTAACTTTTTGCCTAACAACTAGTGAGTCAGTGTTGAAAATTGATAATAACATAGAATAAGGAATATTTCTGTATTTTGTTGGATATTATTCGAAACTTTTAAAAAATACACATTTTAAAAATCTTCTGGATGGATTCTAAATAGATTTATATATTTAATATGATTAGGGTTCCACACAACACTGCAGTATTCTAACCTAGACCTTACAATAGACAAGAATAATATTTTTAAAGCATCAGTATTTTTAAAATTAATTGCGTTTCTAAAAATAAGTCCTAGGAGTTTTGTTGAAGTTGATGCTAATTTTAGAACATGACTAGAAAAATCTATGGTACTTGTAAAGATAAAGATAAAGATAACTTTTTCAGTAATACTCCACCCATATAATATCTATAGTCAGAATAGATTGACTTTTTACCATATATCATATAATGACATTTTTCTATGTTAAAATACATCCTATTTTCAATAGAACATTGAAATATTTTGTTAAGATCTTCTTGCAACAATGAACAGTCATGAAGTGAACGACATGCTTTGAATACTTTAACATCATCCGCATACATCAGGCATTGACAATTATAAACTGCACTTGGTAAGTCATTAATAAAGATAAGAAACAGGCCATGAATACCTGAGACCATGGCCTAGCAAGCATCTTCTCTCGTCATGACACCGGTCTGAAAGCTTATAATTTTATTATTTTGGTCCCCATGTATTATTTGTGTCGTGATTTGCTTTCATGCTTATTCAAAGTGCAACAGCAAACTAACACATTCTTTTGACCTACTTTTGGATCACTTTTAGCAAAGGGGTGAAACAGTGAAGAGTGCCCGGTACAGCATCATGTAGGTGAATGAGCTAAAGCCTTAATACAGAGCCATCGCAGAGGCGTTCTTATCCTTCATGGCAACATTACTGCAACATTTGATGTCGTTCGGAGATTGAGATTTTAGGTTTAACTGCATTCCTCAAACAGCAACATACAGCTTTGATCTGGCTCCTTCCGATTACCATGGTTTTGAATCCCTGAGGAACGATTTGAAGTGTTGATGAGATTAAAGAAGGGGTGCATTCTTGATTGCGGACACAAACAAAAACATTTTTTCTGATGGAATAAAAAGTATCGATAATAAGGGTAATTATGTTAAAAAATGACATCTTGTTTATATCTGTAATTGAAGTATATTTCTCAAAAATTAGTTTGCTGTTATTTTTTGAATCATCCTAATAATTCTACATGTCTATGTAGCTGAAACAAAGCCGGCAAGAAATTGAAAGAGCTTTTCACAATATTAAATTCAATCATATTTCACGAGGGAAAATAAATTAGACAATACTAGTAATAGGCTGGGTGTTATAGTAATATTATTAATATTAAATTATACCTTTAACACAGGGGTGCTGAAATGAGGTGCTAGGGAGGGCTGCGAGTATTGCTTTTACTGTCAACTGAAGGTACCCTTATGTATACGATAGGTAGAGGGAAGCATGAGAGCGCATATTGTGAAAGAATTAATTAATTATCATTCTACTGTGAGAGGTTTACTATGAAGCCCGGGCCTTAAAGTACTTACAAGCTGTAAGTCGCCACTGGGTTGTTACCTCATATTGAGAATGCCTGGGACAAGTAAGTTGGAGTATTTAATGTTGTACCACCATGTTGCCATGGTAGCTATATAGTAGGATGGTGGCATGGAAAGCCGAAGATCCTGGTTGAAATCCCAGATATGGCATTGAATTTTTCATTGACTCTATGATTATTATTGTTTGTACTTACTGTGAACTTTTCGTTTTCCACTGCCTTTCTCAGATCAGTTTGTGAACTAAGTTCTTGAAAACAAATGTTGTCTTGTAGCATCTGACCATGAATGCCGTCTCCCAGCACATTATCCAAGCAGTTGTCATCCAGACCTAATATAAAATACATGTCACTTTTCTCTTATTTTTAAAACAGAAATAGGTTTTATTTATAGTCATCTCGCTATCATCATCCCCAGCAGTTCTGCCTTTGAAGTGTTGTTTGTTTAATGCAAGAAGGACACACTTGTTAAGTGCTGCGTGTTGAAGTGTTGTGATGTCTCAGCCGGAAATGAGAATCAAAGAAACGCCGAAATTTTGTATTATTATGGCAATATATTAACCATATTAACAATTAAATCTTTAATAAATACAACAACAACAAAATACTTTCTTCAAAATTAATCCTAACAACAAACTTAACATAAAATATTAATAATCAAGTTATACTAAATTGCACAATAATAACCCCAATGTAAATGGAATTTCCCACTAATAGAATTAATTTGATCAAACTAACTACACCTTCCGGTACAATTCCTATGTTACGACTTATCTAGCCGAGCTCAGTAATGCATAGATCTCATTTTTGCAAGAAATTGACATTGGCCCTTTTAGAACCAAGCCACAGATACAGCTCAGGACAAATAAACATAGAATTGAATTGAATTGAATCGAATTTAGATTCGATAATGCAACTCCTATGGTGAGTGGTGGGTCGACAAACAATAACATAGATCTTTAAAGTCGTTTACCTATAATTTTTTATTTTTCTACCCTTATGTACCTTTTTTCTGAAACTATTCCTCCCTGAACATTGAAATTTTTACAGTATATTGTTGTGTTATATTAGCAGTATTCTATTTTTAACTTACCAAAATTATTAAACCAATATTAAGGCTAATGATAAAAATTATAATTTCTAAAATTAATGTTTAAAAATTCTACATTTTTTAAAGATATTTCTCTAGAATAATGTACATTTGTTGCTAAGGAGTGGAAATGTGAGTGGAAAAAATCATTTGTCCACTATTTATAGTTCTTGAGAAAAGGAGCATTGGAAATGACAAATTTAACTTTGCAGACCAAGGAAAGCACCTTCTCCCCTTATGTCTTTTGAATCAATGCGTGGAAGTCACATTGGAATAAGTTGTTGTTTTACTTACAAGGGATGTGTCTGAGCTTGAACGCTTAGAAACTGCTTGAAAACAAGCTTATCATAAAAATCGCTGATCATATAAACGGTTGTGTGAGTGATCTCATTAACACTTAGTAGGAACAGTTCTATTAGGGGAAATAGAATTGGTTTTTGGATGAAAATTGTTACTTTTTTTGTCGTATTTTATTCTCTGGATTCTCGTCTTTAAATTATATGCCATACACAATTTTACTTTGATTGTATCCATGGTATTTTTTTTTTCCGAAAAGATCCATTTATGGAGCAGGGATGTTTTAACTTTGAAGCTCAGTTGGTTTTTGGATGCAAATTTAAATTTTTCATTAATGCATTTTATTCTCTGAACTTTCCTCTTTAAATTGATGTATCGCACATGATTCTTTCCATGTTATGTTATTGTTTTTCTGAGAAGATCCAGACTATAGAGCAAGGATGTTTTAACATTGAAGCTCCTTTTTCGTTGTTGTAAGTTTACTTTTTTACGTAAAATGTACCTTTTCTCAGCTTCTACTTAACCTACAAATTTGACATTTTCAGGATTTGGTTATTGAAAAACATCAAGTGTCTAACATTAGTAGTTAAAAAAAAGATAGATTATATTTAAACATTGTAAAGAAAGGTTATTCCGTTTCCCTTTAAACGACTGATTTTTTACCTGACATCCCCGAGGCGCAGGAGGGCATATCCGGAGAAATACAGGAGATGTTCTGAGGCATAGCTACATCACCATCGTCATTATCATCATCACCGTCTTGACTGTTATTGCTGAGTGAGGATGGGAGTTCGTTGAGCTGGTCATCTAACTCTGTGCTATGTCTCCTTGTTGATGTTGCCGATGCCACTGTGAAACAATCACAACAATCTTACTGTCGATGGGAACTATAAACGAATTCTACGGAAGCAACATAGCATCCGCGTAAATACGTGTTGTCAGGCTCAGAGGAATTCACTATTGAAAAAAAATCGATCGGAAACAAACACATATTAATCTGCACTCATTGATCTGTTTTCTTAACAATTACGTGCAAAATCATGAACGTTTGTTAATGAAAATACAATATTACTGTATAGGTATTTTCCTGTATATTATCTTCTCGTCTTCTGTCTAGAAATCTAAAAATAAAAATGTTAAGGCAATATTATCCTGCCAAATGTATTATATGGATGTAAGACATGACCCCTTACTCTTCGGTTAGAACATAATGTGAGAATGTTCGAAAACAGGGTGCCTAGGAAAACATTTTGACTTAAGTGAGATGAAAATGGGGACTGGAGAAACACTGCATATTGACGAGCTTCATAATTTGTACCTTTCACCATAAGGATTAAATGAGCTGGACATGTTGCGCGCATGGGGGAGGAAAAACATCTCAAAACGATTTACTGAGAGACCAGAAGGGAAAAGACCACTTGGAAGACTTATGCGTAGGTGGGAGGACAATGTTAGGATACATTTAAGGGAAGTAGGATTTTCGAGAGATAGCCTAGAACAGAGTTGAATGGTGGGCTCATGTAAGTGCGGCACTGAACTTCCGGGTTCCGTAAAATAGATAATTTTCCTTTAGCTTGCTTAGGAATTGCCTATTACCATTGAGTAAGTAAGTAATACACATAAGGGCCACATAATTATTATTAAGCAAACAGGCTGGCAATAATGATGTGTGATAGCGGTCGGGCATAACTTGTTCTGGTAATTGTAATGGTGTACTCTATACACATACACACACTCACACACACATGTATATATATATATATATATATATATTTATATACACGCATATACATGTGTATACATAACATATTATATTATATAGAACATAATACATTATGTTATATATATTATGTATAACATACATTATTTTAACATTAATTAAATAAGTATTTAATATAATATTTTTATTCGACCATACTATAATAGGTTTATTACATATGATGTAACGGTATCATAATGGAAATCCATTTCTAAACAGATTTTCAATATTTCACAAGTGTGGTATTGATTATAAGTAGAGATAGTTTTCTTGATACCTCGAGAGCAGCAAATGAAAATCGCAATTAAAGAACCTGTATTTAAAATAAAACCAATTCTGCTCGTGTTAATTTTCTTATATTAAATTTAGTTAATTTCATGTGTTTTTAACGTGCATTGTTTGACATTAAAGCATCAAGAGACGCCTGCGGCCTGTATACCTTGTAGCTTGTTATCTATCGGAAAAGACGAGAACTACCGAGAGCTGTTGTCCGAGAGCCATTTGCTTCCTCAATTACAAAAACCCAAAAAGTTCGAATTTTAATCTTCCTTCTGATTCCCTTTTTGGCGTTAATTCTTTTCACCAGGAAATTTTCCCCACCATCAAGTAGGTAGTGACTGCTGTATGTGTAGGAATTACTGCGTATTATATATTATAATTTTCGTTGTCTGCTGTAGACAGCAAGAACGATACTGACCTAGCTCCAGATTATAGGCTACAATTTTCTTATTTTAGTTGATTCTGAAAAAGAATACTCGTTTCTTAAGGTCCAAACAAACTTAAGGTACTTTTCATTGCGTAAGTAGTTAGAAAATATAAGTTGGTTTTGGCACTATTGGAAACTCTTCTATTATAAACTATGAAATAAACTCATCCGACCAAAATATATGGTCCGTTTGGGAGTTAGAAAACACTGTGGAGTATGAAGGTAGAGAATAGCTAAACGAGAGCAAACTCCCTGTTCCACGTTGCGTTATCACAATAAGTTGTCATAAAGTAATATGTACTGTATTTGGCTGTGCCTTATTAAGTACCTGTGAACTGACTCAGGCAATAGTGCCATAGTAGCTTACCAATACCCTCATTTAAGAAATGTACTCTTACAACTGCATTGGAATCAATGTGTAAAATTGATGTCATAGCTTAGTACACAAGCTTACATTATAATAAAAAGTAAGATGAATAATGTTTGTACATTGTTTTAAAATTTAATATTATTTCCTTAATTAACAAGTTATTAAACACAAGAATAACTCACTGTAAGTACCAGAAAATACGTTCAAATGTCATTTTCAAAATCTAAAGAAGCTTAGGACCATTTTAAATGAGAATATATTGTAAAATGATTTTTTTTTATTTCCTTTCCCAAGTGTGAATATTTTTGACACCATTTTTCTCAGAAGGAGAATGTTGTCGCTGGAGTCAGCGCCTCGTCTAGCTCATACCTCTTATAATAACGATTATCAATTACTGTACTCGTGCTTGAAGACTGTTGAACTACAGTACTTACATGTGCTGGCAAAAGGTGAATCTCTGGGCGACCCGGTAGAGACTGATCCGGAGTGTATAAAGCTTCGGGGGTCGCTGTTTATTCTTGCTACAACGAAGTTCTTTGTGAAAGGCAGATTGGAAACTTCATAGCGAATTCCAAATGGACTGCACATATTTTGGCAGTTGCTTAAACGAAGAAGACGTTCACACAAAACGAACAGGATCTGAAAGCAGTAAAAATAACTTTGTAAAACGTAAGATGTATGATACTAGAGTCAAGGCAGAAAGAATAGGCGAATATCCCAGAACAACTCCTACCGACTACCCTTCTTTCCATTCCCCTTACAAGTAATTATGGCAGCGTCTCAATGAACATTCACTCCCACCCAGTAGCTTATAGTAAGACAAGAAAGTGTAACGCTGTATATGTTATTATTTCAGTAACATTATTTTCAAATGGACACAATATTTTAAAATATTAATTTGATAAAATAATAATTTGACAACTAGGTAAATATTATTAAATAAACTTTTTTACTTGCATTATTTTCATAAACCTACGCCATTTTTCAGACAAGCGCTACAGTCAATAACTGTTAAATTTCATCAGTTAATTTTCACATCTTATGTTTGAATTTAAAAAAAATTAAAACCAAACGGATAACAACACACTCACTATGTTGGCTATTAATAAAACTCTCACTATAACTTACATTTGATAATAAATTGTCAGTCGTGTAATAGGCCTACAGGTCTAAGTTACCATAAAATCACTGTACTGTAAGTTGTAATACAAACAATAATTGGTTTTTTAAGTCATATTTGTGCACATCACAACAAACACTGTTTCATAACTCCTCGTCACTTTCACTGCCACATCAGAACTGTTACTACAACTATATGAATTTATCACAACTCTTCCCTTCCTTTCTCCTTTGTGGAGTCCTCTTCCTGGATCTGAGAGTATGCCTCATATTTTCTCCAATCTTCGATTGTAACACTGTTCACAACATCGCTTGACTTGGCAATAACTGGCATTCGTACAGAGCGAGGGCGAGGTTCACAGAACATAAACAGCTAGGAAAACAGTGGAATGGGAAACCTGTCTACACTACCAGAAAACCATAGATTTGAATGCGAAAGAAAATAGCCTTCATTCAAACAAAGCGGCATCTTGTACATAAATTGTCATATGACACAACTTACCAGTCAAGCCTTTGATGAAAAATGGTTAAAAACATAAACGAATTAGCATTTAAACTTTTATTAATGTGGTGTTTCATCATTTTTAAAGAATATATTTAATTATTTGATATTTATAAATGTGACATTAGATTATTCTCACAGAGTCTGCCATGTTTCTTTATACAATAGAAAGAAGACATTTTTGTTAAGCTTCAAATCGTCTAACTGTCTCTCTAGGGTCAAGGGATGAAATGGCATCTTCGTTATGTCTGTTAAAGCTTTCGCTCACTCCTTTAGACGGTGATCACTCTATCAAAAATTCAGCGAAACAAGTGAAAGAATATTAAGATTTGAAATAAATCTCACCTACTAAAACAAAGTAATTTATGAGGAGTATATTTAATTGCAAAAAGTTGTAAAACAAGGAAGGGAAAACGGCAGCTTAACTGCAAGCGTTACATTTACTATTTGCAGGCTTTTAGAGGGAGAAAGCTCCAGCGTACACTTCACACTAAACACCCACGAACGTCTTATTCATTTCAAATGATTAGGCGTGATTCCATTTAACTCCAGAATAATATGGACCATAGTCTTTTTCTGAGGTCGATCAGTTGGTAGGCCTTGAGCGTCATCACGGAGAACTGGAGGTCTCGTGTAATATCACCAGATTGGCCTATATAACAATCTTCCGAAACTTTAATGTATATTTCCATCGTATATAGTTAGTGGGAATCGCTTCGAAATTATACAGGAAGACCCAATGAACTATGAACCGGCTGCGCGGTGTTTTTCCGGTTCGCGATGGTGGCTCGCTTTGCTGTCTGCGGCTATCATAGAGTGGCGCTGATGCAACCATACAACGATTATTTCCCATCTATGTTTAAAGGCTTTACTCATGAACGTTATGAAAGGTACTGAAACTGGCCACCGTCGTTGTCCTTACATTTTTGGCACCTCTAAAGAAACCACCATCACTCGCCGTAGTTCACTTTGCGAGATGCTGGCAATTTTCTGGCAGATATTTTGTTTTAGTTCTTCCAGGGTGTGTGGGTTTGTCTTGTAAACTTAATACTTTAATGTGTCTAGAGATAAAAGTCGCAGGGGGTTAAGTCGGGGACCGAGGGGGGCTGGTTCATAGTTCATTGGGTTTCTCTGTACATATATATAGTAGTTTGCCTTAAAGGGTAATCGTGCGAAAATAATTATTCTACGTTACATCGAATTAGACGGTAGAGAGTCAACAAAGCTAAATATACCGAATTCAAGACCTGTTGTCAGAGGAATTTTTCTTGGTTATTTTGATATCTTAGTAGCCCCAGCGGATCACTTATTAAAGTATAATCACACCACGCATGACTGACTGGCAATGTATGTATGTATGTCTAAGCCTACCTGTTCTCTACTTACTTTTGGTATATATCTGAGTGTCCGTGCTTCATATCCGTGCAGCATCAGCCTCTGTCGATTTAAGTACTGAGTAAGACTGAAGTCAACCAGTTTCTTGTCCTTGATAAACTCTCTGCAAGAAAGATATAAGCTTACTTAAGTGTAGATCTAATAATTGATGTTTACTATAGAATTATTATTTATACAATGTAAAATACAAATTTACAGGAAAAAGAATATTTCTTAAGCAATCCTTGTTTTTTTTTAAATTTACACTTCTTTATTTTGATGCTTTCTTTAATATTAGAATATCCGTTGATGTTTTAAGAGGATAGTCTGTGAAAATACTAAAATGTATAATTTTTTAGAAGTGACATTAAAACATTGCATTGAATTGCAACTGTGGTACACCATTCTTCACATAAAGTTTGGAAGCCATATTATGTTAAAGGGTCCTAACATGTTTGACTTTTTTGTATTTTCATAAACAAATATCTTACTTGAATAATAGCTGAGGTTGCAAAAGTGATTTCATGCTAGATACATCATAACTTTTCTACAAGTTCTATGCATCACTTTGAATATCTTCGCACATATTTAAAAATTACCTTTTCATAGTCTGAGATATTAATGTCTTTGTGGTTCAGTTGATCTTTCCCTAAAATTATATCATCATCAATAACTTTCTGGGAATGTTTTCAGAACTTATCGGGGCACAAATTATTTCAACAAAATTGCAAGACAATGGGGGAATATTCTTGAGCAAGGAGCGACTTGAATTTAAAAAAAAGTATGTTAACTATTTCGTGAATAATCCTTCGATTAAATCAAAGTACTTGCAACTACACAGTTGCATTGTTTTAAAAAACCGGACAAAGGACTTTAAACTCTCAATATCGCATTTTATATGTTATAACATAACTTATACTGACTTCCCTTCAAGTTCAATGGCTTATCGCAAGTTAAGCACGAACCAGCCACCTCAAAGTGCGCCAATATCGCCTCACTTGCCTATTGTTGTCATACTGAGTGGACTAGAGGTCTGTTCAATATCGACAGCTGGTCAAGTGTTCTCAGAGAAATGTGACAGGCAGAAGAAATAGCACTTACAGCTGGAAATAAGACTCTTGCGACATGTGTACAAAAGCAAAATCTCTTGGAACAGTTCGACAACGCGACAGTCATTCAACAGTGAGGTATAGTGGGTGCCACTTCTTAAAGAGTTTTTTTTCCAAGAACTGCCTTTACCTGCTGCCACCCTTATCCTCTTGGAGCTGTCAATCAGCGAATAGGCGTATTCACGCTTGTCTGCAGTCCAGTACAATGTTGCCAAATACGTACCACAGCACGTCTACTTCACTTGAGAAGTGGTGAATGAAGCGGAAACACTGGGGAAAACCACGCGACTACAAGAGCACCTGTTATTTTTCGGTGTCGGTGCAGATTTTCGGATTAGGGAACAATGCTATTATATTCTTTTGAAGATAGGTGATGGTTTGGAACGAGGTCTTTTTAAAATGGCACGAACAGTATGCTCCACCACTAATGTCCTCGCCCTTCCGAGCCCTGAAAGACAATTGAGGAAGGATTGTCGCAGTGATATTTCCCACCTTCGTCGGAAGAGATTCAAAATGGCACACAACGAACCCCGCGCGCAATCCAGTATGCTGCTAACCAAACATAACCTAACACTAGCATATGTCACTGTCCTAGAATTAGCTGTCACTACTTCCCTTAATGCAGAAGCTTTTTTACCCTTCCACACCTATCGTAAAACTTCGTTACACTAAGAAGTCCAGTGCCTTTGATTGTAATAATCTCTTGAGGTAACTCCTACTAATACTGATTTTATTCGTCTTCCTGTGGCCCTATTTATCATCGTATTATAAGAAATAACAAACCTGCGCGGCGTGTTGTTTATAATCCATTGACTACTCGACCAACTTCTGAGTTTAGTCGGCAGGTAGTCATGTTTATAATATTGGCGACATTATACACTTGGTCCCACTCGGTAAGACCCGGCTGAGACGGCGGTCATCGAATTGTCGAGTTTATCCATACTCTTGAAATATGAATTCAATAGGATGTTGATGTCGAATAAGGGAATAGAAAGTAAATCACAACCCCGAAGTAAAGAATTTATAATTTAAATGGGTACACGTAAGGTGGAGGACAATATTAGAATAGTTTTAAGGGAAATAGGATTTGCGAGGGATGGTTGGATGGAGTTAGTACAGAATAGGGCCGAATGGTGGGCTCATGTAAGCGGGACACGTAAACCCACTGTAATTGTCTAGTACCTTTACTTGAGATAAGTAGTATAGGCCTATTTCTCTAACCGAAGAAACGGTTCCAACACAACATGATGATTAATTAAATTTTAATTTTGATTGTATTCTAAATCTACCATTTTAGCAATACTAAGATAATTTTTGTTGCGCGCTTTACCAAGGGGCTCTTCAGCAGCATACAAATAAATATTTAATTTCATTTATGAATTCATTAATGCAACTTATTAGATTTTTAAAAGAAAACTACGAAGCCAATGATAAGGGTTTTGCTACACGAAGACGCATAATTTCTTACTCACTTTTTGAACCTAAACGTAATACTTAAATAGGTCTAAGGCGTAGCTAGGTAGCTTCATTAAACAAAACCCAAAACGATCATCTCTAAATAACAAATTCTTAAAGAAAAAAAAATGTATACATAAATTTTACAAATTCGAAAAATACTCTATTAACTTTTATAACACACCCTATGATTAAATAGGTTCTTGTTAACTGCACTCTCGGCCACAAGCAGTAGCTTACTCGGGAGTGTCTCATATTAAATTGTAAAATTAAATGGTTATAAATTATTAATTTAAAAGTTAAATGTTGTTATTGTTAATTAATTTAAAGCCATATTATGTATTATAATAATTGTTTTAAATATTATATTTTTGTTATTTGAAAGGCGTTATAACATAATACCAAGATAATTGGTAACTAGTAGCCTACAATAGTACCATTGTTAATAAAAAGAAAACTTTCTTACTCCTGGAAATAGAATAAAAATACAGTTGAAACAGAAATGAAGAAAGATATTGTTCCGTCCCTTGTTTTGCCAGGGGAAGGTCTCTAAAGCTCGTAACAAATATATTATTTTTTTAATCATTCAAATTATTTTAAGACTTCAGTATTTGATAAGCATAATATGTTACTTAAAATAAATACTATTTTCAAACATTTACTTCAAGTAAGGAAAATATTAGGATTTGTTATCTACTTACTTATTGCAGAAGACCATGCTCTGAGGCAAAATGTATTGTTCAAATTCCTGCACGCAGAGAATTTGTCCCCTTGTTTGGACGGCATTTGGACGCTTCATGCGGACAAAGCGAATTGCATCGTTCGCTCGAACTCTGAGACTGTAGACTAGGTAGCAAGCTATGAGGACCCCTGTTCTCCCAAGTCCTGCAATTGATAATGATACAGTTATTAAAATCGTATGCTTTACAGAATAAACAATACACGGGGGTGCAACTAGGATGAAGACTTATTATATTTGTACTAGAGTAACCCTGTGTGAAACTTCCGCACTTTCACTTTTTTGAGAAAAGCAAGAAAAACCGTTCACCGTTATACTGTCGTATATAATAACATGAAAATATATGCCAAATTCACACAATGCAGTGGCAATTAATTAATTATGTTTGTATATTAATCACTGAACATATACAGTGAGTCCCACGCAAGAGTTGGCCAATGACGCGGGTTCCTGCGGCGCGGCGGGCACAGCTCCAACTTCCGAGCGATCGGGTGAATATCTACGCTAATAAAGCCGCGATCAGTGTAATGATTCAGGTTCTCACATTTACAGTTAAAATTATAATGAAAATAAACACGTACCTCATCACAAGAGATACTGGAAATGTTCTCCTCTTGCATCCACACAATACTGGCATCTTTTTAGGAAATTTTCTTTCACGCGCATAAGTTCAGCTTTCAAGACAGAGTTCATTTCTCTTGTGATAGGCCTATGTGATATTGTCTTTAACTTCTTCTAACAGTATGTGAATATTATTTAATGGGGAAACTTGAAAAATAAAGTGTACAGGTCAATTTCTCATACATTATAAGAACTTAAAGACAATATCACAAGAGAAATTAACTTTATCTCGGAAGCTGAACTTATGCGCGTGAAAGAAAATTTCCTAAACAGGTGCCAGTATTGTGTGGATGCAAGAAGAGAACATATCTTGTGATGAGGTACGTGTTTATTTTCATTGTAATTTTAACTGTAAATGTGAGAACCTGAATCATTACACCGATCGCGGCATTATTAGCGCAGATATTTCACCCGATCGCTCGGGAGTTGGAGCTGTGCCCGCCGCGCTGCAGGAACCCTCGTCGTTGGCCAACTCTTGCGTGGGACTCACTGTAGGTTATACCGTATCTTTAACACTGCGGTACAGGTTATAATAAGACAGCACAGTGAAACCCCCTTCAATTGTAAATAATCCGTCACATGGAGTTCATCACACTATGGTGAGACGCGCGGACCTGTGCTACCAGGTCAATGACCGAACTTTCCTTCAGTTTCTGTAGGCATATAATAGCTTTGCTTTGTCTTACAATGAACATACTAAACAACACTTTGTTTCAACAATTTTTCTCTAGAACAACATGTAATAGGTTTGCTTTTTCTTACATAATAAACTACATTTTGTGTTGAACAATGTGCAACATGTTTTTTTTTTCTGTTTACACCCATAACAACGCATTTTCATACTAAGGTTCACTGCTTTAAAATAATCGCATGGATGTTCCCTACCACCACACGAAAAATCTGCACTCGTTTCATGGTCACCTGTATAGTAGTTTTTGAGAAAGGTTTATTGCCGCCAAAAGTACTATGGATCGAATCACAAAATGCAAACTATATTTTAGTATTGTCTACTTGCGCCTTTAATGTGCACATTAAAAACTACTTTTATTCTGTTTGACGTAATAATCTTTTCCCATGTTTTCCAAGGCGAGGTTCCCTTAAAGGTAATGAAGTTGGCTAATCATAATGGAAACAAGAAATTTAAGTTAACAAAGCCGTGATAAGTTTAGGATCTTTAAGTTTAATTGTGTCGTGTTAGTCCTACATGCTGTCATAAATATGTAAAACCACATGTTAAAGCAACTTCATGGTAATTCTGGAGACGAGAGTTCGCGTGCAACGCAGCCTTCCCTCTGCTCCCTTCGTGTCCCGAGTCCAGAAAATCCTTAATCATCCTCCTAAAGTGTGAATTTTACATTTTCCAGTCAAAATTATACATAAGTCTATACACTATACTTGATCCCCGATGTATACGGAGCAAATGTAAACAACAGACTTACGTTGACTGTGTCCTGTCGTTTCATGGGTAACCGCACCAGCGCATACTTCACGATAGATAGTATTGTTACGTGCTCTGAGTATACAAAAGGTCTTCCTACGTCATCCATATCTCTCTTAGTAACCTGGGAGGTTACGGGGCTAAAAACGACTGCTCTGATTAAGAATACTAATGCGATCGGTTTGCATTGGTTTCCTTTGAGCATTTAGAACCGTGCATTTGAGTTTGAATCAAATTGAAGCTCTGTTAGATTTGGAATGACAAAATAGGCTATTAAAAAGGCAGTGGAATAAGTTAACATTCCCCCAGCATGCAACCTCTCGTTCCAATAGAAATGGACGCCCACACGTCCAACCCTTTGCTCTGTTTGCTCATGTTTTGTCTTAAATTCACGGGTAGCCATATATATGACATCTATTACGTGACAAGGTCAATAATACAAGAGCAATTAAATATTCTGAAACCCACGTGTGTCCAAACAAATTGTACCTAGCTATGCAAGACTACAAATCCATATGTGTGTCATGAAAGCACACGAAGAACCGACATGAATACTGCGATACTATGTCGTAACTCTATAGTTATGGAAATAATACATTTTCTGGGTTTTTAAACCGAATAATATTAACAATAATAATTAATAATCATAATATTAAAAATAAGAATCTTTATTAAGCCATTAAGTAGAGCTGAAGCTGAAGTTGAAGCTTGGGTAAAATACATCAGGAATAGGCTGTAAATTCTTAGTACAGAGGGAGTATACTGAATCTTAACAAATTTACTCTATTGACTTACAAATTATTACATGATTTCTTTTTACTTTTTCCAGTCTAACAAACGGCACTTGTAATTTATCTTACTATTCATTATACATTTTTATTATAATCAGTAGTTTTAAGTAGAGCTATCGATTTAATGGATTGATGAAGTCGATTACCGATCAAACTAAAATCCAATTAAGCGATCATTGTGTTTAGTCGATTAATAGAACCAATTAAAATTGCCTAGTAATGAAGAGAATATAATTGTTCTGCATACCACATAACCTGTTAATTATTTGGCCCGGTAGACTCAACTATGATTTACGAGATTTCATACTTCCTGCCAGAAAGGTAAAAGCGTTCATCCTCAATTGCTTTCTTTTTTCGAAAACAAGGTTCAAGCAACCATCCATTTTACAAACTACTGGGATCGAAAATATTGTAAAGTCTGTGAGATTTTACTTAGCAGGGATTTTTAGAGAGAAAAGGTAAATTTACTCGTCTTATCCTTTTGTTTAGGGACTTGACAGCAAATGGGAAACCCCTTCCATTTCGTCCTTAGAATCAGTGACGGAATGTCCTATATGAGCCTGTACCACTAATGTTCCTTACCGACAATGCTGCACTAATGACAGTCCGCCGCTGACCAACTTGTGAAGGCAAATGATTAACAGTTAACAGAAGAAAGTCGGTAGCCAGGGTTTTCTTTTGAGGGGGAAACCCTCCCAACCCAAACAGAAGTCAGGTACTTGTGCCAAGTTAAATCTCACATACGAGTGTGTATCGAAAAGTAACGCACAATAATTATTTTTTACACAAAGTTAATAGGTACAATTACAAACAAATGCACACACGAAGGGAAATCTTTTGTAAGTTATATTTCTCTATATAGTCGCCAAGTTTCTCAACACATTTCTCCCATCGTGATACCAGTTTCAAAATACCCTGTTCATTGAAGTCCGTTCGGTTGGAGTATAGCCTTCTGCAGACTGCTGTTTTCACTTCTGCATCTGCCGCAAAGCGTTTACCAGCCAGAAATTTCTTCATGGGAACAAAAAAAAAAATGAAATTCCGACGATGTCAGTTCTGGACTGTATGGAGGATGCTGAAGCACCTCCCAACAACCAAATTTGTTGATTTTCTCACGAACAGCTACAGCAACGTGGGGGCGAGGATTGTCGTGAAGACGTTTGACACCATGTCCCTGTGAATTTCACTCGGGTTATACCCTTTAGCTCATTAATATCGCACTACACCTTCGCTGCTCTTCACAAGTGGACGATAGTAACATGCGCGCCATCTTTCTTGCATAGTTCACGCTTCTCTCGCTATAGCTACACATGAGAACAAAATAGCGTCGGTAGGTGAAACTTCAAACTCCATCTTGTTGAAAGTTCAACATCTCAGCCGCAATACCAACGCAGAAAAAAATTATTGTGCGTTACTTTTCGATCCACCCTGGGTCTTTAGTTTATTTGCAAACAAAATGCACTACCTATGTTTAAGGTGGAATTGGGAACTAGTAAATTGTCCACCTAAAGATGTTTCTTGGAATTGAGTATTCTTCTTTTGTTCACATGCACGTGACTTTACATATAAAAATAAAAATCCACCGGAGTATGTGTTCTTCTCGCATTTATAAACACTGTTCGAAGTATTAGATTAATAGATTAAAGGCATTCGGTTAACCAATCAAAATGTTTAATCGCTCGACAGCTCTGGTTTTAACCCGTGAATTTGAATATAAAATACAGTACTTAGTTGTATTGAAATTGATGGACGGTCTAGAAAAGCCCAAAACTTTGATAGAAATCCAGATAGGTTTCTCTTTCCAGTGGTTTGCAACTTGGATCTTGTAAACGTACCGTGAACAGAGCTGTGAAAGTCCAGTAGACACGAACATCGGTGAAGCTCCGTTATTTTAGAGATGAAAATAAAGAAGAAAACATTGAAATAATAAAGTACTCATAAGAATAATGGAATGGCATAAGCAGTCAATAACTGAAGAGCAGCATGAAGGCTCGGAACCCCTCCAAAATTTGTGATGGGGATGTCGGCGCCCAGCACGGTGATGTATCCCCCACACGCAAACAAATCGATCTGGGGAGCCCACAAGCCACCATACTTCGCTAGATGCCTGCCTAACCATACTTAATCACTCTCACTTAACCCTATCAGTTTCTTAAGGAGGCACACTTTGTTCTGTCATTTCCTATTTTATCTATTTAGGCCTTGTTAACAAGTGCATCAACTAATTAATTAATAATAATCTAAGCAACCCACATGGTGCTTTATTTATTTCTATAATACTGTAATATGCTTTATCTTTTTGATGATCGTGCTTTATTATGATTTATTTATTTATAACGTGTTTATTTCATACAAATAAACTTCAGTATGTTAAATGTTTTTTTTTTGTTACAGTAGAGCAAGTTTGTCTTTCAAAAATAACATTAAGTTATGATTATAAGAACACACTAGAATAAGAGAACAGTGATAAAGAATGAAAATGTAATAATTTATACCTCTCTCAGTTTCTGTACCATACTCTTGAGGCTGAGTTTTAGGTGAATGCTTTGACTATTTTTTTCCATTCTTCTTCTTCTTTGAATTTTGCATACACTGTTATACTGTTATACTTCAGGTGTAGTACTGGTAGGTATGCTACTAGGTCCACCTGAAGTTGAACCTTGTCCATCACTCTGTTTCCGAAATCTGTGTTTAGAAAATTCCACATGCTTTTGCACAATTTACTTCTTTTCCAAGTTAATGCACTCTGAACATAACGTACATACAATTTTCTCCTTTTCAGCGACAAAATAATCTGCGGAAAACTGACGAATCCTTTGAATTGCATTTGAAGCAATTTTTGGCACGCTGGTATTCAGTAGATGTGAACGGCTCTGATTCAAATTGTGCACTGATCATAAAACCCTTAAACTTTACGTACAAGATGTTAATTGTAGCTGGAAATATTAATTTTTGCATTGAATCTATTGTTAGATTTAAAATAAGCAGTTAATCTTCTAAGAATTATATTTTATATTACATATTGTGCTTTTACGTATTTTCATAAAAATCGTGACAAAATAGGTCAGAAGCTCATGAATATTATACGCGATGGAGTCAATTTAATTTATTAACTGAACCAAAAAATGTTACAACTGCTGGAGTTAAGCACTGTCTAAGTTTCGCCCCAATACGTGATCCATCTATTAGGAACCATCCTGAATTAACTGGGTTAAACAACAATTTAAGTCTATAGTGGCTTTAGCTCTGCCAGAATAAATAAACAGAATAATAGGTAGAAAATTTATATAATTAAGTCTTAAATTATTTCCTTACTTCTGTTATTATTATAATATTTTCTATTGTGTATTTTAAATTATGGCTATAGTTACTTTACCTTAAAATTTATTTAAATTAAAATTGTATATATTTGAACTATAGCACTACAAGTTTGAGAGCAACGTGCGCGGAACGAAGCTGTAATGCTGCAGCAAGCGCAGCTACGTTCCGCGCAGGCCACACAGAGGGTTTTTTTTTTTTTTTTTTAAATAACTTGTCGGACTATATTTTGAAAGCTTTGAAAGCATTTCTGCTCAAGTACCAACTTCTTAACTACTTTCTTCTGTACTCTCTGTATTACATTTTGTTCACTTTTTTGTAGTTTCTTATAGCATTTCAATAATTGTTGTTTTTGGTTCCTTTACTACAATATTGAGGGTAGTTTAAACAGAAACGTTAAAAACGGGCAAGGGCCATAACGATAAAAAATTAAATTTCTAAATCATATATAAAAAGGTAAAGTGATCCTTGTATGGGTCATGGAGACCCGTAGCGTTTCCGGGAGGATGAGGCTCCCAAATTGGGATATCGGCACAGGAAGGTGGTAATGTTGTCAGCCATACAGGCCGATTTTTACCCCCAGGAATACTCCTGGTACGATTTTCCGTTAGAGCCTGAGTCGATCCCAGGGCGATAGTGCCACCAGAAGGATTAGATCCTTCCCATCGACCTCATCGGGAATCGAACCCGCGACTTTCCGGTTTGTAGCGCAGTGCGTCAAACACTTCCCCACGGCGTAGACGGCAATATTTGTATTTTCATAAAGTAATTTAGAGTGTAGTCTTTCCTCCTCTACTCCGTAGACGTTTTCCGTATGCTAGGTAGGCTGTGTGATTTCTTTTGTTTATCTCGAAAATCTGAAAGAAAATACTCGCAAATGATGATTTTCTTAGTACGTTTTCGTTTCAAGTGAATAATTTTGTAAAAAAAGAATATCCCTGAACTTCAGTCGTGCTTTACTCGATTAGACGTATTATCCATGCTGCTCTAATTTATTTTTCCAATCAACATACTTAAATTTTCCCTTTGCTTTTTTCGATCAAGTTGGCAATATTCGTGCAAATTAAATACAAAGATTATTACATGGACCACAAGAACCCACGACATAAGTAGCGTCCAGCAAGAGTGCCTAACGCGAGTTGTAATAGTTTTTATACGCGTGACAGATGTAGCGTTGCCACCTGTCCCGAATTAGGCGGGACATCCCGCATTTTAAGAACATTTTCAGCGTCCCGAATTATGCCTAAGAGGGACGCATTATATTGCGGGACGCCAAATTATTCCAAAACAAAATATGAGACAGTAAATTATTCTTAGTGGCATATTTTGTGAATTTCGACTCATGATCAAGATATCGATAGGCTATTGTTCCATCGCTAAAATGTATCGTGTTGGCAGCAGTGAAATCACCGTCAAAGACTCTGTGAAGACACTTAATGTAGAATCTGATGTTAATTTGGATGAGTTATATGAGGAATTCTGCTTTAGTTCCTGATAGCAATGCATTTGTGGATAGATTGTTCTCTCATGAATCTAAAATGGACCGAATCCAGAGACAAGTACTCAGCTGACCTCATCAAGAGTGAGATAATAATTTCTACAAATGTTATAGATACCTGTAAACACTATGTAGTGAGAGTGACACAGATCAAAGAACTATTAGAACTGCCAAATCAAAAAAGAAATACAGCTTCAAATCGTGAATTTGCCCAGTTTTTTTATCATCATGTTAATCTTTTCTTTTCTAATGTTAGTGTTACTGTTACACAGCTTTTTGTCTTTGTGATGAATATATTCCATCTTTCTATTATTAATACATTGTTCCAAGTACGAATTTAGGTATGAAGATCGGCGATCTGCATATACAGTATTCGATAAGTGTCCCTCCTTAGCCTTAAAGAAAGGTGGCAACCCTAGTCACAGATGTCATTGCCGCCCGAAACAGGATTTCTTGTAGTGCGCTGTTGCAATTCTGAAAAATCCTCATCGTAATCTTAAAACGCAAAAAAAGTTGAACTTATATGTTAATGTTTTCTACTGACCCTTTTAATCTGCACAGTTTTTACCCTTTCCCCTGTGTAGGCCTCCTGTTCGGAAGTTTTAACTTCCCACAGTTATTTAAACCTTTAGATTTACCGTAATATTGATTTTTAGAAAGGCACATATCTTTTGACCACTTTAAGATCTCAATACTACCAATCTTAAGACATAGGCCATATGTGAGAAGTTTTGTGCAATATATTACACATTTATTTTAGAAGTGTACATACAGTTTAGTTCGAGGCTATCCTTGGTTATCAGGAATTATGTCATTATATCATTATGTTTGCTGTCTAACTGAAGCATGTGAGACGTTAATGTGATGAATTATTCAGATTATTATCATTGGAGGAATCTTGGAACTTTTGTTCTTTTCCTCATTTTATTTGTCATGGTATCTTGCCAACCCTGTTTGCTCGCTTTCTGACAATACGTCAATATGGAGGACATATCACAATATGACAGTTTCTCTTACTGCACGCTATTGAGCTCATACGATTACAAGTGAGGCACACATTTGAAATGGTAAAGTTATGCTTGTACTTCGAAACATTTTGTAGGAATAAAATAACATTACATAATTTTTTTATAAATTCAATTTTATGAACATCAGCAAATTGTTATAAATGATATATTAATAGTAAATCTTTACCATTTTTGGTAAATTTTATATAACAAGTCAAATATCTGTGGTTAATAATTACAAATACAAATAATGTTAAGGTGGAAGTTAAGTGTAGATTCAAATCAGGAAATGCCTGTTATTATGTAGTTCAGAAACTCTTATCTTCTCGTCATCTGTCCAGAAATCTAAAAATGAAAGTTTATAAGACAATTATCCTGCTGGTTGTATTATATGGATGTGAGACACGGTCGCTTACTCTTCGGGAAGAACATATTCTGAGAGTATTCGAAAACAGGGTAGGCCTAATTAAAGCACGGAGGATGAAATGGGCTGGACATGTTGCGCACATCGGGAGGAAAGACAAATCAAAAAAATATTGACTGGGAGACCCGAAGGGAAGAGACCACTCGGAAGATTTAGACGTAGGTGGGAGGACAATATTAGGATAGATTTAATGGAAGTGGGATTTGCGAGGGATGAGTGGATGGGGTTAACACAGAACAGAGTTGAATGACGGGCTTGTGTAAGCGCGGCAATGAACCTCCGGGTTCCATATAATATATAATATTCCTGTAGCTTGCTTAGGAATTGTTTATTGCCATTTAGTAAGTAAGTATTCCTAAACTCTTGTAAATCCTAAACTACGAGTATTACCAATTGTTAAATAAATATTATATTACGAGTATTATAAAATTGTTTTACATTTTATATTAAGAATATTGTCATATTTATAAGCGGGATGGCGCATAAGTCATAGCAACTGATTTTATTTTATTTTTTCGAAATTTGGGACTATTATAAAATTTGAAATATACATCCATACGCGACTGCATAGTGCCACTAAGTATTGCGGTAGTTGGAAGCATGAAAGCACACATATCTACTACAGAATCCCCTAAAATTCGTTACAGATGGACATTATTCCCTAAAGCTTCCTTCAGTTTATTGTATTCTCTGTTATTTCTCCCTCGAGTAGTGACTATTTTGACGTAAGAATGTTGTACTCATCTTGCCATACCCAATCTGCACGGTGAGTGGCTCTGTATTATATTACCATAGCCTCCATTCGTATAACCGCACATAACAATGCTACTAAATGATGTGTCCATGTACTAGACGTGCCACACTCTCCCGTGACATACATGACCTCATGGAACCATCGCCGTAGTTTGAGAAAAAATGGTTGCTATAACTTATGCTCCATCCCTCGTATATTGCGGAATTTCACGCTAACTTTTTATGCCTTTTCACACAAATGTATTTTTACATCATTTCTTCACATTGAAAATGCTACAACTTCCACATATCCTAAGGTAGAAAGCTAAAAAATTTGTCATATCTTTAAAGTATTATTAATTTCACTCTGTATTAAATTTTTGATAAAGCAAATACAGAAAATAAGTCATATATCTGACTTACAATGTGTATGAGTACTAGTATTTTGAATATATACAAAGGAATTCAAATAAATAAATAAAAAAAAAACATTGATTGCCTAGTAATGAGCAGGGCCCGGATTTTGATGCCCTAAAAGTACTTAAAGTTGCCGAGGGAAAAAATGAATTTCACCTATTTATCAGTACCCAAACCTCTATGTCTCCCCTTAAACTGCACTACGCAACAAGAAAAGGAACTTTTGAAAAAGAAAACGATTGACATATGAAGTGCACGCGGAGTATATGTGGGAGGTATATACTTTGTGCTAAATCACTGTAGGGAAATGTGAGGAGGATTCACTAGGGTCAGATTTTGTGATAATTCCTTCCCACGTAGAGAAAAATGTGAGGGTTGAAAAGGAAGTATTGAATATTCATATAATTCTTAATCTAAGTTATTTGCTGTGAGAAGTACAATAAATCACGCTGCTATGTCTTGCTCTATTTCAGAGCCTGTTGCTTGCAAGAGCATTGAGATTCGTAGGTTATACAAAATCCTTATTAAAAGTTTTTATTGCAGAAAATATGATAAAAATGACGCGTAATTTCAGTTTATGTAAATATATTTACTTTAATTAATCAACATTATTATCCAAACGATGTCTTTAAGTATCTTTTTAAGGAAAAGAAACGATCTGCATCAAACGAAGTTTATAAACAGGCACTACTGATAGAATCGCCATTACCTTTGCGTTCCTTACGCAGAATCACTAACAATTAGTGAAAAACTGAACTCATTAGCGGTAAAATTACAGAACTTTTACTAAAAACTATTGTATGCACCACGTACGCAAAAACTTTAGCGGACTCATCCAGTATTTCAGCCAATGCCGCAATAGTAGATTAATCCGCTAAAGTCTTATTTTGAGTACTTGATACATAAATAGCTATGATGTTTTCTCAACAGTAAAGGCGGATTTTGGCATATTTTCTTGTTGTTTCTGGTGTGTGTTATCAGGGTTTCCTTGAAAATCAAACTACCTAGGTATAACGCCAAAAATGTTTTAGCACAAAAAGAATGCATGTTACTTTCACCTACCTCGTTAGAACTCATGCTGAAAAGACATTGACTCCGTCATGTGGATAATTTTGAGCGAAATCAAAAATGTAAAAATGTAATAGTTATAATATATTTTTAGTACACATGGACGCTTATATGCTGTTTAAGGGCATTATATTCAATTAAAAAACACCAAGTGGCTTATGGATCTAAAAGGTTTGAAGAATTTAATATCATTCCCTCCCCCTTGATTTTGTCCGAAACTCATTGGTGTATTCTCTTAATACGTAAAGATCTACACGTATATTCTTTATCACTTGAATGGAGCAGCGCATTGAAAGTAATTTTACATTGCATAATATGATGTCGAAGGCTTTGTACTTGTTTTGTAGCATGGGTTGAAATTTTTTCATTATTCAAACAAATTACAAAGTGAAGCTTATTTTTAAAAGGGCGTTTATGTTTTCTTTTTCGACGACGACATATAAAGACCGATCGTTATTATTAATGGAGGAAGGGGGACAGGAACACGCAAGCCTCTGTTTCATACATTAAACCATGCGGCGTGAGTTCTCCATACATACATAATGTATGAGCAAACTTCATACGCTGGACACAGGAAACACATCTCATCCATGAGATGAACGATTGACAGGTAAATGTGCATTGCATATCGCGGTATGTCTGACCGATTACATTAACCCCAAGAACCCCAAGGTAACTTCCACGTGGGTATCCTTCAATAATAATAATAATAATAATAATAATAATAATAATAATAATAATAATAATAATAATAATAATAATAATAATAATAATAATAATAATAATAATAATAATAATAATAGCAGAAATAATAATAATAATAATAATAGCAGAAATAATAATAATAATAATAATAATAATAATAGCAGAAATAATAATAATGGTAATATTAATAATTCTCTAGTAATAATGACCTTTCTCTTAGTTTAACCTGTCCCGTTTGTACGGACGTTTATGCTGCCCATGCTGGGCCGCGACCTGTCAGGAGAAGGATTACTTTCGAATCACAGACATTCCTCATTATAGTCTTCAGTGTAGATTTCTGAGTTTAAAATGTAGGCCTCCTGGTTATATATATGTATATAGGCCTACATATTATTATATTATTGCATTACATCAATGAGCTATACAACATATTGGTAAACATAGTCAAAAGTAGTACGCAGTGTCTTTGTAAAAACAACATGGCAATCAATACAATGAATATAGAAACAGTAAATATGTAAAAAATACTGAGTGAACTTAAATATAATAATAAAATACTAAATTACAGAAATTCTGAAGTCATGACAAAAAATCATTAAAAGTATAATATGTCTTACTGCATAAATAATGTTTCAGTTTTCTTTTAAATGAGTTTACTTCATTTACATTAATTATTTCAGTTGATAACTTGTTAATAACAAGGCTAATCGTGTGCATAGAAGATTTTGTATACTTGAATGTTCTGTATTTATAGATATGAATATTATTGTTTCCTCTTGGTGTCATGATTATGGATTTCATTGTTACTTATAAAACTGCTTTTTTTCTGTAAAACATAGCCGCTATATATATATTAAAATACATGTTAATTTTAAGATATTTTGTGTTTAAAAAACTTATCTTAATGAGTCTCTTAGCCCAAGATTAAAAATTACTCTCAAAATTCTTTTTTGTATTATACCCTAAATACTCTGTTGATATTAGTATTATGTGTGTGTGTGTTTTTATATATATATGTCTCATCATGCTTTAAATCAGAGAGGAAATTGCTTAAAAGTAGCCTCCAAGCTGGATAGTCAGAGTAAACTGCTGCATTCGTCAGTTCATTTGTGAAATTACAAAATTATAAAGTCGGAAATAATAAATATAACTTAATACAGCAAAACATAATTATTTTATCATACATACAACAGTATAAACTTATCAGTGCTTACAGTCACAAAACTACCCATATAAGTGTATATTTACACAGAAACACAAGCACAGCTGTGGTTTCTGAACTAAGACAATTTCTTACTGCAGTTTACAATATTGCCTGCCGTAGAAAATGTGCATTCCGATGATGCTGAGCTTGCTGGTATACACAAGAATCTGCGAGCAAATGTTCTCCTTATTCCAGACAATTCATATTTTAGAATAATTGCAAAATTTGAGATGTGTTCTTATGATTTTAAGCCCCATGCTATCAGCGGGACTCGTACCTCAATCGCCCGATTGAGAAGCCCTCGCACCGTCTCCGCGCGAGTTCCAAACCTGTAGTCGTTTGTGTATACGTGATCAGTGAAATCCGTGTTTATCCGTGTAGACTTTTTGAGAACCGTTTATTAAACGGATGCACGGTTTGCGTGCACACGGGCACCGTAGAAACGGATTATACCTAGAGCCCTTTGAAAGTTGTCTTATGATTGGTAATCAGCGACTTGATACAGCTTTGCCTGGAGGCCCTGATATATAAATAGGCAGATTGGGAATTTGCCCAGGGTGGAAAACCTAGAAAGGGCGCCAATTTTTTTAAGGGGGAATTTTGTTTGCAAAATAAACGTTATGCCAATTGAACTTAAAAGTATTATTTTACTTGAAACAATAAAAGAAATGTTAGATTGAGTTTTAGGTTATGATTTTAAATTAGAAATAAGGCAATCAAATGTGCTTTTTGTTATAAAAACATTGGTTTCAATAGGTTATAGGCCTACCTGTAACACATTTTTTATGAACATAATTAAATATAATTTGCCACATATTTTAAAATTACCAAAGGTATTAAATATCTTTGTAAAATTTGAGCGTTTGACTATATTACATATCACATTTTTAGTGTTTTTTGGCAATTTTTTTGTAAATGAAATTATAATAGCATTCATGCCCATTTTTCGCCAGAACGTAAGTAGGCTACTTTTATTTTAGGAAAATATGTTTGGTGTTTTTGTATAGCCTAATAGTAATATGTTATCGTAATACTATTGTCGGCCGCGGTAGCGTGCCCGCCTCTAGAGCCGAAAGGTCGTGGGATCAATCCCAGCCGTGGTCGATGGATATTTCAGGACGTAAAAATCTTGGGGGCCCGTGTCGACAAAATTTCTCTGCTCTTTCACGTCCAAGTAATGTTTTAGTTTCCGGGGGGGAGTTGTGAAGCAATGGGCTTACCACCTGTCACTCTCCCTTCTATCGGGAAATAAGCGTAACAAAATTCAAATTGGTAACAGTAACCTCCACTTGGAGGCTCTACCTTAAACTGGGAGCAATATGAAATATGATAGTAATACTATTAATTGATACCTGGGTAAAACCCAAACTTAACACTAAAAAAATAACTTTTGGGTGGGGGTTGATGGGGATAACAGTAAGTAAGTGAAAGAAGCTGTTATACAAAGCTTTGCCCAGGGTTCAAAATACCTGAAATCGGGGCTTGCTTACCTGCGTGACAGTGGATTGCAACTTTTCCCTCAGAGAGCGCGAAAGCCATCACTTTCACCATATCCAGCAGACTGGTCATGGTCGCCTCTCCGTAATCTTTCCATCCGAAGTTGTAGAAGTATACTGGAAACAAGTGAAGTAACCATCAGCTTTTATTTTGGAGTGCCTGTACCGGTATACTCAATATGTCACTGTAAAAACTGGAGGTTATCATTTTTAGACACCGTCGTTGGGCCGGATATTTTTGTATTTTTGGGTGATAAAAGTGCTTTAGACAAGAAGTTTCTGAAAGGAAATTCTGGTGTGAGGGTTCAAATTTTCACGTAATCGTATGAAACATACACAGAGTTTTCATGCCACTTAAAATGTAACTTCTGACTTAACAGAATGCTCGTCTGGATTGTGTTGTTTGCAAGCTTAAGTCCACCGCCATATTTAAAGATCACACGGTAGCTGTGGAGCTGTGTATTTAATCCGCTTTTTACAAAGTTTCTTGACGCTTTATTTTTAAAATAAGCTGTAAACAACTGGTCGTATCTTCCTTCAGTGTAAGGCTACTTGCAAGGAAACTTTTAACTCCTATACACTTAACACGGATTTTTAAGCTTACGGTCTTTGAATACTTCATTACTGCGTAACTCTGACATTTAACCTTTCCCGCGTTACAGATACGAGGGCCGTTCATAAAGTACGTTTCCCTGGGGCCGTTTACAGAAACAAAACACAATTTCATGGAAATGTTTATTGCAACAGATACAGCAAGTGTTTAGCTTTTTTCAACATATTCGCCACCGGAATTAATACATTTTTCATTCCGTTAGAATACCTGTGCCGGAGAAGTCTGCCGCCTGGGATTTTAACCATTCTGTGGCAACCATGTCCGCCTCTTTGTCATTCACTGTCATTTCTTGAGGTGTAGGAAAAGATGGAAATCACTGGGCGCGAGGTCCGGGCTGTAAGGTGAATGTTCGACCTCCCAGTCGAACTTCTGCAGGAGACTTGCTGGGAGATGTTTAAAAATCCACCCTACAGCCCGGATCAGTTCAAGCCCAGCCATGGCTTCAGTCCTCCGCCTTTCTGTGATACCGGTATTATAAGGCCATTATAGAACTGGCAGCCTATGTTAGGGATCTTATGTAAATTATAAAGTCTAATTTACGGACTACTTCTACCTATATGGTAATATCAACTGTACGAACTCCCGTTTTCTCGGTTTCAATTTACTTCTTATTTCTCATATTAAATCTGTCTTCTCCCACGTAAGTAGAGATACGGCTGTGACATATTTTCACAATGTGCTTTACAATGTGTGTAATAAAATGTCTAATCAGAGTTCTGTATAGGCCTAACTCCTTTTCTAAAAATATATTTATTGTAGACCAGTTTTTTTAACTTTTCATTTTTCTGGATAAAATATTTTAAAACAAAAATTAGGCCTATAAACAATATAAAAAATACATCATCAAATTTATAAAGTATGCATGAAAGAATCACACATATAAAAGGTTCATACTTCAATATCAGTCGGAGGAGATAGATTTCATATTTGATTAAGAAAAAAAAATTATGTTTAAAAAACAAATTGAGATATTAAAATTAAAATTGAAACTTCATATTCTATTTATGATTTAATATTAAGTATGCAAAATTTCAAGTTTCTGGGACAAATATTTTAGAAAATCACTCTAAACATTTCGGTAACCAATAGTTTTTAATAGTCTTTCCTCTTAGTAGAAATAAGATTTCGGTAATCATTTAACTTGTCTCGCTATATCTATAGTGGTCGCTATGAAGACCTCTTATTGGTAGACTTTTCTTTAAAGCTCTTACAGAGTAGATCTACTTGAAAAAGACATGTTTCCGTAGAGAAACTGTCATTCGGCCTAAAAAAGTAGACAATGTCATTAGACATGGGTATATCCTGTAGACCTCTCCTTGCATCGTCCGGGACCTGCAAGCATGATGTTTGGTACACCCTCGGTAATACGAACGCAAGGGAGATTTGGGCAGGGTTTGTGACTGCATCCTCCTCTCGTCCCATCTCATCCATACTTAGGGGATCAGTTCAAGCCCAGCCATGGCTTCAGTCCTCCGCCTTTCTGTGATACCAGTATCATAAGGCCAGTGTAGAACTTGCATTCGATGTTAGGGATCTTATGTAAATTATAAAGTCAAATTTACTGACGGAAAAACATCGTTATTGGAATTTTAAATGGTAGGAGCGGAAGTTGTCGTGTCGAAGTCCGGGCTTCATTATGCAGTGAAGTGAGTGGTAGCGCAGCGATAGAGTTCAGCACAGGATAAACTCAAGTACAATATGCTTTTCATGACACCCACGAGGTATCCACACCTCCTCATCAAGCATCTATTTTTCTCTTAAAAATGTGTTACCATTTTAAAATATTGAAATATAGAAATGAAAGGAATGTATAGAATGTATGTACAATGCAGATTTTATGTGTAGGCCTACTAGATGTAGGATAGTGGAGAAAACAAACCCCATAAACATCCACACGCGACTGCATCGTGCCACTCTAATATATTGCAGTAGTTGGAAGCATGAAAGCACACACATTTTTACGTAAGAAAGCTGTTTAAATCTTGTCATGTCCAATCTGCACGGCAGCTGACTCACAAATAAATTACCATTGCCTCCATTCGTATAACTACATCACAATGCTACCAAATGATGTGTATATATCCTGGAGTTGACACACTCTCCCGTGTGATTGAAGATGATAGTTGATATTGCAGTAGCATGTTTTCAGTTAATTACCTGTATGAATGATGAAACATTTTATCGTAAATATTATGGAAGTTTCTCGTACTGAACAAAATGTCACTTGAAGTGTCACATTGCTTTAATTCTTAAAATAATATTAAGCATGCTTAATTATAAATAGGGCAAAGTATTTAATGACCAAAAATAGTGAAAAAAGTAAAAATGCATTTATGACCTAAAAATAGTAAAAGTGACACAAAATGACCAAAAAATTATCCATTTGCAAGTAATGAGTTGATTGGTGCTGTAGGGAGAAATTTATTGGATGACAGTGTTTAATTTAAATTTACAATATAAAACACTGTTGGTTTGTTATTAACTATCTAAGCAAATGACGCTAATTGGACACTCTTTGTAAAAAAAAAAAGCAAAAAAACTAATATTTCCGAACTAGTATCCCCTTAAAATTACCCTTGCAAATAGATGCTATTTAAAATGAAATGAAAAAAAAGATATATGTAATTCATTATTGCTAGGACACTAATTGCAGTGGCTGTTTACAATGAATTGGAATTGAAATGAAGGATGAAAACTGACCGAGATTCTCAAATTAAAACGGCTGTCTATTGTCTGAAAATAATTATATATGCCTCCACTGTAGGTTTTCTTGGAAAATGCACATTCCTTAAAAATAGAGGTAACCTAACAGTTATGCTGCAAGTCTGCTTTGTTTCCTGTGGACGTTATTTACTTATACAATTATAATAAACCAGCATTGAAAACAGAAATACTAGTGAAAAAATAAAAATACAACATAAGGTAACACTTTATTTTAAGAAAAACTATTAAAAATGCCGAAAATGACAAAAAAAAGCAAAAAGTTACATATCTCTTGAAAATTACGAAAAATGAAGAATAATGCCAAAACATAATGTCCTTATTTAATCAATTAATTCTTTAAAAACATTTGTATACATTCGAACTATCTTTCAATATTTATACAGTGTGTTTCATGTAAGAGTTCACTAATCATGCGGGTTTCTGCGGCGGCATTATTGGCCAACTCTTACGTGAAATACACTAAATAAAGAAGATACAAAATCTTGAAATGTCTCCATAAAAATAATAGAAGTCACGGATAATCCTTAATCAAGGCGAAACAGGAAGAAATGAGCAAATAAAGTTGCACTACTTCTTAAATCGCCAGAAACAAGTAAATTCATTCGCAATGATCAACCATTAACAAGGTAAAGGGCATTGCGTCATAAATATGTAACTTCATAGGACAGCTAAAATAATTTTTGTGTGTTTATTTTATTTAAGATTTTTTTAATAGAAAGATTTGTAAGCTTCATTCATATAACAAAACAAATATTTTACTCATTTTTAATATCTCATTCTTAAATTTGGATTCTTTATTGTTTTCGAAATAATGGATGCTCTTCCGAATAGTACGATACCACATAGTGCCCTTTCATATTGATTCCTGTGCACAGGAGATATTGCTTTGCACCTCAGAAAATAACGACAGATATAATGTACATGTTTAGAAACTTCAGTTTATTAAAAATGGAGTACATTCACGATAGATGACATGCGGAGAAACCGAAAGTGTAACTATTACAAAAATAAGTGAATGTGCCGGTTTCCTTAGCCGCGGTAGCTAAGGCCTTGGATCCGTGGTGGCTGTGGGTTCTAGTCCCGACTCTGGTATGGGTGTTTGTGTAATAAGAAAAATTGGAAAACAAGGGAAACAAAACGTTAAATAAGATAAATAATTCATGAAAATTGACCTATGGCCAGGTAAATTTATATTTTAAAAAATGAAGTGCGTCATATTTTGATGGATGCCAACGACGACAGAAGTCTTCTTGTATACTCTGGCAAAGGTCACCTATCCCGTTCCTTTTCGCAGATTAAATCTTCCATATCAATATAAATTTTGTACCGAGACATTTTCTTCTCCCTCATTGTTGAAGCTTCATCTATCGGATGGTTCATAAAAAAAAAAGTGCTATTGAAGGAATAATAATAACAAAATATATCGTATGAAGCATGCGTCTCTCCTTATGTCTATGGCATTTTTACAAGGCTTAATTCCATTGCCGACTGCTGTAATATTCGCTGCAATTGGAGTATAAAAAAACTAAACTAAACTCCGTGGCGCTACATCCCTGGAGGGACTTGGCCTACCACCCGACCGCTGCGTCATCTAACGTAGGCAGATGGCAGGATTGGGGGCATGTGATCAGCATGCCGACACCCACGGCCGTTAATGGTGGTTTTCATGACCGGACCCGCTACTTCTCTATCAAGTAGCTCCTCAATTTGAATCACCCCTACCCCTACCAGACCTCCCTACCTCAGAAAAATCCGAGGAGGTACCGGGGATCGAATCCGGGCCGACGGATCTGTAGTCAGCGACGCTAACCACAAGATCACGCCGGCGGGGCACTAATAAACTTATATACAAACAATAAGTTAATCTAAATCACTGTTAAATTTTCTTAAAATTTTTAAAATAATCTTTAAATCCATAAAATGTTAAAATGAGAACAGGGAGCTTCGGCAGAGTTATACAGACTGCTGAAGGGCAAAATAACAACTTATTATTTATGTCGATGACGTGTTTCCATTCTCATTTATACGAGTCAACTTGATATTGACTATATGTTGCTTAAAATTTAAGATGGGTTTGAATGAAAATCGTTTTCTGCCTCCAACACTAGAGAGTGCTTCAGAAAAGTTTACACACACTTTGAACTGTCATAGAAAATTTATTTCCCGTTCTACAAGGTTAAATTTCTGGGAGGAAGTAATGTTATATTTCTTCGTCAGATCGCAGTAGAATAGTTTCAACAATCGTCCAACAATCGTGCCAATAATCATCCAACAATGAAAAGTACCTAACAATGCTTGCTGATTCCATATTCCCTGCCATTTCAATTTCAAAACGCACTTTCTGGACTTAGGCTTTATCCACCGAACTGGTAGATAAGAAGTTACATGAGAACTCTTTGTTCTGATGTGAATATTGTAATATCATTTTCACTTACAGTGTTACTTGTCAAACTTTTGATTGATTTGTTATGTTCCTTCTGGATGTTCTCTTTCATTCATCATGGTTACGAGGTGGGAGAAATGCATTATGAATTGGTCACTAAAAGACTGGAAAACATTTAAAATTCTTATGCTGCATATAAACTTGAAGCATGATTATGTAAGCAACAGTGATAAATCTGTTTTTTTTTTTTTTGAGAGAGTGTGATAAGCTCAGAGCCACACGTCACCGGGATAAAAATGACATGAAAACACATGCTCCAGCCATCTAGTGGGAACAGGGTGAAACATTCTGTCGTTACTTACAAAATTCACATTTTTCGACGGCATGCTTCTCAATGATCAAAGGCAAGAGAATTTGTTATTAGCGATAAATACAAAAGTTGTTCATTAATAAAGCAAAAATGTTTTATGTGAGTTTGATAAAGTTTTGATGCGATGTGTGACTTCTTTCGTGATCTTTTTAGAATTATTGCCGTTTTTTAGAATATTCGAGAATCTCCGCTAAGTGTTCATAGTTCATTTTAATTCATGTTTGTTGTAAACACCACAGTAGATTGTCTTGCAGCAATAAAGATATTTTCCCTTTTAATTGGCACCTATTTGCTAGGGGCAATTTGATGAACATGCCAGTTAAGAAATAATTTTTTTTTTCGCTAAGGAAGTCCAAGTAGTATTAATTTACTTACTTCTTTAGTAACAAAATAAGTGTGTCTTATACCGTAAATACATATGTAACGCACTGTCATTCCTTAAATAGGTTTTAGCAATTCGTTACTTAAAAAAATTAATTATAAGTAATAATGGTAAATTTATTAGTCGTTTTTTTAAATTTTGTGTCATTTTTTCACTATTTTTAGGTCATAAATGCATTTTATATTGCATTTTTTCACTATTATATGGTCATTAATTGCCTTGCCCTAATGATAAACAAAGAGAAATGCACCTGACCTCATCGGTAATCAAACCCAAGGCTTTGTAGCTCATTGCGCAACTGCACCACAGCGTACCGACCCCCGACTGTGGTACTATCATTAATTAAAATTAAGGTTTAACATAATTGCGAAACAAGTTTCATAACTGAGTTGTATTCTGTGCTACACTCCCATTTCTCAAAACTTTGTATGACTATGCAGACCTTCAAAACTTAGTTTCCATAACTGTGATATTAAATGAGGTCTGTTTTGCTCATTGCGATGCTTTCCGTGTGCACGGGGAACGTAATTATCTTCACCTGCACTGCGTTAACCAAGTACAGTCTGTACGGTAATTCCCTCCTCATATCTTACCACATGCGTATTGAACCCAGCACCTTCCCTGTTTCGGGCTTTACATTTATAAGTGTTGGCCTACTTCTACTACTAAAAATTGCTTCAAGCAGAAGAAATCGTCTTGTGGTTAATTGAAGGGGTTGGGAAAATATAGTGCTAACCCACACAACCTGTTTTGTGATATTACTTTTTTTTAAGTTTGGGCAAAACTGTAAATCTTATTTTTTATCTCTTTCACGTATTCACATATTGACAGAATTAGTCTATGCTCAGAAATATTAGAATAAATAGTGACCAAGAAAGAAATATAAATACTGCAAAAATCGCAACTTAAAAAAAAAGAGGGTTAGCACTATCTTCCCCCGACCTCTTCAATTGTAAGGAATATAGAGATTTCTTTCTTTCTATCTTTCTTTTTATCGGCCGCGGTAGTGTAGAGGTAGTATTCCTACCTTTACATCCGAAGGTCGCGGAATCAAACCCGGCCGCGGTCAATACATTCTTCAGGGCGTAAAAGTCCTTGGCACGGAGTCCTCCGGGAGCGACTTTAAGCTGGGGAGAGCCGTGTCGTAGATTTACGGCAAGTAAAAGAACTCTTAGCCTAAATTAGAGCCTCTGAACAAAATTAATCGGCCGTTTCACGTCCAAGCAATATCTCAGTTTCCGGAGGGGGTTTGTGAGGAGATTGATTTACCACGGGTCCCTCTGTCTCTCGCGGAAAATAAGCGTAACAAGATTAGTCTAGGTACTGAAACCTCCTAGTGAAACTTCTTAGTGCAACCTCTCCCCTTGTAAGGAAGTTTCACCCGGTCCTTAAAGGACCGCGACCTGTCGGGAGAGGGATTACGTTTTGACCACATACATACTTTCCTGACCTGACAAGAACATGGAGGGCCTCTCCGGATGGGCGATTAGCCCAATGTTGTGTCCAGCTCCGAGGCAACACGAACACAGGACTAGATGCCCCATTCGCACACACACTTTTGTCGACCAAGGCACGGATGGGATGAAGATGATAATGACGGACACAAGGACCTAAATTTACCCGACTTTAACCTCATAGATTAGGGAAAACCCCACCTCGGTACCTTGTCCTGAGCAGGAATCGAACCCGGGCCCGCTGCATACGAGGAGCGAACGCATTCCCTGCGCAACAGCGGTGGAAAAAATATGGAAAGTAGTTTAAAAAACGCACAATTTTGTCTTAATTTCTTGCATTTTTACATACACGTACCCTTGAATATGATGTGCTTATTGTATTTGATTAATTTTTATCATTGAATCTTATCCATTTTGTACTTCGGTTATGCAATTATTTTATTAACGTTTATTAACAATTGTAATAATGAATCTCACTACTGTTTTGATAGATTGAAAGTAATTCTTGAGCGTTATCAACTGCAAGCCGCAACTGCCTCCTTTGTAATTACTGATCGACTTCTACACAAAATCAAAACAAAAGAAAACATACTTTTTAAGAAACACAACATACTAACCGTCCGTAGCATTGTTATTTTTAGTTCGCCTTATTTGTCTACAAAAATAAGTATTTGTTTACAATGAATGGTGACTTCCGTCCTTATGAAAAGAGAAACAGGACGAATGTAACTGTAACCAAGCAGAACACCCAACTTTTTGAAAAATCAACACACTATTTGTGTTCCAAAATATATAAGCTCCTCCCCCTCCCAAAGAAAAAAAGGATAAAAATCGGGTAGATAATTTGCAAAATACCTTAAAATTTTCCTATTTCAACATTACTTTATATTGGGCAAACGGGCCAAAACTTCAGGTACAGAGATCACATCAGTCAAGCTAAACACAGATTTCCAACGCAAACCACATACCCTGATCACGGATTAGCCGACATCAAACCAGACATGGAAATCCTAGAAATTAACCATAGAGGTCACACCGTCAACACATTTCAACAATCTGAAAATATATAGGCCCTACAAACTCACTATGCACAACAACAATAACAAATTACAATTCACATCATATAACAAACTCAACCACAACTTCGGCAAACCCAGTTGCTGACATCTTTTCGGCCTGTATCACTAAGCTAAGGGCAAACAAAATCAATCAATAAATAAACAAATCACAGATGTCTACTGTATTCTTCTAGTAAATGTTTAGAGACAATTTGCTCAGCTCCCTCAAAAGTTACAAATTTCCAACATTGAACAGGAAAAATAGAAAGAAAAAAAAAATATTATATACAGGTTTTGGATATTTAAGTGCAATTTCCATATTAAAAAAAAAGGAAAGGGAAAAGGTGCTAAAATGAACGAGAATAGAGGACAAAAGTTCCTTATGATAGTAGGTATTCTAACAAAACCAAGGTAATTATTATATAATCAAACAGCAATGAAACTAAAAATTTATTGCCTATAAACGATTAAATGAGCTTTAAAAATAATTTTAAAAAATTGCATTAAAATACAAAAAATGAGAGAAAGGGGGGTTATGGTGCATTGGAAAAAAGGGTAAAGACCCTAAAAAAGGGATAAAGATGCTAGAAAAGTTAATTCATTCTTAACTAGGTAGCATGTTACACTGTTGTTTCTTTCATAGAAACTCTACCTTGTCCTACAAAACAAGGCGCGCATCTAAAAATCATAACCCTGGTTGTATATAAGACTAGATATAATTCTTTCCCAAACAGAGGCCATATGAAAACATCCATTCTAATAGGTTACTAACGTAATCCAAATATAAAGAAGGCTATATCTTATATGTGGACTCAAGAGCTAAGTGGATACCTGTGCCTTAAGCGTCAGACGTAGAATGTGTGAAAAGTAAGAGTACTTACTGTTGTTTTCCATGAACAAGTTGGGGTCATAGGTGAACCCTGAGGGCTCCAGGGCACTGCCACAACTAGCATGTTCCCCAGGCTTCTGGAGGTTGATTATAGAGTTTATGCCCAGACTGAAATAGAGAACATTCAGAAAAAAGGTTAGGATTAGTATAAATTTATATGGAGTATTTTATTTGGAAGTATTTTGTTTCTTTCTACGAAAGTGTTTTTCATCCATTTTCCGTTCATGCTTTCACGGTGGAAACTGGAATTTCCAATAGGCCTACCCAGTGTTAGCAACCCAACTTATCACATCATTACCGCACTACTTACCGCACAGATCGTCATTATATTAAACACACTAACCTCGATATATTTCGATGTATTTGATACATTTATTATTGCAGTCATGCGACTGTTTGCGTCTGCTAATTTTTTAGTAATCAATGAAAATAAGGATACGCTTTTTTATTTAAAAAATTATCCCTATTATTAACCAACTTTAAGAACTTCCACTCTCTGTAAAAGACATACTCCACAGACTACCACGGAACACCAATTACTACTACACTCATTGTTATAGCAAACATTCTTTAACAGTATTGTTGCCGGCAAAAAGAAACCAACGCAAGGCAGTAATATAAACCTCATATCCATTGTTGGGCTTCTGTTACACCGTGCACGTCAGATGCTTGTTAGATAAATTTTGTTGCTACGCATTGTGCTGATGATACCGTTACGTTGAAAAAAGGGCATTATGAAGAATCATAGGTAGGCCTACTTCTTTCCGGTAATTGCATTGGAATTTTGAACTGAAGTTTATGAAATGCAGAAAAGCATAACCTTGGCAGGGAAGGAACTTTGATTTAACGGGAAATTTTTTGATGAGAGGGGAAAATTCTCCCCAACTCCACTTTAATCCAAACCCTGCTTATACTGTAGAAATAGATATAAAAAAGAATCACTCAATTGGCAATTGGTAATTATGGAAATCATCACAGAAACGGCATTTTAGTGGCTGCCATTTTGTAACGATAATTGCCCGTAACCGTAACAGTTTAATTAACTCTGAAAATATGCAATTTTAGAATTAGTCGATAAGGAGCATGTCGGATTAAAAGGTTACAGACCAATTCATTGCTGAGAAAAAGAATAACGAATTTCACCTATTTCTCAGTACCCAAACCTGTATGTCCCGCCTCAGAGACTCCTGTGGGACACGGTTAAGTTCCTAAGTAGGAGTAAAAGTACACAATTGTCGTTATAACCAGAACAACCAACACAAATTAAAGGCTTTAATGGGCTAACTTATCAGTGACAGCCAGTAATGATGGAATGAGATATCACTGTCTTTGCACGTTTACACATACCGATGAGCGAGTGGCAAATTCCATGCCAAAGGATCTTATTGAAATCTATTTATAACCATTGGAGCAATAAATACTTGCACTGACCTCCACCACCTTGTTTCCGCAAATAGCAAAGGGAATAATTTAATGTTCATTACAAATACATTTGAGAGCTCCATGAAACACTCCGTATCGAGTCACGCCTTCTTCTCTTTTTCAAGTATGGAAACATGTGAAACCATGGGAATGAATCGATAAATAAGTAGTTTGAAATATTGAAAATATCGATTTGGTTATGGCTAAGTAAACACATATTTTTACTTTCATCGCGTGTTACGTTATCCTCTAACAATTTATTGTGTAAAATAGAAATTTCACCATTATTCCGCTTGTAGAGAAAGGAAGGATACCTACGTGAAGGGGCGCATATGTCAACACGCAAGTTTGCTCAAAAGTTCTCTACGTAATTTCAGGAAATAATAGCTAACATTTCCATAAAGAAAAATACTTCTTGTACGACCATACTATAATACGCTCATTACATGTGACGCAAAGGTTTCATAATTACACCCATTACGAAACAGATTTCCATTGTAACATTGGTGTGGTATCGATTATCATCGAACACTGAACGATCTTTCCGTAATAAACAAACTGTATTAAAAATAAAATCAATTCTGTTCGTGTTAATTTTAATATTATACTAAATTGAGTTTATTTCGTGTGTTTTTAATTTGCGTTGCTTGACGTAAAAGCTCAAGAGAAGCCCTGCGCTCTGCATGCCTTGTAGCCTGCCATCTATCGGGAAAGGCATGAACTACTAACAGATGATGTCCGAGAGTCGTTTGCTTTATCAATTGCGTGGTAACTTATTCTAAACACAACACATAAACATTTTATTGTGGTCGAAGAAAAATAGTCATATGCAACTTGCCTATAGTGATAATTAGGACACTCTTATGAAAATTATGAAGCTCACTTTGCTCGTTTCATAAGAAAAACATACTCGCGTCATATTAAATTCCATTAGGGACTCGTTGCATAATGTACCGTTATAAGAAAACGTGTACTATTTTGAAGGGATATAAAGTTACAATCGCTTTTAATTATTGCTTCTATAGATCTCTTGCTCAAATCAATATGTTAGTTTCAAGACAAGGAATTATTTAATCTTAAAATAACGATTGTTGTCAAGTTGGATTTGTTTGTAAACTATTTGTTCAGCCGGAATTTGGAACCGTATCTCTCCGGGCTGCAGTGAAGCCAAGGGTACGGATTTAACCATGCGTTGTAGGTCTGACACTTTCTCCTTGATAAACTCTGCCACTATGGTGTTGTAGCAGGGTGAGTGGAAGGATTAAAGGTGAATAGAATAGAACATACTTTATTCGCAAGGACGTTAGCAACAAATGTTTAGCAACGCCACGATTTATTAATTTTTTTCGGTTCTTTTATTTAACAGAAATCTTTAACAATGGCAGATCAAGGACAAATTTATTGATTTTTTCGCGGAAATTAAAATAAGAAGAATGGATTTCATTTTTAAACGAATAGATCAAGCTTGAACTGTAACAATTTAGATTAAAGTAAGTAGAAATGTTTTATTTTGTTCTTTTAGGGTTTTATCAAGTCTGTGAATAAATTTTCTTTTTATGTTTTCTTTTGCACTATTTTTAAAAAATGCTAAAAATTTCTGGAGCAGCACCCCCACTAATTTCAGCTACAAGCCACCACTGCAGACAGTGCTATACCGCTTTCATTTGAACTTAAATATAATCACATCGGAAGCAGAAAGGCCAAGATCATGAATATATTTTTCCTCTCACGAAGCTCCTTCTTGAGGGTATAAAATGGAAAGAACATGCATTTTATAGATGCAATAAAAACTTACCTTTTGAACTGTCCTATGATGTTTTTGTTCTTGATGATTTCCGTGCTCGGTCGAGCCATAGCCAATATGTCGTCTGTCACCCTGCACAGAAAAAAAAAAACATTCACGATATGAACATCGCGTCAGTCAGGCTTAGGGTTGAGGGAAAATAACTCAAAGCGGTGCAACGTGTCCGCAGAAACAACAACAATAGAGGAGCCCACTACAATTTTCTTATGTCTCATTTTTGTATTATAACATATTCGTCCAGTCACCAGGAACTTTTGCCTGGAAAAAGGTCCGAAGTTAATGATTTTTTAATATGTTGTATGTGGGTATTCTGTGGTGTAGAATCCAAGTTTTCCAATTCGAGAACCCTGTGCGAAATTCAAGGCAGCCGAAAAATCCCGAAATTTTGGGGCTTTTTTCAGTGTTTTCCTTATAACTCTTAAAAAACACATTTTAGCCTGAAACACTCAATTACAATAGTTAAAGAGCATAAAATTTCCTATTATTTTCACTATTTACACGTTTTCTAAAACCAAGTATGTACCGAGATATGGCGCTTCAAAGTTTTGAAAATTTTTCAAAATATCGAAAAACTGCTAAAAATTAAGCATTTTCCCTAGTAACTTTCATTTTTAAACATTTATGCATGAATAACGTTCAATAATCTACACAATAGAAATCCCATCCTTAATGAGATATTCATTTAAGAATAAAGTACACAATTATCGTTGTATAAAAATGTATTTTATAAAAATTTATACTACATGTGATGATATGTGGGTATATTAACTAAGTAAAAAATGTGTAAATTATTACAAATTATGCATTAATATTGATTCATAAACGTCTTGTTTCAGGCTAAAATGTATTTTTTTAGGAGTTATAAGGAAAACACTGAAAGAAGCCCCAAAATTTCGGGGTTTTTCGACTGCCCTGAAGTTCGCACAGGGTTCTCGAATTGGAAAACTTGGATTCTACACCACAGAATACCCACAAATAATACATTAAAAAATTATAAACTTCGGACCTTTTTCCAGGCAACCCCAATTTTTAGTACGGTACCTGGTGACTGGACTTATGAAAAGTGAAAATAAAATTTATAATACGAACAAATGATATTAAATATGTCCACCGCTGTGATCCAGGGGATGCGTTCGCTCCTCTCAAGCAGTGAGGCAGGGTTCGATTCCTGGTCGGGACAAGTTACCTGAATGAGTTGCTTTCGGGGGTTTTTCCTCGTGTGTAAGGCGAGTGTCGTGTAACTTTAGGTCCTTGTGGTAACCGGATAGCATTTGGCTATCATTATCATTATCATCTTCATCCCACCCTCGCCTTGATCAGAGTGAGTGTGCGAGCGTCTGGCGTGTCTCGTCCTATGCGTTCTTGTTTTCTCGGGGGTGGCCTCGGCATTGAGCTGATAAATCATAAATGTCCTTGTCTTCTAAAAAAGTATGTTTGTGATTCATGGAAACTCCCTCCCCGACACATCGCGGTCCTGTAATGCCCGGGCGGCGTGGGCCGCATATGTCCCTACAAGGGAGAGGTAAAACTCAGAAAAAGACGAAGATATTAAATATTTTGCTGAAAATTATAATAATATTTACATCGGTAAAAGAAGTAAACCAATTTGAAGGAATAAGAGGTTATTAGCTCCAGGTTATCTCAACTCTAGCGATAGTACCTGCTGTGAAATCATTCATGGCTTCAAATCCTGGTAAGGAACTCAGCGATTTTGCAGAAGGCAATGGCAATTCAGCGCATTAACACATTATTGCCTAGTAGGCCTACGCCTCGGGAGTTGTGGCTCTAATCCTATAAAGATAAAGACCTATAAGGACTTAAAAACCCTTCTTTATAAAATAAATAATGAAAAATAATAACTTAACTCATTACGTGGCATTAACGTTGTACTCATTGTATATGTCTTCAAGTAGAATTTACTTCTTTCTTGCGAAATTCCCGTTTTAGATGTTTACTAGATCTAAAGTCGACGCCAGCCAAGAACATTTGAAGATAATTTGTTCTTCTGTAAAAACATCAAAAGCGACTTACCAGGTTCTCCTCCCGGGGATCTACTATTAACGGAAAGATAATTAAAAATTAATTTATAAAACCATTTGGTATATTTTTCGTTGTAAAATTATTATTATTAACATTATTACAGTCTTTAAGCTGCAGTATGTCATTCTTTGAACATGAAGTAACCAATATCATACTGTTCTCATGTGTTCTATGTCAACTTTAATTATTTTTCTATACTTATAATCGATTTTGGACAGTTTGTCTGTACTTTAGTAGAAGCAAGGTCCTGACATCATTTGAATAATACAAACAATGCAGAAGTATGGAACGCAACAGCCAAGAGGGCGTCCATGTAATTAGACACACGAAACAAATGCATGAGGTAGAGTTGTGTGGATCGACCCATGACTTCCCTTAAATGTAGGCCACATCCCGAAACGTAAGGGATGGAAAAAACAAATCTCATAGCCACTGCCTTCCTAGCATAACGAAGCATGTCTCAGCTCTTAATATTAGATATTAATAGTGATTTGCCAATACTGATTTCCAAGCTCAGATATGTGTGTTGCTGTGTATGAGCGTGACTGAGCCCATGCATGGTTTCCATGGCAACAAATAAACAAACTGCCCCACAAACACATGTCATTTTAATGCCTGACGGGCACTACATTGTCATGAGCTTTATGAGCCCGTAACCAGATATGTCCTGCTTTCCCTCACAAAAAGTCTCTGTAATCTGATGCTACATTCTTACGCCACCACTCATGAGTTCAATACAGTGCGGTCATTTATGTTCTGTAATCGTATCGAAGATACTATAGTTCATTCCCTGAAAAATCATTCCTTTCGAAGGTAATGTAGTTCATTCTCTGTAAGAACGGTCTGTATCGGAGATGTTAGGCCTATAACTATTCACCGTGAGAGCCCTCTGTATCGGAGGATACTATTGTCCATTCCCTATAAGAAACACCGTGAAATGAAGAAAGCCAAGTATGTTCATCTCACTCTTCGTGGGTATTGGAACATAGTTTTTGGCGAAAATCAGTGAAAAAGTCAAATCTTGCTTTTTGTACCGATCTTGATTTTTATGCCTCATCCCCCCTCATTAAGTATGACAGCTTTTAACTGGTGAGACCTGTACATTCATATAGCATGACTTTTTCTAAAATGATTTCTCAAAAGCTAAAATTTTCAATTTATATATGAGCATAAAGTGTTTACAAATTTTCGTTAAAATTTACCCACGTGCTTTCGAGTAACCAGTAGGCCTATGTGAAGCTGTTTCGCAAAATTTCAAATATCATTAAAAAATTCTGGTAAAAAGATTTTAACTAATAGAAAATAACATTAGAAGTAAATAAATCACCATATAATTATTAAGTCATTGTTACTAATGTTGTAAAAGGTGTCTTAACATTTTCAAAACCAAGTTATTTGAAATCAAAATTGCTGCAGAAATTATTAGTAAATTCTCTATACCGAAAGGCAGATCTCATAAAATATTTTCACTTTGTCGTAGATTTGCAATTTAACAGTAATTAGAAGGGATATATATTTCAAACCAATCGTCAGTTTGGGTTGAAACTTTGAGGGGGTTATTACATCTGATAAGATTAATCAATATTACAAAAAATGAAGAAGAAATCCAACAAAAATGTGAAATTTTCAAGATTCAGTTCCAGTGTTCTAATTTCACCTTAGTCATACAAGTGTTGTGCTGAAGCGAGACGTACGTAACGGTTTATTGGTTACTTCATGTTCGTTTCTCAGAGCATACGGACCAACGGGAAAGAGCCTCCTTTGCGGGTACTACCCTGCCCCACTCGCTATTCAAGGGTATTGAACTTAGGTGCAAAATGTAGGAGGGTGATTCGGAAAGTAAGTTCCGTTAATTTTTTAAGGAATGGCACTTTTTTAACTTCTATTACACATAAAGTGGAAAGAAAACATTTACATTACTTTTCGACACAATTTCTATTTACATTCAGACATTTGTTGTACCATTTCACAAGAATTGAAATCCCCTCTGCGTAGAATTCTGCCACCTGTCATTGTCGAAGAGTAGACGTTAGAGTTGACTGTTGTGCCACGTTACATGTAGTCCACCAATAGTATATTTTAAAATATATCCCAAAAACAGTTGCCATAAGCTTTTTTTTGTTTAATGACTAAAATATTGAAACAAAAAGACAGACATTACCATGGAGTCTCAGCAGCTCCACTACGAAAGCACAAAAGATTCCTCCAAACATGTTAACAAAGAAACACATAGTAACTGTTTTGGGGTAGGCCTAAGCGAGCTGGACTTCTCCCAGAAGATGGCAGCGGAGCAAGCTGCCGAAAGGTCAGAAGCGATCCTCCTACTCTATTTTGTATATTTTGATCTGACGTGTTCTGTATCCTTGAGCCTCGCTCAACACAGGATCTATAGCACGAGATATCTACATCTACATCTATATCTCGGTTGGAAGCCTCAAGTCATTATCTATCTTCTTTCTGCCTTATGTGTTTATTTATTTATTTATTATCTATCTATCTCTTTCTAATTTTCTTTTTTCAAATTCCTCTCTTTCTCTTCCTTCTCATCCATTCTCCTTTCCTTCCTAATCCTTAATATTCATAGTCTTAATAGCTTATATTTTTTCTCCATGTTCACTTCCTTTCATTTAATTTCATTTCTTTTCCGTTGATCCAAGCTTTCCATTTCCTTTTCATATTTCCTTTATTTCTTCATTCCCCAAACGTTTATTCCGCTCCTATCTACATGTTTCTTTACCCCTTGCCTTATCATTGTCTTCACTTTTTCTTATTCTACTGTGTTCTCTTGTTTGTCTATCTTGATCTCTCATGTTTATCTTAATCTAATGGAGATGCCTAGTTGAAAAAGTTTATTTATTTAAACACCCGTACCCTGTTACTTTGCGCGGATGGACAGGGAAACGTTCGTGCCGCAATTTCTTGCATGCTTTAAAAGAAGCCAGTTTTATTGATATAACAATTATGTTTGTGTGACAGAGGTTTAGTGAGTTTCCCTATCCTTCGTGCCATGATTTTTCTATCGCATGCTTGTCGATAACGAATTTCGGGAGCAGTGACCGACATGCCACATGTTGCACACCTTTCTTAAGCCTTCCGCGTCTATTATAAGAAACAACAATCTTGTGACAAATTTAGGAAAGTACCGTAATACTGTAGCTCATGTGTAGGTTTCATAAAATTTGTCTTTCTATATAAGGTGTCGTGAGACATAACGTCTTATCACTGCATATCATTGTTGTATGGACTTTTTTAACTGATTAGGGAAACAGAAGTATGTCTACTTCAGCTACATAAGAAAGTATTAGCTGGTGTCTATCTGTTCATGAGCTCTTCCTTTAATATTCGAAACAGTGGTTAAAAAGGACCCATAGGAAAATTGGCTTTTAGTATGAAAAATAATTTGATTACAGTAGTAAATTTATTGGGTTTTATATTTCTCCTGCCATTCGTTTTGGCAGCGCTTAATTGCGTCTTTTTAAAGTTGTCAATTTGTTATTGCACTGGAAAGCATAAATTTTCTTCTGCGCTATTCAACGGAGAATGTAGCAGAAATTTCATTACACGAATGATGATTCTCGCGGCTTGGCTCGGCTTGACTTGGCTCTGCATGGCTTGAACTCCGGCGTCGGTCAGGTTGGGAATTTTTCAGAAGTGGAAAATTTCTTTCCTGGATTCTAGACTGGGTGTTTTGTTGTCGCTTTACTTTTAACCCTCGGAAGACAATTTCAAATCACCGTGGTTCAAATCTAAGAACGCTACGCCACGGTTCCCTTCCCGGATTCCTACATATTTCTGAATGGTCAACCTATCGTCATCAACTTCAGATTTTAATAAAGTTTTGCATACTCATTCTACACGAGAATCTGGTATATATCACATTTAATAGCTGTCTAAATAATTCATATTTTGAATTTAAATGTCCTATCGTCCATCAAAAACACATCACCCAAACCTAAAGTGAAGAAGTTATTGCCAATTCCATTTTTGCCTTAAATATACTATTCTAAAGGATATTCTAAAGGATTCATACTATTCTAAAGGATGGACTTCAGTGTCTGCTTTGATATTACATTTATATTAAGATTTGCATTACAGCTTTTCATTGAATTTTTAAGATTTTCTTGCCTTCAAGTTAGTATCTTCAAATGAAATATTAACAACTCTGGTCCACCATCTAATAATGGTAAATTCTGAAAATTTTTAGTGAGATTGAACAAATGACGTTTAAGAGATTTTGTTTTTGGTAGTTGAAAAAATGAAACATTTGTGTAAATGCATCTGATGTGGCGACATCCATTTCCACTTAAATCCTCCACTTAAAAGCATTCTATAAAAACAATGTTTTAACAGAAAATATAGGCCTATGGGTACTTTCAGAAAAGCATATGCTTACACTTGAAAGGATAACAAGAAGAACCATTAATTTACAATTGTTTAGTTGATGAGTCCCCTTAAAGTGATATTATGCAATGTATGAGGACGCTATATTCTTCCAAACCCTATTTTTTGGTTATGCATTTATCCAAATTCTATTTTCTTTCATAACACCATTAATGTGTAAAGAACGATTTATAAAGAGGAAGTAAGGTAGAGGCTGGATGATGTATTTTGTTGTGAAGAGGTCAGGGTGATGAGTTCTGGGGAAACCTCCATCGCGTGCTTAGACTCACTTCTGCAAGTACAGAAATAGGGAAGAGATTTCCGCGGCGTCCACATCTGGTAGCTATCCATCACCCTCACCTACACCACAGCCATCTACAGCCACATTCAAACTTTCCCGGCAAAATAAAAACTGGCATTATTAAAGTTAAGGGGGATACGTTACAGGATGAATTACCACAATAAATTATTTCTGAAATTAAAATCATTGAAGTTTGCCTAATCACAATAGTACATTATCCAACGAGCCTTCATGGAATTTATTAAGATACGAGTATGTAATTTTAATACAAGTATCTTAATTATCATTCTAGGCAAGTTCATACGACTGTTTTGTTCGACCATAATTAAATGTATAAGTTTTGAGATTTTAGATTTATATAAAAAAATCGAATGGCCTCTCCAATCATCTGAAAGCAAGTTCACATAGTTGTCTTCTGCTAGAGATGGCAGCTGATGGCGTATGTTCAAGGGAACTCTGGCTTAGCCCAGTTGTTAGAGCAGAGGCACGGATAGCCGAAGGTTCTGGGTTCGAATCCCAGTGTCGGAGGAATTTTTCTCCTTTAATATTCTCGTGTACATCAGAGATATTAATCTGTGGTTCATGAATGCATGCATCCATCTTGAATGTTACTGTACAATAACGGTGGAAGCCAGGTTACAAAAATCACTAATTAATGTACCTCACAGTACTGCATATGACATAAATTGACTGTCAGTGAGGTAGACCATTAAGGGTAATCAGTCATAGGAGAGAGGTTCCATCTGGCACTGTGTAGCGAACTCTGGCTTAGTTCAGTTTGTAGAGCAGCGGCACGGATACACTTTTTTTTAGAAATTAAGAAACATATAAAATGTTTCCAAGCGAATGTCTATAGAAAACTTTCTTGTACGCGTTGTTCAGGCGATTTAACTATAAAGACATGCAAAATCTCATCGCAATACACTGAATAGTTCCTGACTTATGGTGTAAACTTTTGTAAAATTGTTAGTTACGGAAAACAGCCACCCATTTACGAATTTAAAGGGAACACCTGGTAACACTCGAAAGTTTATGGGTTATGACCCTATACAAAGGGAAGAATAATTATAACTGCATTAATTTATCTCACAAAATTGAAGAAAACGTAGCTTTTTACAATAACTAAATACATTGAATTTCTTAGTCCCTCGAAGATGTACCTCCCACTTTAAACGTTTTTATGCCTGAAAATAGTTTATTAAGTAAAAATGATAAGATGGTGGATTTGAATATGCCTTCCGTTTAAATGATGAAGCATGCTATATGTTTTTCACTGCTAAGCCTGTCACGCAATATCCAACTTCACCTAGTGCCTTGCTCCAATTAAAATATTCATCTTGTAAAATAATAGAGTGTCACTTTGACAAGACGCCTTACTTTCGCGTCTGACACGGCACGGCACGGCACAGCGAAACAAAACTCCTGTATAGCACCACTGAGCCCAATTACAGCATAATTCAACTTTCAAGGCAAACAAAAATGAATTATTCTCAAGAGCAAATCAAAATAAGTAAATCATTGATGGCCCATCATTTTGACTGTTACAAACTATAATTTGAAGTAACCATTTCAATATCTCTCTGCCAAGTACCGCCATCCTTCCCTCCCTCATTCCCTCTCTTCCTCTTTCTCTCTCTATCTCCGTTATTCTCTATCAATCTCTCTGTCCCACATTTTATGTCTTCCTTCTTTCACCTTTATACTTTTGTTTCTCAGTTAATTGATCTATCCCATCTTCTGAACTTAAGATTTGTTCTGCCTCCCTCCCCGACGGCATCGCTGTTTGCCAGCTACCGCCAGTTCTTCTTTTCTCCCTTCCTTTCTTCCGTTCTTTCTTGGTCAATCTCTCTGTCTTATATTTCCCCTCTAACCTCTTTATTCTTGTTTGTCACTCAATTCCCCTGTCCCATCTTCTGAATCTCTCTGCCCACCCCCTTGCATCGCTATCTCCCTCTCCTTCATATATTTTCCCTTCACTTTTCCTCTGCATTTGTTTTGTATTTTCATTTCGATCGTAATATTCCTTTCTCTGTGAGTAGGAGCTTGAACTTACAAAACAAGTTTTGGGGATTCACTATGTGACATTAAGAAATAAATTGTAAAAATAACGGTATAATATGAAATACAGTAAAGTACAGTAGACTAACGTTGGCTAAACCTATCTCGTATAATCACCATGAACATATATTTAATAAATCGATTCATACAATTACCAGTAATAGGCCTAATGAAAATCCTGATTACTGCGCATGAAGTAAATCCTGAGTTCTTACTAGGTGAACTTGAATTTACAGTTTAATTAAAGTAGCCATAAGAAGTAGCATCACTTTTTCAGCATTTTCTTTCTCATTTGAAACGCTTTATTACAGAATAAAAACTTGGCCAATTTTCGTTGAGAGTTGTGTAAAGTGGAACATTTTATTCTAAACGGTAAACAAACCAAATTGCCAGTAATACTGAAAGCTCACCTCGTACTATGCTAGAATGTTATAATGTTATACAATCAGCCTTGTTAGGGGGAAAAAAAAAACTTGTGTGAAAATAGCACTAAGATAAGTCATATTTTCATTTTATTGAAAAAGGTTATCCGAATCCTAAATAATAACTATTCTAGTAAACATTGTAAGGATAATTAAAACACGGAGAATGAATTGGGCTGGACATGTTGAGCGCATAGGGGAGGAAAGACATATCTAAAAAATATTGACTGGGAAACCCGAAAGGAAAAGATCGCTTGGAAGACCTAGACGTAGGTGAGAGGACAATGTTAGAATAGATTTAAGGGAAGGAGGATTTTCAAGGGATGGTTGGATGGAGTTAGCAGAGAATAGGGTTGAATGGCGGGCTCATGCAAGCCCGGGGATGAACCTCCGGGTATCATAAAAAAGATAATATTCTTGCTTAGGAATTGTCTATTTCCATTGAGTGAGTGAGTGAGTGAGTGAGTAAGTAAGTCAATAAATAAAATAACTTTGTAAATCACGTTTCAAACAATATCGGATTCTAACTGTATTCAACTGTTACATTTTAGAACTGTTATTTTATGCGCACAAAAATGCAAGTAAATTTCCCTTGACAAATGGTATTCATAGCTACGAAAGTAGATGTATCAATAACTTCCAAGTGCCTTTTGTTAGATTGGAGAATATTAAGTTTGATATTCTATAATAAGTTGCCAATTCAGATAAAGGAGTTAAATTATTACTCTTTTGAATCTCAAGTAAACACTTGGTTGAGCAATAATCTGTGTAAGTGTATGGAAAATCCTATCCTTTCTTTGTTCACTTTTCTGAACTTGCCTACTGTAAATTACTGTAAGGGCTAAATAAATTATTATTATTGTAACAGCGGAAATCTTAAGAAGTGTCTGTTACTTCGATGTAAGTATAACCTTGAAACCGTATTAAACAACATAAAACAGTTGAATTGCTGTGAAGCATAATCGATAAATGCGACGTGTCGCACGCTAATCATGTTTCCAGGTTACATTGCGATCACAAACATTCCGACCATCAAACAACTCTTCAAAGTCATATTCTGTCATATCTGGAGCGATCATCAAACACAATTGAATATTGCTGCAACGGCGTAGCCCCACATCCGCTAGCAAAGTCAACAATTGAGCGTCATCCATCTGATGTACTCGTTACTGTAGGGTAAGGTGGTACATTTTCGAACATGGTACAATTCTGAACGGACTAAGATTTTTATCCATTTTGGGGTTTCAAATGTTAGCCAACCTCGTTTTAAAAATATAGCGTCCATACTGATTGTTTTGTTGATCTGTATCCGAGAGAATGATGTTTTAAGTTGTCTCATTCGGCCATAAAAAATTATTTTCCAACCGAAGGTAAGAACGCCATGCTTGAAAAATGGCACGTTATAAAATTGCTTATAATTCCACGTTGTGTTACTGGAATATATTTTTGAGGACCAATTTTTAACTCATACCAACAAATAGCGTAGTCTTTAATACGTAAGTCATTGGCACAACAATGGGCATTCGTGAGCGGAATTTCAACAATGTAGTAATTTACAAAAACTAGCTCGAGGTACAAATTCGAACAAATTTTAGGTACTATTTCGAACAGTACTTTAACCCGCGATTGCTTGCTCAAGACTTGCATGGAAAAGCTGTTTTGCTGTCACAGCATTCTGCATGTTTATTATTATTAACTGTGCAAGTCAAATATAAAAGGGTGGTATTCATATATCTCTCAACAGTGGTATTATTTCAACGAAGAGTTATAAACTAAGACTTCCTCTGTAATGTTATTTCATCTCAGCATTTATGCAATACACAATAGCATGCAGCTGTTAAGTATTTTTATTATTGCTCTTGATGTTATAACAGACCGTCTTAATGGTCTAGTGGTTCCTGACTACGGACCCTCAAGTCTGGGTTCGATCACCGGTACCTCCGGATTTTTCTGAGGTAGGGTGATCTGGAACGGGGTGCATTCAGCCTCTTGACACCAACAAAAGAGCTAATTCATAAAGAAGTAGCGGCTCCGGTTCAGTAAGCCATCAATAACTGTCGTAGGAGTCGGCATGCTGACCACATGCCCCAATCCGGCCATCTGCCTATTTAAAACGTGACACATCATTATTACGCTCATATTACTGATAAATAATAATAACAGAAAATAATATTTGGAAGAAAGCACTTTGTTCGTTGAAAATGCCACTGTTCGAAATAGTACCCACTGGTGTTTAGAATTGTACCTACTGCGGTACATTTTCGAACGATATTCTGGAAATGAAAGATCGATTGCCATGACCAATATTGCAGCTGTATGACTTTGATATTTTTGTGAAGGGTCAACTTCATTGCCAACTTTGTGAATACAATACAGTTGAACTTGTCTTATGTTTATTGTGTTCATAAAATAAGAATATTTGTTAAGTGTTCGAAAATGTACCACCTTACCCTATGCCTTAATTGTCTTTAGATTGTATGCTTTAATATGCAAACTTCCTTTCTTTCTATTGTATTCCCCGTAATTATGTTTGTAGTGGACTGGGCACAATGATACACTGGTCTGGTGTTTCTTTGTGTTGTTAACAGTGTAATAGGGGCAAAAACCTAGGACGGATTAAAATATGATTTTTCTTAGATCAAAATTAGTTCCTCTGAATATTTACTTAAATTAAGTGAAGAGTGTTTTAGTAGGGTTAGGTAAAGGTTCCATACTACCTAAATCACTTTTGGAAGCTATTGGTTCAGAGACATGAAAATCTTTGTGTTGGGATTCCCATATCCCGAAAATTAAAAAAAAAATTGTATCACTGAATGTTTTGGACTCCCGGTTTAACGGAAAGTAACTCCAACCTTTTTTTGTGCCCTCCCTTACCCCCGGAATGAAGTTTATCACCTCCGGTCAAGCCAAATTTTGGTAACTATTTGTTTGATGTATGTACATCCTGATGGGATGTGTGGTGAAATTGACATGTTTGGGCTGTTTACTTGTGTCGTTGTGTATTGTGTATTAGCGCGTTGTGTCGTTGTGTCTTGCCATGAAGTCGATTGCTTGTCGTTAGTTGTGTTTGTTTAGTATCGTGTAGAGATGTTTTCTACTGTATGTAGCAGTGCGTGTATCTGTGTGAGGGGATTATTAGCCAGTCCGGCATTTGCCCATGAGCAAGGGAAACCCCTCAAAAGTAACTCCAACTCTATTATTTTAGAGGGAATGTCTAATATCTATATTAGTATCACCTTCCATTGCCATAGTAGATGTTGAAATGATCTCCGTCTACCGCCACACATTTCTGACATCTTTTTAAGTAAGTTTGCATTCACACGCATTAATTCTTCTTGTGAAATTGCTGCAAAGTCTCTTCTTATGTACTCTTTCAGTACTTCAATTGTACTGTAAGAGAGTTATTCTTGTACACTTTTTTTTAAGTTCCCCCCAAATAAAAATCACATACAGTAAGATCTGGAGATTTTGATAGCCATAACCCCTTACTAATTATTAGGGCAAGGCAATAACTGAATAATATTTGTTGGTATACAGTTATTGTCAATAAGGTATAGTTTAATTTTGAATAATAATTTCCTATATTTTTATTTCCATATTTAAGCCTCCCTTCAGACCACCCTAACGACACACTTCCATTGTAATAATTATTTTGAAAGCGCTGTGTCTTATGCCATTGATCCAACTTGTTATAAGATATGACGTATTTTTTTATTTATTTCTTGGGTACAATTATTATTCATGTTATTCAAGTTATGTAACTTTCAGCCTTTATACAAGTAGAATAATCGAATTAAAGAACGTAGAAACAAGGAAGGGATTAACTAAACGTACGTTTCATGACTGTTTAAAATACATTATTATTACTAATCGAATTACTATTGCGACCTGCACAGAGAAGTTATATTTGAAAGAACTGTAAGAACAGAGAGAGCGGTGAACACTGAGACCACTACCCCTGCGGTTTGTGATTAGCCTTCGTGCAGTACACGCGTGTCGGAGAAATGGCATCATACAGGAGTCTTACAAGTAACGAATGAATATTTATTAACCAAAGGCAAAAGTGCTTGATGCCATGAACACTCCCTTTGATCTATATCATTCCTGATGTCTTATGTTTCATTATTTGAACTGTAGGACATCTGTGCACTGAATGATTTCTTGATACTCATAGCCATTTCTCCAGAATTCTGAGCCTATACCCTGATTTACACAAGCTTAATGATCTCAGTTGGAACTGCTCAGAAGTGTTACAACTCTACGCCCGATTAAAATGTGACCTTCAAAAGCACATAACACGTTTTAATCCCGATTAGTCTAATGGTGATCAGCGACGGCAATGTGTACGTAGTGTAAAAGTTGTTTTCATCTTCCAAGACCTGGGGATCCCTCCAGGAGAAATAGAAATTTCTTGCGCAGTCAGTACAGAAAGAACAAGTAATCATTGAATTCCATTAATATCGCGATTATTGTAACCCCGTTGAATGCACTTGAGGAATATAATCTAGATTACCATGCTAATTGTGTCATTTTCGGGACTGTGTACGAAGTTTTACATCATTCTTAAAACTCGTGTATTTTGAAAGATATTGATTTTTAAAGGCATGTTAATATTTTTAAATAGGGAAAAGAAAATGGCGAACTATTTAATATTTCCCCTAACTTAATCTAGAAGGTAATTTAAAAAAATCATAGTACAGTTACGTTCTTTTAGTGGGACATGAGACGATTTTAAGGTCTGAATCCTCAGTTTTTCACCAGGTAGCATGTCATTGTTTACTTAAACGTTTCATTATTATATAAAAGTGAATATACACAAACCCTTTCAACGCATCTTGCACCGTTTTATCGATTTCAAACTTGTCTCGGATATTGTTGTTCCTTGTTGGTGGTGGCGTACCAAAATTAAACCACCAACGTCGTTGTGGCTTTACAAACACTCTCCACTTTCCAATAACATTCCAGTGCCCATTTATGTTCATCGAACGTGTTTCTGTGCTTTCTATTGCCTTCTGAATCATAAACAACAAAAATCTTATTTCTGTCTCATTTTGTTGCTGAGAAATGATGTTTCAGTGAGGGTATACATAATTTTGAGACACACTGTATTCATGTGACACTTATGATGCTTGGTACGCATGGGAAGGACACAAAGTAAACATTTCAGTTTATTTGTACATATTAAAAGTTTCGTGTTTCGGGTACATTTACACATCAATAAGCACGTTTAGGAGCCGGGACTTATAGCCTTGTACTGTAAGCTATTCATTATAACTATGAGTTTGAATTTCATAGTTCAGAGAGTATAAAATACCATTAGTTAGATTTTTTTTTGCTTTATTTGTGTAATTTTCAAAATTTATAGCAACGTCATAAACCATATATACTCCACTGAAAGTTTAAAATTGCTTAGTATTATTTGGAGGGACAATGGACATATTGGACGGAAGAAATATTAACGAATAAGTTCTGAAAAGTGTGATCGAGAACAGATTATCGAAGGAGGGAGTTGGAGGGAACTTCAGGTGTTGGAAGAAGTATCCAGCAGGTACACGATTTAAAGGAAGAAAGAAAATACTTAAGCCAAGGATCTGAGAAGGTGGAGAAAGAAAATTACAGATCAAGTCCAAGAACTTGGCCAACGACAAAACAGTTAATAATAATAATAATAATAATAATAATAATAATAATAATAATAATAATAATAATAATAATAAAATAATAATAATAATAATAATAATAACATTTTATTACTCAATGACAATAGACAATTCCTCAGCAAGCTAAAGGAATATTGTCTATTTCATGGAACCCGAAGGTTCATTTCCGCGCTTACCCGAGCCCACCATTCAACCCTATTTTGTGCTAACTCCATCGAACCATCTCTCACGAAACCTACTTCCCTTAAATCTATCCTAATATTTTCCTAGATCTAGGTCTTCCAAGCGGTTTTTTCCCTTTGGGTCTCCCATTTATTACTTTTGAGATATGTCTTTCCAATCCCATGCGTGCAACGTGACCAGCCCTTTTCATCTTCCGTGATTTAATTACCCTTACCATATCAATGAAGAGTACTGGTTATGAAGTTCGTCGTTATGTAGTTTTCTCCAGTTCCCATTTTCTTCTCTTTTAGGCCAAAATAAGCACCCTGTTTTCGAACACTCTCAGATTATGTTCTTCCCGAATAATAATAATAATAATAATAATAATAATAATAATAACAACAACAACAATAACAATAATAATAATTCAATAATCACAATAATATAATAACAAACAATAATGTACCGATACTATTAAAAGATTAAAACTCGAAATTTCAAACTGTTAGCAGTTCTCGTTTATTTATGTAGTAATATAGAAGACCATTTACGAGTGGGATAATATTATTAAAAATGATAACTGAACATATTAATATATGTTACCCTTTACGTAAAAAATTAAAACATACAATGTCGTCAAACTAAGACTCTCGTGCTAAAAAAAGTCTAGTTCACGGAGGGATGTTGACGAAGCTTTAAAAATTTAGTATGCTTAACTGCTGTATTTTGCAGAACAGAAAATGGATTTGCTGATAACAATATCAACATATTATCGAATATGTATTGTGTATGCACTATATATTCTCTTACTAAAATAAACCAATAATCAGTCAATCATGTGACACGAATGTTGTAGAATATTGCGAGCTGAGAACTAATAGAGCCAAAGATCAAAGCGATGGGAACCCATAAACACTAAATCAATAGAGACATGGACAACGTAAATAAATAAGCAACAAAATGAGCCCGTTTCTAGTTATTTTGGAGTTTGTTATTTATAGGAACAGATTTGTTTCTTCTACCCCCACGCAAGGTCAGTCCTTTGCTCACAATAGCACAAGAAATCAGCGTCCATCCTACTGACATACTAACAATGATATTTATGGCATAGTCACTGACGCTACTGGAGATGAAGTAGTTATGTTTCATCTCATTAATCCTCGTAAGACGAAGCCCTTGTAACATTAAACATATTTTGTATACGCTTCGATACGGCAAAAAAATAAATAATTAGTTAACGCCTCAATCAGCTGATAAACTGCGGAATTACCTTAAGTAGATAATCTGCGATTCCGCTATTCATCTTAAAAACTCTGCACTGTTCTAGAGTGCTATTTAATAGTTGTTGCTATTTAAATACAAATTAACTGGTTGAACTTTCACATAAATCTTATGTAAATTTTGTTATAATTATATAATTAATGACTGTGTTTATTGTTCCTGGAAGTTCATGTAATGTTAATATTTTTCAGTGCCGGTAGATTGTTTCATATCCGTCTCATAGCGCCCACGATGAAATGTGGTGCTAATTTAACATTTGAAAAGTAACAAGGCATAATATTAGTTTTTTAATTTATCTGGAGAGAATCCTAACCTCGGGTTATATTCGTTATGACCACTTTGTTAATACGTACTTACAGAATTACCATGTAATGAGCAATTAAAATCCCCCCAAAATAATAAAACATATCGCCTTCTGCCATCCCCATTTGTTTTATTGTAAGAAAGAGCATTGATAAATCATAATGTATGGATTGGCAATGGCGATACAATCGATATATTATAGCGATGGTCACACTGCGAGCGGTTATTAACAACGTTTTTCGTTATGGACGGCAGTTCTTATATTGGATTAAACTCCTTGCTACTGATAATAATAGGAGGTCTGTGGCCATACTAATTGAATGAAAAATTATTGAAAACACAATAATTATCGGAAGTCTCTTTTTTTTAGGTATTACGGATGTGAGAAATCGAACATGTTGATCTTGATGTTACGATTATGTTGACTATTAATCGTTTAGGTCAAAGAAGCTATAGCCTAAGAATGTTTCAGTAGAGATTCATCCATGCCTGAAGAGACAAATGGATATATAATTATGTTAAGTGATCACACGATATATAGGCCTATATAACTGTCAATAGATGGATACGTAAGAAGCAGAATATATTCACTGTTGTATAGAGATTGTTTAACGCAATAACGGGATCGTTCTCTTTACTGAGATATTTGAACTCTGGCCGGGGGGGGGGGGGGATTGAGTCCTGTGATTTTGTTTCATTCTGTTATAAGAAGTTTCATCATGGAAACAGATAATAAATTCTACTCTGCTCTAGCTTTTGTATATAAATTTAAATCTTAAAATAAATTATAGCCTTCGTAACATTAAAATTTCTAATCGGCATGATCGTGGAGGTAAATATAGTTATTCCCTATTATCTTAGCTATTTTGTCTTGCTAACAGTGTCATGAATCAGTCATTTATGCCGATGAATCTGATGAGAGTTAGTTGAAAATACCAGAGAACCATAAACTAATATAAGAATTTTCTGATGTGATACTAATTGATTCTTTGTTGAAATTTCGAGCCCACTGATGAATGTGCAATTACTTGGGTGTACATAAATTGGATCCCCGTCAATTATGCAATATTTTTTGGACAGTTAAAACAGCAAATTCTGAGCATTCTGTTCGCACCTCAACTTATGATTCGATTATTATCATTGGTGTGATGATAACTTTCGATCACGAGTATACATTCTATCTAGGAGTTCAAGGAAAGCATCTGAAAGAACAAACGAAAAGGATCAGTACCTCAGATAAAGAAAACGAAGTATATGATAAGTTAAAAGAATCCATATCCGATTTCGTCAAAGCAACCAGTTTTAAATGTTTGCCTTCAAAAGAAGGTATCAAATTTATTGCCAGAAACGAAAAGAAGCAATACCTCAGAGAATAATGACGCTGATGAGATTATTACGGGAGAAAGATGAGAAAATCTATCCACATGACATGCTCCGAATTTGAAATATATACTAAAAGAATATTTTGGTGAGGAACCTCCACGTGGAATCCCCTGAGTAATGTTAAGTGGCTACTCGAGTAAAAATAACAGGTTGTTCGCCGGGACACATCGCCCAATTGCTGGTCTCTTGATTCTTAACTTTTTACTAAAGTTGTGAACATATCCACAGTTTCTCTTTAGTTTATCATAGACAGTTGACACTTTTATCTTCTGGTAAGTTTTGTGATGTTCATGTAATAACGTAATATGTGTTTAAATAGGGAACGTTGGTTGCACATATTTTGCAAAACTTACCAATGAGAAAATATTCCATCGATTGCCATGTGAGTGGGATCCCAGGCATCCGCATTCTCGTACTTGCAATGTTTGCCCCCGCAGAAGAAAGAACACTGTATCCCATTCGGAGTGACTCTCCTCAAGTTCTCTGAGAACTTGTTGTAGTTGGAAGGCACGTGATGTTCTTGGTGTTTGCTCACAGGTTGCAGACCTGCGGGCACCAAGGACCTCACGTCCACGGCTTGTGACATCCTGAAACATACCAGAACATATTGAGCTGAAAAAGTACTATTATGTCCCATTTACAATGAACCGACACAAAATGAGATATTACAAAACTTGATCTGCTTTGGACAAGCTAAAACACATGATTAGGTTTCTGACAAAATATGTCTCCGGAAGTAACCATCTATTTTGAGAATGAAATTACCACTTGACTTATTTCTAAAAATCAGCACTGCTTAAAGCACGCATTTGTCAAAGGTGTGCAAATGCGTACGTGGAAAAATCATGTTTTAGAATTCAACGCTCTAGATACGCCCTAAACGTTATGTAGTGTCTGTGTTATTAAAAACGTTGAATATTAATAACATTATTATAATTACATTATTATATATATATATTACAACTATATTATATTGAACTGAACCACCACCGAACACAAGCTCTGCTTCTTCGGGTGGTGTATCAACTTTTGTATGTATTTTTCCTTTAATTTGGAACAATAAATTGTAAATTGTAAATTAAAAAAAAAAAATTTAAATTTAAAAATTATTATCTTTTACAAAAAACGGAGAAATAAATTCATTATTGTTAATCGGCTACGATGCGGTTTCCAGAAAACGTGGTCTATATTATTTGAATGATTTTTTGCTATCAAAACCTTAATTCCATTTTGGTCCTTTTTTCCTACTCTCATAGTTAAGAAAATGCAGTCCACTCTCGATTATCCGGGGCAATGCCGGGTTCAGCAGACACGAATAATTCAAAATCATGTATAATCCAAAATGCACACAATAATGCGTATTTTAAAACTGCAAGCAGAGCAACTATATTTATTGCTATAAGAATATATAGTTTAATAGTACAAGACAACTATAAAAAAGAATATACTGCACAGTAAATTATTGTATAATACAATTTACAGTATTCAGGAAACTGTTGAGTCTTAGGAATAGCTTGAAAGAAATCTGCCAACTTCTTTTGTTTTATGATGCATTGTCTTTCTTTTATATAGCAATCACAATGTAAATTCCTGATTATTAGTTTCTCTTGCAAAAAATTATCACTTATGCTCTAAGTACAAAAGGACACATTCCACAGCATTCAGTGCCTCTCCACGACCTTCTCTGTCTGCATTCTTCTCCAGCTTCACCCCAACCCCTTCAAAGCAGGTAGCTGTCCGCGTCATTGAGCGATGAATATGTTACGAGGGTAGATCGAAAGTAACGCACAATATTTTTTCTTTTACAAAAAGTTTAATAGGTACAATTTCAAACAAATGCACACATGAAGGGAAATATTTTGTCTATTTTTCTATATGGTCGCCAAGTTTCTCAACACATTTCTCCCATCGTGATACCAGTTTCAAAATACCCTGTTCATAAAGTCCGTTCGGTTGGAGTATAGCCATCTGCGGACTGCTATTTTCACTTCTGCATCTGACGCAAAGCGTTTACCGGCCAGGAATTTCTTCATGGGACCAAACAAATGAAAGTCCGACGGTGCCAGGTCTGGACTGTATGGAGGATGCTGGAGCATCTCCCAACCAAGCTTGTTGATTTTCTCACGAACAGCTGCAGCAACATGGGGCGAACATTGTCAACCCCATACACGCCACACATGTCCCTGTGAATTTCACTCGGATTATGCCCTTTAGCCAATAAAAATCGCACTACACCTCACAAGTGGACGAAAGTAACATGCGCGCCATCTTTGTTGAATAGTTCACGCTTCTCTCGCTACAGCTACACATAAGAACAAAATAGCGTCCGTAGCGGAAGCTTCAAACTCCATCTTGGTGAAAGTTCAACATCCCAGCCGCAATTCCAACGCAGAAAAAAATTATTGTGCGTTACTTTTCGATCCACCCTCGTAGTAAGTAAAATGTCAAAACCCTCGAAACGCAACAAAACTATTAACCTCAAGCTAGCGTTACAAACTGAGCTCAGTACACAACCATAAAAAGTAAATGTCCCTGTAAATAAAAATAGGCCACGGTTAATCCGCAAACCGGATAATGCGTCCACAGGTAATCGAGAGTCACCTGTGTGCTGACTTACGTTATTACGGGTACTGTAGAACATGGCCTTATTTTCATTGCAAACTCGTGAGTGACTGACTGTTCTGTGTGAGTGCCTAGCTCTGACAAAGTCCCTGGCTATTAAACAGAGTATTATATAACTTGGTCACGATGTCTGCGTCGTCGGAGTTTGTGGTCACTAATAATAACTTTTTAGACGACTTTCTTTTCCATGTTACTGTGCCATGGGTCATGGTATGTCTAGGGAATTCTAGGAAGTCATTTCAAGGTCAAAGGAAAATTGTATTAATAAACGTGTTCGTGACACAAGATGGACAAAGTTATGACAAGTCCAATAATCAGGGTTACTTAAATTGGTCGGCTCCCGTAAATATTTACAACTCCTCCATTACCGTCCTTTTTAATTTGTGGATTATTCAGATTTAAAAGTCTTGCCTGTGCTCGGCGTTTGAAATATTTACATATGCTTCACACAGAATTTTTTATTATTATTATTAAGTTCATTGTCAAGGCCATTTTAATTTAACTCTTTTAAAACAAAATTGCATCCTCTTATTGAAGTCCTTTTAAAATTATTATAGCAATTATTATAGTAATATAAAAGCTCATAGTATATAGGGTGTCCAAAATTATATTTTGTTAAAAGAGTGATTTTTATGGTACGGTATAGCCTATGTTTGTTACACATTACTTTCAACATGTTCACCACCTTAGATCGTAATTCACTTTTCATCTTTCCATAGCGACTCGGGTGTTATGGCAACGACAGCTGTTTCGGAGCTCTCACAATGCGGTAATGGGTCGGGTAAACACACTTTTTTAATTCCCACACAAAACAGTCCCTAAGCATGAGGATCAGGAGACACGCCATCCATTTCTGGGGTCTATGCATCCAACGTGCAATTTGTTTTGTCTTTTGAGTTCATTTTGATGCAGTTGCAATTAAATTTCATCTGAATGCCATCACGCGATGATGACTCCTGCACCTTCCACATTATAATAGGTACCCTCTCCAGGATGTTAAACATTATGTAGATTCTCTTAGGAGTAACAAAAAATAATTTAACCGTCGGCACGAAGTCAGTGCAAGAATTCCAGCAGAAATCACAATAAACGTATAGGCTACAGCATACCTACAATGAGCTACCATACACACCTTACACCCAAAAACTTTAGGCATATTTATTTAAAATAGATACTTAATTTCTAGACACGCTGTGTAGTGAAGTGTGCTACTGTAGCGAAGACTCACGCACGTAAACCAGGTGACCTCATACAGTCCATTATAACAGTGAAGTCGATATGCAAAGTGCTTTGGATTGAAAATTATTTCACCATTGACCTGATTCAGTGCAATGCACGTTGGGATATTTTAGCGGAGGAATCGTCCAAGTAGAAATTAAAATAGTGTACCATTATTTTTAATTTAAACCCACTAGCTGCAAATACAGTAAATTCTGTCTTACTTTTTGTCCCTTCTGATGGTGTTCACTATCACTTTTACTCAATTATAATTTTCGTTTGATGTCTTAAATTTAGAATTAGAGTAGAGTAGAGTAGACTAGAGTAGAGTACAGTACAGTAGAGTGGAGCGTTTATTACTTAGTAATTATAGACCTAGTTAATGGTTTTATTTTGTGAGCTGTCTCTACAGCGTGGTAAAATATTTCAAGCCTGAATGCGAAATTTTAGTCGTCATTATTTTTCGTAGAACTATATAGGCCTATTACAAACTATTCGGATTTATCTAGCATTATATTCAGTTTTAAATATCATACTTTAATTCAACTGTATTCGATTAATCCGCCAATAGGCCTATGCTATTAACTAAATTATAGGCTTTATGATTCTAGATTCTTGCTGAAAACGAAATATGTTGTTCAAATTATAGTCATTAAATTTATTGCATTATGTGTAAAAACAATAATTCGGCAATCGTCAATTACATTAATAAAAGTTAAAACTATCTATAAATATGTTATATATTAAACATTACAATTACGTGAATAGGCCTTTTGTTTAAACGCATCCATAAACATGTAGGTTTAAAAAACATTTCTTCCCTTAGATCTTTATGAATGAGTTTTAAACAATAGGCGGACTCATTTAATTGTAGGCCTAATGTTTAATGTAGAACATATTTGCACATAATTTTAGCTTTTATTAATGTAATTGACTACTGTTGAATGTATGAATGATTGTTTATCTATATAATGCAATAAATCAAAGGACCATAATTGGATATATATACAACATTTTTCGTTTTCAGCAATAATCTAGAAACATTAAGCCTATAATTTGGTTAATGGTATATTGGCGAAGTATTCGAATACAATTTAATGACAACTCAAACATTAACGGTCATGAAATTATGTATCATACTTTAACATACAAAATTAAATGAGAATGAAGTAGGACACTACCGTTTCACTACCGCATTTTATTGAACACTGGGATGCCGAACACTGTTATTCCCTGATTGCTTGTCCTTTGCTCTACTTGCTTTTGATAAGAAATCTTCACATCACCTCAAGCAATTTCGTCACTAATCGTTTAGTGCGTTAATAAAAGAAAATATTAGTTTGTCTTTTCTGTAAGGCACAAACTAATATGATGAAAATTATATTTTGAAAAAACTGAATCTTATGAAAGTATTTCAACTGAGAGTAGCAATTTTCCGGGCTGTTAGGCAATGGTCCAAGGTTATTAAAACGTAACCTTTCGTCCACTGCTGTGCCGGGGATCTTCAGAGGCTGCTGGGGCTATATGTACTTTTTGAGCTCTGGCCGCAGCCCCTGAAGATGCCCGCCACAGCAGTGGGCGAAACGTTAAGTTTTAATAACCTTGGACCACGGCCTAATAGCCCGGAAGATTGCTACTCTCATGACACCGGCGTAAAAGCCTCAGCTTTTTTAAGTCTTTAAATTGTGTGAAAGCTTTAAACGGTAATAACAAATAAGAGCCAAGCACAAACAAACTAGTCCTACATCGTTTGCTACTAGAGGAGAAATTGTCTAAGAATAAGATCCACAACTTAAGAGTTGCATGGGAAATCAAAATTATATTGATAACTTCCGAATAACATTTTCAAAAGGTTGTTCTGAAAATTTTGCACCTTATTTACTTTATTGTCTTAGTTCCTGCATCAAAATTATCGCCAGCCATAGAATTTGGCAACCAGAAATTTCACGCCCTGCTCTACAGAATGTGACCGAGGTATTGCATCCCGGACTCTTATTCAGGAGATCGCGGGTTACAGTCATGTCCGGTAGTGGTACGGCTGAAAGCACTAAGCCGCGTCGCTAGATGATGTTTCAAATTAACAGAACCTGTCGCGTTGCACTGAATTACGCCGTACAGATAATCTTATTAATCAGCAATAAAACAAAAACTATTAAATCTAAGCCTTTAGTAATCATTTGAAAGGAACTGCCCCTTTAAAGTTTTTCAGTTCCAAGTGTCAAATCTAGACTATTTTCATTTATTTCCAGATTTGAGATGATACTGCACAATCTCATAAAACTGTACACAGTAATAAAAAGTAAGCATTTAACGGACTCTCTGGTGAAAATACATGGTTTGTTGGATATAATACTGAAACCTTGCATACTATTTCCACTATTTCAACCCACTTTTCAGATAAAATCTGAAAGCTGTATGATGAATAGGTAAGAAAGTTTTCTTCTTTGAGTTTTATGAACATTCTACATAACTAAATTCTGAACCGTACTAAAACGTGTTCCTTGCAAAAAAAATTCCAGATATATATATATTTATAAGTTCACTGTAACACTTAGAATAACTTCAGACGATTTTTATTTGATTCGCACAAACTGAAATACTGTTATTTTAATATTCGTTAGTTTTGTTTTTGTTTTTTGCTCTTTAATGAATGAGAAATCTTAATTATAAAAATAGAAAATCAACCTTCCACATTTTTCTAGAATCCACTCTGTGAATGTGTTCAGACGTTATCTAGGAGCATGTGTACATAATTGCAACACAATAGGGCAAAATCTGTTATGCAAGGAACAAGTTTAATGTGAAAAAAGAATATTTTAAAAAGTGTTGAAAATAATCCTTCCTGAAAGTATCAATATAGGCAACAACACTTGCAAGTAACCTAAAAACCTTTAAATCTCCTCAATATCATACCAGACTTTCCCTTTAATGAACAACACTAAAAAAGAAACACTCGAGAAGACAGAGTATGGGAATTAAAGCCTTGTAGGCTACTTCAAATTTAATTTTAAATGGCATACATTTGCTAGGAGCAATTTGAAGATCATCCCAGTTTTTTTTCCCTTAAAGGGCGTCCAAGTAGCATTAATTTTTTACTTCGTTAGTAACAAAATAAGAGGATATTATATACTAAATTTAAATGTAATGCACTGACATCCATGAAATTGCTCTCTAAAATCAATTCGTTACATCGAAAGTAATTACAATAAATAATGGATAATTTACTGCTCATTTTTAAATTTTGTCAATTTTTCCAATTTTTGTTCATGGATGCATTTCTTGTTTTGAATTTTTTCGCTATTTTTTTAATTAAATGCCTTCCCTAATAATCAATTAAAAAATAAATACAGCAGTGTATTCCAGTCGTATAATTGTGATCAAATAATTAAAAACGTTAAAATGTTTTGTTAAAACACAAACACACTTCTTCTTATGATGTATTCACCGCAGAGTTCAACGGCTTCAAGATACCAACTCAGGGGAAGTACACGTTGTGTGCTTTCAAAACATTCTATAATTTTCGAGATATCGACCTTGTGCTCTTTTTAACGTGAACTTTTTCAGACTTGTCAAAAATGGGAAACAAGGTTCATTTTCGCGTATGCGAGAAAACCAGTTTGTGCTAGATATGTCTGGTTTAATCATAGCTAGATTGTACATGGCCTGCGTTGAAGCAGGTGAAAAATAGGGAATGCATTATTTAACTTGCGTGTTTTGTAACTTACGAGTTTTATATCTCAAAGCAAATCTAAACAAGATTTCTTCTACACCGCATATATTTTTACTGTGAAGTGTAGCATTTTACAATAGTGTGGGGAATTTCTAGCAGAAAGAAAATGTTGCGAAGGATCAGAATAAAATAATTGTTCATTGTGACATTTTACTCTACATAATGTAGATATTTTTTAAAACTTTAATGATTCAATTTTCCGAAGACCAGCCTAATTAACGTAAATAAGAGGGTTTTTTTTTGTACAGTATGAAAAATGATAAATATAATAAATGAAATCAAACCTTCCATATGCTAAGCACATGTTTAGTATTTTAATTAATATAAAATACACTATATTATACAATCATAAATGATAAAGTGAATTTTCTTGTAAAAAGAAGCGAAACGTAACTTATTCAGATTACAAAATAATATAGCAATCTGGTTGACTCTATCTAATTCGTAATTTACAATCAGGGTACAACAAATAAAATTTTTATTTTAAAAATCAAAATAATTTATTTTAATAAAAATATGGCTTTTCTTCAATTTTACGTTTTTACTTAGAAATCATATTATATTATTTTGGCATTAGTGTATGGTTCTGTATTTATTAAGTACCTAAGATGAATAATGGTAATGAATAATCAATCAGAATACTTTGTTATAATAATACTTTGAATTTAATTTGTTACAACGTAATGTATATTTAATCCAGTTCTTCTGTCACATGACTCATTTTAAGTCCTTAAACAGAAACTCAGTGAAGATAGAAGCACTTTGAATTTGAACAAAATTGAACTACAAGCAATAAGAAAGCAAATTGATTTTAAAGAGTTGATTTTTGTATGAATTTGAACAACAATGGAATACAGGTAATAATAATAATAACACAATAATAAAAAATAATAGTTCTAGTAAGCCCACGTCTGCAAAGTCAACAGACGTTAACTCAACACTGGAAGAAAACTAACTAAACATACAAATTTGAACAAAAGTGGACTAGAAGCTATAACACAACAATAAGAAAGCAAACTGATTTTCAGAATTAATCTTTATATGAATTTCAAAGACAGTAGAACAAAGGTATAGTGCTGTCATTTTCATCGTCCCCATTCGGCGAGTCAAACGTCGGCATTTCCTTTTGCGGTCTGCCGGATTATATTATTAGTGGTTTACTAATCATTGCATAGTAAGTTTCGTCCAGATCATTCAACGTTTTCCCATTTAGGTGTGCATTCCTAATCCCCTTCTGTCCACTTATGTAAAAAAAAAATCAGATCTATGTCGTAATGTTATAAACAATTGAATCAAGTAGAGTGGGTAAACAAAATCGAAGCGATCGGCAATTTGTTGCTATGGACACCTTCTATTGGTCTACACGGAAACATCAGCACAAATATTATATTAGAATCCCAATGAAGAAGATAGAAAATGATCTTTAAATTTTCTTTCAATGAGTTATTTGAAATTCCTGTTTTGTGTAGCCTATGTTTTGATTTCATGGAGAAAAGCCCTGCAAACGTGAATGGCGGGTAACATTCGCTGTTGGTTTGTGACAGGGTTTGTCAACCTGATTTCACTATTTTTGTATTCGTGTATTAACCTCTGGATATAATGGGCCAAACTCGGAAAATGCAAGTTTGAAATGTTATCTGCTTAAATATTGCCGTCTGTCACGAGACCTTTTATGAACGATCGTGGACTGATAGTCGCTTAATGCCTTAATAAAGTGCTTTAACTTATAATAAAAACGATTGGCAGTTTTCGTGAGCACCAACAAGGGATTGTTAAGGACACAACAAATAAACATTAATACAGTGCATTCAGTATTTAAAATGATCACTTTTAATAGCCCCGTAAGTCTAAATCAAACTAGTTTGAAATATATTTTACTGGTTTTAAGTCCTAACACACATTGAATAAACTGGAAATAACTTTGAAGTGGGAGGTAAAAAATGTATGTCCTTTATAATATAAATATTCCTATTTAATTTGGTGAAAAAAAAATTAACCTACGGTACTTATAATACTTTCCGTCGCCCTGTTAACCGATTGGCGGATTATCTGACTCTAGCTCAACACTGAATTCTTTTATTTTACACTTATTTTTCGTACAATATTTAATTTTGTTCTACAGTGTATTTTTTGAGAAGGAAAATATGAACAATTGAACATGATATTAATGTATCTGTATCTCGTGTCGTATATCCCCTCTGTTGGGGCGAAGGGCCTCCAAGTGGAGGTTTCTGTTACCTATGTGAATTTTGTTACGCTTATTTTCCGAGAGAGAGCAGAGGGACAGGTGGTAAGCCCATCGCTTCTAAACCCCCTCCGGAAACTAAGGTATTACTTGAACTTAAAGGGGCCGGTAAATTTTGTCCAGAGGCTCCAATTTAGTCTTGGAGTTCTTTTACGTGCCGTAAATCTATGACACGGGCCCCCAAGCTTAAAGTCCCTCCCGGAGGACTCCGTGCCCAGGATTTTTACGTCCTGAAAAATCCATCGACCGCGGCCAGGTTTGATCCCGCGACCTGTGGATCTAGACCACTGCGGCCGACATGTTAATGCACATATTTACTTTAGTATAGTGCCGTTATACTACCTGAAGTAGTTGTGTTTCCAACAGAAGCTGCTGAAAGTTGTAAACTTAGCCATTGTCTGCTTTCAGATGCAGCAAATTTGTAGAAAGGGTGTTTTTATAAACTTGTAAAATTAACCATTTGCTTTCTAAGAAACGACGCTCAGAGATGCCGTACAATTGAAAAACCCGTGTACGAGTAGACCCACTTTAATTATTCAGTTCCTATCTTGTAGTGCTTGAGTTAACATGCTGTAATTTCTGTAAGAAATGTCTTCCAAGGGAGTGTTGTCTTAAATATATTCTTAAAAATGTGCAAATACAGTACAGTAAATCAATTTTGTGATGTTTTAGTTGCCCTTTTTAAGAAAGCTGTTTAATCCGCGATCGCTCGCGCTATTAGATCGGAACTATCAATTGTATATATATTTTAATAACCCACGTATATCTTGAAAGAGAAAGTTGTTTTGCTAACAATGCCTTCCTCGACATGTGTGCTTCGTAATTTCCGAAAGTCAGCTGTAACTTATCACAGATGTGTCAGCAGCTGTATTATTAGGTAAGTTGACACTACAGCTCTTAAATAATATTATTTTGATTCTCTGCTTCCTTTTCACTTTTAAATGTTATACTAACACTACAATAATAGAAATAACTTAATACTATTAAATGTTACCAATAATAAAATAATAATATTAATAAAATAATAAATAATATAATATAACAACAAATTAATAATAGTAATAAATAACAATATAATATAACAACAAAATAATATTATTAATAAAAATATATTAACAGAAATTAAATGTTTAGAATTCAAGAATCATGTCAAAAAATCACTTTTTGAAAGGCCGTTTATTATTATTATTTTAAAAAGAAAATGTAACATTATTTTCTTTTACAAATATTACAATGATTACATGGAAACTTATTGTAAGTTTAACCCGTGCGTTTGAGTTGCATTTAATATCTATAAAGGAAAAAAAAACGCATTCTAGATCAAATCTAAAGCGCGAGTGATGGCGTGAGAACCACAATTATGAGAGACGTAACCTATTTCTTGCGAAGTGGAAGCGGTCCTTTTCCAAATTAAAGCCACTTCTTCGCGACAGTCGTCAGTCATTCAGGACGCACAATTTGAGGAAGCATGTATACTGTAACTCTACAGTACTTTGCGCTTGTTTTTTGACATTTTTAGCATGTAAAAATAATTATTTATCAAGCGTTGGTACCTAAATATCCGAGTCCTAATTATTATACTGGTTACAAAAGTGTTCCAGACATTTTACAATAATTGTTCTCCATCTTAGTACCACCAAGTCATATACAACTTTGTTTCCCTCATCATTCCTACTAATAGGTTCTTAAGTTCCGTAAGTTTGATTCCTGTGACATATGTTCTTCCAAAAGAAATTTATTTATTATGGCCTAGGGTGATCAGATTTCCAATACAAAAATGGGACACTTGAAAATTTCAGCAATTAGAAATAGCATACCATTAATGTATAATTATTGTTTTAAACATAAGTTATAGTCGTCTCGCTATCATCGTCCCCAGCGGTGCTATCTTTGAAGTGTGGTTTGTTTAATGCAAGAATGACACTCTCGTTAATAGCCGCGCGTTGAAGTGTGTGAAATGTCTCAGTCGGAAACGAGAATCGAAGAAACGCTGATTTATTATTATTATATTACTATTGTTATTAGATTGACTTGCAACAGAGTCTGCCACCTGCTTGGATTTGAGAGTGCAAATTACTGTTTACCCTCAATAAACTTAATAATAAACAATACAAATAATAATTATAACATATAATCCGCCAGACCGCAAAAGGAAATGTCTACGATTGACTTGACGAGTGGGGACGAAGAAAACGAGAGCACTATAAATGAGTGTTTATTATTACAGTAAAAGACGCCGACTTGAATATATTATTGAGACAAGAATTGGATTGTCAGTAGTTAAACATATGTCTTAATATTATGAAGCTGTATATTGAGGGGAGCCAGAAAGTGACTTCCCGCCTATGATTACAGTGACACAGTGTCAGAATTATCATTATCAAATTTATGTGACGATATTATGTCCTCCGAAAGATTTTCTTCTTTCAGTATTTTTTCATGACTGAGAATACACGAAATAGGCCCATCAAACTGTGTCTTGATCACAATTACTGCTTTCGAAGTCTTGATGCTTGTTTTCTTCTGTTCATAAAGAGGTCACGATAAAAGAAAAAAGTTAGGCATACTCATTGATGTAGCAGAGAATTTCCACCTTACCGCAAAGAGAGTGCTTTCACAAAAGTGGATAATAAAGTAGTATAGTTTTTCCACCGAAAAATATAAGGAATATAACATGCAATAACGAAGTCATACCGTGAATTTTTAAAAAGGACAAACTGGATCAGGTCTTTAAAAAGGGACAATTAGCACCCCATAAGGTTTTTGTCGGGACAACGGGACCATAATCTAAAAAGAGAGGTAGTCCCGTTATAAATGGGAGTTTGGTCACCCTAATTTATTATTCTGACCCTAACAACATGAGTGGAATGTAGCAAACAGCGTGCTGACCACGAGTTCACGGAAAATGTCAATAAACAGATCGTTAATTTTTAACGGACTTCTCGAACAAAATTAAATAATTTCTTCCACTTACTTTGTAACACGGATGAGAGATGGTACTGCTTACTTCCAGTGAGACAGGTAGTTGTCCATCAAGTTAACGGTACTCGTTCTTGAAGGATGGGTACATTCCGAAGCAAACGAAGATGAGAGCCATGCCGTACCTGGCGAGGAATTAATGCTTAACTTCAAAACAACATGCTTCCCTTCGGTGCGGGGGATTTCGGACGCCGGCGCCAATCCTGCACATGCGTCAATCTCATCAACTCCCTCACTACCTTCGATTTTCCCTTCCTATAGTAGGCTACCATACATAAATCATATAGAAGATTACTTTCAAATAAACATTCTCCACTTATGCAACTTTGTAAAGTAGTGATCTAACAGTGATTTAAAGAAAAGGGAAGAGCTCAACCTCGCCACGCCGTTTCTAGTCGCGAGAAAGAAAACAAAGCTATATCTGAGTAATGAAATTTCCCTGCTGTTATTCTCAGTTGAGTTTGCAGAAAAGTGATGCTTCTGCAGTGTAACGAAATAGACGACTTATAACCCTAGTCTGCTCACCCTTTTCGGGATACAGTATCATTACTGCTTACCTGGGGTACGTTGTCACCCCATAATATTTTTAATATTTTCCTCCCCTCTCATCAGGGTAGTTTAATGTTCTGTAGTGTTTGGATAGCCCCATATGTTTAGAAAACTTAGCGGTTATAATATCTTTTAAGTGTAAACATATTGTGCCATTTCACTTTGCTTTTAATCGATGTTTTAGCAGTTCCAGGCATCATGTTTATAAGCAAGAAACATTCCATTCCATGAAATATTTTACTCCTGCCTTCAGTGATGGAGAAGATCTTTAATACGTTCACTATTGTCACCGTCTTATATATTAGGCATATCTTCGTTTAAACCAGCAAGAATGAAAGCGTCAAGGCATTATTCATTCACAGAAATACCTGGCAGACATTTAACAAACTCAACTGGTCATCCCAATGGTCTCGTAGCAGGACACACACTTAATGAAATCCACTCATTCATTGACTGATAAAGTCATTGTTGGAAGTAGAGAAGAATGGGGGAAGCTTTAAGTGCATGCATTCCAACTGTGCTAAAGAAAGCGGAGTCGTTTGGGGTGATGAGTTGCCCCGGAGAGCAGTCTAGGGTTAAATTATACGGTATCGAAACGAACTGAAGGAAAAATACGTTGTTTGTCGGGGATCGGTCGTAGGGTAACCTACTATTATTTTAGTATTGGTATTTCTGCCTTCGACAGGCCTCTACCTCATGGTGATATTCCACTCTGTAACTCTTTCTTGTCCTCTGCTGCATCTTTTAACTCTTCATTGCTTCGTTTCTTCTTGGTGTTCTCCAGGATCTGAATTCTTTTTCTACCAAGTTTTCTTGTTCTTTTTATTTCCCCTTCCATTAAATCCAGCAGATGTCCTCCTCGTCTCATGATGTGTCCTAAACAGCTTTTCTTTTCCTTACAAGTTGCAAGATACATATCTTCTCATCGACTTTTTTTTAACTACTTCATTCGTTATTCTGTCCGTCCGTCCACTGAATCTCCTCCATTTTTCTGCACGGCGGCTGGCTCACAACTAAATTACCAAGTACGGTTGTACTTCACAATGCTACCCAATGATGTGTCCATGTAGTACAGATGCCACACTTCCGTGACATACAACATCTCATGGTACCATCACTTTACTTTGAGAAAAAGGTAGTTGCCATGACTTAAGCTCCACCCCTCGTATAATTTTTATACTAACGTTTCATGATGATAAGGAATAAGTAAAATTATTAGATCTGTATTTAGACACCAAATTGATTGGAAAATGCATACTTTCAACCTTCTCAAATAGTTATCTGGAGTGTGGTATCTCTTGAGATAACTGAAGAAAGAAAGAAAGAAAGAAAGAAAGAAAGAAAAAAACAAGTAAGCAATTTTTTTTATCAACATCTTATTATACTTTCTTTCATTCCCAATTCGTATGGGATTAGGCTCTGGGGAAAGTGTTCGACATCGAAAAATGTACTAATGTAGCAAAAAGAAGTAATCAGACTGATTGTAGGAATAAGAGAACAGCAAACATGTAAACCGAGCTTTATCTAAAAATTATGACACTACTTAGCCTTTACATATTTGAGAACGTAAATGTAAAGGAAACCCCGACAGAATTCACAAATCGATCTGTTACATAACTACAATACTAGGGGTAAATATGATCTTGATGGTAGCATACCATCGCAAACCATACCAAATTGCAAATAGTCATTATCTTCTTCAGCTGAAGCTGCATAGCAAACTACCTTTAGTTGTCAGAGAACTAACATTTAAAAAATATCGCAGGGTATAAAACATACATTGAACAGATATTAAATTTATAAGTTCTTTAAGGGGGGACATAAGGTACAGCTTTTGGTGAAATTCATAGGTGAGAATTAGGTGAATTTCATTATTTCTTTCCTCAGCAATGAATTGCTCTACAATCTTGCATTCTGATATACTCTTTATTGAATACTTCTACAATTGCATACTATTTTCAAAATTAATCAAACTGTAGTTACGGGTAATTAAAGTTTCAAAATGGCAGCCACGTTTCATGCACTGAAATGCAGTTTCCTCGACAATTTCCACAAATATCAATATTTCTGAGTGATTATTTTTTTTGTGTATTTGTTTAAATATCATATGAACAACACTACTTACAATCTTAAGTTTAACATTAATAGTTTATTTTTTAAATATATAGTTTAATGAAAAAGAAAATTTAAAAAAATGCTAACTTGTTGTATAGAACTCGATGGCAGACGGCGATGTTATATCGGAAGCGAAAGGTCGATATAACCAAGCTTAATCTCGATTCTCGAACATACGTAAGCAGAAGAGTACATTACATTTCATATGGCGGAGTTGCTATTAGATTCACATATAAGAGTATGGGTATTTTTACCCATAGTTGTTATTACTTTCCTAGTCGGCGTTGTAAGACACTATGTTTCGATTTTACTTGCATCTCAAAAAAAAGTTGAATTGCAGCAAGTGCAGGACAGGTAATGTAGGATTATGAAATTAGTTAGGTTATGTCAACACAAACAGCTGATTGGTTATAGGCAGAAGGAAAATTTTAATTAAATAAGTTAATTTAGAAAAATTGTAGGTGTAGTTTAATGGGTCAGCAACATTCTGTGTAATGTATTTTTTGTTTTAAAGAATAGGTTCATTTAATCTCGTTCCTAACAATGCCATTATTTTGTTTGTATTTTGGGTGTTCCTTGTTAAGTTACTGCTCCTTTGTTTGAATAACAGTGTGCTTATATTTGCATTCTAATCAGACCCTTCTTTGTATTATAATGATATATTAGAACTTCAAACCAGTACGTTTGATTCTTTGCCTAGTGAAATAGCCGGTAATTGTCCTGAAAATATATTTTTCTACGTGCTGATCTTGTGCACAAGTAAGTTAATGTATTATGCATATTACAACTTTAGGTACTGATGTAGTAGGATGTTAACGTTTCTTTAATGGCATTGTTTTACTAAATAGAACATGGTGGTCTTGGTGAAAGACAATTTTAGGTTGCTCACCAGCCAAGCTCCGCCTGCTTTCCCCCACTGTCTGCTTCCCCTTGTTTCTGAGCCTTGTACGCACATCTTCCTACTTCCCCTGTTCTGGCTATGAAGCTGCTCAGCTCACTATTATACCCTTCGTCATATGTGCATAAAAATATACAAAATCACAGTGTTACGAAAATGACCCTTGCATCATATCAAAAATACAAAAAATAAAAAATCTTACGAATCTGACCCTTGCACCATATCAAAAATACAAAAAATAAAAAAATAAAATCTTACAAAATGACCCTTGTAAGGTATCATATCAAAACTACAAAACCACAAGATCTCTTAATTAATGGAGCGAAAACGGCCCTTTCACCAAAACTCTTTTCAGAGCCAACATAATATTTCACAATTATAAAAAACGACCCTTGCACGAAAACTGCTTTTTCTCATGTATTAAAGCTCTCTAAACTTAGATAGATAAATTTTCCCTTCACTGGTCAGCTATCACATGTGGTGTAGTGGTTAAGGCTGCTGGTTACAGTGCTAGCAGTCACAGGTTCATATACCGATCAATCCGAAATTTAGGTTAGGAATAGGTCCCAAATAGGTAGGTAAGGCGAGAAGGAGGTGAGAGAAAGGGAGGAAGGGGATAGAAAAGGTAGAGAAGAAGAGAAATTTAAGGGAAAAAGTAGTTTTAGGTTGTGCACCAGGCTCCTCCCACCAACTCACAACGGGACCCACCTGGGAAGGAAGGGTTTAGGGTTTCAAGTGTCTCCTACTAGATGTATCTCTACTAGCAACGCTATCTATTGTTAAAATTTAAGTGAAACTGGGAAAAAATGAAATAATTTATTTCTCCTTCATTTTCTTCTTCCCTACCTTTTCCGCCCTCTTCCTCCCTTTATCTCAACTTATCTTTGCCCTACCTACTTATTTGGACCTACTCCTAACCTTAAATTTTGGATCGCCTGCTATATGAACGCGGGGCCACTAGCATCATAGCTACACCATGAGCGATTGCTGAGCAGTGAAGGGAAAATTCATCTATTTAAGTTTAGAGAGCTTTAATATGTAAGAAATAGCCGTGTTGGTGCAAGGGTCATTTATTATAGTTGTGAAATATTATGTTGGCTCTGAAACGAGTCGTTTTGGTGTAGGGTAGTTTTTGCTGCATTAATTAAGTAATCTTGTGGATGGCATACCATTCAAGTGTAAAACTCTTTGCTGTACAATATGACTGGTAGTCTTTGAATATAATACTGTTTCTCTCACACTGCTGCATCCCACTACAGTCTAGATATGAATAATTTTTGTAACTTACTTAGGGTCACTTTACTTTCTAACTATTACAAATATGGAACGATAACAACTTGTTACGGAAATAACAAGCTACCAAAGCTACCTAGAAGTGTTCCCTATACAGACCATGGAGGCCTAGAGGGTTCCAGGAGGTTGAGGCTCCCAGATTTTAGACATTCGGCACTTGAAGGTGGTAAGGTTGTCAGCCTTATGCACCAGCCGCCTTTACCCCCAGGATTGCTGCTGGTACTCATTTCTGTTAGAGGCTGAGTCGACCCCAGGGCCAAGTGCCACCAGAAAGATTAGGAAAGCTACCTAGGGTATCTTTTATTGTCTCGTCAGCACTGACTGTTTATATAAGCATGGGGAGAGCCAAAATAAGATGCGAGAAAATAGTTCGACTTACAGCACCAGATGGAATCTCTCTCCCAAAATTACCCTTAATTGTCGATCTCTCTGAGAAATATTTACGTTGTATACAGTATTGTGAGGGACACTATTTTAGTGATTTTCTTACTGGCCTTCCACTGTTACTGTACAGTATTGTTTCTGTTGAGTATTGTATTGAGCATATTTTAGAAGAAAAACTTTTCTCGCCCTGGGATTCCAAACTGTGACTTAACTTTTCAAGGTGATGCTCTCCCAACTGAGCTAGTCAGAGTTTGATTCACATCACCCGCTGAAATTTATCTCCCATAATGACCCGTAATTGTCATCTTTCTTTGCTTGATTTTGCAACATAGTGTTGAGTCTGAAGGGGCAATGGTGAAGAGTGATTGTTAATAAAAAATAAACTTATGTTTATCTTCGAAATCTAGTTTATGAAGCATTGGTAGAATCTATTATACCAGATGTAGGCCTACTACACCTGTATACCGTATATTATATACAGTGAAAGAAGATAATGCCATAGAGTTTCTTGGTAGTACTTACATCTTGGAATAAGGATCCAAAATATTTTCACTGCCTAGAGACTCTTAAATAACTAAATTTTGCCTCTAAACTGGTGAATAATATCAACTTAATACCTTGCACCAATATAAAGAGAAAACATAAGTTTACTCTAATGATTCATTCTAGTGTAATGATTTGAGAAGCTTAATACCGAAGATATATCTATAGTATCTGTATAGCAGAACACATTCAATTTATTAAGCGCTTTAGGTAGTTAGCATCAACTTTTTTTTTTTTCCTGTAAATGTTCCAACTACAGCTCTGAATGTGTTACTATAAAATGAATAAATTTATAGCATTAAATTAATCTGGAAAAGTCATGTCAGGTATTGTAACAGGTGAGCTTTTCATATCTTCAGGCATCACATGATCATTATTGATTCAGGTATTTCTGTTTCTCCTTCTTGAAATGTGGGAACCAACATTATTAAACCGTAATCCTTGCAACTACTGGACTCTCAAGAAATTATGTTTTAATTTATTCATATTTTCATTTATTTTGTTCTTGTGTTGTTACTATTTTTGTTATTATTATTATTATTATTATTATTATTATTATTATTATTATTATTATTATTATTATTATAATTACTACTACTACTACTACTGCTGCTGCTGCTAATATTACTGTAATGTAGCTAGATACACACTTAACAAATTAGCAATATATATAATAGAGAACATTCTAAAGATGTGTGTGTACTTATAAATGTATTTCATAATGCATGAAATAATGAAATCTTCTCAGTGGTGACTGGAAATGACTCCCGTAGAGCTGTGGATAGAACTGGGGGCCAATAGATTCATTATTTCTTTGCATTAAAGAAGAGATAAGAATTATTATGAGAAATGCTAATTGTAACTGAAGCAAAGAGTGAAGGAGAAAATAATTAAGAGAAAAGATAAATTTACAGCAAGTACTGAAAGCAACATCATGAATTCGTGTATACTGTATTCCTCTGTGTTTAAAGCTTTATTTCTTTACTTTCTTATGAGGCCTACACAGTTCTTCAGTAGACTTTTACTTTTGATAAAATTTTACAGAGTAGAGTAGAAAAATACTTGGGCCCACACAGTAAGGAGACTGTAGTAAGCCAACATTATGGTATCAGTTCAACAACTTAATTGTTTCACCTATGGAAGCTTTGCTAGGAAATTTTCTACGACAATCATCTGCTTATTGTCGACTGCTGTCTGCTGTATCCAGTTGTAGGAAACACCCCCATCGAAAGAGTTCTGAATATCTTTCCGATTAAGAACTCTTCTTCTGGTATATCAATTCAAGTAACTTTATTTTACTTCCTGTAACTTGTGTGCAGATTTCCATTTTTTTAAGGCTACTTTTAACAATTTTATTTCCTTAGGGATTTAATAAGTAAATAGAGCAATCATATTACTGTAGGGAGTATAGATGAAATCATGCACTATGACGGACACTGCCCTCCACAGCAACCGGTTTTGTCATGATTGTTCCAGTTGTTCACAGAGGAGAACTGTGGCAGTGAGATGAATCATACATCAGAATCAGAATTATCGATTGTGGCAAAATTTGGCAGGAAAACACTTCAGTACAAATGGCAAAACCATCAGATGTAATGTTTACCATATAGAGTTCAACAAACATAGTTTTCTTCCTTCTAATAATCCTTAATCCTGGTCTACCTGCTTTCGCTGCAGGCTGTACTGCCTTCAGCTTTAATTTTTGTTTGCAGAGAACACTGCTAGGTCACAGGTGCTTCTATCTTTCCTCAGTGCATCCCTAATTTGATGGTGTACTTACTAAAATCCCTCTTTCTGATTATGAGAAACATTCCAACAGCCTTTCTTGGCACTTTATGCCTTCCTGTCGTCAATTCTGACACCCTCGAGCTCTTTCAGATAACCTGTATACCAGTACTTTCTTGGTCCTTCTTGAGCCTGGTCGATGCTCTTTTTGTTCTTGTTGAAGTTCATTTTTGCCTGCTCTTCTCTACTGGTTTACATGTCATTTAATGGCAGACATGCCAAGGATGGGCGTTGGCTAATCAGTCAGTCCATCAGTCAGTGTTTGCTTTTTTTTTTCTGTTTGGTCCATATTTAGTTGTCGCTATCATCATTGCTGAGCCCTCTATTTTCTCATCCATCAGGACACGTGCAGGTGATTTTCAGTCAACTATTTCATTTTTAAGTTACTCTTTTTGGTTGTTTTGTGCCCCATCAGATACCCTATGAGTCCCTTCTGACATTGTGATACCTTTGCCTTATTTTCGACTCCTTCAAATGGGCACTGTGGTCGTATTTAAGGATCCTTTGTGTATTGTAAAACTGAAAACCCTCTGCCTCTTTTCCACATTTTATCTCCTTTTATTTTACTTCAGCTTCTTTATTTCATGTTCAATTTTCTTCTGATCTTAGGAATTTTTTTTCAAGACATTCAATTTCCTGACAACTCCCCTCTCGGTATTTTTGTTAGTGAGGAAAAACAGGTATCAGTACATCAAAATTCAAGACTGTCCGTTGAAAAAATCTATATAAAAAAAAGATAAAGAATATATGTCTAAAAGTTAATCTTATGCTAGGTATGCATAAATTTCTTCCTTGACAGTTGACAGTTACAATTAGCTTAAAAGTGGGACAGTACTCCTTGAAACATTTCCTGCCAAAGCAGGAGCAAGAAGTACATCAGCAACAACTGTTATGATAAACGTTCAGTTATGTAGCTAGTATACGGGTATATGTTTATTTTATATATGGTATATGTTTCTGGTGTATACTGGTATATGTTTCTTTGGTGTATGCTGGAAACTGTAGTAAAAGTCATAAATGTGTTTAATCTGTTGTAAGAGAGCTTATAAATCTATCTGGAGCAAGCATGTTCATAGCAAAAAAGCTTATAATAATTTTCGGGAATAAGCAAGTTTGCACGAACTCTCTTCTCTTCCTGGAGTAAGCTTTTTAGGCCCTGGACTGTGATTTCTGGGATTCATAATGAAAAACTAAGCTAAAGTCTAAGCTGCCAAGTGGAAATCTATCTGAATTTCACAGTTTCGATTTTTCTTTCAATTGAAGCAGTTTGTAGATTTTCTATTCTTTCCTTCTGGGTTAAATTAGTTTTCTTTTCTGTTGTTTGAAGTGCATTTCTGTTCTGTTCATTGATATAATTTTTTTAGTATTTATGTACTGTTTGCTGGAGTAGTTTTAAACCTTTCTGTTTATTAGTTTGAAGTTGTGTGTTTTCTGTTAGTTGGAGTAGATTTGTAGTTTCTGTGTTCTGTTAATTAAGACCGTATATACATACATTTAATTATAGCTGTATCGTGTATTTTAACCTGAGGTGTTAATCTAGATTTGGTTAAATAGTACTCAATTTCAAGAAGGAAGTTTACTTGCAGAAGTCAATATGTTATCAGCAGTAGGATGATCTGTTTTGGTTATCCAAAGGAGAAAACAAAGTGTTAAGCACTATTATATCCAACAGTAGTAGTAGTAGTAGTAGTAAAAGTAGTTGAACTCAACAGTGCTTTATAATAACAATCATAATAATAATATTAATAACAATAACAACAATATTACAATAAAAGGATGTGTTTAAAATTATTACAGAATCAGTGGATAAACGTTAAAAAATAAGATCAGATCAGTACTGTTTGAGGTGTCACCTGAGGAAGACTCAAGGGCAGAGTTGAAACGTTGTTTCAATTTTTTAACGTTTATCCACTGATTTTGTAATAATTTTAAACTCTTTTTATTGTATTTGACTCAGTGGAAATTGGGACCGATGTGGATGTTTTAACAACAATGTTAATATTATTTTATTGCCATTCAGCTTTTACAGCTATAGACAACATCAAAGTATGTTGGTATCAAATGGTATCATTTTTACCATTAAAGAAACAGTGTGATATCTGTTGCTGAGATAAAATGGTAAAATTTGGCACTACTATCATTAAAGCAATAAAATTTACTAATCTATTTTGTATATAGTGCATATTTTAAAGTTCTGTTGAAAACGTTTACCTTAATACTGCATATTACTTAATATTTTGCAGTGGCGTAGCATGAGGGTAGAATTCGAGACTGAGTCTACCTAAATAAAGTGCAAAAATAAGTGGAATCGTAAACAAATAAATAAAAGCATCGTCAACCAAGTCGTTAATAACTATAAACCCATTAGTACTTTTATTAAAATATTTTTCCTTGCTGCATACCCCACTTCTACTGTTTTTATGCGCCAACTTGTGGTGTCGCGTGCTTAGGCAGCCTCGAAATCTCATGATGTGGCAGTGGAGGCGAGTTGCGACTAGATAGTGGTCAGCCAACTTGTAGTCTCAGTCAAGTGTGGTTATATGACTTTTCCTACTAAATGTTGACCTACTCGTTGAGAGAAGACAGGCTAATTCCTTGCGCAAGAGCAACATATGGCACCACCATAGAGACTAGAAAGGTTTATCGGTGTCATATTCTCATCCCTCAGAAACCTGCTGGCTTGAAACCAGGGTAACAAACATTACATTCTCATTGCTGACCTAAACTGTGTGTTTGATTATGTTTCAGTGTTGCGTGAACAATTCCACCGATATAATTGATCACCTATTAAAAACTACATTTTCTGTTCTGTGTTATGAAAAATCTTGTGAAACTAAGGTAAATGACCAACTCCTGAGCTTGACATTGTCTTGCATGAATATAACCAAATATTTCAAACATCTTGGTGCAGTAAATTTAATTGGTTAACTAGTAGTTACAACTATAAATATTGTATTTGCTATTTGGTGGGGAAGATGATGGAGTGTTGAAGGAATATAAAATGTAAATAATAATAATAATAATAATAATAATAATAATAATAATAATAATAATAATAATAATATAATAATAATAATAATAATAATAATAATAATATAATAATAATAATAATAATAATAATACCAGTAGTAATACTTTATATAATTATAGGTCTATATGAAATCGAATCCATGTGCAAACATTCCCGTTATTTCGTTATTTAAAAGGCTGTTATAAACATGTTTAGGCCGGAACTGTAAAAACTTCCTTCTAATGTTTATCACAACGATCTATTCACAGATGCCTATGGAGAACAGGACTTGCTCATGTGACTACCCAGTAAAGGAGCAGATGCACTTTGGGCTATGTACTGGGTTTCCCTGCTTATGTTTGCACTGGTTATATCCTCCTAGAGTAACTCTGTTGCTAAATCTTTGCTCTTTCCCTCTTTTTGAAAAAAACCAGAAAAACCAAAATTTTGCTAAGTAACTAAGTTCACCAATCATTTGTAATCTTATCAGATTGGAAGCTTTCATGGTGCTGATTACTTAGGATGGCTTATCGAGTTATCGGCCATGTCAACATTATAAGGTTTGAGCTTTCGGCCATTTTCACTCTGTGTCCTTCCTCAGGAATGTGTGTGTAATTATAGGTCTATATGAAATGCAACAAATTCTTAAAAATATATGCCGGTTTCATTGATTGCACTGGCAATTAATGAGGTTTGCATATGATTCACTGAACAAGGAGATTACATCAAAGCTTTAACACTGTTCTACAGGTTATAATAATACAGCAGAACAAAATCCCTTTCAAGCTGTAAGCAGTCCATCAGCAAATACATTCATACGGGCACATAAAATAGTAAGAAATATTTAAAATGAAATATAGTCAACTCACAATAAAGTTGAGTGTAGATTTAAGATTAATTTTAGCTTTGAAGTTGACTATAATCACTAGCATTTATATTTTCTTTCATTGTTATGGTCTGTTCATTGAATGATTCTTCTATGGGATTTTTTATCAAGATTTTGAAATGAAATGTCCTTTTTAACTTCAAAATATATCATTTAAATATTTTAGCCAAAATACTTATAGCTCAACTGTTTGCAACTTAGTTAAACCAGACCCGAAAAAAATCATTTTATTGATACCTTGCACTATGTAATGACCCAGTATTTGCTTTAAAAATGTGTAATTCGTTTACCGGTTTGTGGCAGCTTAACCATTGACTGGCTGTCTTTGAGACCCAATCAAAATGCTTCGGGGCACTGAACATCGAAAAACATAATATAAATGTATCAATCTAAGGTCCATGGTAATTTATCAAGTGTTTTAAAGGAAAACACATGACTTATATTAGGCCTAGTTAATTCTTCTAACATCAGTAATATTACTAGGCCTGATAGAATAAAGTAATGATAACACTAAAATAACTTAATATAATAAAATTTGGCATAATAATAATAATAATTATGAGATTGGATTGCTGAAAGTAGCACATGGACTAAGGTATAGACTAAACCATCCATAGGATTCATTTCATTTCAGAGAACTGCACACCATGTGCTCCTATAAGATAGAACTTCAAAACACTTATATCATCAATATTCCACGTATTTATATTAAAAACTATGCAATAACCATGCCTATAACTGATCTGCCTGCAATAGCAAACAAGCCGATGTATCTTGTCTTGAACGGACGAGGAGATTTGAAAAACAACTGGCTTTATGTTGGGAACGCTGTCGGGTGCAAAATATCTTGCCAACTCCAAATGCATCATGAAGGTTTGGTTTAGTGATGGGCAGAATCAAATGATTTTAAGAATAAAGTAATCTGTTATCGAATAATAGAAAGAATCAAATGATCATTCTAATGAAAAAGTTCTTAGATGAATGCAGGATCTGAAAACTCGCAATATGAGATGTGAGAACTTGTCACTCTGTAGCCGTTTTCACGCAGTGCTGTCAGATAGTGTGTTAACAGCATTCTACTACTAGCATTCACAGGGTGAAAATCCATAAGATAGGTATGCTGTTTTGTCTGCTCTGCAATGTTCTATTAAGAATCGGCAGTCTAGCAACACTGAACTGCCCTGTGTGCATGGTAGCTGTACATTCAAATATATATGCCTATCTTGTCTGCAAAGCATATACCGCATTAACGAAATTAACCTAAGTGATATGACTGCTGAGAACTCACCCCATTTCTGGTTCCTGGTAGCATTAAATCATTCAAATGATCATTCTAATTCTTTTTATAGTATCCTTGATATCTTGAGAATTTTCAAGAATCGAATAATTCCAATTTTTTTATTCGCTAACTCCCATCACTAGTTTCGTTGTCCTAGCATCTCCCCTCACCCCTAGTCAAAACATTCTGTTGAAGCACAAGACAAAGCAAGCTGAAAATGGATCCACAGAGCAGCGGCAACTGGAAGAAAATACCAAACAAATGGCAAGGAAAAGTGTACTTCAACAGCAAGTACAGGGATTATTCAGTTAGTGCTGAATGCTAATGATCTAAGTAGACATTACATAAAATTTCCGAATCTTTGTAAACGAAATAATTAACTTAAACATGCATATTGTTTAAGTAGGTAGGTGATTCACTGACTCGCACATTTCAATGGAGAACTGCAACTTCTGTGTGTGATGTTGGTTTCATTTTCAGCATATAGGCTTGTACTTACGGTAAAATGGCAGTCCTTCTCAACAGAAAGTATGACTTATAGTCATTTAAATTATAGCAGAATGCAGACTGACTGTGCATGCAAACTAAAATGTAGGTCTAATTGGATATTCCCTTTTCAGTTTTTATTTTATTATTATCAAGTAAAGGTTTGGTTAAAAGTTATTGAATCTGTCAGTAAAGATTACTCTTAAAGTATTCCATAGTAAGCATATTTTAAATTTTACTGCATATTTCTAAGGTTTTGTGTAAAAAATTTGTGTGTATATTCCTAAAAATTTTCATGCATTCATATTTCCATACTCTGGCAGTTTTGCAGAATATAAATCCTTTGTCTTATAACATTTTTGATTGTGTAATCAATGATAAGGAATGTATGAAGACTTTCACAAAACATTTTAGCAGAAAATTAGACCCCATAAGTTTTGTAGAAGTTTTCTTGATAAATTTCTATTGTTTTTTCATGTTGTCATTGTTGGTAGTCAACCTCCTATGTGATAGGTCCATAGGCTCCTATGTGATGCCTGATTATTGCTGTAAAATGTATTTATGAATATTAAATGGTAGTATAAATAATAAATTATAACTTTTAATTATTTATTATTATTAATGGTACAGTTGCCTTTACCTCTAGTAAATTTAGCATTTCCCATTTCTGTAATACAGGACAAAATATATGGTTTTGTAGAAGAGTTAAGAGCAATAAGGTGGCATAGAAAGTGCTGATTTACAACCATTTCAATATTTAATGTGACATTTTGAACTTATAGACCATGCTTATAAATTTTTCTTTACTTCACACAAAAATAATGATAAATGAAAAGAAGAAACAAAAGAAAATGTTCGGTCAAATATTCTGTTTCTTTGTCTGTTTAAACTACAAGAATTTATATTTATAAAATATTTCTTGTTTGTTTACAGCCAAGTGATCATCAGAGCACGATGTCTAAGAGAAAATGGTAAATATATTCCTAAGCAGTCATTCCTCATGAGACGAAATTTTTTCAACAATGAAGAAGCAGGCTACTTTAAAACACAAAAGCGAGCAGCTGTGAATCAGAATCCAATGACAGATCCCAGCATGATGACTGACATGCTCAAAGGAAACGTGACAAATGTGTTGCCCATGATTGTCATTGGTGGCTGGATCAACTGGATGTTTTCAGGATTTGTTACAAGTAAGGATATTCTTGGTGTTGATGTAGTAACTACCTGCAAGGCTCTCTCAGCCATTAAACAAGCTTAGTGCCTTTTCACACTGGGACACAAGTGAAGGTTACTGATAGGGATACATTAGTTTGAATTGGAGTTTTCCTACTGGAGCACAGCAGTGACTCATCCAGTCGCAAGTGACACGCAGTATCTCATCACGAACACACGTCACTGCTTTTAATTGGAGCATTCACACTGGGACACAAGTGACGGTCACAAAAGAAATAGACACTTTCATTATGTTATAAATCCAAAACTATTAACGATATAATGAATCTGTTTTGTAGAGGAAGTCTTGACGTTTAGTTCGTGAATTCACAAATGTTCAATATGTGATCCCTGTGTCACACAACACACATCAAGGCGATAATCAAGTTCATTCCAAACCCGATATAACATATCTCCGTCGACACTTGCTACAGCTCTTCTGATACGTTCTTTCATTTCATCTAAATCATGAGGAAGTGGAAGTATGAAAACTTTATCTTTGACAAATCCCCAAAGGAAAAAGTCACATGGCATGAGATTGGGACTCCTTGGTGGCCAACTTGCAAAAGCGTTATTGTCGTCTGTAGCACGGCCAGTCCAACACTGAAGGAGAATTTCATCCAGATAAAGTCTAACATCTGTGTGCCAGTGGGGTGGTGCTCCATCCTGTTGGAAATTAAAGTTTTCCCTTTCCTTGTTCAGTTGGGGAATCAACCAGATCTGTAACATATCGAGATAAGTAGGTCCTGTTACGGTTTTTTCTGCAAAAAAGAAGGGGCCATACACCTTGGTGTGGAACACTGCACAAAACACGTTAACTTTGGGAGAGTCCCTCACATGTTCCACACAGCCCTCTGATATTCACTTCCCCATATTCGAACATTTTATTTATTCACTTTTTCCACTTAAGTGGAAAGTTCATTCATCACTGAAAATTATTTGTTCACGGAAGCCATCTTCTTCTTCATTGTGTCGCAACATTTCTGTGCAGAAATCTCGGCATTTGACGTTGTCTTCTTCATGTAGATGCTGCAAGAGCTGTAATCTGTAAGGAGTCATTTTTAGTCACTTTCGCAAAATTTTCCATACGGTGGGTTGTGTTTCTGATACAGTGGACTCTCACTATTCAAACTCCAAGGGGAATTAGAAAAAAATTGAACTGTCCAAATTTCAAACCAAACTGTGACTTTTTAAATGAACGTGCTGTAAAAAATGTAAAAGAAAACTCATTGCAATAAATAATGATTGTGTTAGAAAGAATTAGAATTAGAAAAAGCCACTGAATCCTTTACAGGCAAGGGCCTCCTACTATCGGTAGGGTTAGCTCAGTTTGTACACACGGGGTGAGCTATTTCCTGTGTGCATGCTCGGATTTGAACTTTTACTTTAACTGTTAGTTACTGCGTGTAGCTTGTGTTCCATTTTGAGTCTAGAATGAGTGTCCTGTACTTTTTCCCTAATTCACTTCACTTCACTTCACTTTCAGTTTCTAAATTATGTCAACATTTTATTCTAAATCTAAAATTGTGATTTTCCACTCCCTCCTATCCCTTGCTACTCATGACCATTGCGGTCCTATCACTTCTATGAAGTCCTGAGCCCATCTCCTTCTCGGTCTCCCTCTTGTTCTTTTCCCTCTTCTTGGGTCCCAGATCGTGGTGGCATAGGCCCATCTGTCTGCAGGTAGTCTGGCCACATGTCCTCCCCACCTCCATTTGAGCTCTCTTGCCTGTTTATGTGCCTCTTCGATACCACTTCTTAGCCTCAGTTCTTCGTTTCTTACTTTGTCTACTAGTTTAATGTCCAAGATTTTCCTCTCCATTCTGCGCTGGCATCTTTGTATCTTCAGTTCTTGTTGTTTAGTCAACGTCCAGGTTTGACTTCCATATGTTAGTGTCGGTATGATGCAGGTCTGTAGTGCTTCCAATCTTAGTTCTCTGTTAATGTCTTTTTCTAGGAGTAAGAATTTGGGTCCTCAGAATTTCCCCCATGCTTGCCTTATTCTTCTTTGGATCTCATTGTCCCCATTTTCTGTCAGACTGACTGCTTGGCCTAGATATATGTACTCGCTACAGTAATGGATTGGTGTGCCATCAATTATTATTGGTGTCTCTATGTGATTTGTCATTGCTTTGGTCTTTGTAGGGTTCATTTGTAGACCCGCTATTGCGTTTTTAGTATTCAGTTCTGCTAGCATTTCCTGTAGCTCTGTGGCGGATTTTGCGAACAACACTATGTCATCAGCAAATCTTAAGTTTGACAGTAGCCTTCCATTGATGTTTATCCCTTTCCTTTTTTTGCTCCAGCTCAGTCCTCTGAAAATCGCCTGAAGTGTGCATGATTGTGTAGTGGATCTTATCTTATTGGCTGCCATACTGTTACTATGATGTTAAATGAAACCATTTTTCCACACTAAAATGCACTCGTCAATGTCGAGAAATTCACCACCTCTCATACATATCCTATTTTCTGCATTTTGTGCAATCCAGGCCACAATGATTTGTCTTTATTTTTTTATGTGCGTTGATAAAGTATTATGTAAGATGCCATATTCTTTTGTGATGTCCCACTTTTTCTTACCTCTTTCCTAACACTTCTACTTTTTTTTTTTCGCAAGCGTTAAATTGGTGTACTTGGGCATGCTTCAACATTTTCAACATAACACTTTGGTCACTAAAATTTTCACAGAAGTGCTAAATACCTCAAAGGCTACTAACCCTGTGAACTAGAGAATTCTTGGGGAATTCATCAGAGCTTTGATTTCTTGGAATCCTTACAAAATTAACTTGGGACAAATTCTCACTTTGATTTATCCAAATTAAGCTTAAAAAATTTGAATTGATTGCAGTTTTTAACATACACTTATATAGGAATTTCAAGGGGAATTAATATTTATTTGAATTACATTTGAAGTAAAATGATCAATTGATGTGGATTTTATTTTTGTTATAAATGTGATATTATGGAATCTACACAGTGAAGGGACTGTAATAAATTAAATCTATAATGTGAGCTGACTATACATTCTTTGTTGCTTCACTTACCATTATTTACAAAGGAAAACCAAAACGAAACATTGATGCAAGATTAAAAGAACATATGAGCAATTTTAGTTAGAATCAAATTTAAAAATCAGCTGTGGCATTGGATGTTTGGGAAAATTATCATGACATTTTTAAAGAGGTAAACTTGCTAAAATCAATAAAAAATTATAAAGATCTGGAAAATTTGGAAATGATTGTTAAAACTCCTTGATGAATTTTCATATACTGGAAGAAAACAATTTGAAGTTCATAAAAAATCCACCAGGTGATTCCTGAGAAAGATTCAGCAGTTGTAATGCAGTTGAAGGTAAGGACGAGGATCCTTGAAACATGTCCTACCATAATAATAGTAAGTGAAGCAGCTCATTTAATAGAATTGATTTATTTTTGTTGTTAAATAGAACATTTCAATGGCCACAGAAATTGTACAGTGAAAGCAGGTATTTTGTTTGTATTTCGTTAAATTTGCTTCAAAATTTATTATTATGTTTCAGCTAAAGTCCCATTTCCTTTGACACTGAGGTTCAAGCCAATGTTGCAGAGAGGTATTGAACTAGTGTCTCTGGACGCTGCATGGGTTTCGTCAGCATCCTGGTATTTCCTCAATGTGTTTGGTCTCCGTAGCATCTACACTTTAGTACTGGGAGAAAATAATGGTAATTTCATCTTACTTTCAATAAGACTATAAGGTTTCTATAATTTCCAAGAGTTCCTCTTATTTCCTTTTTTTTTTATTGTTAGGAGTGAACGTTTTTTGGCATGAATTTTGCTTTAAAAAATTCCATAAGAATGTTTAATAATTTCAGGAAATCACTAACTTGTCGCAGAAATACTCTTTAGGTGCATGGAATTTCAAGAATTTTTTATCAGGTTGCCAAATATAGTTATTTTCAAGTAGAGGGCTAAACTTGAACTCAGCATGTTAAATTTATAAAAGAAATTATAACAAAGCTGAATTTTTATCACAGAAAATGCTGGGGCATGGGTTTGGAATTTTATGTAGCAAAGTTGTTAAATATTAAGCAATACTTGAGGTGGAGATTTTATGTACATAAGTCAGCTGCTGAGGATGGAGACAGTGGATGCCTATATTTCCTTTGTTGCGCTTTTAATAATTTCATCTGCATGACACAAAAATGTTTGAGGAAATTAAATTCACTTGGAATGGGAAGACACCATGAAGTGGATCAATTATTAATACATAATATCTTCAAGAAAACTGCCGCTTCATTATAAATTATTACTTACTAGTAACCGGTTTTCAAGAAGACATCCTTCTCATCGTCAGTGCCAAACTTTTGTATTGTGCAGCCTGATGACGCTGCTGTGGTTCAACAAGTTTTCCAGTTAGGTCTAACTCGTTCTCCCCTGGGATGTCAACATTTTGGAGGTTATTCCTATATTTCTTTATGTAGGTCTTTTCCCATATGGTCAATTGAATTGGATGTTGAAGATTTTTAAGTAGAAGTGCTTCCTTTATCATGTCAAGATCCGAATTCCATACATGTGCAGCTACCATGAACTTTTTGATTTCCCTTTGTTTAATATTTTGAAGTGTTCTTTCCATCTAGTATTAGGTTTCCTTTTTGTTTTGCTTATATATATATATATATATATATATATATATATAATTATATATTGTCGCAATCATGACACGTTATTTGGTAAATACCTGATTTTTGTCCTGGAGGAACTTTGTCTTTCAATTCTGATCTTTATAAAGTCTTCAGTTAGAATTTATTCTGAAGAGCCAGCCTTATATTATATTCTTTGAAGATCTTGTTGAATTTATGATTTGCCGAAGGGTGATATGTCATCTTTTGAAAACTACTTCTTTTATAGGGTTCAGTGATCTGATTGCTCTAATTTTTTTCTGCTTTCTGAATTGGCATTTTCCTGTCCACCAACTCTTTATTGAAACCATTCTTTTCTGCAGTATTAACTATTGACATTCCTTTCCATACTCTGTTACTGAAGGGTATGTGAACTAGTCTATGGGTTAAGCTATTCAATATTGCATGTTTATGTGCTCTTGGATTGAAGCCATCTTGTTTTATGTAATTTTTGTCAATATTGGTTTGTTTCCACTTCAAGATGTTGTTGGTTCCTGATAAACTTTTAAATCAAGAAATGGCAAACTATTTTCATAAATGGACACGTGAAGTGAGAATGAAAAATTCAATGCCATAGCCAGGATTTGAACCAGGATCTTCGGCTCTCCGTGCCGATGCTCTAACCAACTGAGCTACCATGGCAACGTGCCGGCACAACATTAAATTCTCCAACTGACTCACAATCCCAGAATACCACCAGGCATTCTCAATATGAGATACAAACCCAGTGGCGACTTACAAGCTGTAAGTGCTTAAAGACCCGGGCTTTATAGTAAACCACTAGTAGGTCACAGTGGAATGATAATTCTTTCACACTGGCCGTGTGTAGGCTAAGATGGACACGTGAAGTCAGAATGAAAAATTCAATGCCATAGCCGGGATTTGAACCAGGATCTTCGGCTCTCCGTGGTTTAAATCCCGGCTATGGCATTGAATTTTTCATTCTGACTTCACGTGTCCATCTTAGCCTACACACGGTCAGTGTGAAAGAATTATCATTCCACTATTTTCATAAACACACAATATTGAATAACCTAACCCTTAGACTGGTTCACATCCCCCTCAGTTACAGAGAATATGAGAAGGAATACCAACAAATAGTTAATACTGCAGAAAATAAAATGGTTTCAATAAAAAGTTGGTGGACAAGAAAATAGACAGATTCAGAAAACAGAAAAAGATTAGAGCAATCAGATCACTGGATCCTGTTAAAAAATAAATAAAAGATACATTTTGAAAAGATGATATACCACCCTTCGGAAGATCTAAATTCAACAAGATCTTCAAAGAACATAATACAAGGCTGGTTCCTCAGAATATATTCTAACTCAAGACTTCAAAAAGATCAGAATTGAAGAACAAAGTTCCTCTAGGGAAAAAGTCAGGTATGAACAAGATAACATCTAATGATTGCGACAATGTATGTAAGCAATACAAAAACAACCTTGAAATACTAGATGGAAAGAACACTTCAGAAATATTAGACAAAGTGAAATTGAAAAGCGAGTGGTAGCTGCAAATGTATGAAATTCTGATCATGATATGGTAAAGGAAAGGGTTCTACTTAAAGTTCTTCAACATCCAATTCAGTTGATCATATGGGAGAAGATATACATACAGAAACATAGGAATATTCTCCAAAATTTTGAGATCCCAGGGGAGAATGATTTAGGCCTAATTGGAAAACTCAAACTGCAACAGCGTTGTCAAGTGGTACATGACAGAAGTTCGGCAGTTGGACATAGCTGACGATGAGAGGGATGTCCTCTTGAAAACCAGTTACTAGTAAGTAATAAATTATAATGATGAATCTGTTCTGTAATTCCAAGTTATGAATGTGCATTTAAGATTGGGCGTGATGGATGCATTCAGAACCATAAACATGTGGTCGTCGTGTAGTAATGGTGAAGAAGTCAAAAGTTGTAACTTCTTTGCGTGGGATCCAGGGGCAGCTGCTGAGTTGAAAGGAGCACTGAACTCAAAAATCATGTTGTAGGGAAATGCTATACTGTAATTCTATACATAATTGTAAATACAATGGTGAAAATCCGACATCAATAACATAGATAGTTCTCAAGTTAGGTAAATTTAAAAGTTTGGAGTCATGTGGTGGTTATATCACTCTTTGTTCTCGCCAGGCAGCCAGCCAAGCTTGCCTACAGAAGGGGTCCGAAGCATGAGAAATACCTTTCTTCAGCTTCCTCTTTACTGGGTTTATCCTTGGATGGTCATCCAAGATTACTTGGGTAAAATTTATATTGTTGAATGGCAGAACAAAATTTCTTTGTCAGCTGATATGGTAGAATCATGGTCGCTGTTTTCAAAAGTGTTGCTACCACTGTTAACAGGTTCATGCAAAACATCTTCTATTATGGTAAATTTTCTAAACTCTGTTCATCTTTTTTCAGAGAAATTGTTGGATAAAACAAACCAAAGTACAAGGAACATGTAGTACAAATAACAGCAAGAATCACACTTCAGTTGTGATTTCTTTGCTTTCGGTTGATGTTTTATAAGTTTTTCAACTGAAAGGGATGTGGTACTGTCTAGATGTTTAATTTAATTATGAGAGATCTTATAACCATATTACAGTTGCTAGAGTGGTAATATTATGTTCATAGCGATTCTAGACCATAGGATATCAAGTAGCATATTATTACTGCATTTTTAGACAGCTAAGTGTTGAGGAATATTAAGGAACTTTTTTCTCTTCTTAATGCCAATATACCCTGCTAACTCATGTCCTCCAGTCTTCTTCTAATGCCTTTCCCGTTCCCTGCTCTGCCCAGACATCCTTCATACTATTTTATACCAATTGTGCCTCAATTGCATTAAGCCATCCTATAGTTCGTATCTTGTTCTCTTGACATCTTAAACATCTTCTGAGGATGCGGTGCTCCTAGTTTAATGATTATTGTTGTTTGTGACCAGCTGCTGATCAGTCTCGTCACCTCCAGGACCAAATGTCGGGGGCAGCAATGGCCATGCCACCAGATCCAAAAGCTGCATTCAAAGCTGAGTGGGAGGCTCTTGAGATCTGTGAGCATCACTGGGCTTTGACATACATTGAGAATGAGATACTAGGTCTTACAGGTCCATCGGTCGACAGCATGTACCACCAGAATAAAGTGGACTGATGAGAAATCTGACTGATATTGTTGTGTGAATGGAATTAGTTTTGGTTGTTTAAGGCCTGGATGTCTGACATTTTCCAAGTCTATTGAATACGTAAATCCTCACTATTTGGGAAATGCTTTAGAATACTTGCATGCTAAATAATTATTAGACAGATGTCCCTTAAGAAGACATGCTACTGAGTTTTGGTAAAAAATAGTCATTTTTTCCATATTTCAACTTTGGTGTTAAAAAAGTATGGTTTCATTACATTAGTACGGTTACATTAAGGGAAGATTTTATCTCTATATCTTTATTCCAAGTGATTTTAAAAGTGATGCACACAGCTGTGAACTTAAAATTAATTTATATTTTGTGTATTTATTGAAAGATTTATATTGATAGTTATTATAATTAATATTATTGTTCTTTGGTAAGGTAATTTAGGTAATAGAAGGCTGCAGTTATCAGGCAGGGAGCTTCTAGTAAGGTTAGAAATTCAGTTTACCTTTTAAAAGTAGTTTTATGTTCAGGAAGCATTTCATAAACTTTAAAGTGTTTTTAATGCAAATAATTTTTTAATACGTTTTAACCTACTGGTAATAAGATGTCTCGTAAATGGGTAGACTTATGGGTAGACTTAGACCGATGGGTGAAACTTTGCATACATACAACGGGTATGTTCATGAAATGATGCTTTCATTTAAACATACGGTATTTTTCAAGGAGATTGGAGTTTATTAAAAAAAAAAAAAAATTGCAAAATGTAGAGGCTTTTTACTTTTTTACAAATTTAACTCTTTTGACCAGGAAAAAACCTTTGCACCATTTCTTAACATGAGGGCTTAGTTTCATTCTAAACTTTTAAGAAATTTATTATCTTTATGTGTGACGAAGAAAAGTTATTATTAAAATTAAACAAAAGGAATTAAATACAAAAAATTATTGATACATTTTTTAATAGAAAAATTTCAAAATAATTCTCAACATTTATTTTAACAGTATCTACCTCACATAAAAATTTCATGAGTATACATTGAAAACTCTGGAAAATAAAAAAAACTCAGTAGTGTATCCACTTAAACAGCAAGAATGGGACACTGCTTCTTTTGGAAACTGAATACTTATTTTTCACCTGACGTTTTTGTATTTTGTAGTATAAGCTATAAAAATTTTATTCCATGGATTGTGTTGATCAAGTTTCTTGACCTGCTGACTTTAACCAAGTTAATGACTTGAAAAATCCCATAAATTCAATTTTTAACACCAAAAACATAAAACCTGAACTTCACAAAACCTAATTTGAAGAATACAAAAACATTATGCCGAAATTTAATGTAAAGTTATGTTCCCAACATTGATACAGTATCATTCATGCATACATACGGTGGCATAACAAACTGATTTTTCCCAATGCATTTTCAGTTCATCTTCACTTATAGTTTTGTTGTAGAAGCTTTCAAAATACACTGCCTATGGAATTACATTTCGTATCTTTATGTGCCGACTACAAAATTTTACATTCCAATCTGCTAAATAATTGGCATGAATTCTTCTTGTGTTCACCATTGTGTATCTGCTGACTCACAAAGTGAACACACAAGAAGGAGGAGGAGGAAGCTGGGAGATGTGTCAGTGCTGGTGTCTTAATAAAACTTTTAAAGCTTTTAATTGTTTTATCAAAATGTGTGGAGTTTGGCAAGTCGGTATGTGGGTGACCCTATGTTGGTGACACCCTATGGTGACATAACAGTACCCATCCTTGTGTATTTTCCTCTCAATGGTGGGTATAAGGTCCTGGTCTCTGGTTTAAGGTTCTGTAGTCTATAGCTGATAGCAGCACCGTTGCATTATCTTTGTCTGGCGGTAATACCACGATGTCATTATCATTATGTAAAGCTTTTAGGGTTTCACGTTCATCTTTGTTTAGATTACGTTTAGGTAACTCAGTCCTTTTTGGGCCCAGACTTTCTTCATTTCGGATTTCATCAGCAGTTTCAGAGGTTGACATAACTGTTTACTCAACTCCACTGATGATCTCAATCGTTGGAATGGAGCTTGGAGTAGGGGCAAAATTAAGAGAGGAGGACAGAGATAGTAGCATCGTCCAGGTTTCTATCAGTTAGGTTAACTACTATGCGTCGATTCACCTCTGCAATGTTAGGTTCACTCCTCTCTTAAAGTTGGGTGAACTTGCCTTTTTGCCTCTCTGATATCTTCCTGTGTGCCAGTACCCTTTGGGCAGTAGTCACGAGGTCAATCCTGTCCCAATCGTGTGGAGATCAATTCTTGGCAACGTAGAGGTGGAGTTGAAGTATCTCTTGGTCATTCAATCTCTACAAGATGTGATCTGGTTGGCTGACTCTTCCATGTCAATGGGTATAAATACCGGCACCCTCTGTCCAATCGCCACTTCAGTCTCCCAGAAGATGGAGGAAGCATGTTCCTCTGAAACGTCGGAGCTCTTCCAATCACTCACCCAAGAACATTACACTCGACCAAACACCAGGAAAACCTCAAGTCATTCAGAACCTACCAGTATGCGTCACTAGGAACTATAACAACAATATAAGTATGTTTTATGCAAGATATCTTCAACATAAAATTTCAGCAAACAATACTTGGCACATTGATTATATGTATGAATGCCTTTTAATAGAACCATGTCGGTGTATTTTTGAAATTTAAACTAACCCTGATTTATTCCAGTTCTGGAATAGTGAGGATTTACTGTAGTTTTGATGTACTTAAATAAATACCCTTAAAAATGTTTTTCGGTAAACTGCTCTGAAAATTAAGAACTGCATAATTTTTACTCTGATAACCTTATAATTCATTTTATTGAAGAAAAAGAAATGTGTAAAATAATCCAGGCGTTAAGAATATGTGTCGTCCAAATTTTATGTTCTATTAAGATTTTATTTTTTCATTGTCATAGTTAATGTTAATCACAGCATTTATTCAATGTTATTTTATTTCTAAAAATAACTATATTTCTTTAAATATTACATGTGAACATACAAGAAGAAGTGTGAGAAATTTATTTGGGATGAGTGTTGATTTTAAATGTCTTTTCAAATTTTCCAACAAAAGTTCAACTATTTTTGCATCTATTTTGAACTACTTTTCTTGTATATAAAGAGAAAGAATAAAAGCCAAGTACATGTGAAACATGATACAAAGTACAGTAACAAACGTTATCATTATGCAGGTGAGGAATGCAGTTATATAAAGGGACGATAAAAGATCTGAATATTCTGGATGTGTTCTTAAAATCATGGGTGAATTGATCAGTATGATTGTATGTCCATCAGTGTGTTTGTAAGAACTTCATGCAGTTCTTGTATTAGCCCACAGTTTTCTAATGTTTTCCATTAACTCTCATCATATTCAGCAGATTAAATCACTGATGGATGAGATGGATTTTTGTTACCAAGTTGAATAGCCAAGAACATTTTCCTCCTTGGCCCAGATGATTGGAAGTTATATTATGATGACCATTATTTATTTGAGGCTATGAATTGTTGTACACGAAATGCATTATAGTAGAGTTTATCAGTTTTCAGGAAGAAACTTCTTACAATAGAATGAAATGAAATCTTGGGATACAGTATTTATTAAATCAAGGCATAATTTTATTTACTTTTGCAGTAAATGGCAAACTCGTTAATTGAAAAATGTAAATCACTCATTCTGTAGACCAGCAAAAATACAGTATTTGTATACAAATTGATCTACTTGACGATTATTATTATTATTATTATTATTATTATTATTATTATTATTATTATTATTATTATTATTATTATTATTTTATTTATTTATTTTATTTAATTTTTTTTTATTATTTTTTTTTTTTTTACAGTCTGTAGAGAATAAAGGTAGAAGTGCGCACAAATGTGCATTTTTCCATTGAGTCTATTTCTTGTTGCCGTATTCCAACAGCGACTTTGATCTGTTCGCACATTCACTCAAATGGTATCTTGGGCACATTTTGCCACACACAACCATGTCATGGTTCGTGGTAATTAGGTTTCATACAGAGTTTGAAGTGAAAACCATGCACTGCTAGTCTGGTTATTGTGCTGTGTAGTTTGTTGTTTGGACCTGTATAACTTCTGTTTACCATTGTGTCCATTGCGTAGAAGTTCTGTTCAGTTTCTTTTGTTTTTTCCTGCCTGTCCTTTTTTAGTTGGGTTTTGTGTTTCGTTAATGGAAGCAAGAGTCTGGTATGCAGGTCTTCCATCAGGAACGTTTCTTGTGCAAGCTCATATGCCATCCTGGAGGGTGCGAATTTTGAGATTCCCAGTTTTGCCTTCAGGAATCTTGCCTTCACACTTTCTATGGTTTTCAGGTCATTGTAACTCAACTTGGTCCATGTAATTTCCAGGTCATATGTTAGGATGGGTAGTATTTTGGCGTAGAACAGGTTCATTGTGGTTGAGAGTGATAGTTGAGTGATGTTGGGTATGTCATGGTTAGCTATTGTGGCCGCTGTAGCTCATTCTTTCGTGTGTATTCTGAAGGATCTGGTTGTTGTCTGCAGTGTTACACCTAAGTATTTGAATGCATTTGTGATTTGTAATGGTTTGTTTTGTAGTAAGATTGGATCTTCTTCTGCTATTCTTCATCCCTTCCTGAAGACCATTTGAAGGGTTTTTGTCTTAATTTATGGTGAAGCCATTCCTATTTGCCCAGACCTCGAGGTTATTTATGGATTTTTGCAGATCTTCTCTGACGGCAGACCTGAGCATCATGTCTGCCTATACGTACATAGCTGTTGATGCTGCACATGTTTCTGTTACGTCAGCTGTCATAACATTGAAGAGAAGGGGACTTAGAGGATCACCCTGTAAAATCCCTCTTGTTTGAGTGACTTCTTCCGATTCTTGTATTGTGTCGTCCACTTTTACGTAGTTTTGGGTTAATATGTTGTGGATGAGGGTGAGGTTGTGTTTGTCTAGGTTTCTCATGCTTTTTAGCTTTTCCAGGATCAACTGCCTGTTACCACTGTCGAAAGCTTTGCACAAAACAGCGTAAAACTTTTGCTTCAGTTTTCTCAGGGCTTCTTCGATATATCTCCTAGAAGGGCTTGTACTGCTTGGAGGATGGAACGTCCCTTTCGAAAACCGAATTGATGTAGAGAATAGTAATGCCATAGACAAGGTCTAGAATAAGAGTTTAAAAATGCTTATAAAGCAATACAGTGTTCAGATATTTACTTTGTCGCACATAAAAAAATTTGTTCTAGCCATTAAAGGCTTTATTGAGTAGTCAGTTTCTAATTCTCTTTATGAAGATGGTTCAGTCAATTTCAAAGACATCTATTGGAAATTTATTACAGACTTTTAAGGCCATAATTTCATAATGCTGCGTTGTCCTTGATGGCCTGCATTAGCAATTAAAAGAGAGATAAACTAGCTAGGGTCATGCTTCTTTCATTTATGAATAAAGGTCTACAGTGAGCTCTAAAACTAGAATTTCTTAAAATTCTAATTGCTTTCTAATGTAGAAGAAATACATCACTTACTGAATTACAATTCCCCCATAGAATAAGACCGTATTTTATAATTGAATGAAAGTAAGCCAGATATGCTACTCTGATATTACCTTTTGGTACATAATGTGTAAGATTTCTCAGTAAGAATAAAAACTGTAGTAAATATGAGGCTCCCCAGATAATTTTGAATCTAATTTTAAATCTAAAAAGATACCAAGCATCTTAAAGACTTGTCTCCATCTTCATTAAATTTCATAGAAAAAAATTATGTCCTCATTTTTAGCCTCATTCAATAAAAATCCATTCGCACAGAACCATGTTTTAGCTTGAGATAAAGTTGTAGCATCACGTTTTAATCTGATTAGCATTGCTATTCAGAGTTGTGTCATCAGCATAAATGACAGAATAAGTATCTACAATTAACATTAAATCATTTATCATAATAATAAAAAGTCATGAGCCAGAACCTTGAGGGACTCTGAAATGAATTTGTAAAATTTCCGATCTATTACCATATAGCTAAGCACACTGTTCACAATTTACAAGCTTGACTTGATAACGTTTGCAGGATACAATCGTAATCACAGTCACAGAGCACGAAGCACGTCTGATCTCGACCATGGCTGAGACTATGACTTTACAATCATAGATACTCATAAATAAAAAAATAAATTTCGAAATTTTCCAGTTCTATCATTTATCAAGAAAAAAAGGTCAAAATGACATTTTTAGTTCTATTAATCAGTTTTCCTAAAGTCGAAAGTTTGAGTCAGACTGAAAAATTCAACCCCATAGATAGGATTTGAACCAGGATTTTAGTTTCCCTAAGATTTGTTTTCTCAAATCTTGATAATCCTAAGTATTTTGATTGTTATGGTTACTCCAGTCTTGTAATGCTATTACAACATTGCTAAGGTAACGTAGCTGTTTGAAAAAAAAAGTCGGGTAGGCTGTGTTGAGGTACCTAAGAAGTGTCTTGGGTGTGCTGCCTGATTGTAGTACTCTTTGATTTGTTTTTATATTTGCAATACACAGGAAGTGCTATATATATATAATATTAACTTTTGCTTATGAGAAAAGTGTGTGTGTCACACACACACACACACTTTTCTCATAAGCAAAAGTTAATATTTAGTTAATATATTATAGTTAATATAGCTTTAATTTAAAATTATTGTATATCTGAAGCAAGGCATAAATTTTCATATATATGACTGCATTGTATCAAGACCTTCTCTATTCAATATCAAGCATAGAATAAGCCTATTGAGGCTGTGGTTTGCAACATGTGTCTCATAATCTTGCAAACAATGGCTTCAGTAGGCTTCTGTTTCCCTACATTTGTCCTTTGTTTTCTTTGCCTGACTCTTTAGATTATGGTAATTTTTCCTCAGTATTGTTCAATCTATACAAATAATATAAGTCAGTCCTTCTTCCATTGTATGTGAATTTTCAAACAGAGTGTCATATAGATCAATATAAATATTAGATGGAAATTTACAGTGAAGTGTTCAAATCTGTAGCAAGATTGAGATCGGAAATATACACACAAACTTCACTAAAAAGGTATATTTACCCAGTATGATCATTTCAACGGGTCTTCCCGTCATCATCAGCTGATTCCGACTGGCCCTCTGGCGGCGAATGAATGAACTTGTCAATCAAGGTTCCATGTATGCCAACTGAAGTGTCAAAGTTTAAAAGATTTTCTCGGTTCTTTTTAATGAATATTTTTTCCCATACAATAAGATCTATTGGTTTTTCAACTTGTTTTAATAATTCAATTTCATTTTCAATTTCATGGCCTACTTCCCAAAAATGCATTGCCAAAGCGGATTTTTCAATTTGTTTATTCATAATGTTCCTAAAATGTTCTTTTCTCCTTGTGTCTAAATTCCTTTTTGTTTGGCCAACATAAAATTTTCCACAATCTTTAATTGTATATTTAATTGTAAATTTAATTGTAAATTTAATTGTAAATTTAATTTAATAAATTAATTGCAAAGATTGTGGAAAATTTTATGTTGGCCAAACAAAAAGGAATTTAGACACAAGGAGAAAAGAACATTTTAGGAACATTATGAATAAACAAATTGAAAAATCCGCTTTGGCAATGCATTTTTGGGAAGTAGGCCATGAAATTGAAAATGAAATTGAATTATTAAAACAAGTTGAAAAACCAATAGATCTTATTGTATGGGAAAAAATATTCATTAAAAAGAACCGAGAAAATCTTTTAAACTTTGACACTTCAGTTGGCATACATGGAACCTTGATTGACAAGTTCATTCATTCGCCGCCAGAGGGCCAGTCGGAATCAGCTGATGATGACGGGAAGACCCGTTGAAATGATCATACTGGGTAAATATACCTTTTTAGTGAAGTTTGTGTGTATATTTCCGATCTCAATCTTGCTACAGATGTCATATAGATACTTAAAATGGATCTTATACTTATCACTTGATGTTTCGACCCGACCACTGGGCAGTCAGTGTGGAACATCAAGAGGACTCGCAACCCCTCGCCCCTCTTGCTTCTCATCGTTCGTCCTGAGGAAGGCCCAGTGATTGGGCCGAACTGTTGAGTGATAAATATAAGATCCTTTGTGGGTATCTATACGACAATCTGTTTGAAAATTGTTCAATCTACTGCTAATGTCCATCCTGGTTGGTTTCCATATAATTATTATACATTGCACATAATCGTGCATTTTACATAAATCTCCAAGAATACTCCATTTATTTATTTATTCCCCTACCAACTATGAATATTTTTTACCTGTTTTCATTCCTGTCTTGTGCCTGAATTTTCCCCACTTCACGTGGATCCCAACACGCTCCCCTGCAAACTACTGTCGATGTAGTTAACACTGTACATGTTAACCGGTCAGTGTGTACACTCAAAGTAAATATATACATATGAACCTGCAGATAACCTATTTTTGTTACTGTACTTTGCATTAGTTATTTCCACCACTTCTAATATCCTGTATTCATATCCCATTTTCTTTTCCAAATTCTACTAACTTTACAGCATTCTGGCAGAATTTCTTCTGGAGAATGCAGTTTACAGATTATAAAGTGAGTTTTCTGGTACTTTCTTAATTTCCTTGTGTGTTTTGCTCTGCTTGCATGTATACTTATCCCTTTGCTCATACTCTTGGAAGATTGACAAAACTAAGACACTCTTTTGTGTAGTTGCTCCCATCCTGTGTGGGTGTCTTAAATCTCAAAAACAGTGTTTAATAATATTTGCATGCTTCTGTTGAAAGAATTTGCACTCTCTTTAGTATTAGAATACCAAATAGATTTTACATTTTTCCACTGAATGTTTAATCACAGAAAAAACATTACATTTTTAAATAATTGCACAAATATACAGGATGAACTCTTAGAAGTGTATTTTCTCTAAATAAAAATAAGGGTTCATTGTTATTCTCATCTTGACACACTAAATATATCGCTTAGAATTACAATGGGCCTGAATGAAATCCCTTCTCTGAACTCTAAACTCTACATATTGCATAATTTACAAAACATACCATATTTTTTGGGCCATAACACACACTTTTTTACCTTAAAAATAGAGCCTTGAAAGTTGGGTGCTTCTAAAGGTTATATGAAAATATAAATTCAGCTCTGAAAGGGTTAATTTCATGTATTATAACCAGTGAGGGAAGTGAGGCAGTATGCGCCGGTATGGAATATCAGCACTGGTTTCATAGATCCAATGGCATACCAGTACTGATTTACATGGTCGAATCCCATACCTGCACTGGAAATAAAATAAAAAGTTCCTTTGTAGCAAAGAGTAGGCCCTATTATCTGTTTGAGTCATAATGTAATAACTTTTCATGAACATTCATCCACTGGTATGCTTTCACCAGTAGCCATTACCATTATGGAAGGCTGTGACCAGTAACTTCTGATGCCCTATGTTGTCAACTTAATATTTAAATATTTATTAAATATCTTTATTGTTATGAATAAAGGTTTGTCAATCAACAGCGCTCCTTCTTTATGATCATCTATAAAGCAGGGTTGGTTACACATGAAGGAAGTTAATTATAAACACTGCCGAGTGTATAAAACAATTTCATATCACATAATAATTATGTTGTAAGGTAGGGGGACTTTCTCAAATTCAGGTTTGACAAGGAAAATTTTGGGATAGCATACTGCCTCTGGTTTTTCCTCACTTCCTTCACTGATTATAACAAAGCAAAACTTCACAGAACGGGGAACTGCAATCTCTGCGTTTGATGTTTCACCGTGTGCTATTAACTCCATCATTTTTTCCCCATTTAGAAGAATGCTTTAACGTTAACATTTATTTCTTAATTGCTTTTTTTCTTTTAGGTGAGCCATGACTTTCTTGTGAGGCATGATAAAGCTTATTATTAACGCAGTAACCTAACCACTTGCATGAATCATTTGTGTCTACCATGTTTCCTGCTTTTTGTATCAACAGTTGTGACTTTTTTCCTCACTCCTCTAATACAGCATGTCTTTTTTTGCACATTCTTTATAGATCAGAGAGTTCAGCTTCTCCCCCATCCTTTGGTGTGTAGATATGGCAACCTTTTTGCTTCCTGATCATTTGAACATTGACGCATCTTTCAAATCAGGTAGGTGACTTTTTTTTTAATTGTAGTTTGTGTCAAATAAACTCAGTGGCAAAATTATCTGATCAAGAATAATCACAACTTATTACATAATTATGTAACTAATATATAACTATGATGATATGAAACAAGAACACATTGTGTAATGTTCAATAATAAATGTTAAAATGTCATGAAATACAAAACATAAGAGTGGAAAACTAAGTTAAAGGTTATAAAGGAGGATATCAGAGGTAGACAGTACCCAGAGATGCCCTCTTTAGCTTGGGTGATGCTCTCAGCGAAGAATGGTCTTAATTAGCCTCTGGATGGTGTCTTGCGGAAGGGATTCCAATTCTTTCAGGATACAGCTCTAAGTTCCCATTGTGTCTCTGGGTTCTCAAATTTATTTTGAGCATATCCTATACATGCTTTATAGGTTTTAGGTCCGGGATTTGAGCAAGCCAGTCCAATGTTGCTACACTTACTGCATGCAGGAAGTTATAATATTTGCAACATGTGGTCATGCATTTTCATGCTTTGGGCAGGAGGTACCTTCTATCTCTGCCATGTTAAATTTGTGAATTTCAATGTACCTTTTCTAAAATATTGTAAATAGCAGACAAATGAAATTTTTTCTACTTAATTTACACTCCTTAACAACAAAGTGACTTTTTTTTTTTTTTTAAGAGAAGTATCTTAAAAAGATTAGTGTCTAGAATTTTAAAGATAATTTGCATTATTTTTGTAAATTTTGGAAGTGAAAAATCATATCATTAGGCTTAATAATGGTACAAGGAAGTAACAAATATCAAGTATATCAAGTAAAAAATATCAAAAAGTCAAATCCTGCTGACATGACTTATAAAGAGACTAAAAGTTTCAATGTTCTGGGTCAAAATGTTTTAGAGAAAAGGTACATAAGGCTAGAAAAAATTAAACCCTAGTAGCACAGATCGTTGGGCCAATGTTGGGGAATGATCGCCATGTTTCGTTGGTCAACGGTTAGGAATGTCCGTCGGGGTTCGGTTGCCAAGAAGTGTTTTATCCAACCAACTGCCAACTGTAGCCAACCAATATACAACAAAATCCCAACAGTTGAGGGACATCTATTAGGTAATGGTGGAACTACTACGCAGCGCAGCGCAGAGACATCTGGCGGAAATACTAGAAGCACACAAAATTTAATTTTTTATTTTCCCTTTCTTTCCCTTTTCTCCTCTTTTCCCTATTAACTACCTTCTCTCCTTCACCCTACCTACCTATTCCTATCGTATAAAATTCGCACCTATGGGGATTCGATCTCTGAACCGCTAGCGTTATAGTCTATCGCTTTAACCACTACGCTATTAGTGATGGTTGAAATAGAAATCGAGAATTCTTCTAGCCTATTTACTACAGAGATGTGTAATACATGATAAATAGTAAGAAGGATATACATCTCGTATTTTGAATATTTGATGTGAATATATGATAACGTTATTTTCAGAGAACAAATAAAGAGCCCTAATATTAATAGAAGTAAAAACACCATTCGGATTCTTCAGCATATCAAGATGGCGAATAACTGTTGTATCTTCATGTCTTCGTGATCAAGTTTCTGTTCTGTGTTCGTGATGACCCAAACTACGCCGGAAATTGCCGAAGACTAGCAGGAAGAGGTGGAGCGAAGTAAATTTTTATCATGTAACGCGCACAAAGAGCTCGAATAATTAATGAATTAAAACTGTTTTATTTTATAGGAAATGAAAATTTAACGCTTATAATGTTATTTCAACACTTTTTAATTTTAACATAAATGCGATCACATTACGAGATTTATTGTTGGGCCAGCAATCATAACCCCAACGGTAGGAACGGTAGGAAGAGCCCTCGTTGGGCCAACGTCATAACCCCAACGGTAGGACTTAGCGCATGACACAACGGAAACGTAACGTGGGCTAACCGAGGAAATTACAACGAACGTTTTCCCAACATATCCCAACCATGCCAACCAAATCCCTCCGTTAGGCCAACGAAGTGTGCTACTAGGGAAGTTACAGGAAAAGGACTTTCAAGTTCTACATCCACCACACGGCTAACTAAATTCAATTCATTTGAATTCGTTTCTATGTTTGTCATGAGCTAAATAAGAAGGAACAGACATTTACATGTAACAGAACATAGAACAATATAAGGACTATTAATATACGATAATTGTAATATAATTCCATTATATGCCTACGAATAGTTCATCATATAAGCTATCATTTAGAACCTTTAAATAGGCTTGTGGATCAAATACTTTTATATTTCCATAAAGCACACTTCAAAGTATGGAACTAAACGAAAAGGTATTTTGAAAAAATCCTGGGCATGGAGTCCTCCAGGAGGGACTTTAAGCTGGGGGTCCCGTGTCGTAGATTTACAGCACGTAAAAGAACTCCAAGCCTAAATTAGAGCCTCTGGACAAATATTCTCGACTCTTTCACGTCCAAGTAATACCTTAGTTTCCGGAGGGGGGTTAAGGGGCGATGGGCTTACCATCTGTCCCGCTGCCCTGTCTAGGACAATTAGCGTAACAAAAATTAACATAGGTAACAGAAACCTCCCCTTGGAGGCCCTTCGCCCCAACAGGGGGGGGGGGGCATAGGATTCGAGAGGGAGAGAGGTATTTTTATCCTTTTCAAGGTACCTTCTCCCCTTAGACAGTCCTTGACAGTCCTAGTTCATACACAATGGGTTAAATAACTTGAACATTGAACATTCGTGATTGGATGGTTTTGCTGTTGAGTATACACAATAGAAATAACTTCTGATGTAAAATTTGTTGTTTCTTGTAAAGAATATTTAGTAGATATTGCTATTTCGAGGTGTTGCATTATAAGAACTTCCATCATTTTAATACATTCTAATGACCAGAGCCCGGATTCTAATGACATGTCATCTTTTTATTGATGCTGCATAGACATTGCCAACTTGTAGATAAATCCTAATCATGGCCTTTAGATTGCAGAAATGCATTTTTATTAGGTCATTTTTTGTCATTTTATGCCATTTTAAATTTTTAGGGCATTTATTTCAATTTTAGGTCATTCTTTTGTCATTTTATTGTCATTTTCTTCATTATTTAGTCATTTTCATGTATTTACATTGAGTGTATTAATTTTTTTTTTTTTTCGTCGCTACCGCTGCTGTCTTTGAAGTTTTGTTTTTTTTCTTTAATGCAAGAAGGAAAAATTCCGTTTTAAAGTGTTGCCATGTCTCAGTCGGAAATGAGAATCAAAGAAACACCAAAATTTTGTATTATATTAACTTACTATTTTTATTAGATTAACTTGGGACCAGAGTCTGCCACTTGCTTGGATTTGAGAGTGCAAACTACTGTTTACCCTCAATAAACAACAATATAATCCGGCAGACCACAAAAGGAAATGCCGAATTTTGACTCGCCAGTGCCTCCGTGCCAGTATAAATTTCCGTGAGAAAAGAACATTGACAACATTACAGTTATTTACAGTTTTTACAATTATGTACAAATTAATCTATAACTTCGTGTGTAGAATAATACTTTTTTATGAAGAAAATGTCAGTTTTTAGGTCATTTTTTATGATTAATAAGTCATTTTCTTTAAATTTTAGGGTCATTTTATAGGTCATTTTTCAAACAATTTTAGGTCATCAGAATCCGGGCCCTGCTAATGACCATTTACAATTAGAGAGAAAACAATAGAGCAGGCAGAATATTTTGTTAGTTCAATAATAATAATTATTTGTACAAGCTCAGTCTAAAAAAATTAATGAATTTCATATTGATCCTTTGAGGGAAAATTTATATAATCAAGTCTAAAAAGCCTATGGCTTCAAGGTAACGGCTTTTCCACATGGAATTAAACTTTGTGACTTAACCATATCTCAACATGTCGCATGTGCTCGAGCAGTTTAAAGAGTATGGTATAGAAAATCAGGAGTTTGAATCACTATGGGGTTAGTGATCCTGTTATGGGGCCCACCTCTGCTCAGCTTGCTGGCTAGTTAAAAAAACTACACAAAAATTTGATGAATAAGAATCTAACCTTCCACTGTACCAAAGCTGACCGCAGAACTAGAAGTGGAAAGGCAGATGTCATCGTTCACAATATATTGTATTCTTATACAATATTTCCTATTTGAGAGATCAGGTTCATGTTCCTGTAATTACTACATTTCTTGGTTTGTTGTTTCTTCTGTATCGGAATCATGATCATGTCGAGTACATCCTCTGGCCACTCTCTGGTTTCAAATATCCTGTTGATTATTTGTATCATATTTCTCAGCCCATTTTCTCCTACTCCCTTCAGTACCTATAGATCCACTTCTTCTTAATCTTCTCCAGCAGTTTTTCTTTTCTTCTTGCCCTTAGAGGGCTCTTTCTGTTTTCACTCTTCATTATGTGAAAGGATTTCACAGGATAGAAGAAGTGATGGGAGAAGAGCAATTTAGTTTTAGGAAAGAAGGGGGAACCAGAGAGACAATCTGAATGCTAAGGATTATTTCAGCGAGTCCTAGCAATCAAGGAAGAAATAATTGCCTGCTTAATCAACTGAAAAAAAAAAAAGCATTTGATCGTGTTAACTGGAAAAAAAAATTTGATGGAATTCCGCAAGGAAAGGCATTTACTAGGACAGAAGATTAATCCTCAACCTGTACCTAAACAGAAAGTGAAAGTGCGTCTGAATCATCAAAAGACCAAAAGTGTGGAGATAGGAAGAGGGGAGCTACAAGGATGTAGTATGTCAGATATCTATTCAGTCTCTATATACAGTAGTTGTCCAAGAAAATGGAATATCTTAGTCAGTTCAACTACTTAAGAATTCTTGCCATGAATGACACTTACTACATCAAGAAAATTGTTGGTCAAGACTGCATTACAAAAAAGATCACTGTTGACAGGTAATTTGAGCTTTGATTTGAAGAAGAAACTGATAAAGTGTTATGTTTGGAGCATTGCTTTATATGGATAGGAAACATGGCCACTAAAAAGAATGGAGAATTAGGTGGAAAGTTCTGAAGAAATGTGCTATAGACAAGTGGAAAACAATTAAATAGACAGAAAAAAGTGAGAAATGAATGAGCCCAGAGAAGAGTAAACGAGACTAGATAAACTCTGAACCCAGTTCTTCGTAGGAAAGCAAACTGGATAGGTTATTCTTGAGAAGAAATTGCCAGCTGCATGATGTCATCGAAGGAAAGTTGGAGGGAACTCCAGGTCTTGGAAGAAAAAGAATCCAGCTGGTACACGATTTAAAGGAGAAAAATAAAAAGGCTACAGGTTACTGAAAGCGGAATCCAAGGAAAGGATGAGACGGAGAGCAAAATTTGCAGTACTTCATAATAATTGCCGTACATGCAAATTAAGTCTTGCCAGCTAAATTCAGTTTTGTCTTTCCTATGGGAAATTGAGACATAGTTTTAAAATTAAAATAATTTGCCCAAATAAAAGTTAGGCTCTCGTATAATATAATATTACTAGCTTAAAAGGCTCGGCATCGCTAGGGTTTTGTATTTTGTAATTTGAAACTAACTTATGAGGGTGGATTGAAAAGTAACGCACAATTTTTTTTACAAAAAGTTGAATAGGTACAAATACAAACAAATGCACAAATGAAGGAACATCTATTGTCTATTTTTCTATTTCGCCAAGTTTCTCAACACATTTCTTCCATTGTGATACCAGTTTCAAAATACCCTGTTCATAGAAGTCCGTTCGGTTGGAGTATAGCCATCTGCGGACTGCTGTTTTCACTTCTGCATCTGATGCAAAGCATTTACCTGCCAGGAGTTTCTTCAGCGAGGTGTAGTGTGATTTTTATGGGCTAAACGGCATAACCCGGACTTGGGGACGACTGTATGGACCGTAGCAATGTCTCCAGGTGGTGTGCATTCTTAGAAGATGGCCGTGATAACCTTTCATTTGCCTGGTCCCTTGAAGAAATTCCTGGCCGGTAAACGCTTTGCGTCAGATGCAGAAGTGAAAACAGCAGTCCGCAGGTGGCTATACTCCAACTGAACGGACTTCTGTGAACAGGGTATTTTGAAACTGGCATCACGATGGGAGAAATGTGTTGAGAAACTTGGCGACTATATAGAAAAGTAGACAAAAGATGTCCCTTCATGTGTGCATTTGTTTGTGATTGTACCTATTAAACTTTTTGTAAAAAAAATTATTGTGCTTTACTTTTCGATCCATCCTCATATGAAGGACTTGGGGCTTTAAAACTCTAGGTCTTGATATAGATATTTAGAATTTGAAATGAGGAAGAACGACTTATCACACTCAAACTATTCCCTCAGAAAACGCTCGATTTAGCCTTTTATGGCTCATAGAGGATGTAGAATTTTGCACCGCATTGCTTCTACATTCCAAGCCTAGTAGGGGTTGAAATAAGAAACAAATTCCGGTAACATAAAATTGTATTGTCTTTACGGAATATTTTATTTCTCACTCTCATGTTACCATATAGCCGTTTCGGGGCTGAAATCAAAAAGAAATTCAATATCACTTTCATACTTTCCTCCCCCAAAACCTCGGACATAATAATATACAGCGCGCATAGGACTAAAAATATTCCATCCTATTTTGTCTCCTTTTACATGCTTATGGCCTACTATAAACATCCATATTTCTCAACTAAAAATACAAAGCCTACAGCTATGAATAACGTATCAGTGGATATAATTTTTTACCGACTTCTGTTATGGCATGCTCGTTCGTTGGCACACTCAGGCTGAGATAACTAAAAATGCTGTCATTGCAATACGAACTCTTATTCTACATCAAATTGTGAAGTGAGAAAATTGTATTCTCTATGTCCAGGATAGAGAAAGTTATGTGACTGCTTGACATTGTGCATTATTTTCGTGGATTTCATTATTTGTTATTTATTTAAACCAATGAATTATACAGATAGCTTCTCTAATTTGTCAAAGTCCCGTATCATGCTCTACCTAAGGTACCTGTGAACACTGCCAACAATACCCTGTTGTCATGAGAACTGTACAAGCAGTGTTATTTGTATTTGATTAGGCCTAATTCTTTTGTAATAACGTATTTTGTCTCCTCAAAAACATTTGACTTTTGACATTTAAAATCAAAATTTTGCAAAATCCTTTCTTAGTTTGCACTTACATTATGAAACAAAGGTACTCTCAAAATTCCAAGTCTCGACCTATTATAGTTTAGGCTCTATTAGAGATAGATAAAGCCGCTTATTTTATAGAGAGATGTATGAAATTATCTTCATGTAAATTGGATGTAAATATGAAGAGAATGTCGATGTCACATTGCATCCCCGAAGGAAACATAACCCAAATAAAATCTGATTAATTCACTCGTGTAACTTTCTTTACACTAAGCATATTCTCACTTCACATTCTGATATAGAACTAGAGGCCATATTGCAAAGAACGCGCATTCAGAGTAGGTGGCTTATAACTACCCTTTAGGATTTTTTTCTTTCGAAAAATGTTTTCTATAAAAGGTTTAGCTCTTGGTACAAGCACCTCATCTACAAAATTTTAAAATAATCGTTGAGCCGTTTTCGAAAAATCGCGAAAAACTACATTTTCTTCATGTAAAGTCCCCTTAAAAATAAGAGAATGTTGTCAATCTTCGTGTCACATCCTCAGAAGGTGCCTAACCCAAATACAAAATGTTTTCGTAGAATTTTCCGTTACAAGAGGCCGTATTCCAAAGAGCGCGTATTCAGAGTGGGTGGCGTATAACTACTCTGCAGAAACTTTTTCGAAAAAATAGTTCAAATACAATTTTTAGCTCTTGGTATGAGCACCACATGTACAAAATTTAAAAAAAATCGTTTGAGCCATTTTCGAGAAAATCGTGAAAAACGAAGTTTTCTTCGTGTCAAGTCCCCTTAAAAATACGATAAAGTTGTGGCCAATCTTCGTGTCACATCCTTAGACGATACCTTTCCCAAATGCAAAATTTTGTTTTCCTACGATTTTCCGTTATGGTGCTAGGCTGCTTACAGACACACACAACAGACATGTTTCCGAAAATAGTATTTTTGGATTCGGGAACCTCAAAACATGTATTTATGTTAAAAACTCAACTTCGAATTGTGGGTCGAAAACAATACTTCCATTACCTATAGTATTGTGGAACTAATAAGGGTACTGAAATCCTGTCTCAAGATGAGAAGCAGTTCTCGAAATAGGTCTTGAAGTTAAGGCGTGTTTCTTGGGTGACGTAAGTGTTCCCTCATATCTCTTAGGCCAGCATATTATTAAGCTATGGACACAATTCAAATCCTTCTGAGTCAGCTGCAGCTGACTCTATTGTTTGTTCAAAACCGTATGTTAAGTATGTCTCCGGTCAAAATACAGTACTGCTCTGCTAAGGAAAAAGGCAATAACTACATCAGGAAAAAAAAATCAGGAAAATTTATATCTGGCATCAAGACTGGTTTTCTCTTGAATTATGACACACTGCCTTTTTACGAAGTGTATCTGGATTGCGGCTATGATTGCTAAATCAGTAAGTGGAAGTAACTGCCTCTTCTGTCATTGTTGAGTTGTTACAGCATGGGATGAAAGTCCAACTTTAAAAAGCAGTTACTGCTTTCTTACAGTACGACACTTAGCCTACTCCTTTTTGTCATTGTATATGTCGAAAAAAAATTCGAAGGCAGTAACTGAGTTTTCCTTATATTTCAATTTAAAAAATCATGAAAGAGTTGTGTATCCTAATTAACGGAAAAAAGCCAAACTTTCTTTCGCCAAAAATTCTCTCTGTTCCTCAAGGCATGAATAAAATATTGAATGATTTGTAGAAACTCAGTCTAGCCTGTTTTGCATTAGGTTGAAACAACTGAATACGCACTGCTTGTAATTTGGCCTCTTATTCTGTATAAGAATGTGAAGTGAGAAAGATGTATCGCCCACCTTAAGGATAAAGAAAGTTACATGGGATTATATTTGGTTGAGTATCCTTTGGGGATGCGATGCGCTGTGGTATCTACTTTATCTTCATTTTTACGACCAATTTATATGAAGAGTGTAATTTTTCAGATTTTATGAAAAAAGTCTTTGTTTAAATTTCCTACCTGAATACCGGCATATGCATAATGTATTGTAGATATATTATGTATTACAATATATTATACTAATTCCCAAAACTTTTATTTGGGTATAGGAAGTTATCTTCATATAAGATTTTTGTCTTATATCAGAATTCCTTGCCTTGCCCAATAATGTTCTTCCCGTGATTTTTCTTAAACACAAGCATCATCTAAATTCTAAATATAATTTTTGCGCGCTCTCCTGATGTATATTTAGAGCAGCAGTTCTTTCTGAACGAAAAATGTATTTATTCTTTTGAAAGCATAAAAAAATAGTTCGACTATGGCTGTAGAAACTGCATTGAGAGACGTAAAAATTGAATGAAGTAAGGAACGATTTCAGACGATCGTGAGTGAATCGGAACAAAAGGTGATCGTTCAACAATAACAAGATTTACTCTTTACAGGGATTCAACAAAGAAATATGATTTTTAGTAATAGCAATAAATAATTATGATAATAATATACGACAAGTTATTGGGTGGAATTGAGCCCACGGGTCTATAAGTTGGGGGCACTTGCACTGGGCGTAATATGTCCTCCTTCCTCGAGGCGTTTCTCCCGTAACGCTAAGGACCATACAAAATACTTCTTTTACCTGTACGAAAGACGGGTAACTAGATAGTTCTACAATACAATGTATTTGTGTCCTCTAAAATTACTTTGAGAGAATGTAATTTTTCCTGAAAATGGAGACAACTGAACGTCCGTATCACCCGTGAGAAGAACGGCCCCTTTTGCTTGGATTATTTTTTTTATATTCTTCCAAAACACAAAGTTGTAGTATTAGACTACTGGTCTGTGACTACAACTTTCGATACAACCAACTGTACATGGTTACAGTAACATCTATAAGTTAGCAATAGAGACAGAATTATTAAAATTGGAATCAGCGCCATTTCTGTCAAAGTGTTCGATTCATTTACTACAAAAGGCAATAGATATTGTGTATCGAGTCTTTATCGATCGATTTAAATAATCTTATTTCGAATAGCCCATGGAAATGGCGGGCAGTGAGTTTTCTAGTGTGTAAAGATGTGTTCTATTTACGTTTTATGTGCATTATTGAGTAGTGACAGTGGTAAAACTATACGGTTTGTTATTATTGTATCTTCATATTTCCCTCGATGTGATTGATTCACTGGACTGGCTTCTCTTGTGGTGATTACGTCTTGACAACGCCGGCCTAATTCATTATCGTAAGTAATACATTCTCATCTATTTTTGTGATAGTGCAGATATGTTTGTAGTTTGGTTTGGTAGACCGGCTATCGTTATGTTGCCAAGTTCGCTTGTAATGAATACGAATACGGGGAGCCGCGGTGAAGGAGACTGTGGGTTCGAGTCCCGCCTCGGGCATAGGTATTTGTATGTGATACGGAAAACAAACGGTAAAACAAGACAAACAATTAGGAAAATTGGCCTATGGCAGGTTAAATTTAAGGAAATACTTTAGCCGTGAAAGTCAAGGAAAACAATGTATATAAGGACTTTTACCCTGAACCTTCTACTACCAGGTTGTCTTTGTTACACTGAGTACCTCAGAGGTCATAAAGATTCCAACACAGAGCAAATCAATGAATGAAATTTACTGAAATTTTAATTTACTGAAAATATGGAAATATAAAAATGGATACACTTGACTCAGAGGGACAAAGTAATACGTTTTGAAAATTACAGTTTTAAAAACCGCGGATATTTTTATTTTAAAAATGCTTTTGGGATCATATTGGCCCCAGTGGTACTAGGAAGGTTAAACACCATTCACTATAACATCTGCAGCGTTTGTCATATCATTATAACAAGTAGATGCATTCATTTCCGCAAATGCTTTGATGTGCGTTTATTTGGTCGAAAATAGGGCACCCAAGTATACGGTTTCGTAATCTATAATTTCACGCGAATTTTGCTTTATCCATCGATTATCCACCACAGGGTTGTCGTTAACGTAGCCCTTCTCGATACTGTTAATGAATTTCGCGATATAACAAAATCGGTATTAAAAAGTTGACAAAAACTCGTTACAAAATGATTTCATTAAAACCATGAATGAATTCTCCTATGGCTAGGGTTGTGGTGCGTTCACCCAACTTGCCCCATACACATGACGACCTATGGATTAGATAAGATTATACAGTATTATATAATGCATTGTTTTACTGGCATATGTCATGAGAGCATTTGACGTTGTGTAGAAGTAGGAACGATCAAGGCCTTCTCGTTTTGAACCAATTACAGTAACTGCGAAGCAAGCACTTTTAACATAAGCTTGCCATATGTCATAGATTTCACGGATAATCCGCGATGTCCAGAACGAATAGATTAAAAGTCTGCAATTCTTTTATATGTTACAAATTTTGAAAATTTGGCCAACTTAAATTGCTGCCAGATAACAATACTTTTGCCATAAATGAAATTCCACTTTTTACTGTCCCTTATTATTCTTACATATTTGTATATTGCCACACATCGCAACACAGATGTTATTAAGTACTGTAGTTATGAATACTTTAAAAAAAATCCTATTTTGGTCCAGTATTTTTACTTTAACGGAGTTCAAATAAAATTGTTAAATCTAATGGATATAAACACGATAATTACAGTTCTGTATCAGATATAGAGCCATTTCAGAATATGGACAGGGTGACCGGACGTCCCGGTTAACTGGGACAGTCCCGGTTTGAGCATATTGTTTCAAGGAAATTTGTCGGAACACCTACATAATATGTCCTGCTTTTTGTGGAATTGTTACTAATATAATTCCTCATGATCTTTTGTGTACTCTTTTAGCCAATAGTTACACTACCTGCAACAGGAATGTCAAATTGTCTACCAGATATACTCGATTGCAGATTTAGAAAGCATTCTTACGATAATGTGTTACTGCCATGGATTAAGGTGATATCTGGTTGAAAGTAATATAGTTTTTGGGCGTTCATACTATTAGACCTACTGCCTAACGCTGACTTGTACAGTGCTGGTCATTTTTATTTTGTTCTTATTACTGCCTACCAATTTGTTAAAGTTCTGCATGGAGTTCAGTTTGTTTTCAATTTACAGGGAAAACGCATAGATATGGTGAAGAACATTTTCTTATAAGAGAGACTAAGGAAAGAAAAATCAGGAGCTTCTAAAGCAAATTAATACTTCTGAAAAGTATAAAAAAAGTAATGAGTATAATATGAGTTATTAATGTTTACATTTGATCTTCAATTGCTTTGTATTATTATTATTATTATTATTATTATTATTATTATTATTATTATTATTGCAACAATTTGAATGCTTCATTCATAAATAATATGTTGAAATAACAAGTTCGAATATTGTATTGCTCGGTAAAGTGTCCCTTGTTTTCCCAATTTAGTCACCCTGAATATGATATTAACATCAACTAGGTGATTTTCACTCCTGAATTATGGCAACCCTATATTCACATAAGCAACTGCGACGCGGGACATTGTACACTCCCGTAGATGACGCACGTCTTCAACGCCCAATGCTGTGAAATAACCCAATCATTGCGCTTCGTGAACTGAGCACCGATCCCGATTGGTCACAAGCATTGTTCGCGAAATCATAGTAACTTCTTGATCGTATAGACCTAATATCGTTTTAGTTATTCTTTGTTGGAGAAAGCCCATCATCCCAAGAAGAACGAATTACAGTTGTCTGTGGTGTCAATCGTCCGGAGAACTTAATTGCATTGTATCTACTGCTTAACTTATGGACCGCTTTGAGAGATTTCAAGCCTTATCTAGGCTCCTTTTTCTCATGTATTTGATACTAACCTTTGTGGTCTACTTCAGCATCTGTTTGAGTGTAATTGTGTACTTCTATCGTAAGTAGCCTCCACAAGAAATATACATAAGATTTACTTGAATATAACTGCTCGATTAGTGTATCCAAATTGCATTCAGAACGTTTCCATAGCCTTGAAACCTGATAGCGGCGTCAAAAGATTTCCTTGTTAAAATAAGTAAATATACGATGTTTGACTAAGAAAAGGTCCATTACATGTACTCGTGCCTCCCATCTACAAGACACGGAATCGAATCTCTATCGTTACCTAATGGACTTGATGGTGATACCCCGTTTTCCCTGGCATGTATCTTCCCATCGTTCAATTTCCATCTTTCCAATTAGAGCTACGGGCTGCGATTATTTTATGTAAATTACTTTACTGTTGTACAAGTTATTTTAGAGAAGGTTGTCGGTGAGATAATCTCGTCGCTTTACTGGCAGAAGGTCGTATATCGAGTTTCCACTAAAAATGAGTTTATGTGCTTATTCACCTCATAGTTCAAACACATGCAAAATATCTTGTGCCAAAAGTTTGTATGTTGAAAACTACTCTCACTTAATGTAGATGTGTATTCCGTATGGTTCTATTGTCGTTTTTTTTTCTTCTTTCTTCTTCAATATTTCCAGAACCAAAAGGTCTCATGTTGCTTATTCAACTTTATGGCAGAAATGCACATACGATCTAATGGCAGTAAAACGACGATCTCATTCAATTTAGTAGTAACGTAATTTCCAATTGTAATGTTTTCGTGTTCCTTCATTTCAATCTAGAAGGTAACAATCGATGCCCGATAAAATCGAAGAGGTGTTGTGGAGACTGTCTTTGCCAGGTCTGTTATTTTGATACTATATGTGATTCCAACGCATCACGATGGTGGTACGAGGACCTCTCATTTTGACATAAAAAGATGGTGCACGGGACTGTACCAGACCTTTATTTTGGTGTAGACGACTGGTAAAAGGGCTCTTAATAGCGCTCATTTAAGTGTCTGTTGTTTCTGTTTGGGTGACTTCGGTTTCCACATTAAAACTCAGAAGAGAGAGGCGATCTGCAGTAAGGTAGTTTTCAATGTACTGTACTGGTAATGATAGGGCCTATTCGTTTGGTCAATATGTAAGGAATTATAGAGGATGGACCGCCTGCGTGATCTGATGGTTAACGTTGCCTAAACGAGGTTCGATCCCCAGTAGCTCAAAATTTTCTGAGACAGGGAGGTCTGAAACGGAGTGCACTCAACCTCGTGAGGACAACCAAGCTGCTAGTGGATAAAAAATTAGTGACTGCTGTCAAGGAGACCGTGGGTGTCGGCAAGCTGACCACATGCCCCAATCCTGCCATCTGACAATGATGTTGAATGATGGGAAGATGCATAAGGCTTGTCTGGCCATGGGATTATTGCTGCAGATAATGATCTGTATAAGCTATATCTTGTAATGATTTCTCCCCTTTAGCTCTCTCTCTCTCTCTCTCTCTCTCTCTCTCTCTCTCTCTCTCTCTCTCTCTCTCTCTCTCTCTCTCTCTCTCTCTCTCTCTCTCTCTCTCTCTCTCTCTCTCTCTCTCTCTCTATTAATGGTTAATGGAACAATATCCCATGAAGCATTGCCTGCTATGTGAGTACTATGTGATTTCTGTTCTTTGGCTTCATTCCTACATATAACAGGTGGTGTGAATATCATGCTTTCTCCCATGGGTCTTATAGGAGCTATTCAACTCTGAATGGGTTACTTATTTATTCCAATAAGACTGAGTTCATTCCATGTTGGTTCTCTCTCCTTGCATTGTTTTCTCCTTTTCTCGCGCACTTGAAGAATCAACAGTAATCTGTATGCTACAACTTATACCATGAGACACCATTTTCCTATCTTAGCCACCTGAATACCAGAGAACTTCTATATTATGCAGGGTATGTACGATAGGCATAGGATAGGCATATGCGTTTACAGTTAAAGTGGCCAGATTGCTTAGCTTAGCTGTCGTAATGCATATGCTTTGGGAGAAGATGATTTCTTGTACAGGACCTACTAGACCCATGCTATATTTTTGTGGCTATAGGCTTGTATTTATATTTTTCTTTCTGTTATTGCTCATTTTTCTATGTATAGCTTTATTTAATTAACCCTTAACCATGGATGTGCAGTCAATTTGACCGCAGCAAAAACATAAACCACTGTTTTTGTTTGGATAATTGTCTTCACATGTGTGTTATTTACACTACCTTCCCTTCTTTAGATTCTTTATCACAGTAGCCTACTTTAACTTACACCTTCCCCTGCCCCCCCCCCTAGAAAAGAGACATACAGTTATTTTGCCTCAATACATTCACTGCAAATCTTCCTTGTGCACTCCAAACATGCCGACTTTTCACATCAGTAACATTTAAATGTTTTCCTTTTCTTAGTGGTGTGCATAAGCGACAAGACATTCTGTTCTTCAAGTTTTCATTCTCCCTTACCGTCCCTTCCACAGTGATACCGAGAATTCTATATCTTTATCATCCCACATGTATCACTTACCCAACAGTGTTAGTGGAGCCACACTAAAAAACATTTTATTTTTGTAGCGCTCAAATTGACCGCATCTCCATGAATACATGAGTTTTTTTCAGCAGCTGTTGTAGGCTGATCAACAGTGCAGACCGGACATTCACTGTAGTTTACCTGCTCTTTCTAAATGAACATACTCTTTTGCAAAATAAGTAAAGTAATGCCTGTATGCTGACATACACCCTCTGAAAGTCAACCTGATGGCCTTTTTTTGCTACGCTGCAAGTGCCCATTCATTCCCAACCAACAGCTATTTTCTAAGAACTTTTGTAAGACTGTCTGGTGTCAGGTTACTTATACACCCTAAATGCATTGAATAGGGCACAATTCATCTTCAGAAACACAACTTTTTTGCTCTGTTTAATGTTTTTTCTCTTCTTCAATGGTTTGCTTTGTTATTAAGTATCATAATTTCTATATTAATCATTTTGTCATTGCACAAGGCTGGGTGACAAACACGTTTTGCGCAAGAGGCACATGAACTACCATCTATAGAATTCTCGGTATCACTATGGAAGGGACGGTAAGGGAGAATGAAAACTTGAAGAAAAGAACGTCTTGTCACTAGAAAAGGAAAACATTTAAATGTTACTGATGTGATAAGCCGGCATGTTTGGAGTGCACAAGGAAAATTTGCAGTGAATGTATTGAGGCAAAATAACTGTTTGTCTCGTTTCTAGGGGGGGGGGGGGGCAGGGGAAGGTGTAAGTTAAAGTACTGCAATTTTGAACACAATCACATATTATGATGAACTGTGAATAATATCCAGTTGGGAGTCATGTGTGTGACTATGATAAATACATTTTTGCATTAATTAGATATTCATTTGAAAAATATTAACATATCTTCAAGACAGTGCATTTCATTGCATTTATGATGCGGTGATTCAATTGTGGTGCCCTAAAAACCCCCTTGGCGTGTTGGTGTAAAAATAATGCTTTGTTAATTAAACATTTAGAAGTCAATTTGCTTGAATAATAATTAAAATTCATACTTCGTAAGCTTTTTCATTGTTATAAGCCACTTAACTCTGAGCAGTCATTTTGACTTCATGTCCATGTTAATGTAACAGAAGAATCATGTCCATGGTTAAGAGTTAAATAAAGGCATACATGGTTTTTATTAGTATTATCTTCCTGTGTTAGGTGGGAGCTTTGGTAGAATACCTTTGATCATGCAGGACCTAGTAGACAATACATGTAAAGAAAATACAGTACAACCTGTCATATCCGGACTAATGTGGCGACTGGCTGATCAGTTATGGAAAAATCCGCATCACAAGGTCATTTAAGTACAGCTAGAGGTCCAGAAATAATTACTAAATGCATATTGTTGTTGTTTTTTTATAGATATTATAACATTTTAGCAACCTTAGTCAAGCAAAACGAACTTGTAAAGCTACAGTACATACAGTAATTGGAAATACTAAAAAATAAACAGTTCAAAACGTACTGTACAATAATTACAGCAGGCCTATGTAGGTAGGCCAAAGTTTAATGTTTCAAAACTTACTGTATTTATCAGTAGGTACACTGTAAGTTATTTGCTTTACTGCAGTCTTTAGAATGAAAAAAATATGATCGGTTAGAAAAAGTTGGTTAGAAAATTTCACTTACAGTAAGCTACATCAGTTCTTGAAAAAAATTAGTGACGTACGCCTGGATATGGGAGGGTCTGGATAAGACAGGTTGTACTGTACATTGGTGCTTTAGGTATATAGCTTGTAATTTGAAATGTTCTGAAATAGCAGATAGACCTACATTAGTAAAGAAACATAATGATACAAACCATGAAAATAGGCTAGAAAGATAAATTTTTCCTCAGATTCATTCTTCACAGTTCTATTACCCAGAATCATATACTGCCACTTCTGTGGTTTTTTTTTCCCCGAGTAGGCAACTTTCGCAAATAATTTTGGCATGTTTACTCAAACAGAGGAGAATGTTACATTTTCCACATGCATATTTATTTTATCAGTTCCTTTTTGTCTTTGTTGCATGGTTCACATTGTTAAAGGAAACAATGTGGATGGTGGTATACTCGACAAGTCACTGCTGCGGGTTCTTCAGCTTTATGTTTCATCAGATGGCTTGAAATCACTGGATAGGTTTGAACAAATATCAAAATTGTTATTCTTCACAGTTACCGGTATTATGTGTCAGCTGGAAACAAGAAGCAGCATTCTTATGCATTTGGAAAAGAATCATAAATATAATGAGAGTAGACGCTAGGGGTCCGCCGCCATGGGTGAGTTGGTAGTATGACTGCCAGCCACCCGGGTGGCCCGGGTTTGATTCCCAGCCGGGTAGGGGATTTTATGAATACGTAAAGTTTCCTTCCTGGGTCAGGACTGGGTGTTGTGTTCTCATTCCCATCCCGCGAAAGGAACTGGCCATCCTACGCAGTATCATCCGGCCTAGTGTCCCTCGGACGGGCCATGGGCCTTCCCCCCATGGCTCTGTCCCGGGGCAGGACCGGCCTCCGGGCCGAATACTTCATCATCATCATCATCATCAGATGCTAGGGTTTCTGTTGACCTGGGCGACTCGCAATTGATGATTAGTAATTCTTGCAGTCAAACAAACATACAGATAATGTTGTTGCTTCAGCAAACAATCAAGTAAGATGTAGTGTTAGATGTCCTATTCAGGTAATTGCATAGGAGCATTCATTAAAAAATTACCAGTATAAAATATAAATAAAGCTAGGGTTTTTCAGGCCTCCAGTGACAAACGGAAGGTTTATATTGTATTATATTATATTATATTATACCTATCTCCCATACCAATTTTTTCCATTTTAATTCAGTAATAATTTCCCTACTTTTAAAAATCCAGACTAACAGGTGTGGATAGTTCCTGATATGCTACTATTTGATTCATTTCTAGTAACATAAAGCTTTAAACTTCTTTGTCCAGATCTGTGTCACTAGACATCTCAATATATGTTCCACTTCTTTGTGTTCTTTGCATGGTGGACATTTACTATTTAAAAAAATATTCCTTACTACTTATTGACCACAGCAGCTGATTTCCTGTTAATTAAATTCATTTCTAGAAATCACTTACAGCAACTTAAAACATTCTGAACAAATCCTGCTACAGTTTTTCAGATTATAATTAGTGGCAATTTTATTGAATTACTGCTTTCATTTTTTGTATCAGCATGTTGTGAAACAAAGCATTAATATGGGCATCCCTGTATTCCGTTGGTTGAGATATAGTTATTTAACAACTTGGATGTACTGCAACTTAGCCCTGTGACCGTCACGGGTGTGTTGGAATTTTGTCCTGCAGGAGTTCTTTTTCATGCCAGTAAATCTACTGACATGAACCTGTCACAATTATGCACATGTAAATGATATCAACTTGGGCCTGGATAGAACCCACAACCTAGGGCACAGAAAGCCAGCGCGATATATTCCGTATCACCTGGTTCTGGATTATTTGTGATGTGTTTTGTTAATTTAAAAAACTTATTCAGGACCTGTAAATTACTACCTCATCTTGATATGTACCTTCAAGGTAGCTTAAATGGAAGATCTCTTGTACTACTACCATGGAATTTCTACCAGGAAGAGTACAGACAAATTTTGTAACCCAGATAGTAGAAACATGAGTGATGAAGCCTCTTTCTTCTAGTTTGAGCATCCTATGGTAGATGGCTGCCGCTCAATCTCAGTATTTTGTTTTTGTTTCTTTCTATTTGGATGATGAAATTACATCACAACATATAATTTCCAGTACATTAATCAATTTGTGCAACACTACATAATTTAAATGTCAGTCTAAATGGGATTATTTATAATTTAAACTTGACAGCATCAGCTCCTAAATTCATGTGGCTTCAGAGCTCCAGTGGACTACTGTTTTGTTTTCACCAAGTCTGCCAACCTGGCAGTTGATGCGGTTGGTGGTTTAATGGCTACCCCAACCCTTCTAACTGCCAAACTGGATGATATTTTTTCAGATTGCATTTATAGAGAAGTGATCGTACATTCAAGTGCATGGAAACTTTCCAATGCTTCTAATTTCTTATAGTGTTTTCCTTTATTTAAAGTAGGCATTGGATCTCCTTATCATTTGTGTTCCCTACCAACCCTGGGTGAACCATGTATTGTTGGATTAAATTCAAATTCGAGCACATGCATTGTAGCCTACGAACAACGCTCAGGCCTAACTGAGCTATGAATGGAGTTGGGAGGCGTGTCACAATGAATGTCTGGACCAGCCCTTGGATGAGTCCAACTCCTATTGGTTTGCTGTAAAATGACTGGCTCAAACATTAACCTATGAACACAGGTCGATTTTATGTTCAGGAGCAAAGGATTGGGGGGAATAAGACACACATTAAGTGGAGGGTTGGATGAAATTGCCTTGTAAATAGTGTCTCCTATATTGTACAGGTAGAAAAAAAAAAGCAGACCGACTCTTGTAGCTGATTTCAGTTGTTATACATCTGTTATTTGTGCATTTTTCTGTCTGAAAATACACCAACAAATTAATGGCTTATTTTCTGATGGGTTTCGAAATGGGCTAAGTCAACAGTCGACACTAGAACAAATTTCAATACATTCCCTGCTATCCTGTGAATGCTGCTAGGCATGCGCAGTGTCTCATATCGGCAAGTTAGATATTTTTGTCGGTCCGCTTTTTTTCCCCTGCCTATACATACAATTATTTGAAGTGAACAAAGGACATGAACAATAAACAGAAAGTTATTTCCCTTATCGAACAAGGTTAAGAATGAAATGATCTCTCAATGAAGAGGCTCAGCTGTATTCGCCATTGGGGAAAAAGGGGAGGAGCAGGGGCGGGGATGGGCCTGGCAGAGCCTGTTTAGAATTTCCTTACCAACATAAGTCACTGTGCATCCTATCAGGAAGATATGTGCATATTTTGAATCTAGTTTCTGGATAAATGTGCAATCTGTCAGATATATGTTAATTAGAGGTTTTTTGAAAGATGGTAGTACAGGCCCTTAAATTCTCTCTCTTAGGAGTCATTTGGGAGATGCATGGCTGTGATCGTAGGCAGAACTATGGGGTGTGCCAGGTGTGCCCAGGAACACCTTTATGATCCTCCTTTCTAAAAAAAAATTATTAAAATAATTTAAAATCAAACCTTAAAACAGTCACATTACTTTGAAGAAAATAACAGTTGGCAATGCATGTGGCCAGCTCACAGGTTGGCAGGAAAGACAGAAAAAATATTCATGAATTTCATATTGGTACTGTTTTGAGGGAAAAGTGTAATATTGAAGTAATTATTTTGTTTTTTCCTTATACCCTCATAAATTCAAAAGTTCTAAGGGGAACAACAGGGAAATTAAAATTAACTATTGATCACAACTATGTATATATTTATTTATAAGTCACTTGTTTTATGCTGAGTGAACCTTGATAAAGAAATTATTATGAGTATTATTAATAAATAATGCAAGTGATATATAAGATTTATCCTTTGAATTTTCCTTAAAATACTCAAGAAAGCATAAAACGTGTAAGTTTACATTAATTATTTGAATCACCTTAGTAATCTAGGTACGCAATAATATTGGTAAAATTAAAATATACAGGCTATTTACACTTTAAAAATCACATACAATATATATATTTTACAATAGATGAGTATAGGCTCTAAATAAGAGTTCCAAAGTAAAAAAAGGAAACCAGGGAATGAACAACAAAGAGAAAAAAACTACTTTAACACCTTGAGCTCTCAATTTTGGAAGCAACAACATACAATAATATTGAGATTACTTGCAACATAGCCCATACTTCTGATAACTCACATTTGTTAACATATGCTGATAATATTATAAAAGAACATAATTGCTTAATAAGACTGACTGGTATGTGGTATTGATATTTTTATCTGTATTTTATTTATAGCCTATGCACATCCAGAGGCGTAACGAGGGGGGGTTTGAACCCCCCCCCCCCCATTGATTAAAAAAAAGGAAAATTGTACAATTTTTGTAAGTCTGCTTATAAATTACTTAATACGAGTATAAAGCGTGGGAAGCTTAAAACTCGTTATTGTGCATCTTAATTTTTAAAATTTTCCGGGGGAGGACCCCTTGGGGGGTATGGAATACCCCCAGATCCCCCGGATGTTATAACCCCCCCATACGGTCGGCCTAGTTACGCCTAGAACTGGAAACAGTCTTCACAAACAAGCACACTATAGGCCTACTCATTGCACACATTGTTTGATTGTTTTGAACAACACTGAGCAGTTTTCCTTTCCAATTGATGTGGACACAAAAAGCATCTTCTTTTCAGCATTTTCCTTGGGTGGATGATATCCATTTCCTGGCATCTTTTGACAACACACCTGGCCATTGCTTGTAGGACATGTCTTTGAAAATTTGGGCTTTTGACTCTGGACTCCATAATTATGTGGACGAATAAGTTCTAGGACCAAGTCATTCAAGAAAATTCTCCTTTTCATTCTGATATTGTGGATGTTGATTTGTGAATAAACAGAAAGCATTTACAGCTGCAACGTCCATTACATTAGCCCATAAAACAAGTGGCTTCTTCTTGTCCTCTTGTCTGCCTTTACGTACTTTCTGATATAGAGAATCCGCACCTGATATTTTTTTTATTTTTATTTTATTTTTTTTTATATAAAATAAAATCATCTCTGGTTTTTTTCCTTCTGGGAGTCTCATCAATTGCGGCATCGTGATGCATGGAACTTAGTAAAATAACACTCTTACTCTTCTTTGGTACATATCTTATGTCATGACTGGAGTCTAGCACTTGTAACAACTGCCAATATAAAATATCTGAGGTACCAACATTCATAGATTGGCAGTAAAGTGCTTTGCTAGAGACTTGTATTAGAACAGGCCTGAAAGGTTCCCTTCATGCATTATATTCTTATTCTTCATTTTTCATTGAATCCGTAGTATATTAAATAAAAATGTATCGTGTTACATGTTCTCAGATACATTTTGAAAGATTACATAAAGTATGGTCTAATTATTATATAAGATATTAATGTAATTAAAGAGATGATTAACTTACTCTCAGGCCTGAAAGATCCCAGTCATGCATCCAAGGGTTAAGGAAAACTCAAAGGATAATTTTTACATATCCCTTGCGTTATTTGCTGACAATACACGAAACAGTTTCTTTGTCTAGGCCTATTAAGCGTAAAACAAGTTACTTATAAATAAATGGTACATAGTCCTGCTAAATAATTTCCCTGTTGTTCCCCTTCATACTTTTTTATTGGGGTATAAGGCAAAAAAAAAGTTACTTCAAGACAAAATGAATCATTGAATTAGCGCATTCAAAGAATGAGAATACTTTCGATTCACAGAGATTTTGATTCATTTCTTGAACCAAATCATGGCTTTCATAATTGATTCATGAAGGAATACATTCATTTCTGAAACTGAGTTATGATTAATTTCCTAAGTACAGTGATTCATTCTTTATGAACTATTCATTTACGATTTGTCCATGTCTAGTGTGAAGACCATGTAAAAGCAAGAAGTGGTTTCTAATCAGTATCGTGAAGAGAATTTAATTTAATAATTATGTTGCAAGGAAATGGATTGTTTTGTAGTGAAACTGGGTAAGTATGCCTACTGTTGTAATAAACGCTTGGGAAGACGTTGGTTTTTTCCAACTCTGCTCATTAGGTTTTATACTGGCACATCCTAGTTACGCCTGTGGCTGTGATCACCATCAAATTTAATTAAAACTACTGCAAAGTAGAAATAAACAAACTACAATTATTTATTTATAATAGAGCAAATAAAACACCAATCCGGGGTGATGTTTTTGGCCATTCTATGCTGTACATAAACCATAGCTTTAAATGTTAAAATGAAACACACAGTTGAGAACCTGTTACAATTTGTATACGTTTTATATTTCATACACATACAAGAGATTTTTGTTTTAATCTTTCTGTCACTGAAGTACAAGTAGAGCCTACTGACAAAAAACATAACTGTTCTTCCTGGGCAAATACATCACATTTTCATCACTACCAGCATTGGATCTGCATTTTACTTCATTCAGTACCAGTGCAAGGTTATTTATTTCATACCCTCTTAGTGGACACTGCTCAGTTAAATACAATGTTTGCAGTCTTGTCTCTCAATAAGGTTCATGTTTACGTCCTCACGTTGCATTATGCACTGGGTGACTGTGTGCATACTAAATCTAGAAGAATGAAATTAATGTAAGTGTAATGTGTTCTGTGTTTGCAAGATTTACCTGTTTCAACTTGCTATTCTTATGAAAATAATCACATTCTGCTTGAAATGTTCAACATCGGTACCGATATCAAGAAAGTTGAACACTTTTCATATTTGTTTTCTGTAATCATTACTGTGAACAATTCAGTAAAACCTAATGATTTAAAAGTTTAGAAATTTTATCTCATGGTAGGAAAAGTAAATACCATGATACTTTTGATGTTACTGAATTATATTTCATCTCTGAATGCTTTTCCAGGCATTTAATAAGAATTCATCTCAAAACCATTCCAATATTAGCTGCTGACTAAGTATTGTATGCCAACTGTTGCGAGAGTAGCCAAAAGTCCAGTGAGTTGTGGATTACTGTCAATTCGATATCCAACTTGAGTTGTATTACAACATCTTGTTGCATCAATAACATTTGGAAAATAGTTGTTCCAAAAGTCAAAAACTCTGTGATCAAAATTTGATGGATCACTCATGTTAAAATTTCTATCTATAATCATGACTCCAGGTGTAACCTTTTTGAAAACTTCCCATTTGTAATTAAGTCCACTCTGTATTGGATTACCCTGCTTGGCAAAATTGGTCCATAGACTCATGACTATATCAGCCACCTTACGATCAGCACCGTTCCACACAATTCCAGGTAAACTTGGCCAGTATGGCATGCCCCATACAAAAGGCAGTTCAAAGCCATGTGCAACATGAACCCATTCAGGCAGATTGTTTATAAGATGTTTTTTTGGTTTATAATCAAAACGGTAAACATATGTATTGCTGTACATACTGGCAGCTAAAGCTTGTTTATAAATGCCAGCACCGTACCTCTTTTCTGTAATGTAATCTAAATATCTCTGCCTTAGTACTGTTGTATCTGCTGTTTCTGGGTGTGGGCTGTAGAAGAAGAGAACTGTTTGAAGTACATGTTCCTCATCGGGAGGGCAGGTTGAATTAGATTCCTCTACATTTTCAAGTTGTTGCATTACATCTGAATATATGAGATCCTGAAATTCTGTGTAAGTAATACCATTTTCAATGTTGCTAATATGCTCGCCTTCCATTTTACCAACACTCATCGCATCTTCCATGTCAGTGTACCCAGTCATGAACTCCACCTGTAAACACAATAATACATTATCGGTCTTAACTAATAAAAGTTGCTTATACACACAACAAAAGGTTGTTTGGTTGATCACCGCCCAAGTTCTACAAGTTCAAAATTCTGTACTGTACTAATAATCCCTGTGTAGTAGGTGAAAGTTACACCAGCCTTGCACATGCAAAGTCATGAACCACATCGTACTTGAAATGAACTTTCTAGCCCTTGGTGGCATTAAAAGAAGACATGTGACTGTACTACGCCAGAGTCACTATCTCTCTGAACTGCGAGTTTTGATATTTCATTAAACTGACCTCATGGGTATAAGTAAGTAAAGAAGAACCTTGAAGAAGAGGCAGTGTTGCTAACTATGCATTAAGTGCCTTAAAATGGATGCATAACCTCAAAATTCAATCACAAGCACCTGCCAAGCTATCAGCTGTTATGGACCTTTATTATTTACGTAAAGTTTAAACAAGGTTGTCAGGCATGTAAGGTGTGTACAACTTTCCAATGTCAAGCTGCACACATTCAGTTAAAGGTCCTGTTTCCACTTATATAAATATAAAAAAATAATGTGTCCAAGAATAAAAAACTGTAACTTTGAATAAAAATAATACATACATTACATACAACGTTTCAGTCCGCTCCTCCGGACCTTCCTCAGGTAGACTGATTGGAAATTGTAGCCGCCGGTGTGAGGAGGAGCGGACTGAAACGTTGTATGTAATGTATGTATTATTTTTATTCAAAGATCCACTTTTTTATTCTTGGACACATTATTTTTTGATACACATTCAGTTGTTTACGCAGAGACAATTGGCAAAAAAAATTTCCTCGGCTGTGTACATTCCTGGTATAAATGTTAAACTTGGATTATTATTAGTAAGACTGTATAAGTAGGCCTACCAGTATAATGCAACTCTAGATGTTGATATCTGTTCATGGTCATTTAAAAACTAACTTATTCCTTTGCTAATACAAAGTGAATCATAAGTTAGTTTTAAGATGTAATGATAATGTTCCCAGATGAAGAGCAGGGTCAGATGTTCTATGAAACATTAAATTGCAAAAAATTATAGATTTTAAAAATAATGGAGTCAGATACAATATTATCAAGTACAATAAAATTTGGTTAATTTGATGCTGGATAGTTAAAATATAAATTTATTCTCCTTCAAATCAGAATCTAAGTCTTTGTTGCATTTTATTTATAGTAATTGTATACAAATATATGTAAATTTATTATTACAAATTACAAAACAAACTTTTTATAAACTTGGATTCTAATGCCATCTCAAAAAGCAAAGCTTGTGCTCAGGGGCGATTCAGTAAAATACACTGGTGTACACTGAAATATTTACAGTATTACAGAAAGTAGATTTACAAACATAGAAAAGTATGAATTAATAATATTTACTGTAAATATACTACGTGTTATTATTAAAATCACAAAAATGTTACGATTTAATAACATTTATAATAATATACGAAATGTTAAGGAAAATTGTGAGAGGGAACTTAAAGTAATTGTATCTCTATTTTAACATTTACTACAGAAAACATTATCATAATGATAACATAAAGGAAATAATTCAGGATGTAATCATATCAATTTTATAATTTTTCAACTTAAATTATTTATTGTTTAATCCAGGTGCGGTTTACCTATAGGTCACAGGGTAACATGCCCCCCCCCCAATTCATTTTTAATATGAACTGTAATAGCAATTAATAAAGTTATTATACCTATTTCAAACTTTGCGTTTTTTTTTGCTCGTTAGTGGTTTAAGTCAAGTTTGGCAACATAGCATGGGTCAAATTTCCATCGTGACTTTGCTGCCTGGCTGTCTCTCATCACTTTAACGTTATCCTCTCTCCTAAAGATGAAGGATTAAGCAAGGAGGGGTTGTAGCTGGTTTAATTTGTATAGGGTCAAAGTAATATTGTGACTTCACACTTTCTGGCACTGTCTGCAGTCTTGAATGAAGTCTTCTAGATAATTGGACACATACCCACTAGATAGGGGTGGTTTGCACTATAATTGTTAGAATAAGATATTTATGAATTGAGAGAGAGAGAGAATAAAATATAAAAACTTTTATCTTAAATTTCATAGTCATAGTCACAGTATTGTAGCTTGAATCTTTTTGTTTAAACGTATTGTATACAAAAATTAACTTTTCATTTACTTAAGTATTTTGTTACTTTTGCATTCATTTCTATTGAAAGATCAATATTATTGCATTGGTCTCTTGGTAGTTGTTGTTGATCCTGGAACTTTGTAGTCTGAAGATTAAAAACTCGATATATTTATAAAATAACGTCCTGTGGGCCGGATATTAGACAACCTTCTTGTAGATGGTTTATGGTTACCAATATAAACCACACATTTCTGACCTGTGGGTTCTGTAAATTGCAAGGAAAAAATACTTACCTTACTAAATTTTTCAGATTCAAATATTTCCATGGCTTCTTTGGGTAGAAAGGAATCCAATGTATTACCAATGACAGGTCCCCAGTTGTATCTATTTGTTGCCTTCTGGACGAGAGCATTGACATCAACATTCCGATAGCACTGCAGCAGCTCTTGTTTGCTTCTTGCATCATCACAGATTCCCTCTGTAATTTCTTTGTAAACTTCTTCATTTGGAATTTTCTGAATGTTTTTACTAAATGCACTGCCGCTCATTGCAATCGCTCTCTTGAATTTCCCATGCGAGAGTGGTGAGATCATATGCAGTGCCACACTGGTGCCTCCGGCCCCATGTCCCATGATACAGATTTCTGTTTCCGAGCCACCAAAAGCAGAAATTCTTTTGTTTACCCAGTCCAGTGCTGCCACCTGGTCCAGCAGACCAAAGTTTCCTGCTGATACTTCACCATCCAGAGAAAAGAAACCCAGAATGTTGAGACGATATGCTGGTACCACAACAAGCACCTGCAATTAAACAGAAAAGTACAGTCTTTGTAGCATAATTTATTACTGTGAATGAATGCTATGAATAGAAGGATTGTGGCACTAAATACTAACATACATTTAAACAAGTTCAATGCCTTTTTTTTCTGACACAAATATATATTTTCAAAAGACACAGAATAATTTTTAGGTTGTTTGTTGCTACACAGAGCAAATTAATTTTTGCTATTACAGAAACAAGTTACAGGTATATGGTTTTTGAAGACTAGTGTTTTTTTATTACAGTTTTAAACACTATAGTTAAACACACTAGTTTTAAACACATTCCTAATAAATGAAACAAAGTATAGTTACAGATGTTACAGTTCCGACTTGCACCTCCTTAGCAAGTTTATATTTTCCCCACAACTTAAATGACTGTGGAATAGTTCCTCTTGCTCATTTGAATAAGCCTGTGACTGTGATGTTCTCAATGTTGTGCCTAATTTGGAAAAAATGGACTGTTTCATGTATATATCTTGTTTTACTTTATCCACTGCCTGCATGGTCTTGTGGTTAGCATCCCCATCATATCTGCAGGCCCGGATTTGATCCCTGGTACTCCTCGGATTTTTCTGAAGTGTGAAGTCTGGAATGGGGTGAACTCGGTCTCATGATACAAACCGAGGAGCTGCTTTAGTGAAAAGTAGCGGCTGCAGTCATGGAAACCATTAACAGCTTTGGGTGTTGGCATGCTGACCACATGCCCCCCAATCCTGCAATCTCCCTGTGGTAGATGAAGTAGCAGATGGATGGTGGTCCTAGTTCCTGCAGGGATGTAGTGCCACGGAGTTTAGTTCATTCGTTTTTTACTTTTTACATTATCCACATCAAATGGTTGGGAAATAAAGTCCTCTGTAGGGTTAGTAACTTCTGCTTCATCCTCTCTCTTATTTATTGCATTATATCGATTCTGATATTACTGCACTTCTTTATGGATTGCGGAAGTGCCTTGATTATAATGCTTCTGATAATATTATCACATTTTATGCATAGGGATTCTCCTATTCTGATGTATGAAGGGTGTAAGCTTGGAGGTTGTGGCATGCACAGGTAATGATTTTCACGAGGACTATAAAACACATTAGACCATTAAGGGCAATCAGTCATAGGAGAGAAGTTCCATCTGGCGCTGTGAAGTGAACTCTGGCTTAGCTTAGTTGGTAGTGGCATGGATAGCCAAAGGTCCTGGGTTCAATTCCCAGTGTCAGATGAATTTTTCTCCTATAATATTTTCACGTAAAGTCTAACAGAGATAACAATCTGGGTTCATGAATGCATATACAGTATATCCAACAAGTTTACCCTTGAGGTACCGGTATATACAATGTTTTATTTTTTATACGATTTTTGCAATATGGAGGTGAGAAAAATGTATTGGCCACCATGTACAAGTAAGGAAAGTTATGAGATTATCAGATTTTATTTGGGTTATTTATCCTTCAGGGATGGGGTGTGATGTGATATCAACATTCTCTTCATTTTTACATGAAGAGAATGTCATTCATAATACATTATAGTAAGAAGCTGACTTTTATTTTGGCAGAGGAAGTTATGTGAGTTTCACTTCAGATATTTTTACCTGTGAAACATATTGCCCAAACTGTTGTACTTTTCCTTTGTTGTCTTTGATTCTCTGATTTTAGTCAGAGAATTGTTGTACTTCTTAAAATAAGAAGTATTCGTTTCCTATATATGATACTTCTAGTAGCGAATACCATGATAGGACTGTTAAAAAAAGTTTGTGGGTAGCCCAAAAAATATGCATTGAGCTGATTAGTAAGGTAGTTGGAATGGCTTGGAATTGAAGAAAAAATTAAACAGGTGTATTCTATTTATCCATTACTTACATTGCAAGACTTCTAACTGTATTCCCAATGAAATGATCCTCATGGTGAAGTTCTTTAAATACAATAACTGAAAAATTCCTCAGGATGTTCGTATAAATCCCCAAGCAATGCTCTTGATTAAACACTGCTTGACAACAGGATGAACCCAGAATCTTCCGTATGTTTTTTTTTTTTTTTGGGTGTTGTCACATGTCACAACTGTGCATCGTTGTTCACAGTTACCTATAAACTGATGGCCATGAGTAAGGCCCAGAAGTTAATGCTCTATCAGAAGATGAAACATGCATGCAAATGTGTTCTTAAATTTCTAAAATATACTCTGGAACCAATGAAGCATATGCTCTATCATTTAACTAGTTTTAATACTTTACTTCCTTTTGTTAGATGATTTGCATTATAAATTACAAAAAATAGATGTATAAATTACATTCAAATTAAAAAAAAATAGTCAATGCAACAGGTGTTAGTAAATTGAATACTTATGAAGTGAAACCTTGCTTTAATATTATACAGTCAGTTCCAAAATCGCATGGACAATGTTAATACATCAGTTTTCTGTTATTTCTTTCATGTCTCGTACACATTTTAACAACATGTAAAAGAATCCATTATTAAAGATATGATTTTTCATAAACTTCTGGGCCCTAGTCTGAGTGTGGTCTTGTTCACCTACATAATTATGTCTGCTCTCCCTTCAGTGGGATAAGAATGAAAACTGGTCTATCTTTTATTTCTGTTAATTTGGATTTTTGATAATGTGGACAACTATGGGCCACAACTGGTCTGCATTAGCAGGGTTTCACTTATGAAGTTTCATTAACGTTTGAAATTTCTGTTATAAGTATTCTTTGAAAATTATAGTTAAGTATTTTAATTAATTGCACTTATTTTTTATTTTTACAGTGAACACCTTCCCAAAACAAGAGGCCCCTAAACATTAAACAACCACTGGTGGTGAGTTAAAAAATACATGCTTATTACTCATACTAGATGTTTATATTTTTGCATATTGTTTATAACAGTAAATGCTTTTTTTTGTTTAAATTTCACTATAATTAATTAGGTTTCAGTGTGATTCCTTCGATCATTTCCCAGTCTGATAAAATATGGATCTTGACATTCATCATTGATTTGCTTTCATTCTGTAATGAAGTATGTTTTCAGTTTTAGGTAATTTATGAGGAGTCACTCTTCAAATTTATTTCTCAGTAAACTGTAAAATATAATTTTTAAAACTAAGACGTTTGGGGAATTAAAAGGAAATTTTAAGAATTACCTCAATAGCCAGTGAATACATAAACCTTTTGAGTGGACTACTGCCACTCAGTATAAAACATTTTTACTGAACATTGCATATTATGATTACCAGGGCCCGGATTGTAATGACATGTCATCTTTTTATTGATGCTGCCTAGACATTGCCAACTTGTAGATAAATCCTAATCATGGCCTCTAGATTATATAAATGCATTTTTACTAGGTCATTTTGTATTTTATGCAATTTTATATTTTTAGGGCATTTATTTCAATTTTACGTAATTTTTTGTCATTTTCGTGTCATTTGCTTCCTTATTTTGTCATTTCATGCATTTCCTTTAAATAAATGACTAGATTACTGTAATGCAATATTTTTGTTGAATCTACTTTAAAAACAATTTTCTTACTTTTCTTCTCGACTGTTCCAATCAAGAAGAAAGTTTTTAGACCTACAACATCCTTCCTACATTTACAGTTTTTACAATTATGTACAAATTAATCTATATCTTTGTGTGCACAGTAATAATTTTTATAAATAAAATATTTTTTAGGTCATTTATTGTAATTATTAAGTAATTTTCTTTAAAATTTAGGGTCATTTTATAGGTCATTTTTCAAACAATTTTAGGTCATCAGAATCCGGGTCCTGATGATTACGTTTCATCATCTCATATATACAGAATTACAGAGGTAATAGGATAATTAAACTAACAGCCAGTGTTATAACTGGAACAGTGAGACAAAAGTCTTGGATTGAAGATGTGTGGTAGCAATATAAGCTTGTGGAGTAGCTTCAAAGCGGCATTCTCGCACAGGTCATGATTCGTGTCTCATCAGCTCAGTTATATCTTGTATACAGTGGTGATTTTCTAGAAATAAGTTAAGTGCAGTGATGGGAAGTAATTGAGTAAAAGTAATCGGATTACATGTATCAATTCCTTTTTTGGTCCCATTTACTTGTATTCGCTACTTTTTAAAAATGTAATTTTTACTGTAATTTACATCTGGAAATAAAATTGTAATCGTTACATTTTAGTACTCATAGTAGTATCATTCCCACTTGTATTGTCATCATTACTTTTTTCCACTAAAATCCAATTTTTTAAATTTATTTTTATTTTTTTGTTGCATTGCAAGTGGGGTCAACAACCCGGTGGCAGTGTTGCAATAAATACCAGTCATACATATATACAAAAATGACACACTATACATACAGTTACACATTAAATATCACACAGCTATCTATATACCTGATAATTAAAAAAAAATCTCTTTCCATTCAAAATTGTAGCATATAAAAATTACATACTGAGAATATTATAGGAAAAAAAGTTAATCAATGTGTCTGGAAATATTGATATTGATGTGTTTTATTGTTTTTTCATTAAAATTTGAGACTTGGTAAAGTCCCAGTCCCACTGAATGGCCCATAATTTATGGCCTCGTGCATGAAACAAACAAAAAACAAGGAATTTTTAGGTACAGCCATTTTATAAAGTAATTGCAATTGTAATTGTAATTTTACTGACTACTTTTTGATGTATTAATTTGTAATTGTAATTTACTAAAATGTCTCTCAGGTAATTGTAATTCAGTCCAATTACTTTCTTCTTATACCTTTCCCATCTCTGGTTAAATGATCCCAATTTCATGAAAGACAGTTACTTGCAGTATATTGTTAGTGGCCTGCTGATCTATTTTGTTTTGTCCAAAGCAGGAAACTGAAATTCTTGACCACTATTGTGACACGTTGATTCATAATTTATTAGTTTACTTCTTTCTGGTCATTATTTCAATGTCATTGCAATTTTTTCACTCTGGTTTTGTACTTCACAACATTAGCCGAACAGCGGTGCATTGCATTTCTTTTATTCCTCACACTTCCTGTTACTGTATCTACTGCTGAAAAATCCTTTTTAAAGTAAATCCTTTTTAAAGTAAAAATTAATTAAGAACTATTAGAGAAGGACCATGAGTCATCAAAGGCTTAGGCATTCAGTGTGTTGAGTATTGAATTCAAGAAGGCAAGGGAACTTGGGTTGCATACAGTAGGCTTAATTGAATTATTTGCCTCTAAGAGGCCAGAGGACAAAAGCGATTGTTTAGAACTAATTTGTATAAAAATACATATAAAAACAGTAGTGAAAGTTATGAGACATTCTGATTGCAATTTTTGTGAAAAGAAATACCTGTCATTTAATTTATTTGTTCAGTTCTAGATCGTGGCTATGAGTTAAACAAAAAACTTAATACAGTGATTGGCAGGATAAAATATAAGTATTAGTACATAATTATGATCTCTTGAAAATTACATATTTTAAGGAACACATATTGAATAAGAATGTATTTCTGTGTGCATTGGCGAAGGCTCCCTGCTGCAAAACTTTATGCCACTGCCAGTCACCCTTTCAACAAAAATCTCTTTCTCCAGTGATCAACAATCAGGCTGATTAATGTTTTTTGAACTACTAGAACTAGCAATAAGCAATTCAAATTGGATGATTATAAATACAAGCACGATAATGCAGATCAGGCAGGACTTGAATCACTTGTTAAGATGTGACCTCATACATCCAAAATGGCAACTTTTCAGCATTTGTAAGGATGTAAGTAACTTGGTTACAATTGATTACAACACAAAAGTTGATTGATGTTTGCATACAAGGTCTCAACATAAACACAGAGCTTTTTTTTAATATATTATATCTTTTACAAGTATAAAAATAAAAATTTATAAGACAATTATCCTGAAGGTTGTATTATATGGATGTGAGACATGGTCCCTTACTCTTTGGGAAGAACATAATCTGAGAGTATTAGAAAACAGGGTGCTTAGGAAAATATTTGAGTCTCAGAGAGATAAAAACGGGGAGTGGAGAAAACTGAATAATGGCGAGCTTCATAAATTTTACCGAATATACTAAGGATAATTAAATTACGAAGGATGAAATGGGCTGGATATGATGTGTGCATGGGAGGGGAAAGACATATCTAAAAAAATATTGACTGGGAGACCCAAAGGTAAAAGACCACTTGAAAGACCCAGATGTAGGGGAAGGACAATATTGGAGTAGATTTAAGGGAAGTATGATTTGCAAGGCATGGTTGGATGGAGCACAGAATGAGATTGAATGACAGGTTCATGTAAGCACGGCAATGAACTTCCGGGTTCCATAAAATAGATAACATTCCTTTAGTTTGTTTAGGAATAATAATAATAATAATAATAATAATAATAATAATAATAATAATAATAATAATAATAATTATTATTATTATTATTATTATTATTATTATTATTATTATTATTATTATTATTATTATTATTATTGTCTACTGCACGATTTAAGGGAAAAGCGGAAATATTGGATGCTGAAGGAGGAAGCAGAGGATAGACAGTTTTGGAAAACAAAATTCGCGTACCAAGTTTGAAACCTGCCGGAAGGCAGAATACTTACTACTACTACTACTACTGCCATTGAGTAAGTAAGTAACCTGAAAATGGCTAATTTTGGAGATACGAGGTCTCTCTTCTTAACCAGAGATGTGCTTTGTTTAATGTATGAATTTTTAACACAATAGAGATTTGTATCAGGATAGAGAAAATGAAAAATTCAGAAACATCAATTATTGTTCATTACAAATATGTTTATTCATGTAATTACAATGTGTAATTCATATACACATTGAAACTATACAATTATCGTACACTTATGCATATGTATGGCATCTGCAATCCATCAAGGTAGTATCGCAAAGAAATGACCACATGTAGCCAATGATGTGGAAAGTGCTAAATACCCCAAAAGCAAAAGGGAACAATGGTGTCAGGATTTAGACAACATATGACACTACATGCTGATTCACTTTGAATCACTCTCATAGAAAATTTCTGTAATCTATTGGCATACAACGTGGTATGTTGTTAATGTGTGTCAAAAGCACGGCCATCATTGATGCCGTAGCATAAGGGTTAAAGAAATATACATTTTTTCCTAAACAATATATTCTTGTTCGACCTATTATACTTACTGTCAATCAGATAGCAGAATAATTTGTGTTTCTGTAGATTAAAAACTATTAAGAGACTTCACAGCTCGATCCAATTTTGCATATATAACCCAAAAAGTTTGCATACGATTTACAACAAAGCAATTTTCCCAGCTTTTTCTGTATTTAAAAAACTATAACTTCTGTAAGGGTAGAGATATTTGCAAGGTCGTTTCTTAAACTAAATTTAATACACTGTTGTAAGCGAGGTTTCTTGCCAGCTGACAACAGCAATTTATTATGCTGGGAAAATAATGGGAAAATTGGTTTTCTGTAAAACGCATTCAAACATTTTGGGTTATATATGCAAAATTGAAGAGCGTTTTTTCAAAAGCCAATATCTACATGGATTTCTCAGTGCCAGAGGTGACTAAGTGCCATCAAGAAAAGTGCTAATATTTGTGTGTATTGACCAGCAAAGATAGAATACGATCTCACTGTTGAGAATGGGTAATGGTTTCTCTGACTTCCAACCGGCAAAGCATTCTAGCCAAGTTGCAGGAAACATGTACCACTGTTGTTTTCATTTCTATGGTAGGTTTGCAAGAAGAACTATGAGTTTTCCTTTCTATGAAAAAGGTATGATATTTCAATTTATGAACTTTGTTCTTGACCACAGATACTGATATTTGGGAAAAGTTCATGTGAATAGTCCAGAACTGATTGTCAGTCCACCTGAGAGTGCATTTCAGTTGAAAGAAATTCATATAGTCTTTACAAATCCTTCTCAAACTCTGGAGGAAATCTTACAGTTCGTTTTGGATATTACAAACTATTTTTTTTTAAATCAAAATCAAGTTACCTGCTATTTAATTTCAAAGCAATGGATGAGGTTCAGCAGTTGGAGAAATTGAAATTAAAAAGATTGAAGAAAGAGGGTGTAGAACTTCAAAAGCTGGAAAAGAAAATCAGTGCATATAAAAAGCAAATGCATTCAAAAACTGATGCAGTTGAAGAGAATCTGAATAAAATGGTATTAGGGAGAGAAAAACATAAGACTCTTTAAGACTGAAGTAAACAAAGATTCTTGAAGTGGTATACAGAGAAAATACATTATATAGCTTAAATGATGTGTTTACAACAGTGTCATGGAAAATGGTTTATGCATTTTAAGTGAAAAGTGTGTGTTTCTGGAGGCATTTATAAATGTTGTGTGGATGTTGCATTGGATATACCCAAATCTATGTTGGAAAACTAACATAAAGATTTGTTAAGATAATAATATTGAGGAACTGTGACTGAGACTAAAGGAAATGCAAAGAAATTGCTTCTTGCCTGCAGTGGAGCATTGTACCTTTACTTAATGTGTTAATGTTATTTATGCTGAAACATCAAACATGAGAGGTGAGAATTCTCAACATGAAATGTATATGTAATTCAGCTATGCTATTCATGTAACTCAGCTAAGCAAATCGTGTAATAAACTCAGCTATGCTATTCATAAAACTCAGCTATGCTATTCATTAAACTCAGCTATGCTATTCATAAAACTCAGCTAAGCAGTTCATGTACTAAACTCAGCTATTCTGTTCATGTAACTCAGCTATAATGTTCATGTAACTAACCTAAGCTGTTCATGTAATAAACTAAGCTATTCAGGTAGGCTAACTCAGCTAAGCTATTCATGTAATTAACTCAGCTATTTTATTCATGAAACTAAACTAATATGTTCGTGAAATAAACTCAGCTATGTTATTCATGAAACTCAGCTATGCTATTCATGTAACTAAGCTAAGCTGCTCATGTAATAAACTATTTCTCTTATAAACTCAGCTATGCTATTCTTGTAACTAAACTAAGCTGTTCATGTAATAAACCATAGCCTGCTAGTATTACATTAACAGCCTTGGCTCTTTTCTTTTCCTTATGGAAGTAAGCATAATATTGCAGAAAGTTCCAATTATCAGCACTAGGAGCCTACGTTAGATTGCTATAACAAAGAAAGGTATGGAGTGCCGAGGCTGATAGTGTAATACTAGTGGGCTATAAATGAACTAAGTTAAGCTATTCATATAACTCAGCTATGATATGCATCTAACTAACCTAACTATGCTATCTTTGTACAAATTCACTAACATCATTGTAAAATATGTGGGAGTATGTGTATGTGTGTGCATGTATATATGTATACAGAGTGTAGATGAAACATTAAGCCACCAGACTTCTATTGTACATAGCACACACCTTCACCAGGAAATGGGCAGCCAATTGCTTCAAAAGTTTTTAGCTATTTCCACCTCCCGCTGAAGATTCAAGTAAGAGAATACCCAAATGAAAAGAAGAATTTCAGTATTTAATTTCACCCATCCTAATGTAGATGTTGAAAATGTTATCCTCTCTGATCTATACGTACCTGACAACATATAAATTTTAAATTGACAGAACGTTGAACATTATTGAACTTTTAACACTGATGTTTGAAATATCCCAACTTCATGAGTTAAACAGCTTAGGAGGTTGGAATTTCTCTAACATCAGTATTAAGGGGACTCAAAGGTTCAGTGTTCCATCAACAGACACATATTGATTAGAGGACAACATTTTCAACATTCTTCTTTTCAATTGGATATTCTCTTACTTGAATCTTTGACGGGAGATGGAAGTAGCTCATGTTTGATTTCCACCGTATATAATGCAGTGCTTTTTTTTCTTATTGCCAATACTTTGTCTTCAGCAAAATCCTTATATCAGTATTACTTTGTCCCCACTCATTCAACAAGAGAAGAAAGAATTAAATCTGATTTGAGGAATACTGGACAGGGGTTGGGAAGCTACATTAAGTAGGATTTTCTATCATCTCACCCTATTATTTAATAATTAGTAATTCTAATTTTTAGAATAAAATCAGTTAAGTAACTTACTTGTATAAGGGTTATTCAAAAATTAAGGTCTGATCGCCGATAAAAAGAACAGAAACATTAAGAAGTAAGAAATATTTATTGCATTATTTACAGAGATTCATTGACTACTTCTCTACATAGTCGGCACAGTTATTGAGGCATTTATCTTAGCGGTGCACCAACAATTGTATGCCCGTGCCATAGGACTCTACTTACTTTCCCAATAACCTCATATTACAATCACTTTTTTAAATTATGATTAACTTGTATCTGTTTCCATTTTTATGTGTCCTTCCTTGCTCTATGTGTTGGTTGCTAGGTGTCTGCCTTTCAGGAACCAGAATTGTCATATGTAGAGGCCAAGAGGAGGACTGACCAGCATAATGAACATCGCAAGTTTCTAAATCCAACAGACTGATGATTGAATGCACCAATTCAAGAATATGACATCACAAATTTTCCTGATTTAATCACATTGACTGGTGAATTACAAAACCATTTGTTGGCCAAAGCAATGTTTTTCGGCAGTGCCAACATTGTAACTTTATATGAAATTATAAAATAGTGTTACATTGGTATAATTTTGGGATGTAGTTCATTTGCTGTACCTTGTAATTTGCACCCAGCTTAATGATTTGTTCTAGCTAGGGGCCAGCATGATGCTGTGCATGCAACTTAATCAGTCATGCTGTGTATGTCACTAAATTCAATAATACTATTGATGTATTTGATGTATAGTCAATTCACTGGTATTTGGATCTTCCGGTTTGGTGAAACTTTGTTTTTGCATGTGCGCATGCACTGGAAAACCTGTTCTCAGGGAAGGGTAAGTCTACATTCGAGTCTGGCATGTGATAGTCTGAATAGGAAAAGTTGTTCTGTTACATGAGAGCAAGCTTATGTGTGAGGACAAGGTTTCACCAAACCAAGGTTCATAACTAACAGATTCATTAACAGGGTGACCAGATGTCCCATTTTTACCGGAACAGCCCCAGTTGTGAGCACACTGTCCCAGTGTCAAGAGAAATTACTTTGGGGCATTTGAATATGCTGGTTTTCGAGGAATTGTTACTTCTGTTAGAAAATAAGCATATATAAGTATATATATTTTTTGCGCGATACTTGGTCTTATGCTACACGAAACAAGAGTGCCAATTATTTACTAGATATGTTCAATTACAGGCTTAGAGATTCTTGCGGTGATTTGTTACGAACATCGATTTGTTTTGATCACTTTTGCTTTGTGCCTGTTACTGCCTATTAGTCTTAATTTTTGCACTGAGTTTAGTTTGATTGTTTACAATTTACAATTAAAATGCCTAAACAAATATGTGTTCACAAAGATGCACTGAAAACAGTTTTTCCTTTTATAAGAGAAACTAAAGACCTCCTAAAGTGAATTAGTAGTTCTGAAAAGAGTCATGATCTAACTTTCAGTAATTGATATCCATATTCGATCTTCGACTGCATTATTATTATTATTATTGTACTAATTTGAATGCTTTATTCCTATACATAGCTATTCTGAATTACCAACAGTTGTAAATGATCTAATATGGCACAGAAGCAGTGGCGTAAGGAATGGGGAGGGGGGTTCCAGGGGGTCTGGACCTCTCCAGAAATCAAAACCTAAAATTCTATTTTTATATTAGATTAGTGCTGTAGTTATTTAAGCTTCATTTTGTCAGATATTTAATTATTTTATTTAATAATAAAATACAGAATGTGGGCCTATCCGTATGTTATTTAACTTTTCTTATAAATAGTAGGCCTATATGTGTTATAACTTAGTTAACGATTGCTTGTTTAAGTTGGCATGTCTTAGAGTATGGTAAGCAAATTTGGTAACTGGTTTTTCAGTGCCATAATAGCGTAAAATGTGATTTTCATTAGTTCAATATTTAAAAATTTTCCCTTTCTTCGGGGTCTTCCATACCCCCTGTATCCCCTAGCATTTTCGATCCTCCCTGAAATTATTTTCTGACTATGCCACTGCAGAGAAGTACAATGGATTTAAGACCAAGAATAATATGCTGAAATAAAGAACACACTGAAAATGTTCAAAGTTTTTCTCATTTTACAATCTGGTCACCCTGTTCATTAAATCATGGTATTCATGTAACTAAATTCAATAATGGTGTGCCTGTACAACATTAAAAGAAATAGCTGTGGCCTGGATGGAGAACTGGATTAGGCATTCATTTCCTGTTCCCATGTTCCCAGGTATCTCACATCTGTTGATTTACATGCATGTAAGAGAAATTGTGCAACAAAATTCCGACAGCTAACAAAGTATTAGAACATGATTGAGAACTGTCTGTCTAAAAACCTACAACATATGAAATGAAACAATTCCAGCATATCCCGTATTGTTGCAGATTTTATCTTCGAGACAGTTCACAAGGATCAACATTAACAAAATATGTGGCAGGATACCTTGCAGTGTGGATACCAAAAGAAATCTGGAACACACAGTAGCCTACCTGCACCTTGGTGAGTGAATTTTAAAGTTTTGTAAGTTAGTTATAATGACAGCTTAATGAACAACACTTATAGATAAACTGACCAGACTTCCTGATTTGGCTGGGACAGTTTTGATTTTTGGAGCCAAGTCCCTTTGTCCCCATCGGATTCTATCAGGATGTATCAATAATTCTATCAGGATACCTAATGGCTTTTCTGAAAAAAGCTTTTTATTAAAGCTTTTTATCAAGTTGTTCTTAAATGAGGTTCTTTGCATTAAATAATAATATTTAAAAAATAGTAGATTTTTTCCTCGCTTTTCATTTTATTTTGCATGGACTAATTGCCATCATCATGATGAACAACAAATAATGAGGTGACTCCGAAGATGGCAGACTCTTGCTGAAAGACCTAGGTCAAAATATAATAAAAGCTGGTGAAAGAAATATAGGCCTATTTGTGTTTTAAACTCTAATGAAGTATTTTCCAGCGGTTTGTTGAATAATACAACTCAATTCCATAATACAAAGAATTACAATCTTTTCCGTTTTCCAAACTATAGCTAAAATTGAATGTACAGTCATCCATTATGACAGTTAAAAGAGCGAATACATTTCCTGCTCATTTGTTTCTACTTGTGTTTGTAGAAAGGTAATCTCCAATTGGTTTATGATATTGATAATTTTTTTTAAACAGTCCAAATATTAATTTGTAGTTATAGTTTCATTTTTGCTTCTTTAAAAACAACATATTGTATTGTATCACTTATACTAGAATTTAGGAAATAATTTATTATGACATTTTCAAAACGTTAATTGGTTATATCATGATAGAGCCAACTTTGTTTCATTTTTTATATAAAACAAAACTTTCTCAGCTCCACGGCCATTGTCAACGTGACAATGTAGTAGCCAGGATGAGAGCCTTGTTGCCTATGATGTGATTTAAAGTACAATATTTGACTCGTGAATTTGGGTTGGACTTTGGCTACTCCCACTGGTTCAGATGGAACAATGACTTACTACGTTACTAGAAGCTATCTCAATCTCATGACAAATAAATTATGCCACTGGAAGCAGTTGTACATAATATTAACTTTCTGCATGTGTACTGATATGTCACTTAAGGGAAGTTACAGGCAGATTTTTAAAAAGAAAAATATTTGAATTACCTTCTGTTTGACAGCTAATGCTGATCCATCCCATATTGTTGGAGTTCCCACCTTGAAGTCTCCTGGGTGAAACCACACAATCACTGGCCACTTTTCTGGTGGAGGTGGTCCTAAAATATGAATCTTATGTTACATTTTGTAAAAATAAAATTCGTTATTATTTTTGAAGTGAAACTTCTTTAGGCACATTAGGAGTAAATCGAGAGCTAACCCAAAGTTGCGTTACGCACTAGGATTACAAACAAAACATCACAAACTGCATATGAATATTTTGATACCATATAACATGGAGGACAACGTGAATACGTGTTCATTAACAAATAATGAGTTTTACATAGTGTTTAATATTATTTTATATCCTACTTTAGCTATTATAAACCTATTGGCTGATGATGATACAGAAAATTGAACAGTTGAATAAAAATATTATTTTCACACACAAAAAAGTGAATTTCTTATTTTATTCAGATGATTTCCTTCTTGCATTCAATATAATTATATGTAGTCCTCTATTTCACTCTCAATGTAGCCAAAGAAGTTTCACTTCTGTCGCATGGCGTTCCACGCACCCGATTTTTTCATTTTTCTTTAAACATGTCAGATTAAAGTTTTGAAAACAGTGCTACGTTCTTTGCTTTTGTTTTCAAGTAGTTGACTGAATTTTGGGGGTGTGGTTTTGTTGTTAATATTTCCTTACTTTTATTTCCTGTTTTAAAACTCATCCATACTCAAACTTTGATCTTGAAAAGAAAGTACTGGTAATAAATTCTTTAGTCTCTTTGAAAACTGGAACTTTGTGTTCTGCTGATGTTTCTTCTGCCAATATTTGGTTCTATATCACTTTTATGACTTTAAAAATCTACTTAGTGAAAAACAGAAAACAAAAACATTGCATCCAATAAAGTATTATTATTATTCGGGGCCAAGCATGTATTCAGAGGAGGACTGATGGGGCTACAGCCCTCCAAAATGTTTAGAGATGCTAAGATGTTGCACATAAGGACATTTTAATTTGACAGATAGTAGACAGTTTAAATGCACATCCGGACTCATGAAACGCAGAAAGTAAATCGTGAAAGGGAAACGCCATTACTGCTTTGTCTAAATACCGTGTTTCTGTAAAGTCATGGTGCAATTTTGACCGGTCACAGGGAAGCAACAAAAGAAGATAGAAATGTGAAATCTGCACCAAATAAAAGGAAAAATCTCCAGGTTTCTGTAGTGTGATGTGCAAGTGTGTGCACACACAGGTGATGACGCAACATCACGAACTGCACAGCAGCGGATCAGCCCACGCCCACGCCAGTCGAGATGTGGACGGTACAGAGGATAGTTCAGTGTGTTCTTTGGCTTGCTAAATTTGAATCCATGACCGAAGTGCGACGTGAATATTGTCATGTGTACAACGAAGCGCCACCACATGGGAATAACATTACTCTGTGGGATAAGCAGTTGAAGGATACTGGCAGTTTGTTGGACAAACCTCGTTCTTGTTGGCCATTGGTAAGTGACGAGTCTGTAGAGGCTATACGGGAGAGCTACCTAAGGAGCCCTAAAATTTTGTGCGAGCATTTGCTCGACAATAATTACATCTATGCAAGACTACAGTTCATAAGGTGTTAAAGAAACATCTATGTTTGTTGAGTTACAAATTGTAGCTGTTGCACGATATCAAACCGGGTATTTTCAAACTTGCAGAACAATGGGAAACATGTGTGCCCCACTCCCAAAAAAAGACTATGTGGAAAAGTGAAAGAAAGTTCTGTAGATTGAGATGATATACTTGGTTTCGCTTACAAATAAAGATTAAGGTTGTGAAAAAATGTTGCTCACGACTTTCAGTATGCCCCTCGTACCTCTTCGTCACGCGAACGGGTAGGCAGACTAGCATTTCCTTGTATAAGTACTCAAGTGCAACATGATTTCAGGTGTTACAGTACTACTGTATACAAATGGTGTGACTTTTTTTTGTCGTTGGCTCTTAGACTATTATGAAACAAACAGGACTTCTGCTGGATGTAATCGAAGGAGAAATAGAAGGAACAAAGAAAAATTGGGCTGCTGGATGGCATCAAGAAGGAAAGAAGCTATGGATAGTCAAAATTTGTACCAGAAGATAGAGTTGGAGAGTATAATATTTCACATGGGGGTATAGACCTTCGTAAGGCCGAATTACCAATAATAATAACAAAAATAACAATAAAATAGCAGCAAACTTACCGATCTGTTAGTAATGTTTCCAACGTTATCTTTTTTTTCAGAATTGTTTTGTCGGATGTTACCTAAACCCATCATCCTGCTAAATAATTACACCGAAGTGCACGCAGAGTTAACATTCATTTAAGTTGATGGAGGTGTTCGTTTTGTGCGATGCTGTTATGCATCAGGTTAATAAGTTTTCTTCTGCAGAATCCATATTCCATGCCTAGTTTATAAATTTAAGTATTAGAAATGGGAAACATGCAGTCGAGAAACCAAATGCAAATGCAGATCTCACGCGGAGATATGGAAATTAGGTTAGTTAAGTCAGCTGATTTATATTCGGTCGTTGATCCTGCAAATGGTCTAAAACCACATTTCTGTACCTCAGGAACTTCCTGCTACGAGCAATGTATTTTGAAGGGAGTAAAACCGATATCTATTGCTGAGGGTTGTGGCAAGGTCGATATTTCTACTTAGTAGTGCTTTCTTCCGGGGGTACAGGGGGGTACGCATGCCCCTTAAAGATTTTTCCAGTTTCAGATAGGAGAAAATCATTAATTTTCACAATTTTGAAATGTGGGGAAATTTATGCCAAACAAAATAACAAAAACGATTTTACGCATCGTTTGCATTAAGGTAGCGATTTATAGTGTTATGTTCATTATCTATCCCATGATTTTCGAGAGTGGGGCCTGACATTAGCACTGCGTTCGGGAAAACAAGCGATCGCTACAACACGACTGCATTGCCAATGTTACGGATTCAGCAGTGGAGTTTGTTGTATCCCTAACCTTTTGGTTTCAAACATTTATTTGCATTAATGTTGTTGCACATATAATTATGTATCTGGCTGTTGTGCAGTTGTTTATGTTGTGTTAAATTTAGGCTATGTACCCTTGTGAAAATGACTCCGCTTATATACATGTCAGATGATCTGCAAAAACCTGCAGTAGTTGTAAGGTTGGTCGCATATCTGTCAAGCCCCAAATCTCGTAAATTGGGGTGAAGCTACTTTTCATTTTAAATTTAACGTCTTCTGGTGAAAGGTGTAAGAAACGTTGTAACCATATCATAGACTAAATTGTAGCTTATGGGTAGAATTGATGTGTACGAACTTAATCCACCTCAGAGGACTTAAATTCTTATAAAATTATGCATGATTGTATGATTCTACTTTCGTTCTAAATATATGGGCAAGTCTGCCAATGTTCCGTCAAGGCGAAAGCGAGAGTACCCCTTAAATATTTCCTAGGAAAAAGCACTGGTACTTAGCATATTATTATTATTATTATTATTATTATTATTATTATTATTATTATTATATAAACTCGACAATTCGGTGACCGCCGTCTCAGCCGGGCCGTACCGAGTGGGGCCAATTGTACAATGATGTCAATATCACAAACATGACTACAAGATAGTGGAAATTCAACAAAACTAGCATAAAATGTGACATAGGCCTATTTTTAATGCGATGTTTATTTGGTGATCCTTTTTTTTTTTTTTTTTTTTTTTTTTTTTTTTTTTTTTTTTGTTTCAACGCAGAACTGAATCTGAATATTTTCTCTTTGCATTCAGATTTGTTGCAGAATAAGCCTAATTTACATTTGTGCGTACTATTTCTTTTAGGTATTATATGCATTACGACACGGGTGTATTGCATTTTCACATTTATCCTATGAGTTCATAAACAAAGAGTAGCTTTATTCATATTTGCATTCGATGGCGTCTTCTGATCCCTCACAGAATCAATTCTAACATTTAACATTATTAAATGCAATATTTTCTACTTTATTTTCCGCGTTTATTAGGGTTTAAATAACGTCCTGTGAACTTCACGTATAGTGAGTCAGTAGTACAGAAGATACCGACAACTAGAACTGAAATGTATTGCATGAAGGTATTTAAGGGAGCGTCACTCAACAGAAAACAAAAGGAAAACATTTTAAAACGTATTTTTTAGGAACGGCAAGAAAGGAAGGTTTATTACAATTAAAAATATTTTCTATTTTTCCACCAAATTTACTATGTTAGTGTATACTCGTACCTCAAGTTACACATATCATAGGAGTAGAATGGAGCGACAAAGAGTACTGAATCACAATGACGGTAAGGAATTTTAATCTCTACTCAGTCCTAAGAAAATGATTAATATTCAGAACTCTGTAAGAAAGATGTGTTTGCTCAAACCTTTTTTCTTTCAATTCGATAAAAAAAAAAAACTTTATGCATGTTTCCGCGAATATTCCATTTCTACTCTATAGCAAATTCTATTTCTATAGATTTATAGGCCTATAAGGCGCATGTAAACAAAAGAAGACCTGCTTATTTTTGTGACAGTCGAAGGAAAGAAGCACTTATTACGGTAGATGATTTTAATTAAAATAAAATTATGACACTCCACAGGGTGACCAACTTTGCATGATAAATAATCTTTAGTTAAGAATAATTGCAAATAATTATTAAATAGATACAGTCTGATATCAATTGAAAATATTAAAATTCATTACGCATTTTTAAACGCAAAATTTCTCACGGTGGTCGCAAATATGTCATACTTGTTGGCTCAAAAACGTTGTCCATTCCATCTCTTACATTGGCAGCCATGTACGAGAAATCAATAACCTCTGTCTGCACAAGTGATAACTAGATGGCAGGAGAGTTCACGAACAGTTGTAACGCTCCCAAACTGGCTGCAGCGTAGGTATTAAAATTTATTATTTCACATATATTAACGCCTGTCTAAAAATAGTGTATGATAGACGTGATAAAATGATTTTATTTTGCTCGTAGGATTGCTTCACTCGCCCTTACGAGCTCGTTCCATAAACATTCCTATTCGCAAAATAATGTCCTTCTTTAGGCCTTGTATCTTAAATAACTGTTTTTATTCATATGTTTTGTTTAATCTTACATATTTTCTAGAATGTTGATATAAAAGATTTTACTACCAGCCATAACCATGTTCTAGAAGAGTCCACAGAAAACAAATATGTTAGCTTAATTGTCATTCAAAGTTCCACCTTAACCACAAAACAATAAAATAACAGAGATTGTAAACTGGATACACGGTATCTAAAAATTATTATATTCTTAAAAGCTTTTACATATGAACATACAAGTCAATAAATAATTACAAGATTAAAATAGCGACTGATGTCGCAATAGTCTATATCAATTATTCTTAAAATTTTATCATATCATATAATTACACAAGTTAAAAGATACAAGATTAAAATAGCGATTGATGTCGCAATAGTCAATATAATTATTGCTAAATTCTAAAATGTCAGTTTTAAAAAATTATAAATTAACCTTAAAATTATAATATTTTATTGTACAATAATTATCTATTTTAGAGAATCTTATCGATCCTTTTATTATCAATGTTCATTAATAACAATGTTTATCTTATATACACCACTGTACACTTAATGATGATAATATATTGCCTTGTAACCACTTTTCTTATTCAATCGTCTAATATCATGTATAGTACAGATATTATCTTATTATTTATTGACTTGTATGTTCATATGTAAAAGCTTTTAAGAATATAATAATTTTTAGATACCGTGTATCCAGTTTACAATCTCTGTTATTTTATTGTTTTGTGGTTAAGGTGGAACTTTGAATGACAATTAAGCTAATATACCACAAACGGAAATGAAATTCATTAATCAAATATGTTAATTTACAAGCGAGTTATGACTAATTTGAAGATACTATGAAAGTCTGTTATTACTTAATGATTAACGGATTAACCCTTAAATTGACGAGACTCGAATTCTCACACAGTATAACTAGCCTGTTTCGGTTAACACAATGATTAAGCCTACAGTTCATTTCTTGCACCTTGTTCTATAATTTTGCATTAAATTTAAATGTTTCTCCCATTTTTTTTTCAATAAATTTGTTACCTATTTAAAACAAGCTATTGTATCGCATAGTATACATTATACATGTCCTGCAAAAGTGGAATCATCCTACTTTCTCGATAATAAACAATAGCTAAAATAACAAAAATGTTTTAAAATTTAGAAAATAAATTAGCTTGTAGTGTGTACTAGTTAGTTCCTTAATTAGTCATTAAGAATGAATACCACGTTGATATTCAGTCTAAATAGCATAAAAACAAGTTTAAAACAGGTTCTACGGCTGCTAAATTTAATATTTGTTGAAAAACCGGCCATTATTACATATTGATCAAAATGCAAAATTTTGAACCTGTTTTCTTATCTAGTGCCAGAATTATGTTCACAACAATTGTGCATTTTACTATGTGTAAATGTATATATGTTTATGCTGGAATTTTGTCAACTTCTTTACCATAACCATATTTCGTACAGCAACCTTTGGGCTAAATTACAGAATCCGGTGCTGAGTTAAAGTCTGTTGTTTTGTCGTGGCTCTGCACTTTTTCACGACTTACAACTCTTCTGGCCGGATACTTCAACGTATGTTAAAGTTCAACACTATCTTAAAACCAGTTCAACTAACTTTTGTTCGATCATACCAGGCCTATAGTATGCTAATTACCTGCGACGTAACTGTATCTTAATAATAAACATTTAAGTACTGCTGTCCATGAAATTACTGTTGTTATTCCAGCCATCGATTTTCAACTAAGTATATCTGATATCAATTAATATCGTATGCGGAATAATATTCAAGATTCAGTTCTTTTATCAGATAATTTGTTCTTTATGTCTTCCTGATTTCGTTTTTTATTATTTTATAGTACGTCAGTTGTTTTCTATTCTAAGGTATAGTATCACAAGAATGTAACAAACAGTGTGTTTGAATCTCGAAACCAAAGCCCTCCTTCATGCTTGCGATCTGTTGAGCTAGTCGGGAACACTCGTTATGTGAGTTACACATCAGATTCTTTTTAAAATGTAGCATTGAAACTTAACATAAAAGAGCCGTTTTCCAGAAAATCGCGAAAAAAGAAATTTTCTTCACGTAAAGTCCCCTTAAGAATTGGATAAAGTCGTCCAAAATCTTCGTGTCACATCTTCAGAAGATAGCCTTACCTAACCCAAATACAACATTTTGATTTCAAACTATTTCCGTTCTGGAGCTAGGCGGTTCACAGACATACACATACAGATACACACGTAGACAACCTTTTTCACCTTAGCCTACACACGGCCAGTGTGAAAGAATTATCATTCCAGTGTGACCTACTACTAGTGGTTTACTATGAAGCCTGGGCCTTTAAATACTTAGGGGTCGTAAGTCGCCACTGGGTTGGTATCTCATATTGAGAACGCCTGGTGGTATACCGGGACACGTGAGTCGTTGGAGAATTTATTGTTGTACCGGTATGTTGCCATGGTAGCTCAATGGTAGAGCGGCGGCACGGAGAACCGAAGATCCTGGCTGAAATCCCGAGTATGGCATTGACTATAGGTCTGAATCCACCTATCCAGATTTATAAAGCTGCGTTTACACTATGTAACTTGTTTAATATAACTTGAGTTATATAACATGTTTTCCAAAATTGTTACAAATACATGCAAATTATTACATATAACACTGTGTTATATAACTGATTTTCGTGTTATATAACCAGTTTTCTGCGTTTACACTCCGTTAGCTACGTTTACACTATGTAACTTGTTTATAAAACTTGGGTTATATAACATGTTTTCCAAAATTGTTACAAATACATGTAACTTGTTACAGATAACATTGTGTTACATAACTGATTTTTGTGTTATATAACAAGTTATACCTTTCCCGCAGGGGATGGGAAATGTGTAACTTGTTACATGTAACCTGCTACATGTGCATTTTGCTGCGTATATATATACAGTAGTAACAACAAACAGATGCAACAGACAATGGAATGATAGTGCACAGCTTTTAACCTAACCAACCAATTGTTATACATGATATATAAATTTAATACAATTTTAATTATTTTAACAATTTCTAAGTGGTTAAGTCAACATTTGCTAGTTTTAGTGTGAAATTGAGTGCAGTTTGATCGACAATAGCTTTTGCTACTATATATTTTGTGATAATATTTTTGGACATATCCATTTATACGGTATATCAGCGCCATTGTCCACCGCTGTGGCAAAGGGGATGCGTTCACTCCTCTCACGCAGCAGGCCCGGGTTCGATTCCTGGTCTGGACAAGTTACCTAGGTGGGTTTTTTCTGGGGTTTTTCTCACCTTTGAGACAAATATCGGGTAAATTTAGACCCTTGTGGTCCCCAGATATCATCTGGCCGTAGTTATCTTCTTCATCCCATTTTCGCCTTGTTCGGAGTGAGTGAGTGTGTGTGTGTGTGAATGGTGTTCTCGTCCTATGTGTTCGTGTTGTCTCGGAGGTGGCCCCGGCATTGGGCTGATCACTCATCCGAGGTGGCCCTTCATGCCCTTGTCTGGTCAAAAAAGTATGTATGTGTTCCAAAGATAATCCCTCCCCCGACAGGTTGCGGCCCTGTAAGGCCCGGGCGGCTTGGGTCGCTTAAATCCTAAAAGGGAGAGGTAAAACTAAGATAAAGGAAGAGAATCAGCGCCATCAAGATATGGAACATTTATGAAAATTGTTAATATTACATATGAGAGTTTTGTAGAGGGGAATATATGTGAGATTAGGATATATTATTATTATACTATTGTACATCTGAAAAGCATAGTAAAGGTTGCATAGATTGAACTTTTGGATAAATCTAATTATTTGTGGTTAGGTGAAGAGTTTCTTTATATAAACAAACTGACAGACAAGTTATGTCATATGCAGTACTGTGAGGCACACTAATTAGTGATTTTGTTACCGGGCTTCCAATGTTATTGTACAGTAACATTCAAGATAGATATATCCATGTCCATTAATGTACCACAGATTCTTGTCTCTGTTGGACATTAAATGATAATATTATAGGAGAAAAATTCCTCTGACACTGGGACTTGAACCGAGGACCTTTGGCTATCCTTGCCAATGCTCTTACCAACTGAGCTACGCCAGAGTTCAATTCACAGCGCCATCTGGCGGGAACCTAATCTCGAGGAAATATTTCCAGGGAATGTTCCTGGAAATGTTCCCACAAATGGAATTTATGATTTACGAGTAAGGTAACTCAGATACCTATTTGTTACTTAAATTTAATCATGATTAGGTTAAATAAAACTAAAAACTGTCATAAGTTCAAAGATGAATATATAATTAATGAAAGAACACAAAAAACAATTATTTACGTATAAAATATTGTAATACTGGGTTTTCACATAGTTAACAATGAAAATAGGTTAATTAAAATTTGCCCTGGTTCTTGAAGGTGAATACAGAAGATTAACAAAAGAGTTGATTGAAGAGATTGACTATTAATTAGACAAAAATTACAGTAATAATCATAAACTGTACGAACCAAAACAACTTTTAGGAATAGGCCTACTTGCTTTCTTTAAATGTGTGACCTTGACTTCATCTTAGAAGTTGGCCCTAATCACATCCATTGAAATCCATTAGATTTTCTTCATCATCCTCTTCTTTTTCTTCTTGATCAGAAAGGATGCCAATATCATCACTGTCATCATGGTCTTCATCATCATCATCATCATCATCTAGGTTTTCTTCTAGGTCCTTCCCTTCATCTGGATCGTCTGGATTACCAGCACTTTGGGTTTGAACTTGAGTAGATTCACTCTTCACTTTCTTCTTCTTCTGAGGTTGAGCATTCATCAGTTTCCCGTTGTATGAAAGATAAGTGAGTTTAGCTGCTCGCTCAGATGATAGGCGGTTCCTCTTTTTAGATTGCATCCATGAAAACTTACTGAATGTACGTTTTGTTGCGGCAGAAGTGGCTGCAGCTCCTAAGATTTGGATGGCCACATCTGCCTAGTCGCAGATTCCTCTTAGCCCTCATAAATCATGATTTTTTTTCCCCTAAACTACAGAAGGATTAGCCTAGACCGTGGGACTGATGTATGATTAATTATTAGGCTCTAAACGATTTATATTGAAATTTGTGTTTGTGTAATATTGAAGGTGTTGGTTTCTGGCATTTTATTTTAAATACCTACACCATCTATTAACAATTATGTTAAATTACTTATCTTTAATCATGTTTAAATACGTGTGAGGTATCACTTTATAACATATGAGTTTATTAATAAAACCTAAGAGATTATCACGAATAATTATAATTTTTTTTAAAGAAGATGACTTAGGGTACATTGTTCTGACAATAAGTGAAAAATTATATCATAGGAAAAGGTAATACTTCCCTAGACAGTTCCTTGATAAACATGTGGAATTTTACTGAAATAGTTTCATTTTAAGGTACCTGGACCGTTAATAAGCAGTCAAACATTCAAAACTAACGATTTTTATAAATGCTCACTTTTGGGAATATTTCCTGCCCAAGGAAATTTTATAAATTCCTTCCCACTGGAAATACTACTGTGCAGTACAAATGTCTCTTTGTCTCTCTAAACTTTAGTTATATAAAAAAGTTATATAACCTGATTTTTAAACATGTAACTTGTTATATGTTACGTATAATTTGTTACAAGTTTCATATAACTTGTTACATGTAACAAGTTTATTAAACAAGTTACATAGTGTAAACGCGGCTTAAGGAGTTGTTTCCTTCACAACAGATTTCATGGCAGATAAATAAGATTTTTATTTGTTCACTGATAGGCTGTAGGCTATCTTAGCTAAGTTTACACATTTTTCATTAGACTTTCTCAAACTAAGCAAGTTAACTATGTAAATAGGGCTAACTTAATTAAAAAAAATAAGAAGTGTAGTAGATGGATATAGAATATGAACCAGAAAATAAGTGTTAAAATACGTGATATAGCACCATTGAACTTTATCAATAAAATAAAATAAAATATATGATTGAAGCCATCAGCTGAACAATTTTTTGTTGTCCCTAGGCCTTTCGACATTAGTATGTCATCATCCGGGCACCTCGCTGTGCTGGCTGAGATGCATTACTATTAAAATATTTCGTTAGGATATTGTCATGTTGATAAAATAATTAAAATCTATCAAAAGTTACATTAAAAACTATCACTAACGCATTTTAGAGTTTTTTTTCTTCGTGTTGAGTCTTCAGCATACGCAGCAGACACACAACGGGAAAGACTCAAGAAGAAGCAAGAAACTTGAAAATTTGTCAGCGCTAGTTTTCAATGAAACTTTTTAAATATGTTAATTATTTAATCAGCATGTCAAGATAACAAGAATACACCATTTTAATTTTTGATAGTTGAAATTTCTACGCCGCACAGTAAGATGTCCTGAGGATGATACACGGATGTCGAAACGCTTAGGCAGCACAAAACAAAGAATAAGCTGATGGTTTTAACCATACATTTTATTCTCATTTACTTTATTTTATTTTAGAAAATAGTCAGCGAATATCTTCAGGCAGTATCAAGGAACATATACAAAATTGCAAGACGATGTAAAATAAGGTTTTGCAAAGGTCAATTTGAATGTGAAAAATAATAATAATAATTCCAAAGTTTTGGAAATAATCCTTTGTTAAAAAATCGAATTAGGTATAACTAGGCCTACATTGTTTTAAAAAATCACGGACAAGGACCTCGCCAATATCAAGAATAGTCTCACGAAGTCCAAATGTCAGGAATTTGTAAATGTGGAATATTTTTTTTCTCGTTAGTTTGACCATACTATCGCGTAAATAACAGTGGTTGGCTTCCTAGACCTCATTTCTTGGGTTGCGCTGCAGGAAGAAGTGCAGGCACTTCCGTATTGCATCCATACGGACATGTAAAGGAAAGTTTTTGTAACTCCTAGTAGAGCCCACCCTGAAATCACGCTGCAGAAGAAATGTGGAGAGAAGAATCGATATGAAGTGAGTCACGGAAGGAGAGAGAGAGGATCTGTTCGTGCACGAGATTCACCTCAATCCTCTTTGCCCCACTGGCTAGGTGGCTACTGCATAGTAAATACACCATCCAACCACTAACCTTACTACCAGAGCAACGCGCATTATGCTTTTTTAAAAATAATTATGCTTTATCTGTTTGATGATTATGCTTTATTATGATTTTTATGTTTATAACATATTTCTTTCATACAAATAAATTTACTTATCTTAAATGTTTTTTTTTTTTTTTGTGCCAGTAAGTAAGTTTGACATTACGCAAATAATACAGTGTGTTTCGCGTATGAATTGGCTAATCATGCGGGTTTCTGCGTCGCGGCGGCCACAGCTCTAACTCCCGAGCGATCGGGTGAAATATCTACGCAAATAAACCCGCTAACGATGTAATGATTCAGGTTCTTACAATTACAGTTAAAATTACAATGAAAATAACCACATACCTCATCACAAGATATGTTGGAAACGTCCTACATACAACGCTGGCACTGATACACTCAACGCTGGCACCTTTTTAGGAAATTTTCTTTCACGCGCATAAGTTCAGCTTCCGAGATAGAGTTAATTTCTCTTGTGATATTGTCTTAAGTTCTTCTAATGTATTGGAGTTTGATCTATGACCTATGTTGCAGATAACTTCCCTAATGTAATCCTTTAGTAATAAGATTAGTAATGGTGATAGTCTAGTATTTATTTTATCTTATCTTTCCGAAGGTTTAATAAAAAACTTAAACAATTTCCAAATCGACAAATAAAATATGTAGTTCTGGATTGTATCCACAATTTTTTCGATTAGTTGATTTAAAGTAAGTAGGTTGTCAATTGTAAATATTCCTGTTCGAAATTAACATTGTTCTCCTGCTTCTCTGGTCTTAGGCCTGCATTAATCTTCTAAAATTTATTACAAAATTCCTGCTATTTTATATTGAATGGATGGCAGCAAGGAAAAGGAAAAGAGGACCTCCAAGAACATGGAAAATATTAAGGATAAACAGCTAATAGAGAGAAAATGGGTAGATAGGCCAGAATGATTTTTGCCAGTAAGGAAGGATGTCTAGTTTATTGTGCATTTCACTGTCTAAGATGTTCTAAACATTGCAAAAACTGACTAAATAATAATAACAGTAACAATAATAATATCTAATCTTTAGTTTTAAATAGTTTTGACCAGTTACTATGCATTCTGCTAACGGCATCACACGTAACTAAATAAATAATTGACCAGCTTGTCCTTCTAGATTTCAAGGTGTCAACCTTGCTTGAAAAAGTCTTTGACGAGTCGTGGTCATCATTCCATGGCTTCGTTCTGTGTCTGGACCTGTCTTCGGGCAGAAGACTCACCATGAACAGGAAAACAGTATGGAACACTCTTAATTTATCTTGCAATTGATTTTCATACAGATTTAAATTTGGGAGATCAATTGCAATACACTATTAAAAATGATAACAAAGTATTTTCATGTTAGCGTTTTCGTGAAATCTGCGTTAAGCCCTGCTTTTATTGGGTTTTTTAACCTTAATAAGGAGAAATCCTCCATTGCATGCGAATAGATAAAATCACTCATTAATTAGCATTAGCAATCTAAAAACTTAACATGTAACGTGCTTGTAAGGGTCAAGGGGTCAAAATAGTGATGGTAATCAACTGGCAATAAAGTAAATACTTCAGATGCGCATACTTAAGTAAAACAGCATCGCTTATATTACTGTCGATCGGTGAAGATCGCCCAAAGGGAGGAGATACGGCCGAAGTGATTGATTCAATAATCCTTCGGACAGAACTGTTTATGGCTATATCCGATTATGCCATGCAGTTGCGATTGTATAGCTGGCAATAATGTTATAATGTTACAAACGACAATGTCACGCAGTGGATTGTGGTTAAAGCTTATCTTATTTCTCGAGAAAGCATATTTTATTAGTGGCTATAAGTCAGAGCATTAGTTGTTTATAGGGGAGTTTTATAAGCTTTATCATGACTTTAACTCACGGTTATTAGTGAGGAATTATAGTCTGCTTTGAGGAATTAAGATGTGAATCGACCTTGGGGGGTAACACTCCTCGTATCTTGAAAATTAAAGCATATAATCGAGAAAAGGTCTGTAAATGGTTTTAATTAAACTTAGTTATGATCACATACGTCTGAGATGGATGTTTGAGTGCAGTTCTAGTCTCAGTACAATCAGCTAAATGTACAGCTGAAAATTATCAACAGTAAGAAAAAGAAAAGTCATACACTATTTCCTTCCCCTTGAGTTGCAAATTTCGATCAGCCGCACGCATGTGTTCAGGACATCAGAATATGCAGGTTTATGAAGATAGAAGTTACAGGGCGTACTGGCTGTATAAATGGTAAATTAACTGATGGCAGTATCTAGTCTCATGAAGAAAGATGTTAATGTAATATGTATTTGGAGGTACTCGACAGTACAAGTAATAAAGTACTCGATTTATTGTGCCGTTCCGTTAGTCATTATTACATTTTAAGCATAGTTAATATTTTTATTTTGGAACTACAAAAATACTGAAAGGTTTGAATTGCTCGAAAACCTCTAAAACTTCGACTGAACTAATACCCCGTCCAAAACTCATCAATACAGAAATAGGCTTCTGTAGTTTATGAGATCTATATAAGTTGTACTGCCTGTATGAGAAGTGTACAAAAGAGTAATGTTTCTAACAGCATTTAAGTTTCGTTTTATCTTCCCTTTATGTTAAACGTTAACAACAATTTAAAAATACGTAAACTCTATTCGAAAACAATATGAGAAAAATCAGCACAGGTCGAAGGAACCGTGAAAAAGTTTAGAGCGTTCGTAGGATGTTTTATTGCAGAATTTGCTATTATTTCTTTGCACGCAAAAAGTGTATTGCCTATATAGGTCAGGTTGCATATATAATTACGCAATTAAAATGACAGCTGGGAAACAGCAGGAGTGGTTAGGTGCAACTCCTGCCATAAATTATAAACACGTGCACATTAATATTAGTCATACCAAGAGTTAATTTGAATCTCAAACTGCTGAATATCTCACGTCCGTGAGTAAGATACCTACACCACAAAATAATCATTGTTCACCTAGACAAGATGTGTGAGTTAATTTTAATTTACTGTAATTTCTACCTTACAGCATAACCCCACGGGTGAAATTTCACTCTCTGAGTGAAGCGTTAGTTTTTTAAGGGTCTAAAGTGCCAAAATCATGATTTTTCAGCTGATAATTTTAAATGGATCTATGTACCCAGATCAATGCATTTAAGAAGGATCCAAGGTCCAGGGAAAGCCACGTTAGTAGGAACAAATTCCAAGATATAGCGTTGGGTCTATTTCCGGCACCTGTTTCTGTGGCTCTATGTTTTGTTTTCTACACAATCATGATTGTGCACACGCTTCAATTTTTTCTGTCTTCTATGCAACTTTTAACTCTCCATAAAATGTTTCTTGGTGTCGTACAGTATTTCAATTCTTCTTCTACTAAGTTTTCCCGTTTCTTTTATTATTCCTTCGATTACATCCACCGGAGGTCCTCTTCGCCTCATGATGTGTCCTAACCACTTAATGTTTTCCTCACAGCTTTCAAGAAGCATCTCTTCCCATCCACTCTTCTCAATTATTTTCGTTCGTGATTTTGTCTGTTTACTGGATCTTCTCCATTTTCCTCCAGCACTAGAAATCAAAGCTCTCTCAATATTTCCTTTCCATTTTCCTCAGCGTCCACGTTTCATAGCATTTATAGGAACACTTCTTTTTTTAGTAATTCTGAAGCTTCTTCCTAAGGTACAAAACTAGTTTTCCGGTGAACAGATCCTCTTTTTTGTTGTGTATTTTCTCTTAAAGCAGTAGTCCGCAAGCATTGCGTCGTTTCATTTTCCTTAATATCGTCTTCCCATTTACCTAATTTCCCTATGAATTCTTTCACCTTGCTCATCACTCATTACATTAGACTTATTACATTAGACTTATTACATTAGAAAGATGAAAAAACCAGTGGTCTAGTGTGTCATTGCCATTTAGCAATATGGGGTCCTGCTTTCTGTGAACGAAATTCTGGTAACCTTCTTCTTTTACATTCCCAAGGAACTTGTTGATAAATTCCTTGCCTTAAGTTCTATATCATTCGTAGTGTTCATTAAGTCAGTATCCTTCATTAGCTGTCTGATCTGAGGTCCATCAAATACGCCCTCATTTTGGCCTCAGACAAAAGTCATTCTTATCTAGTGGTTTCACGAATTGGTCCATTATTCCAGGATTAATATGAAGTGGAAGCAATAGGTCTTAGGGTCAACTAGACTTGCACGTATTACATTTTCTCTCCCGGCGATAAACTCTTAGGGCATTCCTTTGTTGACCAATGTTTGTCCGTACATATACTGTTTCATTCTCACAAAAAGCAAAAGGAAAATGTTTTATACCCGCCTTGGGTGCTGCTGGCTGAGTGAGATAACGTAACTGAATTAACTATAAAGTAGCCGTTGATGTTATGGGTATATTCCATGGCAGTGGATATCACTAGACACTCTACCTTAATATCACATAATTTTCTAAAATAGATTGAAGATTGTCATACGTTTCTTTTACGACACAAGGATTCACAACTGCAACTGAGGGAAATTCATTTCTAATATGCAATAAAACTGATTTGACACTCCTTTTCGAAGCATCAGCAAATTAATGCCAATCATGTTATTAATGTCTGGCTATTGTATCATTATCGCCGCAATATAACCGAATAATCAATAAAATGTCGTATTACAAAAAATCTGCATGTGTTATGAAAAAAAAAAAAAACTTATCTCATTTTCAAAGTCAGCATGTCGTTTTCCATATAAATTGTCTATTATGACAAAGACAGCAAAATCATCGCGAGTAAGTGTAATCATACCGGGTGGCTGAAAAGCGTTGTCCACGTCATCCTTTATGATGGCAGCCAAGCACTAGAAAATCAATAACCTTTGTCAGCGCATGTGCATATTGGATTGCAGGCCAGCTGGAAATTTCCCAAAATAACTCCACGGTACGTAACACGTATATTAACAGCTGTCTAAGAAAGAGCGTATGATCACATGGTAAAATGATTTTACCTCTTGTTTGATAAATAACTATTATACATGTAGTTCTTTTCTTTTTTGTTCAATCTTGTATTCCGCTTATTTATTACATTAAGTGTTAAACTACTCCTATATATATTTTAATTATTATTGTATTTTGTCCCTTCGTTTTGATTTCATATTTACATTGTCTATGAATCCGTCTTAAGGGAAAGCAGAATAGCCTATCTATACAATGTTAAATTATACCATCTATATTGTACTTTTGTTTGTGTAACCAATTTTTTTCAAAAAACATCATATGACTTGTAAATACTTCATAGACTAATAAATTAAAAATATGTTGTTTCACTGTAAGTAAGACATCTTAACAAATCCTGAAATTTTCAAGTTTGTAGGTTACGTAGGAGTTGAGAGAAGGTCTACTTTATATAGAAAAAGTAGACGAGCTTCAAAGTTAAAACATCCCTGCCCCATAGTCAGGATTTTCCTCAAAGGCTTCCTCCCGTCTTAGGCATTACATTTTGCTTGTCTTTATTTTCTAGCTAGAATCTTAACAGCATTATCTGCATTTCTCAATCTGAGCTTATCTAGGCCAATCATTGCATGTATTATTTCTACGAACACCGTGAGTAATTTAACGTATAAAAAGGCGTAATGAAATTTAACATTTTCGATTTTTATCAAATTGAATCTATTTAATAATCTTATGCAGTTATTCCTGACTAAAGTGATATCTTACATATGACTGAAATAATAGTTGATGAGAACGGACTGCCCTAAAGATTTTATAGCACTATTGAACTATAGTGGACAACATTTATTTCGTGTGCCCTGTGTTAGAATTTATGCCTTTAAGTCAAGTTGTCTAAAAATAAATTGTAGTGGTGCATTAGGTTGGAAACACTTCCATATACTCATGCTATAACACAGTTAGGTTTGACCCATTTCCAATGTAAGAATTAAGTCTCACTCGTTAAAATCTCGTAAAAAGAAAACGTGATTCATGGTACATTCAGGTACTTAGAAAAAATGTTTTACATATGCTATATACAAATGTCAGTCGAACATGCGTGACGAAGAGGAATTGAGAACGGAAGTGGCGTTTCTTAGAATTACAATCTCTTGTGAAAATAAATTAATTCAACTAATATGTTTATTTTATTTTGAAATTCCCTGCATAGACTGCATGTTCTTTATGGTTTCTCTCCAGTTTTTGCTGGTATGTTCAGAGCTGAAGGTTTTCTTGATATATTTCCCATCACCAAGGATTTCTTGCTGGAGTAGCATTTGTGCAAGCTTGATAAATGAATAAAATGAGTTACGTTATAAATATTGTATGAATGACTGACTAAATGAAGAATTAATAATTGATCTGTTGAAATAATGATTGCGAATGTTAGATTAATGAATGGGGAATTAATTATTAACGGATAGATTAATGCATGAATGTAACGATAATCAATTTTTTTCATTCCCTTTGTTTCTCTAACCATGTTACCGCTCTTTTATGCAAATTACACTGTCCGTTGGGGAGGGGAATCTTTGGATCAAATGGATCAGCCCGAGGCAGGGCCACCTTCTATACAACATAAACAATTCAAAGAGGAAACTTTCGGGGTGGAAGTTAAATCCAGTCCTGCATTTACCTTTGCGAATGAAAGAAACTTAGAAATAACCTTACTAAGATTGAGCAGCCACGCAATTCAAATCCACGACCTTCCGAATTGGAGTTCGCGACATTATTAATTCGGCCACCTTACTAGGTGATTATTAACATATCCATGAATAAAGTCATGAATGGATTATTACTTTATTCACGTTTGGATTAATATAAGAAGTTGAAGAATCGAAGCAATGCCTGAACAACTGGATAAAATACGAGTAGTAGAAATAATTAGCATAAGTTGAACGTAATAAAATCGAGGCCGTCAGATTTTTAAACGTTCGGTACATACAATATTCTCAAACTTACGCAACAACCGCGTTTGACCCAGGTTCTCGCATATGTTAGGGACTGACTCGACCTCGTTGTCTTAGTGCAATCAGAATAATTAGGCTAATTTAAAAAAATCCCATTGACATAATAAGGAATTTTTAGTGCAGTGAATCAATCAGCAGTGCTAGGTGACCTTAATAATTAAACTAAACAAAAATGAAAATCTAGAACGAAAGAAGAAAAAAAGAGATAGTAATAAAGAGAGAAAACCCCTTTCAAAGGAAGAAAGAATATGAATGAAACAAACAATCAAATAAATAAAGGATGAAAGAGAGAATAAGTGAAAGAAAGAGAGAATGAAAGACAGAAGGAAGGAATGAAAGAAACAAAGTTTGTAAATAATTTCATTCAGATTAATATCCTAGTCTTTCCATTGAATTATTAAACTTGTAATGGATCAGCTTTGTAAGCTTTGAGCTGTGTAAACATTAAAGTACCACCACTAAAGAAGGAAAGAGAGAATTAGTGAAAGAAAGAAAGAAACAAACAAACAATGTATGGGTGAGTGAAAGAAACACAAACAAAGAATGGAGGAATGAATGAAGGAAACTAAGAAACGGAGAAACAAAGAAAGATCGAAAGAATGAATTAAAGAAAAACAGAAAGGAATCGTGACACTCGTTTAGACGAAGTTGAAAAGGAAGTTATACGGAGGCAGAAGTAAAGACATTAAGGAAATCATTGTTAGAAAAAATTGCAGAAAAGTGAATAGAAGAAAAATAAATCGCTAGAAGGAATTAATAAAAGGAAAGCTGATTTTTTTTTCGTAAACGAAGTTGGAAACTGCAAATAGTGTTACTAGGACAAAAGCAAAAGATGTGTTTTATTTACTAAAATAAGTTGGCATTATTCAACTGGACTTAGAACACGATAATTTAGTACACAATCGATCTCTCTGTCCGTCGTTGCTCAACTCTGCTCGTCTTGAGCTGCCAAGCCATGAACCGATAAGAAACACAAAAATACGGTGTAGATTAAGTACAATGTACTTTAAAGAATTTACTACACAACTTCGCATTGTTATGGACCATATTATGTGGTACCGGCGATAAGAGTGAAATTCTCTATGGCTTACTGACTTAACGTTTTAGATGCCAAATATATATGATTAAGCAAAATCAATTCGCGTAATATTGATAAAATTATTGGAAAATAAGAAAGCGTAAATAGGTACAAGATAATATACGCGCAAATGGCGAAATACATTAGAAAATATAATTGGAAAACATAAATTTATTGTAAGAATGAGTGATGATTTATTTTTTACTCGCTTGGTATCGCTCTGTATTTCTCACTATGCATGCAGTCTTTCTGAGACTATAAAAAAGTAAACTTTATTTATACCGTATACTTGTGGTCTATACTTGTGAATGATTTCAGCAAAGATTTGAGATTTCATGCTCGTCAAGATATGTTCTCTCTCTTTCTCTTACTCTCCCTCTCTCTATCTTTGTGTGTGTGTGTGTGTGTGTGTAAATGCCTTCTTGGCCATGGCAATTTGTGATTTCATTTAGTTGGTGCAGTAGACGCCATTCGTCAACAGACTGCGTAAATATTTGAAATGATCGTGTGTACATATAGTTATAAAATTATATATATCTGGTATTGAATAAATTAATTTTCACAACATTAATGGGATTAATTTAGAAGAGGAGGTGAAACAAATTAACATTGTTTAAACGAACAATAGCTGGGTACAATGCACATGTATTTCTGGGACTTTTCGGGTCACTAATGCGTTTTGGTTGGCCTGGGTAGCGCAGTCTGTATGGCACTGGTTTTTGTGCCAAGGTAGCGGTTTCAATCCTGGCCCAGGTCGATGACATTTATGTGTGCCTAAACATGACAGGCATTTATATTTACAGGCATGTAATAGAGCTCCTGTGCGACAAGATTCCGGCACACCGGCGACGGTCATAGGCCAAAGTTGCAGTACACCCCCGTCAATAATTAAAAATAAAACCAAACTAAAATAACGTGTTTTTATAGCTAGAAAATGTTCAAACAATTTTGTATTGTCCGTAGATGAACATGCGCAGTAAATGTTGTTTGCCGAATGTCAGAATTGTTGCAAACTATGGTGAAACCTATGGTGAATGAAAAGAAACTTCTGTTTCTATGACGTGATGTTGTGTGTGAGATCACACGAGAAGGCGTTATTTTGTAGTTTCTTAGTCATTATCACTCTCGGTTTGCAACACTCAGGTATGTTCTAGTGTTCGTGACCACCTAGGATTTTTCATTAGTTGCAAGGCATAATTTCGGCAAGTCAGAAGGAATTCAGAAGTTCAAATTAATTAACTTCAGCCACAAGTTATGCACATAGAAGCGAATGACCTCTGAGTTTATGGCTCACAATTTTCGTCCGGTTCACCTTTATCTTACAACTACAGCAGACTCCAAGTATCCGGATTAATTGGGACTAGATATGATTCGGATAATCAAATATCCGGATAAATGTATAAATCATGAAAAAGGGTAATTTCTTTAAAAAGAAACTAAACTGCACAAAATTGTAATTACATAATGTGTTACATTTTTAACATTTCGGTCAGTTTTCCTGAAAAACGGTTGGTTTTTTCGGCTAAAAGTGTTGCTTTTTCGCAAATAATCGGCACTGAAAGAGGGTTTCCCAATGCTCGCTGCTGCAAAAACCACTTGAACACTGTCTCAAAGCGATCGGATAATTGAATTTCTACTGTATTGCAAGAGAACTGTATAGAGTGTAAATAAATTTGTGTAAAATGATCTGTAGCGCCCAATTGTGTACCATGTCATATTTTGATTATAAACCCATGTCGAAAAACTTTTGTTGAATCTCTAGGGCTAAAAAATGTGGCAAATAAAATATGCACAAATATTTTAATACAAAGCAAATATGATGCATTATCGAAAAAACTAAGGAAATATGACACAACATGCAAAATTTAACCATTAATTTTCTGTTATTTATTTCATGTTTTGTACACATTTTAACACTATCATGTAATAGATTGCATTATTAAAAATATGATTTACCATTAGCAAAACTAAGAAAATATGCCAAATTAAACCATCAGTTTTCTGTTATTTCTTTTAAGTCTTGTACAAATTTTAACACTAGCATGTGATAACCAGCTTTGTTAAAAACATTATTCTTCATAAACTTCCTGTCTCTTGTTCACCTTTAAGGGAATGAAAAGTGAACAAAATTGAATTCCAAAACGAACTTTATTTGAAGCTCACGTGGGTGAGACCGGAAGCTAGACTAGGTGGTGGGATGTGAGTGCGGAAGATATTGCTGGTGTGTGGTGTGCGAAGTGAAAGCAGTTCAGAAAAAAAGTATCGACTCACCATCAGGCACATAAATGTTCAGATAAAGGCAGTCTTCACTAAACTGTAAAGCGTCAAATTCTTCAGTGAGGATTCTGCTGAGGATATATTCGTATTCCCTCAGCGCTTTGGGATCTTGTAGACAGGATGGCATATAAAATGATGCGTTCTTGACATCGGACCACGATGGAAGGGTGTCGTACATTGGAGGTGCGAGCTTCAAATCCCCGGGAGTAGGAGGATGAGCAAATGGAATTCCGAGGTACACCGTCGCTTTCTGGCCCCTGTTCACTGTGACTTCTTTTCCGGTAACTGTTCCTTGATCGGGGATGTCCACTGTAGGGATGTCCTTGGCTTGCGACAGGCAGTGGAGAGCGAGGATAAGAAGGCATGTCCGTTGGCATGAAGAGGATGACATCGTGGCATCTGGCTCGGAACGATGCCGCGGAACAACTGATTGTAGAGACGGCAATGCGCGACTATACTCTGGCTAGGCGGCGCGGCGTCGCGGGGGTGGGTAACGCGCCTGTTCACCACTCTTACATCATACAGCGTCATTCTGATGCTTTCAAGTGACCAACAGCTGCCCAGCTTCCGCGCATCACTTTAATGCGACCGCGATCATATCTCATTAGGCATCACTGTACTTGTTACTTACACAAATATATTACTACTACTACTACTTCTACTACTACTACTACTACTACTACTACTACTACTACTACTACTACTACTACTACTACTACTACTACTACTACTACTACTACTACTACTACTACTACTACTACTACTACTACTACTACTACTACTACTACTACTACTACTACTACTACTTCTACTACTACTACTTCTACTACTACTACTACTACTACTACTACTACTACTACTACTACTACTACTACTACTACTACTACTACTACTACTACTACTACTACTACTACTACTACTACTACTACTACTACTACTACTACTACTACTACTTCTACTACTACTACTTCTACTACTACTACTACTACTACTACTACTACTACTACTACTACTACTACTACTACTAATAATAATAATAATAATAATAATAACTTTTATGTTTATTTTCCTTGACAGAGGCCATAGGGAATTTTATTCCCAACTACCAGCTTAAATTTAAAATACATCTTTAATGCACTAGTAAAGATGCAATAAATGTAATAACACAAAATAATATTGTTAGTAATAATAAAACAACAATAAACAAATAAATAACACAGTAGGTACACATTAAAATATAAGACAAAAATATATTTTCACACATAAAAAATTGTTAAAAATATGAAACAACACAGAACGGAAACAAAGTAAATTAAAAATATATTATAAGTAACACATGTACAAATTTATATGTGTGTATGTATACACGAAATAATCATTCTATATGAAGGGTCGGGGAAATAAAAGGGTAAGTTCACTTTTTACAATTTCTCAATACAGCATTTTAAAGCATATGAAACTCAGAATTTTTTCCACTTGGCTCATATGTTTTTCTTTCATTTTCGGATGGACTCAGCCTCTTTATTTCCCATTTGTTACGTGTGTTGCAAGGCTTATGTTTCAGTCTTTCATAATTGCATTAAAACATCCTTCATTTCTCCAACCCTTCATAAGTAATATATATTAAAATTACAAATAACCCGGCAGTTCTCGCTACAATTATCGTGACGCGGTTTGTCGCACATGAGCCTTTTAAACATTGCTAATTATACCGAATTGAGAGGTGACTAAAATTACGCATTATTTGATGTTCCATAAATATAGCAATAATAAGTTTACACGGCAACACAGCAAACTATGACGATAGTGGAGAAACTAGATAACATGAACAGCACGTTCGGATTACTTCTCGAAAAATGTTGGTTTCGAAATTATTGTTCTCATCCGAAAAAAACAACAACAACAACAACAACAACATTGCCCTCAAGGGGAGAGGACAAGTAACAATAATTAACATTCAATTGGTTGACATTTGTAGAATTCAGAATTTTTCAGTTGTGAATTTCTAACTGTGTGAAATCGTCTAGGAAAGGTGGAGGCACTGTATCACTAAGTCAGTAGGGTTGTGGGCATGACACTGGCGTGTCTGGGAAAGGAAATTAGATGTCCGCAGTAGCGTCTGCTGCAATAATACACTCATAGTGGTAAATTTTTATTACATCCCTTCCATAAAATTATTTAAAATATCTCCAATGTTTTTCCTAGGAGAAAAGGACAATCTATTCAGAAAATGACGTACAAAACCCAAACTTACGTTCTAGTTGGATGCTAAAAGAGGATTTATGGGTAATTTACATTTGCAATGAAAGTGATATAGCATGGCAGAGGTTTATTTTAAGAGGTATTCCAGCAATGGAAAGGACAACTCAGGGTCAAATTTTGAATAATACCCGCAATTCGCTTTGGTCCTATTTTGTGTAAGCCTACAATAGCGTAATGCGAGTAACACGGTCCAGTCAATCCACTTGTACTGAATTCAATATTGACAATTTATTGAGTTATTTTACATATCTTGTTTTAAGTTTCATGTAATTTAAAAGTTTTCCTCGGGATTTTTGTAATTTTTAATACTCCCTCCGTTCCATAAAATTGTTTAGGCACAGGAATACTGCTCGGCTTTATTGCGCGTGAGCATCTGAGTAGTGGCCTTATATTATTGTGCCCGCAGTAGTGAAGCAATCATTCATTAGTCAGATGTTTACTGCGCATAGCGTACTACAAGCCTTGCAAAGTAAACAGATACGGAGCCTCCAATCCTGCCAACTGCCTATGGTAAATGGCACAACGGTCGGGTGGTAAGCCCAATCCTACAGAGAACGTAGCGCCAATGAGTTTCGTTTAGTTTCGGTAATCACTGAGTTTCAGTCCGAAAATGTTCCTTATAATTGTGTGGGCTTTCCTTTCAATGTTCTCTTTTCTTCTTCTTCTTCTTCTTCTTCTTCTTATTATTATTATTATTATTATTATTATTATTATTATTATTATTAGCACTACGAGGGAGAATCAAATGAAAACCGCAATTATTTTTTTCCACTATTTTACTGCAGGAAGAATGTTTGCTTGTACATTGTTTTTCCACATAGTCCCCTAGTTCAATGCACTTGCGCCATCGGATAGAAGTGCTTTGATATCGCATGAGAAAAATTATTTTGGTTGACGCTGTAGCCACTCGTGCACCGCCTATTGGACGTCTTCATCGCTCTTGAACTTCTGCCCTCCAAGGTGCTCCTTTAATGGACCGAAGATGTGGAAATATGAAGGTGGCGAATCTGATGTTTGTGGCGGATGTCGTCGATGGTTCTCATTGTTGCACGAGCAGCATGAGGACGGGCGTTATCATGTTGAAGTTAATCACCTGCTCTCAGCAACCCCCTTCGCTTTGACACCATCAGACTTCCACATCTTTGGCCCAATTAAGGAGAACCTTGGAGAGCAGAAGTTCAAGTCTGATGAAGATGTTCAATAGGGGGTGCACGAGTGGCTACAGCGTCAACCAAAATAATTTTTCTCATGCGGTATCAAAGCACTTCTATCCGATGGCGCAAGTGCATTGAACTGGGAGGGGACTATGTGGAAACATAATGTACAAGCTAGCATTCTACCTGCAGTAAAGAAGGGAAAAAATTAATTGCAGTTATCATTTGATTCTCCCTCGTATTATCATTTTTACTATTGTTGTTGTTATTGTTAGATACTGTACAAGGTTCTACTTGCTGAGAGCTACATCGGTGGTAGACGTCACAGCTCTAGCAGGTAATGTGTGTTCGCCACTGAAGAGCGTGGTCGACTTGTGGGTGATTAAGTGGCGACTGGAAAGTTTTTGAAGTCGGTAGTGGTCAGTGAGAGCGGTTTGCCTGTGTTCTGTCGAGTCAATATCCGTACTAGTCTGTACCGTATACACTATACAGTCACATGCAAGTCTCCCGCCGTACTGCTCAAGCTTAACAATTACGTTGCTAAGCATGTTGGCGTGGGTTCTAATCCCGTGGCTGACCAACCGTATTGAGCCTTTGTGTGTGGTTTTCCTCAATCGGATATCCGTTGCGTCGAGTGAACTCAGACTAGGACACGAACAATAGATGCAGGAAGCTCATGAGCCTTGTACCTTCTAACAAAAAAAATCGACAGATCGCAGTACTCATGGACATGGCAGATTAAGGGATAACACAATGTTGATTTAGCCATTTTGTCAAAAAAGGCTATTTTTTTATTTTAGCGTACCCTAAAGAAATCAAGCATAATATCCTAAAGTATACCTATGTAAAATTTTATGCCGTTTGAGCGCATGGAGCAGGTGCTGCTAACGCCATTTTTTAAAGTACTGCACCAAGTAAACACCTCCATGCTCTTTAAACTGCCAAGTTAGTACATGAAGGCTTTAATTGTCCGTTTTCTCAGTTTCAACTTTCGTCTTAATTTGTTACATTAAAAATCTATCTTCTTCTATAAAAATATATAGCCATAGCTGAAATCCTCAACAATGTACTTTAATAGTTTTGCTATAAAATTACTATAAGATTATGTTCTATAAGCTTTAGTTTTTTTTAATATATTTATAATAAATTAATAATACGTCATGTTTTAAACTTTTAATTTTTTAAAGCAAATATATAAGTACAAATAGTGTAAAAATACTTGAATAAATCTGTAAAACAAGCACCAGAGAATGCTTGTGCAAGATTTAAAGTTTCTAGGACAAATAGTTTAGAAAATCCGTCTCAATAGTCAACACTTCGACGAAACCCTCAGAGAACACGATTTCCCGGATGGCATGGACAGAATGAGAGTGAAATGGATTGCTGGACATTGTAACTTCGCAGCCAGTTTCGATAGATTTAAACTGACAGACGGCCTGTTACGAAGACTGCGAATCCGAAACAATGTATCAAAATCATGCTCTACACACACCCGGAGCGACGGGGTGACCAATTGTTGAAGGACGGAATATAGGGACACAACAGCAGAAAAAGGGGGACAGCTTCATTTTTAGCTGTAGCTTTAAAACGACAAAAATGTTAACATTTTCGAAAATGTTGCCAGTTATTCTCTTTTTTTCTTTCCAAGAGTACTCTTACTGAAGTAATAACATAGAAAAATACATTTCACTCATCTTTATTATAGAATTTATTTTCCAGTCCGTGGGTTGAAGACCCTTAAACTAAACGAAATCATACAAAAGTCAAATTCTGAAATCATAAAATAAATATTGAACATTTTATAAGTAAGAAAGGAGACCGTACTTAAGTTCCATAGAGTAATGGCCTTACCAATTTTGCTGTATGGATCGGAAACATGGACTTAACTACACAGCAGAAAAAGAGAATAGAAGGAGCTGAGATGAAACTTTTAAGACCAGTTGCAGGATATAGCTTGTTAGACCATAGACGTAATGTGGAAATCAGAGAGGAACTAAAAGTACCATGTATCCTAGAAATAATAGACAAATATATACAAGCATGGCATGAACATGTGCTTAGAATGGAGACAACCCGTTTACCTCAGATTTTATATAACTTTAACCAAAAGGAAAACGAAGACCTTCTTCTTTGCACTTTCGAAGATCATACTGTTGGCAACAGTTACACTGTGTTTACTTGAAGCTAGATGACAAGACAGTTGCGTATTGTGAAAATTCGTACTGTACCGATGACAAGGACACGAAAATTCGTTCAGTTAGAAAACGAAACAATTGCAGGACAAATAAGCATTTACAAAATACGTTAAAATACGGGACGTCCCGCAAAGATCAGATTGATATTGTGCATATTCTGCATATACTGCATTAGACTATGTTTCATGTTCTGCAGTTCCCATGCAAAAAGAGACTAGTCCGATTTTTTAAATATAATTTTTCTTTACCTATTAATCGAAAATAATATATATATGTATCTGATTGTACTTACACATGAAACGCTTATACAGTAAAACATTTCACTATCTGTAAATAAACCATTATGTAGGCCTATGGCGTTTTTAAATTTCAAAATTCTTCTCCTAAAAATAGAATTTGGACTTAAAAAATCTTTTTGAACTCACTGCTTCTTAATCCAAGTTCGGCATATAAGAAACTACCCACAACTGCTAATCCAGAAGTATTATGACATTTAAGAGAATTAAACAGATAAAGCATTCGGTGAGGCAAATTCATTCTAATATTAATTGGATGTAGGCTATACCGTAGTCCACCGCTGTGGCGTAGGGGATGCGTTCGCTCCTCTCACGCAGCGGACCCGGCTTCGATTCCTGGTCGGGACAAGTTACCTAGGTGGTGGGTTTCTGGAGTTTTTCCTCACCTGTGAGACAAATGTCGGGTTACTTTAGGCCCTTGTGGTCCTCGGATATCATCTGGCCGTCATTATAATCTTCATCTTATCCTCGCCTTATTCTGAGTGAGTGTGTGAATGTTGTGTCTCGTCCTATGTGTTCGTGTTGTCTCGGAGGAGGCCCCGGCATTGGACTGATCTATCATCCAGGGCTGCCCTCCGCGTCCTTGTCTGGTCAAAAAAGTAAGCATGTGATCCATAGATAATCCCTCACCCGACAGGTCGTGGTCCCGTAAGGCCCGGGCGGCGTGGGTCGCTTAATGTCCCTAAAAGGGAGAGGTAAAACTAAGGTAAAGATAGATAGGCTTTACCGTAAGCGAAGAATAACATTAAAAAACTAGAAGCGCATTTCGAATTAAATTATTTAAAGTGATTAATCCGTTGTAAGCTATGAATAAAATTAATTTAATTTCAGTTCGTTGCGCTTTTAATTTGGTGCTCGCCCTAATGATGCCTTGTGTTTACCGGCTAGCGTAGGATGCGACTCACGTAGGCTAATTCACATATGTCGGCAGACTCTCTAAGATGCAATTACCCCATCCCAATAGGCCGTGCAATCGCGAGATGTGAGATCTACATTTACCACAGATTGACATGCCAGAAGTTAAAGATTTATGATATCAATGCAGTGTGTCCCCTCTCTACCTTCGCGTGGTTAGCACCTCGGTTTGCATGGGTTGGCATCGTTTCATTTAGACTCGTTCCATTTAAAAACAATGTAAAAAAGAACTTTCCAAAGCAATTTCACATAAACTTTTGTTTGGAAAAGGAACTACCTACATGTAACACTTGGTTCAAGATACAGAAATTAACTGGAACTAGTGTCGCTCACAAGAAAGAAACAAGAAAAAGAAACGAAAGAGTTTAAACTAATTTATTGTTATCTTGATGGAAATAGTTTAGCCAGTAATATAACTATCTAAGTAGTATGTAAGTGCATTTTAACAATTGAATTTTAATTGATAGGAAACGCAGACGGTAATTCCAACACTGTCAAGTAAAAACAGCATTCGGTAGTGAAAACTCCCGCACAGAAATTGTGTAAACCCCCAGCACCTTAATATATCCCTTCCCACTTTACCAGATTGGGGACTGGCTATGCGAAATGTTTGGCCACTTTTACTGTCAATTAGGCTACTAATCAAAATTAAAATTATGCTTAAAAAATTATGCCTACTTTGCAATTTTATTAAATTTTATTATTTTCTTTATATGCAAGTGTGAAATAATCTGAAATTAATTTTTAAAAATATATTCTTCCTGGTGGAAATTAGTTGTTGCCTGCTTAGGATCTTCATGTTAGTTTGCACTTGAAACTGTAACATGGTGCTCATGAACTTGAAAGTTTTGGGAAGACTGCCATGGAAGATGGCATTAAATTTTGGAATGAAGTGATTCAGGATATGTAGTTGCTGTAGATTTAGTCACAAAATTCATCCTACTTGTCGCAATTAAGTTTTTTAAAGCCATGAAATCGTCTGTGAAAGAGTCTTTTATGTTTTCAATTTTCAGAAAAGTAAGACCAAAGAAGTAGAGTAAAAATTTCCTCCCTTGCAAAGTTACTTGATTCGAGAGAAACTCCGTGGGGGGTGTTTGAACCCAGACTCCCACACATGAGAAAGTTGCTGGTGAACTTCAAGTTGAGGGAGTACAGCTGCACGAATTTCGCTTTTGTTTTGATAATTAAGAAAATGAAAGTGAACCTGACTTCGGTCGGAGTTGGTTGCATGAAAGTGACTGGAATTCAACTTCTGTACAACAGCAATAAGCTTCATAAATTAAAAACTCGGAAGTCCTTAAAACATTTCATTTGCGAACCACTTGCAGGCAACTTTAACAGTATTACGGAGGATGTTAGAGGCTGAGTCGACCCCAGTTCTATAGTGCCACCCGAAGAATTGGGCCAGTTCAAAAACCCCAACCACCTCATGTTTTACCGCAATGCCTCAACCAACTGCACCACGGCGTACCGCCATAAGGATGTTCGAATTAATAATATTTACAATAATAGACTATGAGTTTTTAAGGAAAATTATGGGAGGAAACTGAAAGTAATTATATGAACATACATTTAATACAGGAAAGGGAAACATAATAATAATAATAATAATAGCAATAATAATAATAATAATAATAATAATAATAATAATAATAATAATAATAATAATAATATAAGGACAGTACGAGGCGCGTCCACAAAGTAAGTTTCCCTGGGGCCGTTTACAGAAACAAAAAACAATTTCATGGAAATATTTATTGCAACAGATACAGCAAGTATTCAGCTATTTTTCAACATGTTCCCCACCAGAATTGAAACATTTGTCATACCGTTTGACCGACTTTTGAATACCTGTGTCGTAGAAGTCTTCCGCCTAGGATTTGAATCACTGTGTGACAACCATCTCTGCTCCTCAATCATTCTCTGTCATTTCGTGAGGTGGAAGAAAATCACTGAGAGTGAGGTCCAGAGTGTAGGGTGGATGTTGAAACACCTCCCAGCCGAACTTTTGCAGGAGACGTTCTGGGATGTGTTTAAATACCCACCCTACAGCCCGAACCTAGCTCCCAGTGATTTTTATTTTTTCCTACCCCTCGGGAAATGACAGAGAATGACCGAGTAACGGAGGTGGTTGTCACACAGTGGTTCAGATCCCAGGAGACAGACTTCTAAAACGCATGTGATCAAAAGTTTGTCCAACGGTAGGACAAATGTCTCAATTCTGGTGGTAAACATGTTGAAAAATAGCTGAATACTGTTGCAATAAATATTTTCATGAAATTGTGTTTTGTTTCTGTAAACGGCCTCAGGGAAACTTACTTTGTGGACGCGCCACGTACTTTAAGGAGGAAGTAGTTACATCAATTTTCTAATTTTAGACTTGAATTAATTGTTGTTTAATCCAGTGAATTCAGGGTGAAAAGCCTTGGACCAAAATTTGAATTGTGCTTAATCCCACCAGTTGTAAAATTTTAAGTTCAGGTAATGGACTATATTATATTCATGTGTTATATTATTCATGATATTCTCACTTATATTTGTCAAGATCTTGATGAAAATAGTCCAATAGATTGTATTTCTAAAATTGGTCTATATTGCATGTACGTTAAATTAAGAAAATAATGATTTATAAGAACTGTATAAGGCTTTCACAGAGAATTTTCTATTATGCTTTTTTGGAGGTAATGCAAGATTATATAAAAATTACCTCACGAACATGCTTCACGAAGCTTCAACTCCGCCTTTGATAGAATATGTATTTAAAATCATAACCTCAAATAAATAATAACCAACGAAATAACACTTTATTGGAATTTCAGTTCCTATGACCATAAAAGAAATGTACTTTTTCTTCTTCTATGATATTGGCTATTTGTGCTTGATAAATGATAAGAACAATCCCATTCATCGGTGATTTATGTACGTGTGGATGAGATGAAAAGTGTTGATGGGAAACATAAGAAAACCAATGGTCTAATATAAGAACATAATGTGAAGAATTGATTACTGATGAATGCATGGTGGGTTCAAAGATGGTTTCTGTTTGAAATCAGCATTGAGCAATGCTGATTAGTAGAGCAAGGCATTTAATGATTTTGCACCATTTTTATATGAACGTTGAAAGGTATAACTGGAAAGAATGTGCATTTTGAACTCTATGCGTTTCCAAGAAAATATGGTATAAGTAATACCTGCTTCCCCTACTTTTGAGGAATGAGCATTTTGAATTAGGCTACCGGTAGACTATATTTCCAAGAAAACATAATGTGCATAATGAACTCGTCCGAGCATGTGCATTGTTGATCATTTTCAGGTATATCAGAAGGACTTTCACTGTGTCGTTCATTTGTGTAGTGTCATGCCTGGAGGAAAGGGACAGGAAATTAGCCGAGCGCCCTGATTGCCTTAACCTCTAGGAATGATCGGGTATGTAGATTAATATTCCCCGTTATCACAAGTACAATATTTATTAACTACAAACATAAAATAACACACGTTTAAAATATAAATGAATAAAAGACAAATAAAACAGATTTCTTCTGAAATCATTGCTTGAGTTAGTTCTACTCGTACAAACTGTTAATATTCTTTAAAGCTTAAACTCTTACAAAGTAACTATATTCTTCCTATAATAATATGAGTATAATATTTATTTAGCTACTCGCGAGGGCAGTCAGACTGAGCTAACAGTTATTTACTCACACACAAAGATAAGCAATCTGTCCATCTCGGTTCTGAGTTTAGGTACAGACGTATCTTCTATCCCGGGGTGATATCTCTGCTTCTTATCTTCTTCCCCACCGGTGCCTATACTGTCGGTCTCTGATGATAGCTCTCGATCGTACTCTGTTATCAAGTCATCTCAGCAGGGGTTTATATACTAATCTGTACATCCGGTCCGCGGGGTCAGCGGATATTATCATGGTCATCAGAGCGACAATTTCTTACAATCGTCATAACAAAGGAATGTTAATTGGCAATTAAATGTTAGCCAGTCTGACCCTCAATTATGCATCATCAATTAAAACAAGATTTAATGCGTGTTGACATACATAAAACTAATTAAATCACACTTGTTTCCAATGAACTTGCTACATTGTAGGATGTGTGTGGGCGATTATACAAGGAATACAATTTTTATAATATTTAATTAGCACACACTTGCTCTTATCTTCCTGTCACATACAGGATGCGACTTCCTCTCTCCAACAGACTGGGTGCTTATCTGTATAAAAATTACCTTCACGATTTCATACTACAATTAATAAATACCAATAATTATCCAAATCAATATGAAATAATAAACCAATATAATCAATAAAATTACACATAATACTACTCCTTAAAATGTCTCGTGACATTACACTCTCCTGCCACTAAAGGTAAACGTCTTCTGAAGGAAGATCGTTTTAGCCCTTTCGTCCAGCACGGAAATGCTCTGGAACGACTTCCTCAAACCCAGTATATTAGAGAGCGGTTCGCGATTATTTGCATATTCTACTCTCCATCTCCGACATTATGGATCAGAGAATGGTCTACAATCTCAGCGATGAAGATACGGTGAGCCCGCCGGCATCGCCTACGGTGCCAACTGCGTCACCACGGGGGCCAACTGCGTCACCACGGGGGCCAGACGCTTCGCCGGTGCCGGGACTACAGATGCAGGCGGAGCCTCCTGTAGAGCCGGACCACCCGTATCGGCCCTTCCTTCATCCAGAGGTAAGTTACTTGACTTAACCTATACACATTAAAATTTAATTACATACAATAAAATAAATGTTACAAATGTTGACATAAAATTCTGGATTTCTCCCTAGTGCTTTCCTAGTGCTTTGCAAACATCACTGCTTCCCGATTAGATTCTTCAATTGGCGTTACATGGAAAGAAGGTGCTCTTTCCACCGGCACTTCCTCTTGCATTTCCTTACTGATTAGCTCCATGGCCTCTAATACAGGAACTGAAGTGCGTGGTTTTCCTCGTTGAGTGCGAGTTGCTATCTCGAGTGATTCTTCCCGTTCTTTTCTTCTCTGCCTTAGTTTATACTTCCGTATGAATTTCGTCAACCTGTTCTTAAACACATAAATTAACACAGTGATTATTACCAAGGCTACTAAAATAGCAGATATTGACACTGACAGAGTCTGGTGATCTGTTAACTCTGGTTCATGCTGCAGTCGGTCCAGGGATCGATGTAACTGGCTCAAGTCAATTCTTGGCCGCGTTCCAGCGAGATCCATGTTGGTCGCTGCTTCGATGCTGGTGTCCTTGGTTCGCTGTTCCCAGTTAATCTGGAACATTTCTAATTCCCTTGGTGTGAAAACAGTGTCTATTTTAGGAATCACTATTGCTGGTGTTCTTAGTTCGTACACAGTTCGACCCATAGAATGTGGTAATAATTTAAAAGTGCCCCCGTAAATGAAACAATTAAAAGTATTATTAAACAGGCCTGTGCCGTTCAGCGACAGGGTCTCTGTGACAGTATTGGCCACCGGCGGGGTCCCCGTCTGACACTTCTTAGTTACTGTAAGGGGTGCACTTAGACTATAAATCCAATAGTCACTTTTTTTAGATCTTATCCACCTAGGTGCGAACTGCGGACTTTCTATGATCCTTTGACAGGTTTTCTGAACTCGGTCTGTTCTTCCTAGATACAAATTTATTAAACAATTGTCTGACCTTTCATCATATAATACATAATCAGCTGGGCAGATTGTAAACATAGTTTCTTTACATAAATTCAAATCACTCTCAGTTAAAATTGTAAATAACTGTCGGCTCTCAGAAACTGCCAAATATGTAAATCTCGGAACATTTATTGATATAAACTGATTTACTCCTGCTTCAAAATAAGGCAAAGAATGCGCGTGAAATACTTCAAAATATCTATCATTTCCTTTAAGAGGTATTTCAATAAACAGTCTAATCGTATCGGGAAAAGCAGCAGCATGTACTTCGGCTAACTGGTAGTATAAATATGTTGACTCAGGCGTAGGCGTGGCTAACATACTTGTACTTTCCGGTAGATTCAAGGAAATCTCACTTAATATCTTCGTAAAATTATGCGGAGGTATCAATGTTGTGGACAGCTTACCTATGGAAGTCATATCTAAACTCTCCTGCAACTGCATTAATTGTGCTTTCATATGCAAAATAGTAACTTCTATTTCTCTTATTTGCGTTGCGAACTTCATATATCTTCTCTGCTTATCTGCTTCGGACTTTATTGAACTCCGTATTAAATTATCTAAATCTTTAGCCATTTTTACTATCACTATAGAATTTTGACTAACTCTTTTATCTAATTGCTTAATATACGTTACTTGCTTTTCGGTCGTGTGAACCATCTCAGTGGCGAATCCTTTTAAATCTGTTACTACCTGATTTATCCTTCCGAGGTCCTTTTGATCGAGTGTACCAAACAAATAGCTTAACGTATAACCTACTCCGTCTATTAATCCTCTTTTTCCTCTACTAACTTTTCGCATATTCTGCGGAATCAACGCTTTAAAAGCTGCTATATCAACTTCCATTTCTTTGGTTAAATTCTGTAATCCATTTAACTCCCCTAAATAAATGCTACTATCCGCTTCATCTCTTGTGAAATGCACAAAATTCTTAAATCCTATTCTTAACTCATTTATAGCAGTATTTACACCTTCGATTAACTTCTCGTAATCATTTAAATGTATATCCATTATTACGGTCCACTTATCGCCTGTTAATAATATGTCTCTGTCTTTCACAAACACCATCCCCTTATCCAGTTTTACTTCGTCTGCTTGCGTGGCGTGTCTCGTCACCAATAAACCTGTAACACATACGAAGAACGAGTAAACATTTCTTACTTCTAAATCTCGCGATTTTACAAATTTTATTCTGATCTAGTACGTGAACGTAACTCATATCTACGCTGGGGGAATTCTACATTATTTCTACCTCTTTGTAATTCTACATCTACATTTACATTATCTCTACGTACATTATTTCTATTTACATTGTCTCCATGTACATTACTACTATTTACATTGTCTCCATGGACATTATTTCTAGTTTCACTAGCCTCTTCCGCTCTCACTCTCGAGCGTAACTCATATCTGTCAGTTCCTACTTCGGGTGATGTACCAGCTCTCGGTCGAGTAGGTGGTAACCACTCATCTCCTGACTCAGATAAACTTAACGATTCGTTCGACGTATCTTGTATTTCACCTACGTCCTCTGACTCACTACATCTGAATGGCTTCGAACATTCTGCCATTTCAATTTCTTCGGGTTCTTCCACAATGGTATCTAGCTTTAAATGGTTTCTCTCAGTAGCCCTAGTACTACCTTTCTTTACCAACGGACACTTTTCCGTCGTCATAGGCACTTTGCACTCTTTTAGCCGGTTCACATGCACAACTACTGTACTTCCATCGTCTTTTTCTAATCTATATGTTACATCTGAGGTCCGATCTACAACTTTAAAAGGTCCTTGCCAACTGTAAGTAAATTTCTTAGTCGGCCCTTTCTTCGCTATAGGATTATAGAGGTACACATACTCGCTTATTTCAAATTCTCTCATCTTTTTACCTCTATCATAGTACTTCTTGGAGGTTTCCTGACCTCTCTTATTGGCTGCTTGCACTGATTCATACGCCGTTTTCAATCTCTCAGCCAGCACTTTTATGTGCGTCTGATAATCATTGTTTTCCTCTTGCGACACTCTACAGTCGTCTTCCATTGGTAGCCTTAACTCTCTACCAAACACTAAGTAGTGCGGACTATATCCCGTCACTGAATGTGGTGTATTCCGGTATGCCATTACCGCATACGGTATGTACTCGTCCCATCGTCTCGCGTCTTTAGATACGACATGCGAGACCATATCGGCCAATGTTTTGTGAAACCTCTCACAAATTCCATTACTCTGCGGGTGATACGCAGTGGTTTGTAACTTCGTTACTTTCAATATCTTACACACCTCTTGAAATAATCTCGATAAAAACTGCGGGCCTTGATCAGAGATCAACGCCTTCGGCGAGCCAAATTCTAACACTATTTTCGACACAAACTCTTTAGCTACTATTTCTGCACTTTGGCTCGGGACTGGGATTGCAAAACAATATCGCGTGAAATGATCTACAAACGTTAACACATAACGATTTCCCGACTCAGTAGTAGGTAATACTCCTACAAAATCTGTAGATAAAATCTCTAGGAATTCCGATGCCTGCGGCGGTTCTGCTAAAGGCACGATTCCCGCGGTTCCTGACTTTCTTCTCGCACACTTATCACATGTACCGATAAACTCTTCTACATCCTTTCGTAACGTACTCCACCAGTATTTCCTGGAAATACGTGCTACTGTTCTATGAACACCTTGGTGTCCAGCGAAAGGTGTATCGTGATAATACTGTAATACTACTGGAACCAATTCTTTCGGAACAACTATTGCGTAACCCGATATACTCTGTTTGCTCTGTTTAAATAATAAACCCTCGTTATTAACTCTGAAATCTGGACACCTCTTCTTTTTCCTTTGGTATTCCATACAAAACTCATCGCTTTTCTGGGCTTGCAATATAGCTTCTGTACTCAAATTTTTCTCACAAAACGTCATCGCTACGTGACGACTCAAGGCGTCAGCTTGGGTCAATTTACGGCCTGCGCGATGCACAACAGTGAAATCGAATTCTGCTAAACGTAAACTCCATCTGACCAGCCTCGAACTGGGGTCTTTTAAATTCAACATCCACTTCAGAGCTGCGTGATCAGTTACTAAAATGAACGGATGCCCATATATGTAACATCTAAACTGTTTGGTTGCAAAAATAACCGCTGCCAGCTCCTTCTCTGTCACACTGTAATTAATCTCAGCTTTATTAAGTTGCCTCGAGCAATAGGCTATAGGCCTCTCGTGTCCATCATATTCTTGTGACAACACAGATCCAATGGCTGTCCTTGACGCATCGCTAGTCACAATAAAGACTTTAGAGAAGTCCGGGTACGCTAACAGAGGTTCGGTGCTGAGTATTTCCTTCAGCGTCTCGAACGCTTCTTGCTGAGCGACTCCCCACACAAAAGCTGTGGTTTTACGTGTTAAAGCAGTTAACGGACGTGCTATTTCTGCAAAATTAGGGACATGCCTCCGATAGTACGAAGCCAACCCTACAAAAGATCGTATGTCTTTAACACTCGTAGGTACTGGATATTCTCTTATTGCTTTAACTTTATTAGGATCTGGTTTTAACCCATCACTAGTAACAATGTGTCCCAAGTATTCTACTTGATCTACAGCAAACTGGCATTTTTCCGGTTGAATTTTGAAATTAGCTCCTTCCAATCTTTGGAATACTTGCTCTAGCTTCTGAGCATGTGAGCGTATATCTGGCGTAAATAAAATCAAATCATCAAGGTACGCAAGAACGTCTATTCCCTTCAAACCCATAAGAATAGAGTCCATGCAACGAGAGTACGTTGCAGGGGCGTTACATAAACCAAAACAGAGTTTATTGAAATGAAAATGGCCACTTTCGGTGCTGAAAGCAGTCTTTTCTCGGTCTTTTTCTGCTATCTCTATCTGCAGATACCCACTGGCCATATCTAAAACTGAAAATACCTTACTCTGGCCTAACGAATCTAAAATATCAGTGATATTTGGAATCTGGTACGCATCTATCTTCGTCTGAGAGTTCAGGGTTCTCAAGTCAACACACAAACGCCATTTTGGTTTGCCATCACGTGACTTCTTAGGTACCATTACAATGGGACTATTGTAAGGTGAATTACTCTCGGATATGATACCCTTTTTCAGCATATCTCTTACTTGCTCTTCCACTATCGGCTTGAGTGCATGTGGAACTCTATACGGCCTTTTTCTAAACGGTTTTGCATCACCTGTATCTATCTCGTGCTTTATCTTACTTGTGCAGCCTATTTCCATACTGCCTTCTTTATAAAATAAGTGCTTATATTTACTTAATACTCCGGCTATGATTTCGTTGTCTTCCTGGCCCAAATGGCTCAATTTCTCTACTAGGTAATCATTAAACTGTTCAGAGGCATTTTCCTCTTCCTCAGATAACTCTGTATTGTCTACTTGCAAGATACCATTTACGAAACCTGCTTCGGAGATTGGCTCAATTTCTCCTAATCTAGTGCCTTTATTCAATACAATCTCTTCCTCTGAGAGATTCACTATACTAACTGGAATTGTATACATCTTATTTAACTTCACATACTCCTGCTGGGATGGATTTTCTAATTTATTCTCAGCGCAAAATTTCTGTTTGCCAAGGAACTGCGCATGATCTCTCCCAAGGCGTCCTTGGTTCGAGCTCTCTCCTACGGGGTTGAGAGGCTGAACCGCTTGTGTCCCACAAGAACACCTTTGTGCGATCGTCTCGCCCATTAACTTTTCTGTTCCTGACGCGGACCACCGCCCACTGGAAGACTGAGTACTGGGATGCCATTCGTCCTCCGGAATTTCACGAGGCTCTGAGGGAACACATTGGGGACTTTCTGTCGACAGGGAGCAATTCCCCGGGGTACCAAAAGGATCCTTACACAATTTCACAATGGCGCGTGGTGAATATAAACCTGGTAGTAGGGCCTCTACCGGTTCGAACACTGCACAAGGGGAATCTGCAGGGATGTTGCGCCCAACAACCCTAGCACGGACTATCGTCCCAACAAATGGAGAGCATGCAACCATTTCCGTTAGGATGACCGACGCAAACCAACCTGGAAAGTTATCCAGACCAGGTTCCTCGGGCTCGGTGCGGCCATCTGTAGGGTCCAATGCCTGAAGCGGGGTGATCAATCCCTGAGCAGAGGGCTCCCTACAGTCCATTCCATCTCGCTCGTCGACAGGCGAGACAGCACCCAGCGAGCTACATATCAGAGGAATCCGCTGGCCTCCCACCAAGAGGCAGTTAGTTTGCAAGTCTAGTTGCGCTCCAACCTTTCTCAGGAAGTCGACACCCAGTAATCCGTCTCCAGGGGAACTCAAGTCACTCACTAAAAATTCATGTTCATAGGACCTCCCGTTAATATAAAACGTGACTTTCTGTACACCGTCCAGCTCTAAATCTGTTCCAGTTATACCCCTAGCCGTTATACTATTTTTTTCAAGTCGTGCGGAACTTACTGTCGGTTTTAACAATGACACAGCGGCTCCGGTATCCGCTAACAGCTTACGCTTCGTTCCCTCTATTTCTACCTCTAGCAGCAGTCCCGTCGCCGGACTAATCGCTGCTGGCACGACTTCTTGGTTCGGCTTTACTTCGGGAAGACCGACGGGGTTGTTTTGGTCCCCCCTACCCCGTTTAAACCTTGGCGCCCCTCTCGCCTTTTCCTACAATATTTAGCTATATGCCCTAACTCCCGACAGTTATAACATTGGTAACCCCTACGACTACTCGCGCTCCGGTAACCGTCGTTACCCCCTCGCGCTCCTTGCGCGGGACTCGATCCTTTGGGACCAGGATCACGTGAAAGCCATCCTTGCTGTGCATTACTGCCACTAGCATTTCTTTCACTCCAGTTATTCCTATAACCTTGTCTATTAGTACTATTATTATTGTTGCCCCAATGTCCTCGTCCTGCTGACCTAGGACCACCACCACCTTTGTTTTGCGACTGTACGCCTCGACTTTCATTACTAAATACCTGCGCGTGAGCCTGACTGCGCGTTTTATCTATTTCTGTTTCTGCCTGGGCTGCCATGGTGGCTATTTTTATCGCTTTATCCATTGTCTCGGGCATCTGATACTTTACTTGCAACCCAGGGTTCCCTTTTAACCCGTTAATAAAACTAGCCAGTAATCGTTTCTCGGCTTCTTCATTAATTGCCCTTTGTTCAGTCTCATCATCGACTGTTCTAATAGTTTGCCTACTTAAACGACGCAGACGGTCAGCAAAGTCTGCTATCGACTCATCCCTTCCCTGTGTCGCTGCCTGCAACTGCGAGTAATAGAAAAAATCTGTGTGCTGCTCTTTAAATCGTTCCTTAAATATCTCTTTCAACCTCGTGAACGTGATTTCTGTTTGCAATTCGGGGTGTGTATCAACAAATGTCTGAGCAGCTCCTAACACTTTCATAATAACTAATCGCACTTTATCTTTATCCGTTAAATTACCCAACTCGGCTGCAGTCTCTATATTTCTCAAAAAATTCGCAACCGGTCTACCGCTTTTTGGATCCCATCCTTGTATCCATCCAGCCACAGCTAGATCCTTCACCCTAGTTTCTTGTGCTTGCTCTGGTGCCTGTGCCATGGCGCTTATTCTAATGTACGTTAATTTCTTGACTGTTTCAGTTGATACCAACTCTGGAACACCGGGTCATGTATCTGGAGATACTCCGAGAGAGGACTTGCCGGTGGTGCGGCCGGCTTGAGCGGGTGTCCTTTCCGCTCCACGTAACGCTGCCGTTTGTTGCGTGGCGGAGAATGGCCCCGTATTGGCCGGTTCCCCTTGCGGACTGCGAGCCGGACACCACCTTCAGCTTCCGCGTGATGTCCGCGGAGGGAACTCGTCAATACGCTGCGGAAAATGAGCGGGCCACCCCGGTGCGGGGCGAATCCCCGCCGCCAGTAAGGCAGCAGAGGAAAGAAAAAATAAATAAATAAATAAATTTAAACTAACTCAATGGTCTCTTTATTTACTGATGTAAAAATGAAACCCGCATATCCTCACTCCTCGAATTAGTAGTACTATACATAGGCAAATAGTCTGTCCTCTCTATCTCCAAAGTGTCATAATCATGTGTGGGTGGTATATATCTAATAACAATTCTCACTTCTAATTCAAAAATTACAGCTAACCCTTCTCCGTGTTCGTATTTATAAATCTTCTGGATGGGAACTTTAAAGTGTTTAGGACGACCCTCGAATGCAATATCTAACCTGGACTCAGCTATCAGTCCTCTAAATTTATGTTCGTGCTCCTGTATCCTAGATATATCTATATCCGTATATTTCTTGAAAAATCTTTCCACTAATTCCTTGGCATACTTAGTGGATCCATGCAAGGCTAACGTATTCGACACAGTAAGTACTCTCACTAAGAGAAGTGTAAACTCTTTATCGCAGGGATCTCGACGTTTCCAACAACACAACGCCATAAAAATGCTTTATTTCTATTATTCTTGGAGCACCTATACTTATTTTGTATTACATTATACTATCTATTTTACTCGTGTTCACTAAGAACTACAACGTAGGCCACGAAAATTATTCTTAACTACGCCTATTCAATATTTCAATTTACGTTATTGTTACTACAGTAGGCTACAAAATATTTTATCTTCTGTACTCTTCTAAGCTTAGGTTCGTGGAGATTAACGATAGTTTCAACTAAAAATTAATCCCTAAAACGCTGCCACCAGTTGTCATGCCTGGAGGAAAGGGACAGGAAATTAGCCGAGCGCCCTGATTGCCTTAACCTCTAGGAATGATCGGGTATGTAGATTAATATTCCCCGTTATCACAAGTACAATATTTATTAACTACAAACATAAAATAACACACGTTTAAAATATAAATGAATAAAAGACAAATAAAACAGATTTCTTCTGAAATCATTGCTTGAGTTAGTTCTACTCGTACAAACTGTTAATATTCTTTAAAGCTTAAACTCTTACAAAGTAACTATATTCTTCCTATAATAATATGAGTATAATATTTATTTAGCTACTCGCGAGGGCAGTCAGACTGAGCTAACAGTTATTTACTCACACACAAAGATAAGCAATCTGTCCATCTCGGTTCTGAGTTTAGGTACAGACGTATCTTCTATCCCGGGGTGATATCTCTGCTTCTTATCTTCTTCCCCACCGGTGCCTATACTGTCGGTCTCTGATGATAGCTCTCGATCGTACTCTGTTATCAAGTCATCTCAGCAGGGGTTTATATACTAATCTGTACATCCGGTCCGCGGGGTCAGCGGATATTATCATGGTCATCAGAGCGACAATTTCTTACAATCGTCATAACAAAGGAATGTTAATTGGCAATTAAATGTTAGCCAGTCTGACCCTCAATTATGCATCATCAATTAAAACAAGATTTAATGCGTGTTGACATACATAAAACTAATTAAATCACACTTGTTTCCAATGAACTTGCTACATTGTAGGATGTGTGTGGGCGATTATACAAGGAATACAATTTTTATAATATTTAATTAGCACACACTTGCTCTTATCTTCCTGTCACATACAGGATGCGACTTCCTCTCTCCAACAGACTGGGTGCTTATCTGTATAAAAATTACCTTCACGATTTCATACTACAATTAATAAATACCAATAATTATCCAAATCAATATGAAATAATAAACCAATATAATCAATAAAATTACACATAATACTACTCCTTAAAATGTCTCGTGACATTACAGTAGGCCTATAAGAGTTGAGTGAGGCATTTGCTAGGGACAATTGGACGGGTATGCCAGTTCAGAATTTTTTTTTCTCACAAAGAGTGCCCAAATTTACTTACTTCGTTAGTAACAAAATAAGAGTGTTTTATGTTGTAAATTTAAATTTAACACACTGCCACCATTAAATTGTTCTCTAAAATCAACTCATTACATCTAGAAGACTAAATATAAGTAATAATGGATAATTATTGGTAATTTTTTAATGTTTCTGTCATTTTTTACTACTTTCAGGGCATAAATCATTTTCATTTTACATTTTTTCACTACTTTGTGGCCATAAAATGCCTTGTCCACTGATTAGCATAAACTAGGCCACACTTTTCTTTCCATGAAGTGGTAGAGTTAAAAGTTTACATGGGTCTATTCCATATTATATTTCAACAAGCCCGTGATAAGGAATATCACTGTTTTAGCGTGTACACTATTGTGGTCATATTCATGTTTTTTATTACGGGTATTTTTTTCCATTCCCTTGGCGTGTATCTTTTGAAGGGTGAAGAGGTCATTTGCTGAAAGAATCGTTACTTCGCGTGCTGGTCACCTCTGCAATGGCGTCAAGGTTGTTGATGAGTCTCTGCATGTTTCTTTGCCGGAGTCGTACGCATAGATTGTACTGTCTGCAATTCCCATCGCGAAATTCCTTTGTTTTAAGATGATCTCAAATGCTGATACCTGAAACAAGTATATTAATTATTATATTTTGTCTGTCCCATGGTACCAATAGGCTACATTTAGGAAATCTTTAACTTGTTTTTTAAAATGAATTCTGTCTTTATTTCTATATTTCCTCTTTGTTCCGTTATTTCTTGTCAGTGTATTTATTTTACTTTGTGGTTATTTCTTCCTTGTTTATTTCCTTCAATTTCTCATTTTCTTCGTTTCGCTTTCATTGTGTTCGTTTTTTATTTACTTCTATTTCTTCTTTTATTTCTTACGTACATACTGCTAGTCAAGAATTTGAAGAAATTGTAATTAATACTCTTAGTAAGAGTAAAGAAAAAGATGTACGAGGAATTATTGGGCATTGACGTAGTTACTAACCTATTCATTTATTTATTCACCCTTTTAATTCTTTCCTCCTTCCTCTATATGTTTCATCAGTTTCTTTGTTAATTTTCTTTTTCTTTCTTTTTAGCTACATTTCTTTTTATCTCATTCTTTCTTTTGCTGTTTCTCTATTCCTCCCTTTCCTTGTTTATAACTGCACCCGGTTGAAAGAAGTGGACAAAATGCAAATGCATCGCTTGACAAAGCTTTTAGACAGTCCTAACATATTTGTTGGAGAGCAAATATTTCTGCCGTGTTAATTTAGGGCCATCCGAACACGTGTAAAAAGTTACAAATCAAACCAGGTCGCATGCTGACCGTGTAGGTACTTACAGACTTACGATCATAGTTCAGTGGTGGTGCATCTGCATGGTGAGCAGAAAGTTCCGGTTTCAATTCCCAGATCATGACAATGTATGACTTGAAGCTTTCTGGGTGGTGAGAATGGATAATGGTCTCTATGGCTTCCAACCGTATTCCACTAGTGATGCTTCATTTCGATTACTCCGATATTAGGTCTGTTCGCAAAGCTAAATCATGTACTGTCACGTACCGCGACGCATGCGCACTTTTTGAATATGCTGAAATATGACATTGTGCGCATACGTTGCGCAGCAAGAACGACAATGTGCGCATGCGTCGTGGTCCGTGACAGTTAGGGTTTTACTTTGCGAACAAACCTATTACTACTATTTAACCACTCAGTGTTCCAACTCAGTATTAGTTCTTTCCTTAACTGTTCTCTTATGTATAACAGTCGACACATGGAGTTGAAATGATTTAACACATTCTTAATTTTTTAGTGTGTTTATCCCTCGATTTTGGAATTTGTTGCTTCGTCATATCAGAGACTGTTGAAATGTACCACAATTTATAAATTAATTGAATATTCATTTTATTAGTCATTAATTAGTTAGCATTATTATTAATCATGTCTAATTTTAGTTCATTTTATAAAATTTGTAATCGTAACTTATACGACTTTTATTGTATGTAACATTTTTAACTTTTAATTTCTAGATCTTTATGAAATTATGCATTATGCATGAATAGTTTTACTTGTAAAATGGAAAAGAACGCCTTATGGCCTTAACTTCGCCAGTATAAATAACTAAACAACGAAATAACTAAATAAGTAAATAAATAAATAAAATAATTAAATATTCTGGGAGAAGTCATCTATTTGGGATTAAGTTTGAATTACATAGAAAAAACGATGAGAGTATAGGGGAGGGGGCCAATAGGAGAGCCGAGTAGTGGAACAGATAGACGGAGAGCTCTGATTCGTCCGGAAGCATTTTTTCCCAGTTTGCTCACTTCACCCGGAAAATGGCAGCGAAGCAAGTTGCCAAAAACTTGGAATCATTCCTCCGACACACCCGATTGAGAGCCCGAAAAATCATTATCCATTTTAAATGTTTCCTTAAAATAATATTTGTACCTGTTATCAGGTAATTCGTGGAGCAGACATTACTTTCCTCTTGGAACTTGTTAGCTGAGTGTAGCCTACTATTGTAAAGTGCGGAATAACACAATGTATTGCATGATCGCATTCATAGGCATGCAACTTGAAGTTGCGAAGCAATAAATTGTATAGTTGTCTTGCTACAATTAATCGAAATGTAAACACGTGTAATTATAATTAAATATGTAATCACGAATAGGTTGTACGTTACCTGCAGGTAATGTGGTTTCGTGAAGCAGTGTAACTTTTGCATGGAATGAAGTCGTTGAGATTGCTGCACCGCCATCACTAAAATCACTTTGCCAGGTCATTTTCATTACCAGATAGCATCTATATTCACTATCGCATTGTTCTAATTTTTCACTTAAACCCTTACATATTTCCATAATTGTATTGAATCGTGAAGTAAAAACGATTGCTAACTTCTTTTTGCTTGTCTGTCAGTTAAAAAGTTGCAACTGTAAGAGTTTTAATTACTCTTCCACTAGCTCGTCCATTGCTTCTTCTTATTGTTCTTCTATAAGCCGGTGTGGACAAATTGGTAAGACTATAAGCTGTTCTAGCAGAGGCAAGGGATTTTTTGTTCTTCCTGTTGAGTCTAGAAGTGCTTAAGTGTAGAGAAAAAAGAAAAATGTTGAAATTCTAAACAAATGATGATAGAACCATAATTTGCTTCGACAAACTTCTCATGATGTGTAGTATTAAACTATGAATTTCCTGTTTATATAGCTAAAAGTTTTCAGTCTACTGTACGATAAATTATTTTGTTTTGTTCGGAAACAAAATATATTAACCTTAGTTTAAATATAATACTTTCTACTGAATGTTTTACACAAGGCTCCAGATATCCACATCAAAATTTGGCATTACCTTGCCTAAGCTTTTACTAGTTTTTAATTTAAATTTAAAATAACCAGAATAAAAGTAATAAAAGTAATTGTATTTACATAATATGTTTTTAAAACACTTGAAGTCATGTCTTATTTACCATTTTCATCAAATTCCTGTAGCACACTCTTCAATAAATTGTCTATGTTAATATTTGTAGTTCATACACTTTGTAGATGGGATATACAGCAGTAAGAAATTGGAGAAAATGGAGAACGGCCATTTTGAAGTTTTACTTAACTTTAATCCACCATTTCTTGACAGTTTTGCTAGAACTTTCATATATTTTGTATCTTCGAAACCTTTATATTGCACTTTTCTATTTCATTACTCTTGTACCATAAATAGTGAAAAATAATAAAGGGTCAATATTAAAAAATAGATACTAAATAGTTTAGTCATCCTACACTTACAAACTTACTTTCGGAAACAACATGCGTCGCAGGGATCTGTACTACGTTACAATGCTACTGACGCCTAAAGGTATTATGTTAAGTTATATGTTTTTAATAGACCAATCATTCGTGATTTTAAAACATTTGCACCATACATTATGTGTGAAGAAATTCTTCCTAACTTCGTGGGCCCTTTCGTGTTTTCCCTGACGTCATCGACTAGATGTTTATTACCGTAATTAAATTTTGAATAAAGCCCATATGAATATTTATTAGGGAGCAAAGTAAATGGCACTTTCCAAGAACATAAACCCGCAATGTTGAGGCAATTTTGTATAAGTACTTATCGATTCAGGTTCTGTGGTCGGATTTCTTTTGCTTACCACAAGCACGTTACAATTTTGCGATACCTGGAAGCCATAATTACGGGCAATTTCTATAATTCTCAAGTTTTCATAAAGTAGCGAATCCATAAGAGCGATATTGTAGCGTCTTTTGTATATTTTAATCGACACCCTTATCTCTCTATCGATTGTTACACTTACTCAATCTATTTTTTCAATGTATTTTCTTGCATATCCATAGTAGAGAGAAAGCATAATCCTGAAAATGTTAAAACACCAGAAAACATGTCTTCTGGTGCATGGAACCCGAACATGGTGGATTCGGAATGATACTTGTCTGTTTGCTTGCCAGTCTGTCCGCTTAACCGTTGTTCGTGTTTAATTAAAAATTTGGATTATTAAGTTCATCTGACTAGAATTTTATGTCGTTAAAAATTAAAGATACCTTACTTGAAACTTTTTTCGAGGATAATTTTAATTTTAAAAATGGTTTGAACGATTTTGATAAAAATGTAAATTTTGAAACTTGTAGCCAACAATAATAATAAAAGTGCCGTAAGTCCATAGAAACTGGTAGTGATATTATATTTGGTCTTAAAGAAATCTATATGATTGTTGTATGGGAGCTGTGTCTTAGAAAGAAAAAAAAACCAAAAACATGGAGAACTTTTTTGTGTGAAAAAATGATTCTCACTGAGCATTGGAAGGGGGGGCTACGTGATGTTCACATGGAACAGGAAAAAATAATGATAAAAAGAAGGAATAACTTATAAAATCGGAATTACATTTGACTAAATGGACAGTAAGGGTATATTTAAAAAAAAAAGATTTAGCCAATTCATCGATTTTAAATTACCTTTATCACAACGTTGCTTTCGAGATAAAGCGAGACAACATTATTTTCATGGTTTCAATTAATGGGTGATAAATCCTAGTGTTCTAAAGCACTAGAAAGTTTTCAGAAACAAGAAAAATGGCGGTGAGTAAATGTTCGATTCGCGAAAACCACTGTCAATACACAAGCAAGTCCAACGGGGTTTAATCTGTAGGATATATTGACTTTATAACGAATAACTTTCAGTGTATCTGTAAACAAAATATCTAGTAATTTAACTTATGTTTAGCTGAAAAATGTTAGTTATTCTTGAAAGGATGAGTTGAATTAACAAAGAAACTTATCAAGTACGGGGATCGAACTTAATCATAGACATTCGACGGAATAATCATCTGTCTAATAGAAACATGTAAAAGAATAATCTCGTGTAGTGTTCAACAGAAAAAGTATTCTGTGGTTTCATAAACGCATTCTAAAAAAATTGCTTAAAAAGATTATCTTCTGTTATTCAATAATTATCATGACTGGAAACAGCTCACAAGTCAAATTTGTTCTAAAAGTTCTATTGACTTTAGAAACAAATACCAAAATCACTGATTCACCACAAGAAAAACTTCATATAGAATACCACCTAAATAAAATCGAAAAAGTTGTCATACTTCATATGCAAAATAGTGCAAGATTATGTGTCCTCATAATCCTCCCGAGTAAAAAGAAGAAAATGGACCGATGGTGAAATGTGGTTATGAGAGGAATCCGCCCCCCTCATGTTCTTCCAATCCGACTCCCATTAATGCCAGAAATCAGTAAATGTTTCCCAGCAATTTCTCTGGGATATGTAACAAGTAAAAAATAATAATAACAACAACAACAATGATGATTATAATAATAATAGTAATAATAAGTCAATAATTTCTAATGATAGAATATAATAGTTCAATGCGTGTGGGACATATGCCTCATTGCCAGATTATAGTCGGCACCTATGGATAAATTTACGTCTTATGTTGCCCTTAATTGTGTGAATTTCTTATTTGTTGACTTCTTTAAAAACAGAATGACCCATTTAATGTGGTGCTATAAAAAGGAATAGTTTTTCTTTTTTTACTTTATTTATCTCAGTTTATTCAAACAAATTATTAATCTGTGCTTATAAATTTGGTCTATATTTAAGGTAATAAACTAAGAAAAGGCCAGACTGACAGGGTAATAAACAATTCTCCTTAAAGGCTTTGTAATTATACGTTTAGTTCAAATAGTACATTGCACCGTTCATGCAAATATAGTGTAGGAAAAAATATCCTAGATATTAACACTGTGTGCTTTATCGGTAATTTAAAAGTCCGGCTTTGCTTATTTCCTTTGTCTGACGCCTGCTTCTACAACAGCTGGGGGAGGGGGGTAATAAACTACATCGATCCATTTTAGTAAATCAGATAATTTCTCCATTAAATTATGACCTTGGGAGTTTTGCGTGTGCTTAAGGTAGTAGATGAAGTGATTCTGTTCTTGGCGAACTTGTCAGTAAAGAATCGGGACAGCAACGAAGAAGGAAAAAAGAAGAAAAGTTAACTTTTAGCTTGATGAAAGAAGAGAAATAAAACAATTAAACGGAAATGAAGTGAGATGAAAGACATTGAAGTACACAAATCAAAGCAATGCGCTGGAAGACAAGTGTAAGTTATGAACCTGAAGAGGAGATGAAAGTAATTATTTCTCTTGCAGCGCATGAAAAGGCAATGGTATAATTCTAGCGCAATTAATCAAGTCTCTTATAAAACGCGCCGAGTACATAAATATGATTAGATGCGCTGATTCAGCCTGTGTGAAATATATTAGAGATAGCCTAAAAAAAAAACATTGAATAGTTTACTTACAGAGGATCGCATTCGCTTTTAACGAGCAACTGGAATTAAATAAAAACAATACATGTATTACTCAACTTCGTTTCAAACTAGGCCTTTCCATGCTTATACACCCCTACAGATTGTCTTGGATGTTGATGATCAAACTTAAAATATTGAAATCATTGGAGTATATTATGCAACGAGCCTATAGTGGCATTTATTAGGACGCAAGAACGTTTTTGTTCGACCATACTATAATAATGCGACTTAATAGCATTATAACACTGTCGTCCAACTATCTGTTAATATAGTACACGGTACAACCTTCAACCTTCAAAGCAATAATTCAAACTGAACAATATACAACCTGTATTTAAAATAAAATCAATTCTATTGTGTTAATTTTAATATTATACTAAATTAAGTTCATTTCGTGTATTTTCTTGTGCGTTGCTTTGAAGTAAAAACGTCAAGAGAATCCCTTCTCCCTGTAAGCTTTGTCACTTGCCATCTATCACAAAAGTTGAAACTTTCTAACAGCTGATCGGCGAAATAGAGTTTGTTTTAACAGTTACAGGATATTCTAAAAACTCAAAATTTAGACATTTAATCATGGTCGAACGAAAACAGTCGTATGAAACTTGCTAGCTACAAAAGGAAATCATTTCCCAAACGTAGTTAACTCCATGTCCTACAGACTGAGGTCTTTATAAATGTATGCAGATATTTGATTTGTGTTTTTTATGTAATTAGATTAATGATTATTATTTTTCTAATCAGATTTAAACTTTTTATGCCACGATATATATTATAGTTATTCCTCTGTTTTTAATTTATGTGCCAGTAAAATATAAGAGCCAGGCTACTACGGAAGATCTTGGGCAATAGATGGGTTGACGGGCAGGTTCGATTAAAATTCAATAAAGAAGTATACAGCAAGATGGAACCAATAACAACGACAATTAGAAAGAGAAGATTGATGTTTTCATTTTTTTAAACCGAAGACATCTAAGTTGAGATGGTTCCAAGAGTGTGAGAAAGATATGAGAGAGATAGACACTACGGAGGACGAAATCAATGACAGGGATCGCTTCAGAAAGATGGTGAAAGCTATCAGGGCTTTATGGTGGAGGCAGAACCCAGAAGACAGAGAAGCCCCTCTACCAGAGGAGCGGAAGAAAGCGTTGATCGATGGGCTCAAGAGATACTGGCAGGATGTCAAAGCGGCAAACGAACAAGACACAGATACTGAAAATGAAATTAGTTGTTAACACGCAGTCCATAGAGGCTCAAGTCTAATGATAAAAAAATAAGAGCCGTATATTAAAAAATAAAAAATAATGTATGATTTTTCCGTTAATTGTTTTAAATATTATATATATGTATACAAATTTAAAAATATATATTGTATATGCCAAACGATATTTATACATGCAACCTCCAGAACAATAAGCTTGCCCCTTAGATCTGAGCTAACAATATTGTAGAAAATTGTTAATTGTAATATCTGTTGACACGATTCCACACGATCCCATGAATAATGAAGTGTTGGCTCTTACCATTAGACACACCTGTCATATTTATAACTACAAGAACTATACGTACACTTTTTAACAAAGCTGCCTTTCCCTATCATGGAACTACACGATTGTCACTAATTTTTAGAGCGGGGAGTCATATGCATGTTTTAATATCAACGTATTCCTACAGAAGACTGTCCTCGTGGTCTAGTGTTTGCTGTTTATGATCTTTGGATCTGTAGGCCAGAGGTTAGGTTCACGGTACCTTGAATTCTTCTGAAACTCTGGTTAAGGATGCAGTCAGCCTCATAGGAATTGCTTGAATAAATAAATAATGGGTCCAACTAAAGATCGTCAATTATTATTGTTGTAAGAGATGATATGATCACATGCATCCAATCATGTTTTCTAATATTAAAGTCAAAAGGCGGAGATCGTCCCGCCGTGGTAGGATCCACCAAGATGTTTGTTCTTGAGACTGACTAATTTTCTAGCTCCAATCCACTGATAAATTTATAAAAATATCAGTCTCTCCTGGCTATGCTCAGAGGGTTCATGGAAATTACTAGCAAATCAGGTTCCGTCGAAATTTCAAGATCCAAAGACTCCAATCAGGGGAAATCGGACAAATCGCTTTAAAGTAGTATTTATTTTGACTACTTAAGTATTAATTACCTTTGCGAAAGTATTCTAATTGTCTCCAAGCTGGGAGCACTCTATTGATAGCGTCCAGCTCTTCTCGAAGTTCACCGCAGAGTGTTTTTACTTAATAAACCTAACGCCTTACAAAGCTTGAAGCGGATAGGCCTGAACCCAAGATGGTTCACAGAACTTTTAACCTATTGGCTGGCCTAATTCGGTTAAAATTAAAAGCTGAATATATTTTCGTTCTCGTAGTTCTTCACGTTTACACTGGGAAACCCTCATTGGAGTCTTCCAATAACTAACTTACACAATAACTAACTGTGCATTCCCTCTTGTAAGTGAGCTTATATTGGGACCTGCAAATGCATTAAAGTTACTACCTGATACCAAATTCCTGAGAGGTTAGCACAGGCTTCTGTCTGATTTTCAGTAGAATAATTTACCATTGAAAATAATCTCCATACTTATAATGATATTCTTTATAATATTTATTACATTAATGCATTTATTAGGCATAATAAATGTATTATATCATACCTTTTAATATTTATTTTATTATAAGTATTAATCATAATATGTAAATCAGTCTTAAGTTTAATATGGCATTAATACTTAATATTTATTACGGGCCTAGTGATATTAAACCATCACATTCTTTGTTTAGAGATAAGTCAAATATGATTTTAAAGTTCATAAACGTTTTCCTAAGAATAGATACTTGTGATTTACTAATAGTAATGCTTCCTTGCCGAAATATGGACACAAATGACTTCCTTATTAATCTTTTCACAGAAAATCCTTAAAATATCCCTACAGCATTAGCCCAGTTGAAGAAGTCATGATAAACAATGTTATGGGAAAGGATTAATGCATGTTGTAGTGAAATATTAAAATGTGTATGTAAAGTTACAGCTACAAGAGAAATGTTCACGTGCATTGTATACATATTCTGCGTGCAGATTGTCTTGACGCGATCTTACCGATACCGGGTTCACAGTTATCCAACCAATCTACAACACGAAATTGCACGTTAACATTTTGGGGTCAAGAACAGGGTTATTCAACTAAATGTTAAATATGGAAACTATTATTAAACTATACTTCCAGTTGATTTCATATTACACTATAATTCCAGGGATCGGTGTTAATGTGGACTAACACGAACTAACAAGTTACTCTATGTATTCTAAAAACTGACTAAAATAACAACTAGCGATGTGAGTCAGTAGCGTAGGGAAGGGGGAGGTACGGGGGTCCGAACCCCCTCAGAACTCAAAGCCTAAAATTCTATTTGATTTATTTAAGCTCCATTTTGTCAAATGTTTAATTATTTTGTTTAATAATAAAATACTGAACTTGTAAATATAGGCCTATTATTACCGTGTTATGTGTTTCATGTGTTATTTAACGTTTCCTATGATAGTAATAATTGTTATAACTGAGGTAACTATTTATTGTTTAAGTTGGCATATCTTAGAGTATAGTAAACAAATTTGCTAACTAGGCTTTCAGTGCTAAAATACCATAAAATGTGAGGTTCATTAGTTCAATATTTAAATATTTTCTGGGGGTGGGCCCCCGCACCCCTCCTCTCTTGGGGAATATTCCATACCCCACCAAACCCCCTGACCCTCCCCGAAATAATTTCCTGACTACCCCACTGATGTTGGTCATGCCCATGGTATCGATGCATTTGTCTGTTAACCCCATTTGCAAACGGTGTATTGGAACTGAACTATATAGTTACAGTTGAAACTTCTTTCTTGGGTTTCTATGTTTTACATTTCCAACCTTCCACTCTCGTACATAGGCGTTCCCTATATAAATAAAATACTCATACAACGTTCCTTTACATTACATAATAATTATAGTTCTTTCCAAAACACGTAAACTTCAGTTCTTAGAGCTACTCAGATAACATGCCCTTTGAATACATCTAGGGTTGAATGAGTTTTTCATTTGTTTATTTATCTTTTTTACTTGCAAAGTACTATTCAATTCCCTTTAACGTTTACCTCTAGCGAATATGAAGATTGCAGTAGTGTGCAGACATATTTCCTTGTGATGGAGATTGAGGTCGCTGTATCTAGTCGTGAAAAGTGAAGTCTGCTTGAGACATACAGTACATTCAGATCTGATAAATAATGTTTACCATATGAATTAGTAACATGGATATCCGAACGCACTTCACTCCCTATGCTAATTCTGCCCCGGTAATAAACATTCCAATCCATACTCAGTTTCCACCACTTCTCATACAAGTGCGTCATTTGAGAAATGAGGAAGTTGGGAAAGAGTGATGGTTTGCGTCTTGAACCGATTCGGAAACCGATGGATTGGCCTTGGCCTCCTAGAAGTCCGGATCTCACTCCTTACACTTTTTTCTTCTGGGAACATGTAAAGAACATTTTTTTTCGCGGAAAAGACCCAAGACTTCAAAAAAAAATCTACTGAAAAGGATATTTCGCTTCTGTGGCAACCATCTCACCAGACATGCTGACCAGGACGTGGCAAGAGGTCGATTACTGCTTGACATTATTGCCTTTTAAACCATGTTTAAAACATTATTTTTTATGAATATTCTGTATAATAACTAACAATCGTCCAGCTTACGCAAGGGTACCTAATATACATACATTCCATACAATGTTCATTTATTTGTATGTTTCCAAATTTTCAAATGAGTAAATAAATAAAATAGTTGTCATTACTTGTGCCCTATACTTCGCGTATTAGAAGTTAGTCTATAGGCGAGAATCCGCCAAGAAACGGAATTCAGTTGGCAGCGGTAGCGTATGGTTATAATGTTCTGCTACAACCATTTATGAAGAAATAAATAAAAGTAACATAAAACTCACCTATTTACTGAAGGCTTTGAAAATGTTTACAATCTTCTTGACGATACAAATTCGCTCGATTTAAGTATTTATTTTCTAAAACTCTAATTAAAGTTCTATTCGTCACAGATTTAATTCAATTACAAATAACACACAGAACAACACACACCATACCGCCAATTTGATTTAGGTTTTTTCGTGGTTTCTCAGTCGTAAAGACAAATGCTAAATTGAAAATTTACTTACCATGACCTATCGCTGCTGTTTCATTCTGCGTGACATCTATTAAAATTGAATATCAGTTGACATTCACAGAAAGCCACAACACATCAACAACAGAAAGCTGATGAACACCAATAGTTACATTTCCTATTCTAGTATACGTGCTACGAGTCTAAAAGGATGGAAGGGAGATATAGGCCTACTAACCTTCGCGTGGGTGGCGAACACAATCAGAGCTGCGGAGATTGTTTTTCATGGGACTGTACTAAAAAATAAACTTTATTTGCCTTGTAACTTAACATACATTTATTTGGTCAGTGACATAATAAATTGCATGTTATTTATAGATAATGGGCGAGTTACTAGGACAAGCAGTTGTTCTTTGTTTCTCATTTCTTATTTTTGTAAGGGCGTAAGTCTTGTTCACAAGTTCGTGTGGGCGGTTTAAGGCCAGGTCAAGATTATTGCGATAATGTAGGTGACGTGGGGTTAGCTTATCAGTGAGTGAGCACGCTAGCGAGATGACGCGCTTATGTGCGGGAAGAAATTCCCAGCTTACAGGCCTAGGAACCGCGATTTAATGTATGTAAGACATGGCATCATTAGTGTAGTAAACCCGTCTAACAGCGACATTCGGAAGCTCTAGACTTCAATTTTAATTAAGTCTACGGAGTTTATCAGAAAGAGTTGGCAACCTGTGGTTCAAGAGCCTTTTGTCTAGTGTTGTAGACTCTAGGTCTAGGTCTAGGTCTACAACTCTAGGTCTAGGTCTACAACAACAGGGTGGCCGCAGGAATTTCAAAATAAATTTCAACGACTTTCCCCTGACTTTCCATAATCAGAAACTTAACATTTCCCTGACCACAACAATCAAAGTTTTCGAGGTTTTTTGTAAATAAAGCGAAACAAAAACACGAAATAGCTCAGTCTCCTCTATCTCCAAAACAAAAATAGGAATTGATTAACTCAAGTGCTGAAAACAAAATTGCTTACACAGTCTGAGTTACAGCAAAACACATGCCCTTCACATTTCGCTCACTGGAGCTAGTTATTTTCCCTGACTTTTTTTCTAAATTGTCCTGACTTTTTCCTAACAAAGCACGAAAGTTATTATTTATATAATCCATTACATTTTATTCATGGAATAGTCTTAATAAATCTAACTCGAGTTGACGAGTTGCATCTATAAACTCGTCAACTCTCGTGGATTGCCTATGATAAATCCCCTTATAGATTCCTAATGCAACCTGCATTGCTCTTCTGGTGAAGTAGTTGCCGCCCTTGAACTTGTACGGCGTTACATACATAATTAATAAATTCCCATTTATAAATTTTATAAAAACTTGTGGAAGATACCATGTGATTGAGTGCAAAAACCGTAGTGTCTCACTAACTGAGTTCTGCACCAGAGAAAACTAGACACCGATACTTGCACATTGTGCGCTATTCTCCATTATTATAAATTACCAGGTACTGAAAATTGGGGTTGCCTGGAAAAAGGTCCGAAGTTAATCATTTTTAATATATTATATGTGGGTATTCTGTGGTTTAGAATCCAAGTTTTCCAATTCGAGAACCCTGTGCGTGCTTCAGGGCAGAAGAAAGACCCCGAAATGTTGGGGCTTCTTTCATTGTTTTCAGATGTTCATTTAAGAATAAAGTACACAATTATCGTCGTATAAAAATGTATTTTATAAAAATGTAAGGAGTGAAGGTTGAAATGGCAGCAAATGAGGACATCATCGATAAGATCATTGCTCAGGAGGAATTACTGACGGTGAGAGATGATGCCGATTTGCCATTGGGAGCAAAGAGGTCAAGCTTTTATGAATCAATATGAATGGATAATTTGTAGTAAATTACACATTTTCTACTTAGTTAATATATCCACATATCATCACATGTAGTATACATTTTTATAAAATACATTTTTATACAACAATGAGTGTGTACTTTATTCTTAAATGAACATCTCATTAAGGATGGGATTTCTATCGTGTAGGTTATTGAACGTTATTCACACAGAAATGTTTAAAGATGAAAGATACTAGGGAAAATGCTGCATTTTTACCAGTTTTTCGATATTTTCAAAACTTTGAAGCGCCATATCTCGGTACATACGTATTTGGTTTTAGAAAACGTGTAAATAGTGCAAATAATATGAAATTTTATGCTCCTTAACATTTGTAGTGGGGTGTTTTAGAATAGAATGCATTGTTTAGGATTCATAAGGAAAATACTGAAAAAATCCCCAAAATTTCGGGGTTTTTCGGCTGCCCTGAAGTTCGCACAGGGTTCTCGAATTGGAAAACTTGGATTCTACACCACAGAATACCCACATATAATATATTAAAAATTATTAACTTCGGACCTTTTTCCACGCAACCCCAATTTTCAGTACCTGGTGACTGGACTATAAGGAGACCGGCCAAGAAAGCGGAACGCCTGCCGAGCGTGTTTAGACTACCACACACAACAAAGTGAAATGTTTGTGTTATAAAAAAGCATGGAACACACTCGCCAGTGAAGCAAGGCATTTAATGGTCATAAAAAGTTAACAAACGCAAAATAAAAAAATGTATTTATGCCCTAAAATTAGAGGAAAAAAAGACACAAAATTTTAAAAAGGTACAGTAAATTATCCATTATAATAATTTTATTCTTTTTTTTTTAGAAGTAATGCGTTGAGTTTAGAAAGAAATTTGTTGGATGACAGTGTGTTAGACTTAAATTTACAATATAAAACACTCTTATTTTGTTAGTAACGAAGTAAGTAAACCATTCTACTTTTACACCTTTGCGGTAAAAAAAAAGTTATTTCTGAACTAACATGCCCATCAAATTGCCAGTAGCAAATATCTCACTCAACTCTTATACATCTATGAATAATCCTTTTGGTATAGGCTACCTGAGGCTGAGTAGCAGTGGACATGCTCCGATGAGTCCATTATGCACATTCCCTAAAAGTAGAGGAAGCAGGTTTTGCTTATACTATATTTTCTTGGAAATAATTCCTTTATGCAACCGATGGTCAGATTATGATGAATGGTGCACTGGTGGAATGATATAAGGGCAGAGGAAACAGGAGCACCCCGAGAAAACTGCCCCGACCCCATTTTGTCCACCACAAATTCCACATGAATTCACCGAAATTTGCTCCCGGGTCCCAGCGATGGAAGGCGATCGGTCTAAAGACTCAGCCATGGGGGTGGCCCTATTTCCTTGGAAATTTAGTAGAGTTTAAAATGCACATTTCTTGCAGATAGACCTACTGCAAGTCTGCTTTGTTTCTGCGGATGTTATTTGCTCATAAAGTTATAATAGACAAGCATTTAAAACAAAAATAACAATGAAAAAATTAAAAATACAACATAATGGAACACTATACTTAAAAAAAGTTTAGAAATTTCAAAAATTACCTAAAATGCCAAAAAATTGCCTATCTTTTGAAAATGAAGTATGCAAAAAATGCAAAAACAAATTGGCTTATTTAATCAACTAATTCATGGCACACATTTGTATATATTCGAGCTGTCTTTCAACATTCATACAAGAAAGATGCAAAATCATCAAACATGTCTTGCCCAACTCATAATTCTCATCTGTTTGGGTTATGTTGTTGACACAGCCCACAAGTTGACCAAGTTTTGTGTTCGTACGATGTGCTCAATGAGTTGCAATGTAAGCATGTATATAGGCTTGGCCTCATAGGTCTTCCCTTAACTTGTAATTAATATTTTAGGTCGGAATCCTGTACAGCCTAAATGCATTACATTGCTAAACCTTAAAACCAAGCCTAGCCTATAATAAAAAGTAATTAAAAGCCTTAATTTCTCATCAATCATTTTGAAATTTTAACAACATGCTATCACTGCGTGCACATTTTCACGACGCTATTTTCAATAGTTTTAAGTTATTAATTTCTTTATACCAGAGTGGAAGTAGTGCAACTACGCACATTCAACCTGTTAATCAATTCAGGCCGAATTGTGCGATTGTTATTCAGAAGACAGTGAATTCAATATTGTATACTCACTTAGCCTACAGATATTCTTTATGAACCGTTGCGAGAAAAATTTGGTGGAAGTTCTGGATTTAAACGAAATGATTGTTGTAAGGTGACTGACAAAAAAAGAGGCGTGACTGTAGGTGACTACCACCTTTATACTTTTTTCAACTTTTCGTACCTCTAGCGCGTCAGTAATAAATATTGATTCTTATTAATTGCATGCGATATACATATGTAAGATTAAAATATCTGAAAAAATATGTATTCTTCTTTATTGCATAATTATGAACTTAAATAAAAATTGCACTGGATGTTTTACTCTGACATATAAATACTGTCTGAACTCTATTGAAATTCGATTATTGCACCGATTTAGTGAATGATCAGTTAACGGAACGCATTTATTCGATTAATATATATATATATATTTAAATTAAGTATGCATTCTGTTGAAAGAATGATTTTACTGACAACGTTTTTCATGATATCTGTTTGGTACGCATTACTTTCAACATGTTCACCACCTTACATCGTAATTCACTTCCCATCTTTCGATCAGTCGAAAGTATGTGACGAACTTCTCTGCTCATAAAAGAATTCCAACTTGTTAATTGTTCTTTTCATAATTATATTAGCTATTTCATCTACTCTCAATACTAAATCCCTAACTTTAAATGTTTCCTAATTGGTTATGTAACCTGTGTCTTTATTTACTCTCGCTCAGTACACCTGTTCTAGGTCGCATTCCACTGAGTTCAAATCACGCGGAGGTACCGGGTACCTCACAAGTGTGTACACTAACTCTTACAATATCACAAATAATGGAAAATTTCTATTTAACTCTGGGCGTCATCCATTACATACAGTCCACTTTACTTTTATGGAATTATTGCATTAACAGATGTCCGAACAAAGCAAATACCAGACTAAATTCAGAGGAGACGGGTTGTGGGTGGAATGTCACGTGTCGGGGTTTATACCAATGCCCTTCAAATGACAATAGTACGAAAGAAGACTCGTCCAGACTACTGAACATCTTTCTGAACAGGTTCAGGCAGAAAACATTTTATTATACAGTAGGTCTATTTGTTAACACTTTCCTTCGCCTATTACAAAACTCCGTGTTCATGAATCTTCATATATGCACTCTCAAGGCTTTCCATATAAGAAACGTTTTTACTTGCCGTAATCCATGGACCTTGCTAAGTGAAAAATACAGACTAATTTGAATTTAAAATACTGATAACTTCGACAAGGCTTTAAGATCTGAGTCATTTTGCTAAGTCGCTTTCCATTCATAACAAACAAACCTTTGCATTATTATTCAGTCATTGATTTTGCATGAGGGCGAACCCCCCGATTTACATACATCAAGATTTGTGCGCTAGTATTACACTGTTTGACCCTGAACTTTAAAGAAAAAGTGACCACGCTAGCAAGTATTGGCTGTAATCACTTCCCAGAGTATTGCTGCTACCAGAATACATTATGGTTTATTACCTGTTTCCTCTTCGTTTGCCACACGAAATTCAAGCAACTACCGATTGGATTAAGTCCTTAGGAACTGTGCCAGTTCTGCAATGACACTCTGTAGTGCTTACTGCCTATGCACGCCTGTTAAGAGAACCAGAGTGTTATTTCTTTTCATGGTACTTTTTATTGAATTACATTTCCTAAAGGTTTCTTTTTCCAGCGGTATATGAAACATAAACACTAATAGTTCTGTGAACGATATTCCTCTCGTCCTCCAAAAGAAACTAAGACCTGTTCTTCATTTTCAACCAGAATCAAAATATAAAAATCCTTACACATCCGTCGTTTTCTATTATTTCAAGGAACATCCATGCCAAATTGGAAGAAAATCGAACCACGCGTTTGGTCGTAATTGTGTAACATTTAAATTTACAAACAGACAAAATCCCGAACGGTGGGGCTATAAGAGGACCTCGCTTTGCTCGCTCAGTTACTCATTGCTAGGACGAGGATGAAGAGAACCCACCATGTACAGCTGGGATACACCAAAAAGTTGATTTCACCAAAGGCTATTATGTTATGACCTCCTGTCTCGTATAGTGGTTAGTTTTTCTGACTACTTATCCGTAGGTATGGGTTCAACCTCCGGTACTTCCTCGGACTTTTCTGATGTAGGGAGGTCTGGAGCTGGGTGACACCATTTTGAGGAGTTACTTGATAAAGAGTTAAAGGCTCCGTGAAGAGAGTCATCATTAATAACCGTGGGAGTTGGCTTGCTGGCCACATGCCTCACATATCCTGCTGTCGAAAGGTAGGCCTAGTCCCACAAGGATGTAGCGCCGTGTAATTTAGTTTAGTTTATTACGTTATATTTGTCTTAATGCTGTAGGCCTATATTTTTTCAATTAAGGACCATATTATGCTATGTGTGTTGTACCGGTTCTTTATCGTGTTTTGTTTTGCCGCTATTGTTGGCAGTGAACTTGATTTTAGTTTTCTTTTAACGTCTTCTTCTCTTAAATGGAAATCGAGGACAATTCCTACCATTTTTAGGCCAAGTTGAAATTTTCTACACAAATGTATCTTTCTTTGCTTCTACTAATTCAATTTTGCATCCAACTGACAATAGGCCTATATGTTATTTACGGGACACTTCAAAATCAAATTATATACAAATCCACAGTAAACACAAACTAAGAAATAAATAAAATAAGTAAAACAATTATTTTCCGTATTTAATTTATTTTACTTGAAAGTTGGTTTAATGTCTTCAATAAATGTTACGTGGAAGTTTTGTTTACACCTTCTGCACATTATATATTTTTTCATTAAGAAGCCCCCGAATTAGTACTTGCTCGTGGCCAGGGCCAGTCCATTAATGGATACAGTATATTAAATAAAAATACAAATTGTTTTAAAATAAAAATAGAATACATTACATTCATTTACACTGGTAATAGAAAGGACATTTTTAAAAGAAGAATCATGAAAAATAAATGTGTATATAGCAAACTTAAATATTTTCTTAAATTTGTAATTGTTCAGATTAAATAATTCACGGTTATTTTGAACAATGGAATTGCATAACCCTGCACCAAAACTAAATCTGAGTCTAAGACCTGCAGATGTGAAACGTTTAGGTTCAATTAAACGATTATTGTAGTTTCACCTTGTATCGTATGTATGGGGATGTAGATGTGATCTAAAACTTGAATTTCTATTAATGTAACTTAAAAATGTATATTGTATTGAATTGTACTCAAAGTTCCTCCCCATCCAATTATGTCATACATGATAAAGACTTGTGCTAAAGATAAGCAGATTATTCTTTAACCGTGTATTTTTTATTTGTTAGTTTGTGTTTGATGAATGTGGATTTGTATATAATTTTAGACATGTCCCACAATTAACATATGTCATCAGTTGGATCCAATAAATGATTATAAATATGAAAGCAGCACTAACTATCGCATACCTGATTTTAATATCAGCGTAGTACGATTTTCGTTGGCCGATATTAAAGTTGTAAGCTATTCCTTTGGCCAAGAGAAGTTCAAATGGAATTATTATCTTGAGAGTTCAAGGTGCAGCATACGAGGAAATCGCAGTGCGTAATCATACATAGGCCTATACTACTGGGAGGGAAAACAAAAGCAGTGGTGAACACGAACCTTGAAAATGACCTAGATCCCTGTGGACGTGTCGCTAAACCTAGGGAGTATCCCCGTGAGGATTTTTTTATTATTATTATTATTTATATATAAATGGTCACGAGAAAATTGGAAGGAGCGAATGAGTTCTCAAAACTTTGAAGCGTCACGTGAGGTTTAAAGAGAAACGGACGGCTATATGTAATTAATATTTGCTAGTACCCCCGCTCCCCCCCTCCCCACCGCTAACAACGTTAATGATATTAAACCCCCACGCTAAGCTGTACGGTATAGAATTGTGTAGCGTCTGACATGCAACGAAGCCATCAGGAACACGCAGGCCCGGCCTTTTTAAACTAATACACTCTGCAATGGAAAGTAACCGTGACTACGAAAACACTTGCCAAAAAGTAATCACTTCACACTTTCATTAAATTGAAAATATGTAGGAAGTTCTTCTTGCCTGTGGGGATTTATTAACAAAAGAAGGATATAAATTATTCTGTTATATTCTAATTAAAAACCTATGAGTACTCATAACATTAAACCAGATAAATCTTACAAGGATTTTTTAAATAAAAAGTAGATAAATGACATGTTTTATAAAATTGAATACAAATTAAATAATTAACAATTCAGCTATTTATAATAATGACACAAGAAGTTAAACTAATGCATATAGATTTCATACTAATCGTCAGGTCAAAAATAGAAATACATATAATTTTGGATCAGTATTAAATTAAATTTCCTAAATTTCCTAATTTGCTAAAAAATAAGAATGGAAATTATTTTGAGAGGAAATGAAATATTTAATAAATAAATGTCTATATAGCATTAAGGAATTTATAAATGATTCTAATTTTTTAGTAATTTTGAAGAACATATTTATTTTTCAGACTTGTATGTGCCTCTATGCTAAACTCTATTAATGGTGACGAATGCACACATATATGTCTACTGGCAAATACCATATTAAATAAAACCAAGAATTACTTCAAACTTAATTCAACCATACGTGCTCACTCCATACAATTAAATTATTACCCTATCAAATACCCAATTAAAAAAGATATATATCCTATTATTTACATAACTACAAGTATCCGCAGACATAACCCAAAGCAAGTAAAATTATCATAGAGACACACACTTAGATTTCTTTAATTCTTCAAACCAAAGCTTCTCTCACACATCTAACTTTCTGCAAATATTTACATATCCCATGCCAATTCTGCTCATCCACCAACAGATTTAGACATGCCTCCCTACTTTTTTGCGAGTTTAAGAATTTGTCCTTTAGCATCATAACTCTCCAGCGCTCTATAACTCCACATTCCGACTATATGACCCCAGGTTTCATTTTCTCTGCACATTGGGCAGATTCTCTCACCCTGCTCTCATCTAAAATCATCATAGCATCATAGATTTCCATCTTCCCAGATGTATCCAGGCCATTGCTGCTCTGTTTCGCATTCAGTCTTTCCCCAAGTAGCCTTTAATTTTACTTGTAACTCTAATGACAGTGTGCATTACAGTCAGCTTCGATGTTCTGCCTCTTGATATCAGTCAGTCACCCTTTTATCTTCTTCCAAATATTTTTTTCTATTCTCAATCACTTTCTCCCATACCCACCTCATTCCTATACCCTCTAAACCCCTTTTTATGCTGGACGCCCAGTTTGTAGTTTCGAGATTCTCAAGTTGTTCTTTGTAACAAATAGATTTTAAAAATGTGTCTTCTGCCTTCAATAAATTTAACCAATATTTTATTACCATAATTTTGCAAAATGTTGTGTCATATGTAATACCTCACTCTTTTCTTATCCTGCAATTGGCCACACCTCTGTCTACCCTCAAAATTCTTTTCAGGAAAGTATTCTGTATTTGAGCTAAACTCTCTCATTTTTCCCGCCCCCTAGAGTTTGGCCCCGTATATCATTGTTGCTCTCACTGTTGCATAATAAACTTGCAATTATGTAGCGACTGGCATATCCGGTATTCTTGCCACTGAGGCAAGTAACTCCTCCACTTGTTTGCGCCCCCTCCTTCTAGTGTAATGTATATGCTTTGTCCATTTCCCATTCCTAGATAAACACATACCCAAATATATAAATGTCTTAACCTTTTCAATTCTTTCCCCTCAGTACAGCCATAATCATTTCGGCTGTAAACAGATATATTCTTAAAAGTGACTTTAGTTTTTTCCACATTAACAGCAAGATCCCAGGTAGTGCAATAAACATCCAGTCAATCAATACATTTCTTTAAACCCTGAAAAGTGTGCTGCAGAACAGAATACCGTTTGCATAGAGGAGCTCTGGACTTTTATGACCTACAACAATTGGTGCTTCATATTCATCATTTTCTAAGCCAGCAGTTACATTGTCTTTGCTTTATATGCCAGCCAGCCAGCATCTAATTACATTGACATGTTTGAATGTTGAGATCAATTAGTGTGCTTTTGACTCCAACTTGAATTGATATCCATGATGTTATAGGGTTTTTTTCTTCAAGATTATATTAGATTTGGCTGGTATATTTTGAATGATTTAGAAAATATCAGGTACATGAAATAAGTGATTGGTGTAGTTGTGAGCAGTGGTGACTTTCTAGAAAAGAGGTACTTTCAATAACGTCGTTGATTACAATTGTGATATATTCTTACTCTGGTTACTTCTTACTGGTTCCAGTTTTGCAATGTTTCTGCAACCTTCCCACCCTAATTTATTGTTATTGACAATTAACCAAACACTCTTCCAACAAAAATGTTCTTCTTGGTCAAATGACTAACTGACTAAGTAACCATTTCCTAAGTAATAGTCCCTACAGTAGGAAATTTGGAGTTCATAACTTTTCTTTCCAGCCCCAGACATTATATTTGTTTCTTTTTCATCTTCCGTCACAATAATTTATTTTATTCATTGATTTAAATAACTGTGCTATTTTCAAATACATTACAATTCATTAAATTGAACTGGCCCTAGATTAAACATGTTTCACAACATATTGGAGTGTATTAACTGCACCTTTGTGAAAAGTGAGATAATGTATATTATTTTCATACTCTTAGTATAGACATGGCGGAAGTAGAAAAGAACAACCAGTATCCAAAACAGATAGCCTCCAAGAGGTAATCGTTCAACTCATGACTTGAGAACAGATAAATAGTAAAACAAACAATGTTATTTATAATAAATCTGTTAACACAATCGAATATTCCCCATTTGATTTGGTCCATATGTTGTAATGTTGTAATGGTACAACATTGTGTCAAAAATCTTGGTAACATATATCCAATTAAATAGGGAAAAATTTCCTATGAGCACAAACTAGTCAACAGTAAAGAAATAATCAGGAAAAACAAAACGCAAATAGAGGTAATGTTTCCCATGGCTAAAGACACCAATGCTTTCTAAATACCCCTAATGCAGCACAACTAAATCTAAAAAATATATACCTCAGCACTGGCTTCAGTCAAAAGGATCATTCCTCTACAACATATCTTAGAATCAGCCTGGACAGACAATCACTGCCCAATAGCATCAATATATGTAATGCATAAAAAATCCATAACTGAAGAAGGAAAAATGGAATATCTACCACTCAAAACTTAGAAAATGACTTTCGAATTGCAAACTCTACCCCAATACCTTTATCTATATTACGCTATATTTGATGAAGAGCAATATCAGGTGCCGATTATATAATGTCAGAAATATCTATGGGTTGGACACCTTACAAAACATTATAAAGGAAAAGAAGTTTGCAAAGTATGTGCAGAACTGCAAGCACATACATGTGCCATTGTCAATAGGGACACATTGGATAAATTTGCAAAAAAGCAAACAATACTCTGTCTACCGAATGCAAGCCAATACTCACAACATAACATAGGTTTTACAGATGCAAACAAGTCCAAGGCAATACAACGTTTTCACAAGTGATCAGATCATCTCCTACCCTGGAAAAGGGGTATTCATCCCTTCCGAATAAGCCAACTCATATTATGTCCAGACCATTCATAGTGGATCAAAAACCACCCCCTAACAAACACCCCAAAATAGACAACAAGACAGCATCGTCACCTGTATTTCAAGAAGTAAGCAGACTTCTACCCCAGGGTAGACTACCCTCATTATTAACTATACCAACAGATACACAGATCAGGGTTGTAGACAATATATATAATTGCATCACACGTCACACCCACCTTCCCAATATTACAATTAAAAGAAGAAGAGAAAGTTCATCATACTGATCAAATACCAAAAACATCTGAAGCAGACCCACAATAGCAGATAACAAGAGAAAGGGTCATACTTATAAAATTAGGTTTAAGGATTTACTTCATGCCATTCCTGATCATCCTCGGAAAGATATGAGGGATTTCCTAGAAAAATATTTAGCTACCCAATAAACATAAATGAAAAATTGAAGAAGCATTAATATACTCCGTTGGAATGCCAGAAGCATCCGATATAAACTAGACTTCCCACACATGTTGAATAGTAAAATTACTGACATATTTTTTATCTTAGATATACATATCAACAGAAAACTTTAAAGTAAACAACTTCCAAATGTTATGACAACATAAGCTCACAGAATGGGGTGGAATATGTTTCGTCACAAGGAATTCAGCATCCAACATCTCAAACCTCAGATCAACAATCCTATTGCCTATGTTATGTTGCATTCGGTAGACAGAGTACTCTTTGCAAATTTATAAGATGTGTCCCTGTTGACAATGGCACATGCATGTGCATGCAGTTCTGCACATACTTTGCAAACTTCTTTTCCTTTATGATGTTTGACCTATGACTATGGATATACAGTAAAAATTTCAAGTAGTACACTCACATGATTTTTTCTACCCTTTGCAATTTCACAGACAGGCCTATTATTCATATAAAATGAAATAGACTATATCCATTCCTTTACTTTCATTACAATAAATTGCTTGGCTAGAAATTATTCCCACCTTCCGCACGGCCATGGGCTCATGGCACTCTACCGAAGGTAAATTTTACAATAAGTAAAGCTAGTGCAATAACCGAAAGGAATTTTAGGCAAGTCAAACAACAATTTCCTATCTTTCAAAGCACAATAAGAATAACAACAGCAAAATTTCCGTCAGGTATAATGTTCTGTTTTGTTCTCCATCTTAATTTAGGTGGGATGGACTTCTCCAGTACAACCAGATATTCATCTAATATTATTTAATATAATATAGAAGAACAAAATTGTAAAATGCATTTAAAAATGCTTTATAACTTAAATACCGGCATTTAGACATCCGTGAATTATTTAGAAATAATAATGTGTTATTTCCCAAAGGGCAGGGATGTGTTTGATAATGTATGACCTAGAATAACATATTTATTTTGTGCATGTAATTTATGTTTATGAATGAAGGGCTCTTTTGTTTGCTTATCTTGATCTTATGTTTATCTGTGAGAAGAACTGATGAGTGAGTAACTTCTTATGCATCGAGGAGTAGCTTTTCAGCAGTCACAGGCAACTTTTATTCATACCAAATAGAGAAATTTCTCTTGGGAGGAATAGATTCCTTTTTACTCCAGAGAAGTTTATTTATTTATTTTATTTTTTACAAAGGTCCCAATGAGCTCACGCTCGTTAACAGGGACAGTCAAATTACACATTTGAACATAAATCATAAAAGTTTCTCTGGAGATTTTGCTCAGTTTTATTGATGCGACCCAATATAACTCTATGTAACTGTATGTAATTCTATGTAACTATAACTCTAAGCCACTGGAATTCTCGTTAGCTATCCATACGACGTGATACATATACGGAATAATATTCAAATATTTGAACCAACCGCCATGCGCTTGCTAGTTGAAGCAGTAGCGACATCTGTTGACGCAAGTTCCCAAGCTCATTTGCTTGTGATACCGTACTATAACCATTGGCAAAGGAAAACTATATTCATGCGTACTCACTGCACGGTATTGATGCATATTTGTCTTTGACCAACATCGAATAAAACGAAATAAGTGAAACTGATCATGTCGTAAATTCTGATAAGCTGTGATGTTGAATGACTGACAAGAGGTTTTTGAAACATTCTTTTTTACGTTCAGTAAGTTTTTGTCTTTTGGTGCACTTGTTTCATAGGAGGTAGAAAGATAGGAATACTTGCTTTTGCAGCCGCAGGTTGTGAGAAATCTTTATTTAGCATGCTGAGGTTTTGTCCAAACTGCACGATGCTTCTTACAATTGAGGAGGGGCCAATTTTCTTAAGATTTGCTTGCTCTTGTTGTCCTTATATTTTCAACGTGAGACATCGTATCAGTGAAAAAATCTATCCGAAACTTAAGGTATTTATGAGAACAATTAGGCTAGATTGGTAGCTATTTTGACAATTGGTAATAAGAGCAATGAAACGGATATAACCTTTAAAATTCAGCAACGTGGAGCTTGGATTGTGATAATTTTATTTCACTTGTTACTGGATGTATGAAAAGAGAAGGATATAAGATGAGTTCAACTGTCGATGTATTGGTAGGAAAAAATTTTGATACTTTTATGTTTGTAAATAATGAACTAATTTTTAAAATTCAGCTGTTTGGAGCTTAATGTATAGTTTAAGGGAAAAATAGTTATAGGGTGCGCACTACCCCCCACTCCTCCACTCACTAACGGGACCCGCATGGGAAGTAGAGGTTTAGTAGCGGCCGCCATTTGAACTACTAGCAACGCCACCTAGTAATCAGAAGATGAAATGGGAGAAAAGATTAAATAATTTATTTCTCCTTTTTTCCCTTCTACCTTTTCCTCTTTCTTCCCTTTCTCTCACTTCCTCTTTGCTCTACCTACGCATTTGGGACCTATTCCTTACTGTAAGTTTTGGATCCAGCGGTATTTGAACCAGAGTTGCTAGCTTCAAAACCAGTAGGCTTGGCCACTACGTAACAACTACGATTGCTGAGCGATGAAGTGAAAATTCATCCATTTAAGTTTAGAGAGCTTTACTACATGAAATGAAAATAGCTGTTTTGATGCAAGGGCTATTTTGTCACGTGGCGGGTCCTGAGTAATGCTAAAGAGGCTCTGATAATTGTATTTCTGGCAAAAGAGAACAGGTTGCCACTAAAGCTCCACCCACTTTGGCCATGCATTGCTATGCTGACAGTGCCGGCACTGCAGCTCACTGTTTATTCAACCTTTTACCAAAGCATATCCACTAATTACTAACTAACTCTGTGGCGCTAACATCCCAGAAGAGACAAGGCCTACCACCTGACCGCTGCGTCATCTACCATAGGCAGACGGCAGGACTAATTACTATGTAATAACTACGGACCGGATTCTTAGGTTTTTACCTATTTTTTTTCTTACTTCCAAAACAAAAAGCGCTCATACACTTTTTCGAATCACGTCCATAGGATTCACCCACATTAATTCTGTGGCACCTAAAAATACCTAAATCGGGTATAAAAACCTAAATATACCTAAACGAGATATAAAACCTAAAATATATAATTTAGGCTACTTTTTTTGTCTCTTTTGTTTGTCAGTTGAGAAATCGACATTTTGCGGAGAGGCAATAATTTTTGTCGGGTTGAAATTAATACCACCAGCGTTTCGTTCAACCCATTGTCGTCCAGGATGGACAGTATCAAGAGAGGAAGTGTAAGAGTACCGGCGTATTCCTTTTGAAGTAGCCTATTCGTACGAACAACCATTGTTGCCGTGTCTGAACAAGGATATAGACTTCTGTGTTTTAAAGCGCTTGTTTGCCTTTATTACTGCCCTGTTATTCATACTGATTGGTCACACTGTGAGTTTTAAGAAGACGTAATAATTATGCCCAAACAAATGAAATCGATTTATTACGGCAGTGGATTGGCGACGACCTGAATTTCACGACAGATGGCAAAGTAATATTTTGTCAAGCCTGCCAGAAACACGTAAGTTTTATTTACCTTTCTAGAAAAGGGGGAAGTTTTCGTCCCTAGTTGATCTGTTGTGCGGTTAGCATGCGTAACAACCGAAGAAATGAAAATAATCAATTTCACATTATCCACATCAACCATAAAGTATTTTACTCACTAAATTAGAAGCATCGGATTCGAATCGTGAAAAGGGTAGTGTCTAGATACAGTAGCCTATTAACTTAGCCTATTAACTATTAACTAAGAGATAACAGGAAGAACTTCACAGTTGAGAATCTTGAAGATATACTGTAACCAGGAAATGTGAGGCAATCTTATTTCAATCTTATTTTATTTATGCTTTCTTCAATTGTATAATATTGTCTTAAAGCAAGTTTACACAAATTTAAGTCAATTTTGTTAAGTTAAACTTCAAAAGTATTATGTATTGAATCCTATGTGGTACATTCAAATTCATTAAACCAATAATTTACCCGAAAACGATATTTTGGAGAAAAAACCTAAAAGAAACTATTTCACCTAATGAAAAACCTAAAACAGTGTTTCTTAAAACCTAAAAATCCAGTCCCTAGTAATAACCCTTGTACCAAATCATCACTGAGCCTCTATAGCATTACTCAGGACTAACTTAATTTTTTACAATTACAATTAATATAAAATTATCAATTTCCACTATTTCATGTAGCTCTCTAAACTTAATTAGTCTAGATGAACTCTTGCTTCACACCACAATGATCACTATGGTTAAGATGACTGGTTATGATGCTAGCGATTCAGTGTTTGAATCCCACTTGGTGCATAAATTTGTAGGATAGGAATAGGTACCAAATAGATAGATAGGGTTAAGCATAAGGGAGGAAAGCGGGGAAATAGGAAATTTTCAATGCTCCTAGTTAGTTCCACCAATGCTTCCTAGGATCTCATTAGCGAGTTGAGAGTATTTTTTATTTGGTGCAAGGGTCATTTTTGTAACATATCGTACTAACAGTGAGTGCAGTGCTGGCATTAAGCAGGTTCATAGTCAGGGTAAAGACGTGCGCAAGGCTAGGCAGCCAGGGGAAATAGGGGAAGCAGGCTGGTGGGCGAGAGTGGGCAGAGCTTTCCTGCTGCACAATGTCAAACTATTTTTCCATTCTTTAACTTAACTCCACCACTTGCTATTTGTTGTCATATGAGAGGGGGAAAAGAGTGGTAAAAGTACAGAACTGAATTCCCAACTATAGATTAATAGGTTTAGTATAACACTCTGTTGCGTTTCTGCATGAAGTGTTTCGAGCGGTTATGCGGTCTGTAGGTTGGCTACCAAGACACTCGTTAGCTTTGGATGATCTTTCATCTTATAGGTCCTTCCTTCAGAGGCTTATCCATTGCTGCCAATAGTTTTATATATGGGTCATTCTCCAGAAAAGGGCAGATTTCAGTGCTAGAATTTTTTTAAAATTATTTTTTATTTTGGACCCTGTAATTTTTTTAATGTAATATTTCTTTCTGCAGAGTACTAAGTTACTGAGGTACTTGCCCTACTTACCGAGTGGTATTTTGCATTAACTTAGCAAGGTTAGAAAATGGTGCATTCATGGAGGTGAGAAAATAGTAAGAAATAGTAATTATATAGAAGTTATGTGAGAATTAGAATTAATTTGCTGTATTAAATGTTATCATGAAAAAGAACGATATTTATTACCATACAAATGGATTAACACACAACGTTTTACTTATTTTTATCTATGAGTCATTCCGTGTCAAATCAACACAATGATTTTACCTGACCATCTCAGATTTTAATGAAATTTAGTACATAGGTGCCCTCTATACAGACTAAGAAAAATACAAAATTTTGTCTTTATATGTCAACCGGTTTTGAAAATATGGCTATGTAAAGTTTCAGAAATCTCCCAAAATCGTAAGATCAGCATATTTTTAAATTGCTATTGCAGCTCTCCTAATTAAGATAGAAAGGTGGGAAAGGTGTCATTTTGCAGCATTTTCTAGGCTCTTTTATTTGATATGCAACTTAATATGGGTTAAAATAAATGAACATTGTCAAATTTGAAATTTAAATTTTGATTTTTGATATTTCAAAATGCGCCATTTTGAAAAAATTGAAAACATTCTAAAACAACCCTTACATGTTTATAATCTGACCGTGTAAGTTTAAACTTGGGATTGTAATGGGTTCACATGAAAATCTATATAGATACTCAGCCTTACACAAGGTTTTGCTGCTAATACCTGAATTATAAAAAACACCAAAACAATAACAACATGTGGCATTGATTTGCTTACTTTTAAATTAACATAAATGTTATGTAGCCTAATTCTAAACTTACAGTTAACTGTTTTGAAGCTAAATCACTACTGAAGATCCTTGATATAGTCTTCAAAAGCTTCAGTAGTTTGATGTATTTCTTTTTCAGAGAGATTGTGGACTCTGCCTGTGGAGTCACTGGATTTACTTTACACAAGACATAAGTTACTGGAAGCCATAGTATATCTTGACTTCTAGGGTAGGAGAAAGATGTTGATGGACCAGCTGGATATAAAAAAGAAACCTTACTTCATCCTTGCTCTTTTCTTTTGCCACAACATATGCTAGCAACCAGTTGTTTTCATAGATTATGGTAATGTAACCACCATTGCTTTAGTTGGAAAATATTTTATGGGGGTACTCACCTTACTTCAAAATGTTCCATATCGCCTCATACAAAATAGTTTTAAAAAACCGAGCACCTAATCAGGATAGCCAACATGTAATCTAAGGAGAAAGTAATTATTGTAGAAATGCGCACGAAGGTGAACATTAGAACGCATATCTACTGCGAATTTAATAGTGTTTGTCATTATTAACAAATACACTCTCTTATTGAATTGGACATTTAATAAGTATTTTAGGACAATATCGTTCCTGTACTGCCAGTACGACGTACCGGAGCACATCTTTTTCCCGGTATGGTAGAAGGAAAATAATTTTATACCGGTACGCAGTACCGGTGCGTACCGGCCCAACTAAAGCACTGGTAACCACTAATGTCTGTTATTTGCAGTCTTTACTTTTGAGTTACTTAAGGGGATAGGAATAAAAGCATGAAGTTTCTAAGTACCTTGTACTGTTAGAGACTTGCTTAGGCGATTTTCCAAAAATCTGTCTGTTTCTATGTATTCTTCTTGACTTACATGTATAAAAGTTGCCACAAAAAGTTCTGAATTGCCCACTCGTACAACTGAAATGGTGTATGAATTTGGTTCTTTTAAGTGCTTTGCAAGCTGGTTCGGGCAGCTAACCTTTTCACCATTCTGCCAATGCCATCACATGGCCCCTTTCCTTGTGCTGTTGCTGAAAAATGCCATTCAGCATCAATGTCAAAGTCATCTTTGCGGTGACACAAGTTTGTAAAAAAATTTCTGTTTTTGTACTGGGTTGCAGACCCATCAGAGAAGTAGTAAATCTTTTTGATCCTGTTACCAAACCTACTTTTCATGATGCCAATAAGGTTTTTTTTTTTTTTTTTTTAACAGTAAAGTGCAATTGTGTTGTGCTCTAAACATTCAGAAATCACTACGAAACTCACATGTTCAGTCTTTTCCCTTTTGTAATAAATGATAAATAGGTGGACTGTGGCTTGCCCACTGGTCCAATGGTAGCTTTGGGCTTCATCTTGAAGAATAAAACTGCAATTTTCTTCAAAATCACATATGACGAGAACTTCTGTGTTTTGAGATTTTCATTAGTATTATTCATGAAAGAGCTTTGCTGCTTGGCAATGAAATCATGTATGAACAAAGCAGAGAGATTTCCACAAATAAATATATGTAAGTCAAGAAGATTACATGGAAGCAGACAGATTTTTGGAAAATCGCCAAAGCAAGTCTCTAACAGTACAAGGTACTCAGAAACTTCATGCTTTTATTCCTATCCCCCTTAAGTAACTCAAAAGTAAAGACTGCAAATAACAGACATTAGTGGTTACATTACCATAATCTATGAAAACAACTGGTTGCTAGCATATGTTGTGGCAAAAAAAAGAGCAAGGATGAAGTAAGGTTTCTTTTTTATATCCAGCTGGTCCATCAACATCTTTCTCCTACCCTAGAAGTCGAGATATACTATGGCTTCCAGTAACTTATGTCTTGTGTAAAGTAAATCCAGTGACTCCGACAGGCAGAGTCCACAATCTCTCTGAAAAAGAAATACATCAAACTACTGAAGCTTTTGAAGACTATATCAAGGATCTTCAGTAGTGATTTTACTTCAAAACAGTTAACTGTAAGTTTAGAATTAGGCTACATAATATTTATGTTAATTTAAAGTAAGCAAATCAATGCCACATGTTGTTATTGTTTTGGAGTTTTTATAATTCAGGTATTAGCAGCAAAACCTTGTGTAAGGCTGAGTATCTATATAGATTTTCATGTGAACCCATTACAATCCCAAGTTTAAACTTACATAGTCAGTTTATAAACATGTAAGGGTCGTTTTAGAATTTTTTCAATTTTTTCAAAATGGCGCATTTTGAAATATCAAAAATCAAAATTTAAATTTCAAATTTGACAATGTTCATTTATTTTAACCCATATTAAGTTGCATATCAAATAAAAGAGCCTAGAAAATGCTGCAAAATGACACCTTTCCCACCTTTCTATCTTAATTAGGAGAGCTGCAATAGCAATTTAAAAATATGCTGATCTTACGATTTTGGGAAATTTCTGAAACTTTACATAGCCATATTTTCAAAACCGGTTGACATATAAAGACAAAATTTTGTATTTTTCTTAGTCTGTATAGAGGGCACCTATGTACTAAATTTCATTAAAATCTAAGATGGTCAGGTAAAAAAAGTATCAAAATTGTGTTGAGTTGATACGGAATCACTCCTATGTTAAAATAAATTAGGCCTATTACCTTACAATCAAAACATGATATATTGTCATAAACTATTAGGCTATACCAGTATCTTCTTTAAACAAAAATAAAAAATGCAGACAGTTAAATATGTCATCAATTACAACATTACAGTAATTTTCAAATGGGAAGCGTTTTGCTCTTCTCCTTGCTTAGATACGCGGTCCAATCAGAGACGTCGAGACAGAAGGAAGACCCTTCCTGATAGCGGTACTACTTTAGCTCGTACACGTGATTGACGGTGAAGGAAAACGCTTCCCATTTGAAAATTACTGTAATTACACCTCCATGGATAGGACTCGAAAGTAACAGTAACGGAGGTGAGATTTTTCTCTTATTTGTCAAACAGCTTATGGGAACATTTGAGGTTAGAAAATCTCAGTTCTAGAGTTTAACTTTGCATTCCTTATTATAATTTATAGCAAAAGTGAATATAAAAACATACAACTTTACCGTTGGGTGTAGGTAACAGAGGTGAGGAAGTCCAATTACCAACTCTGCATTTACCCCTTTTACACAAACAAAACAACACTTAAAAGCACACTAACAGCTTGGCTTTATATAAATGATAAGAAAACTGCCAAAAGTTGGAGTCCAAGGAAAATAGAAAGACTACAGTGCCATATCTGTGGAAATAATTGAACTTTTATATTGTTCCACGGAGGTGAGGTCTCACTTTGGGACAGGCATGTTTAGTGCAAAAAATTGTCTTTACAAAATGATATATTTTCTTTTCAGTTATTAATGACTCATTTTTTGAGCTGTTTGTTCTTGTTATAACACTAAAGTGGAATAAAAATTAAAGCCTGTTGAATTATGAAAGAATGAAAATGACAAGTCAGGCATTGGGACATGACACGGAGGTGAGATCTCACATACTGTGCCCTAAAATGCAGAAAATTGTAACTTTTGTTTAAAAAGTGGAATATGGGATCAAATAGACCTTATTTCAATCTAACTTATAATAATAATTCATAATCCATAAATACTTATTTTACACCAGAAAATCAACTGCGACATGAATCTGCCCTTTTCTGGAGAATAACCCATATGCACTCCCTCCAAGTTATATGGTTAGGTTCCCTGTTAGCTACTGTTTCTTGATGCTCCTAGTCTCCATTACTGTTTATAATAATTACTGTACTAGAAGCTCCTCTAGGCTCTGGGAGACACCTGGAAACAGGGTCAAGGGAGCACAGCCCCTCGTGGGGCTTGGGGATTCGGCAAAGCCCCCATCAAAGAAAAACAGGAAGGAATTACATGGCTGATATCAAGTTACAGTACTCGAAGCTTCTGATTGAAAGGTATCTGGTAAAAGTCCATAGAGGTCCAGGGGCCCCAACAGAAAAACAAGAAGGTACCGATATCAAGTATCTACCAGAGTGTAGAGTTGTATTGTTGTAGAGTGTTACCTAGTAGAAAGCTTGCATGCATTCCACGAGTGATGGATGAGATACACAGAGTTATGAAATTCAAAATGAATAGCCTGTTTTTTATTTAAATCCTCGATTTGTTCCCGGAGTCCAAACTTTTGTTTGGTAAATAAGAATAATGAGCAGTTTTAATAATCCTCCATAATTATTTCTGTCTGCAATTCTGAAAAATAATTGTGTGATGGACGGGACAAATATTGAGCCTCAAAGTATTGGTGAGTATACAAACATAACATTTATTTCTGAGAGTTGCAAGCATATAAAACCAATTGTAACTTACAAATGAAATTAAAACTATAAGAATTACGCACAGCACGTTTGAATGTAGGATCATTAACAAATTTAAGTTTCTTAAAAAATAAATATGTGACAGACTGGACAGGTAGTGTGATGGACAAGACATGTCTAACGACTGTATTTCATAAAATTACGTTCAGTACCTTTGAGACATAACCCTTAACCTACAGTAGAACAAAAATAACACGTCAGTGAAAACAGTGCATAAAAAAATATTCAGCATACATACAATGTCCCTGGGAGAATTTAGCTTGAAGTTTCAAGTGGCCTTCCACTTCTTAACTGACAGTATACAATTCTTGTTTCCAGGAAGTGGATGATGTACTGGGCGGTGCATCTGCATGGGAAAATGTAGATTCTACAGATGAGACCTGCCCTGCATGCTCAAACAACAGAGCATATTTCATGCAAATCCAGACCCGTTCAGCAGATGAACCAATGACAACGTTCTACAAATGCTGCAGTCCTACTTGTGGTCATATGTGGCGAGATTAATTCAGTGTTTTGTATACAAACTCAATATTTAAAATAATTTTTATTTTTATGTTCATACTATTTTCTTTATGAAATTTAAATACTCTAGTTTATAATTAGAAGCTTCAGAGATAATGGGCTAGGAATAATATTGAGAGCCCCTTAATGTGTAGTGATAAATCCGATGTGAAGAATGAACTCATTATTCAGCAAGCTCCAAAGAAGATAAAAGGTAAACTATCTAATTTCATTATAAGTTTAAAGGTAGAACTATAGCATTGTGTTTTACGTGATATTAATTTCTTACAGCACAATTATTGTCTCCAGGCCTGTTTCTTTTATTCCTAGTTAATTTCAGTGATCTCATTTTTCAGGAGGTAGATGACTTACCAGGAGATGTCATTAAATTTAGTTTCTTCGTCAAGTAGGCTACTCTTCCAGACGTGTGAATCAGTGTTTAATTTATGCAAAATTTGAACTTGTTCAGTGAACGAGCATATGATAAGTATTTTAAGTGTGGCCACTACGCTTGATGAGAATAATTTCTCTATAATTGGTGCAGGAAACCTTTTTTGTTACTTATACTAGTTCTTGTTTGTGAGTTCTATGTTTGAGTTATTCTCATTATCAAATTTAAATAACTTTAGTGTACATTTACTGAAGGCCTCACAGTTCATAAACCAGGGAGGTGTTATCGCCGTCCCCACAGATACAGTGTACGGCCTTGCTGCCGATGCACAAAATGAGCAAGCCATCCAGCAGCTATATGCAATAAAAGGAAGACAGACTAGTAAGCCCATTGCCATTTGCGTGGATAGAGTAAATTCCATTTCTCGTTGGGGTAAAACAGATTTCCTTCCAGAAGGTTTGCTGGATACACTTCTTCCTGGACCAGTGACAATAGTGCTAGAACGTACTCCAGAGCTCAATCCTTTATTAAACCCTGGAATTCACAATGTAGGTGTAAGAGTACCTGACCATGAATTTGTGCGAAATTTATGTCAAGAAATAAATTCACCCTTAGCTCTCACCAGTGCAAATGCCACTAATGAACAAAGTTCCCTATCACCAGATGAGTTCAAACATCTCTGGCCACACCTTAAAGCCGTATTTCACAGTGGAAGGATTGGAGATTCCCCTGAATTGCGCTTGGGTTCAACAGTTGTAGATCTAACTACGCCTGGCAAGTATCGTACATTGAGACCAGGAAGTGCTCTTGCTAATACAGAAATAATTCTGAAGCAGTTCGGCCTACAGTCTGTTCCTGTTAATAATATATGTTAGAACCTGCAGTACTTACAGTACAAACTACACCTTAACCTAACATGAGCAGTAAAATTTATCAACTAAATTGTTCTGCAATTCTGAATTCGAGACAGCATTATTTCTTACTGCTAAAACGTTACTGAGTGAAAACTTCACTGTGTTGAAGGATATTTCATTTAAACTTGGATATTCAATATTGTTGTCAATGTAAAGACATAGGGTCAGTTTGTGAATAATAATTGTGCTCCAATAGTTGTGAGAGACTTGCAACTATGAGAAATAAGAAGTAGGTGTTGATGATGTATTGTTAATTGAGTAATACAATGAACTCACTACTCCGGAGCGTTGCATCATTAGGGGGACGCGAGGACCTAGTCAAAGAGTCTCTAGTCAGTCAGCTGTCATCGAGTGTGAAGGAGATCCAGCTAGAGTTATCAGAATCTCAGGGGAGTCAGGATGTGACCACTGACCTCTGCACAGTGCTGGAAGCCATTTTCATCCATGGATTAAAGGACACCTTCATGAACAGAGTCTCACAGGCCATCGGGACAGATATAGACCAACGACCTGAGCCAAGCTTCTGGGGACCACTCCTTATATTCTCTCATCGAGAAATTATTGACCAGGTGAGGAAAAGGACTCAACATCTTTTGTTTACAATTCATGTTTTCATCGAAAATAGTGTGCCCCAAAATGTTAAATATTTGATTTTGACCAGACAAATTTTTGTAAAATTTTGCACGCTCATACTACACGCTAAACTGCTCGCAATACTTAAATGCATACATGGGTGGAGTTATGTGGAAACACCAGCCAATGTCATGGCTTGTACCATCTCAAACTGCAAAACACTTCATTACCCAAGCAAAATACTATGCAGTGGTAACAGTGCCAGCTCCTCTGATTGGTTATTACCGATATGCCTTTAAGTACTGTGCTCAGTCTAGTAGCTTTAATTCGGTAAGTGTCAGGATCGTATGGCTGATTGACACTTGTAAACATGGTAGCTGCAACTCTTTCTGCATGCCCATCTGTCAAACGATCCACACTCGTATGCCTTCTCTATTCTAGATACAGGTGAAATAAAGCTGCAAATTGCATTTGAAGCAATGATGAGTCAGCTCCAGGAGCTAGTTGTTTTCGGAAAAGTGTATTTCAAGTAGTTTTTAAATTGTGTTTGTATATTTCAAAATCTTTTTTTCAATTGAATAATTGATTCACTATATTGATGTTATATATCAAAGTAGACAAATTCATAAACTTTATTGACAATTTATCTCATGAATTAATGACCAATCCAATATAAGAATAAGTGCAATTTTTACCAATAGCTAATCTCATTGCTATAATAAATACAGCATTATTGTTTTAATTTCATAACTTTCATTTTATTGCACCTTTGCCTTTTTTGTGTGTGTGTGTGTTAATTCACCAAGGCTAAAAACTGAAACACCTTCATACCTACAGCTTCTTTGATCAGATACAGTTTACACAATTAATAATTCAGCACAGCGACTGGGTACCGTTTATATAAGCTGCATATGAGCAAAAGGAGATATGAATGTAACGTATAATTATTTTTGTGTGTAGTGAAGCATTGGAAAAACTCATGTAAGAATAAATACAATATTGTTAACATGATATTTTAGCAATGAGGTTAATAAAAGAAATATGTCTACTGATTAAAACTCTCATGAACAGTTACTATCGATGATGGCATTATGGTCAATGTATAATAATAATAATAATATGGATTGTTTTGCCAAAGGCTTTCTCGCTTACAATGACACAATTAACATAGTTTTATTACTTTTTGTGTTTGTTTATTATTCATTACATTCTTAATTCTCAGAGTATTTGCTAAATAATCACAATAAATATACATTTTTCACTTTATCTGCTTCATTAATCCACAGACATCATGTAGGCTAGTGCAAAGTACAATACATTATGGGACATGCCTTATCACAAATACTAACATTAAATTAAAATTGAATAAAGATTAGACATAAAATATTGTGAATACATTCATGATAATGGAGATGATGATGGTGATAAGGAAGATAAGTTAATGGTGATGATATTTAAGATTTATGGAGGTGACGATTCTGTCAAGTTAAATTCACTCCCATCTTCAATACTTGTGAATGTATCCATAAAATCCAGAGCTCTTGTGGTATTACCTATGATAATTTGAAGTTTGTACTGTTTTATTTCAATTTCTTGTTTTTACTTTATTTACTTTCTACCCATATCATTGGTACTATAGGTAGAGCAACTACTGTGTTCGTAGCTGACACTCTATGTCGAGTTTTCTGCATTAATACAGGTATCTTAAATCCAAAAATACAGTTTCCAGAGCAGGTCTATATGTCTCTCAACAGCATAGCTTGTTGCTTAATTTTTGAACAGGAGGTGCTTATACTGAGAGTTGAAACCTTTTTTTAAAAACTTTTTTGCAAAAATTCTCTGAAGAGTAATTACAAACCAAGTCATTATACAAGAATAAGTCAATAAGTATCAGCACTCCCTTTTTTAAAAATTTATTCCCACAATAATTAAAAATGTTCAATTGCCTCCTTTCTTCAAAATTTTTCACCAATTGTCTTTCTTCTCAATGCACTTTATCCGTCATTACAAAAGCTTCTTGATTCTCTCAGAAAAATGTTTTTCAGCTGATTAGCAAGCCACGTATGCATCCCTCCCTTTAGTTCTTGTTCTTGTTCTTGTTCTTGACGACCCCTTAAGGCATTGTTTTGTCCTCAGTGACTTCATTTTAAAAAACTTCACCTTTGTTAGCATGATGGTCCAGTAAGCATTAGCAGATGGACACACAATTGTGCTTGTGATATTCAGTGAGCTGTTTTGGGACCCACCTAGCACAGAATTTATGAAAGCCAAGCCTGTTATGAATAATGTCATATGCAGAACCATTGCTAATTTGCATATGGTTTCCCATTTTATCGACAGTCACTCTTCGGTTTGTTTGAATCATGTTATGCAGTTGCTGAATGTTGACGTCACTAGTGGACGTGGATGGGCGTCCTGTTCTTCCTTGTCCTTCACATTTTTCCGGCCATTTTTTAACTTTTCAGTTCATTCGTACATGCTTCGCCATGGTAAAACATTGCCCCATATTGTGCAGAAAGTTTTCGGTGGATTTCGGCTCATGGTACACCTTCATACAACAAAAAATGATCACTGCATGCTGTTCTTCTTTGGTGCAAACTCTGAGGGGTGCAGCCAAATTTAACATGCAACAGCTTAACACTCAGTGGAATCATAATGGTCAAACATTCCAGAAGCGGAGATAAATGAACAACATGTCAATGAGCGCAAGCACAAAGTGGTACAGCCAACCTATGAAGGATTAAACAAAAAGTGTAGATACTTTTTCACTTATCCTGTATTTGAGCCTACAAACACAAGGACTCAAGTGATTTACATCTTTGGGTGAAACAGCTGAATAGGCCTATGCACACCCTGCAGTATGGTCTCATAACCTGAAGTGAGCGCATGCTTAGTGTAGAAAAATTTATGTGAGTATATTACTTCAGAATTTTTATAACAAACCCAGGTAGCTCCAAATTGGTTCTCTTCTCCCAAAGAACAATAAACGTAAAACTTTAAAATTTCACTATTAGATGCAGTAATATTACTAATACTGGTATATATTTTAGAACATGAAAATGTATCATAATTTTAAAAACTTTTTACATTCCCATAAAATGAATAAAAGTTAAGTTCGCTGGGTCTTGCATCCAATCATTCAATTGTAGCAGATTCAAAACATCACCATAAGCTTGGAGACTATGGTACTATCATGACATTTCATTTTAGCAATGCATTAATAACTAAAGTAGATGCTTTATATATTTCAGATAAACAACTTAAATCTGATAACCACAGATGTTGGCCGATGCAGAGCATGGTTGAGACTTGCACTGAATGATGGTTTACTGTCAAGCTACCTGGAGTCGATGCGACGAGAAGGCAGTGCGCTTAAACCATATTATCGGCGTTCAGCTTTCCTACGTGACTCTGAGGTACTAGATGTTGCACAACGTCTTGTAGAAGGAGTTGAGGCATGTCCTTTTTCCATAGGTTGTAACTCTAGTCTGCTTAACGTGTGGACCAATCCACCGCTCCTTCTTGCTGGCTTGTGGACCCCACCCCTGCGATCTTGTCCTGTGGCATCTGGAGTAGATGTTGCAAGTACACTAGATAGTGCAACGACAACCGAAGATTCTATCAGTTCTGCAATATCGCTATCTTCACATTCATATGAAGGCTCTGGTTTTGGGTCTATATTAGCTTTGAATGAAGATGAAGCTTTAAAGATTATATTAGGCACTCCTGTGGACGATGCACCACTGTTTAATCACGCAAATCAGGCAGCATTGTCAGAAAGTGCCCAAGATGCAGAAAACTCAAATAATGCTTCCGCACCAACCGAGGAAGCTGCAAATGAGAATGGCCAGAGTCAGGGCACAGACATACCAGCAAGAACTGATAAAAATAACGAAACGTATGGAGAGGAAGATGGGCCATCCAGTGTTGGAAACTCTCTGGTTGGCCGAGCAGGATGGTCTTCTTCATTTGAAGAAGTGCCGGGTGATGGTGATGAAGGAGATCATCTTCATGAGGAAGAGCTAACCAGGAAATCACCTGCGCCACCAACTCGAAGTAAAGCTGCGATGTTGAAAAGTCCGGGAGAAATGCAGAGCTACCATTCCCTTCTAGAGAGCTACAACCTTCTCTCTGGCTCATACATCAAAACGCCAGACCTCAGGGATTTCTTACAGAGGTTTGACAACTCTGATGTTGCTGGAGACACAACGCCTGGGGATGGAGAAGACCCTGTGAGTATAATTTTTTTGTCAAATTTTAACATTTGCCATGCATTGACACGTAATACTTTCTGTTTTGCTTGTGCATGTTGATTTAACCTATTTTCTGCTTTTTCCAATTTCTTTACTAAATTTCTAGTATACCGGTACTTTTAATGGAATACCGGTACTCATTTCACTTGATATGGTTGAAGAGAAAACTTTGAACTTGTGGTTATTAAATGTAGTTTTTTTAATGAAATTTCATGGAAAATATTGTGACATTAACCACGTAACACCGAATATTCGCATGCTTTTAAATATTATGACAATTTAAAATCCCAAGAAGAGTCATATAAGGAGTCAATCTCTCCTCCTTAACTTTAAAACCCAAAAGGGAACAGACATAATGCACTTCTGAAGGATGCATTCATATATTCCAGGGAAAGGGAATCCCACCTGATCTCAAGTTTAGTAGAGAGCATAAGGTTCTACATGCTCATGTCGTGTAATACTGTATAAATTTGTTCATTTATTTATTTATTCTGATAAAGAATTTGATACAGGATTTGGTAGAATGTAAAATTATATTACTGATGGTGATAGTGACAGCAAATATTCAGATGATGGAAGTAATTCAGGCATTCACATAATAATAATAATAATAATAATAATAATAATATTTATTTGCCGTCCATGGAGACCACAATTAGTCTTTCGGACATTGTCAGATACAATTACATACAAATTAACATCTACCATAAGGATACATCTTACAAATTACATACAAGTTGTCATTAGTTCATATCAATACTTATAACTTCTAAAAGTAACAATACAAATCTTGTCCATACGGACATTATTACATATTAAATTGTACTCATGATAGTTATATATACATAGTTCACGTTATATACAGAAATTGTTAAGTACAGATATTGTTGAGTAACATTAATAAATGAAAGGATTACATACACATTAGATATATACAGTACATAATTTTTTAACTAATTTGATTATTATGGTTAGGAACTAGTAGTCTTCTATTCTGTACAGAACTAGGTTGCAGAGGTATTGCTTGAGATGGTTTTTTAATTTCTTTCCAGTCATTTCTTTTATATGGTTAGGTAGTTTATTGTAAAATATTACTTACTCCTTTAAGATAGGGATCTTTCTCAGCTGCTCTAGTGTTAAAATTTATTCTATGCAGGTTCAGATTTGTTCTTGTTTCATAAGAATGTAATTGAGTATTTGTTTGAGATAGTTCAGGTCTGCTTCTTACTTGTATAACTAATTTATATATGTACAGTTAAAATACTTTCCTTAATATATGTATCTCTACATGATGTTCTCTCATTTATTTTGTACATTAATCGCATGCATCTTTTCTGGAGAATTAGTATTCTTTTCATGTAGGTGTAGCAACATGCCCACCATAGTTCAATCCCATATATTAAGTGTGGATATATTATTCCATAATAGGCCATTTTAAGTACTTTTTTCTCTAACATTGGCGCCAGGCACTTTATCTGGTATAAACCCTTACTGATTCTTTTACATACATATTCAACATGTGTTTTCCATGATAACTGATTATCTAGATATATCCCCAGAAATAAGTGACTTTCGCTTTCTTCTAGGTATCCACTGTTTGTCTGTAATCTAAAATTATCTTCTGTAACATTGTGTGGGAATTTATATTTTATTATGCTGGTTTTGTTTATGTTATTAATTAGGTAGTTGGCTTTAAAGTACTCGGATAAAGTATTGGCACCCATGGAAGCATTTCTTTCTAATAGGATATCACATTTGTTCCAACTGGTAACAGTTGTATCATCTGCATAGCTACAAACATTTGAAGGGGAAATTAGAAAATGCGGGTTTATCTTTTTTAATAACTAACTACAATCATTGAACATTTTGCAAAGTGGTTTATTGAAAATTTCCACTTATAAAACATTTATTCTTATTCTTCTTCACCTACTCTATTATGGCACTTGATGCAGCAGCAGTAGGAGATGGCCTCGTGTCCCTCTTCTATAACCTTCTCTGTCCATCAACTACAAAGTTGATGAATTGGTTTCCCCCCTACTTCTAGAATGTTCCTTTTTCCTTGTGTAGTTGTTGCCGTTTCATCCGTTCTGTTCTGAGGCTATCAATCATTTTTTGAATCTTGAATACTTCAGGCAGGTTTTTGCCCAGCACTGAAGGCCCGTTACCTCGGACAATTGGTCTCCCAATATTCATATCCCCTCAGGAGCCTTGGTAGTCCAGTTATATCCCCCAGACATCAGGTGCCCATTTTCATCGCCTGTTACGATTCATATGAGCTACAGTGGGACTATTCTTTCCCAGTCCCACATGGGACTATCTTTGTTTTAAACAATGTATATATTATCATTATTCAACTTGAAATTATGGCATGTAATGCATGTAATATTACTCCGTAATGGGGCATGCTGTAATAATAAATTTAAAATAGAAAAAATGGGACTATATAACATTTAATTCGATATATAGTTATAAAACAAGTGTAATAGGGATTTTAATGTACCCTTTTTTATTGTCCTCTAATTACCCCTTTAAGTGCAAAACTATTAATATGATTGTCAGTAAACTGTATTCAAAATAAACTTATATACATTAACTTTTAACACTAAATTGTACTATTCAGGAGCCACTATGTCAGCTACACAATTCCGGTTATAACTGTACTAAGAATCTACGTCACCAACTTGTGAATTTTTACCTGCATATTTTACACAGTCGTAGTTTCATTTATAGTGAAATCCTGTACAGGGATGATGAAGATTAGAGCTACTGATAGTTACATAGGGAATTATTAGAAACATGAAAGAATATTGCTACCTGGGCCCTATTTCATAAAACTCTACAGGTATGACATATATGACAATTATATCAAATCTGACAAATTTGTCAATATGTTATGACAATTGTATTTTTCAGAAATATTACAACTTTTCCTTACTTTACAGGCAAATTAATATAAATTGTCAAGACTAAAAGAACCCTTTTCATAAACGCGACAATTTTATGTGAAACCTAAAAATTACTTTTTTACACTGTAGATGACTCTCACATACGCATACGATATTCGATCTCAACATCGAATGTGATACCTAAGCAATCGATTATTACTATCGAAAATAATTGATTAATATTTCTCTTTTAATGCAAAGTCACTGAAATTGAAAGTTAGGATAATCCGTTGCATAAGAACCCTGCATTGTCTCATGAATATTTTTTCATCACTTTCACTGCTACCAATATCACTACTACTAGTTTTCATTATGAACAAGACAATTTAGCAATACTGACTATAAACGAATTTAAGAAAGTTTAAATCACAAAAAATAGTTTTCCAAGTTTTGCCACACATTTACATAACCTACTAATTTGGCCTACATATGAAAGATTGCCTGTCACTTCTGTAATGACAATTCTACATTTTTTGTAAATTTGTAAATATGTCAACAAAAATTAATGTTTTATAAATGGTAGGTATCCTAAGATTTGACATATTTGTCAGGCTTTTACCTGTAAACTCAAAAGTTTTGAGAAACAACAATGTGTAAAATTGTCATACAAATCTACAAAATTGTCATGACATTTATGTAAAGTTGTCAGCTTTTATGAAAAACGCAATTGTCAAAATGTAAACTTGTAAAACAATTATATGTCACCTGTCACGTCTGTAAAATTGTAACTTTTATGAAAAGGGCCCTGGCAGTAATTATTTATGTTGGCCAAAATGTTTAACATCAAAGCAGAGTCATGGACTTTTAGTTTTTGCCCTGGACATGTTCTTAAGACTAGAAGTTCTGTCAAATCAATGATGGATGGCTATCCTAACTTCAAAACAGCACTAGCAGCAGCATCATCACCACCATCTTTGTCACCAATATCATCACCATTGTCATTACAGTTTCCAAATCATATTTCTGCTTAAGTAGATTATTTATCTGTGCATAAATGAGACAGTCTAATGTCACCCATTTGTGTATAAGCCCTGAGGCACAGGTTTCTTTCTCTTCAACCATGATAAAAACTTCTTGAGTTTTGTCCATTCTGTAGCGATAATCTTAATGATTTATGTATAGCGTAGAGCTTTATCACTGGTACTCACTACTAAATTGCGGTATTTTTACCTGTTGGAGCGCTTTCAACCGCATGGAGCGGCCATCTTCAGCAACTGAAGATGGCCGCTCCATGCGGTTGAAAGCGCTCCAACAGGTAAAAATACCACAATTTAGTAGTGAGTACCAGTGATAAAGCTCTACGCTATACATAAATCATAAAAACTTCTTTGCAGTTTCCCTTTCTTCAATTTGCATTCATATAATAGATACAGTCATTGCAATTTTTTTCTTCACAGCGCTTTTATAACATTGCAGTTTGCATGTTTATATGACATTTTTGCTCATTTACAGTACAATAAAAGTGCTATACTTTTACTGCATTGATTTGAAAAGTGACGTGCTTCAAAGTTTTATTTTCTTTTTTCTTTCCTTTCATAAATTTAAATTTCTTTATCACTTGCCTTTTCTAGTGTAATTTTGTGATTCCTAAGGTATTTTTGTTTATTTATTTGGCTGCTTTTTCTGTTGTAAGCTTTTAACACAAATTGCACCAGCATTAGAAACACCTAGGCCTTCACAGAAGTGGTTTCCACATGTGCTTCATGCTTTGGAGTATTTCATGAAGGTCAGAATCCCATGTTAATTATTTTTTTACAGTTTTTCTGCTTTGTTGTAATAAGTTTAGTTCATTGTTTCAGTGTTGAAACATACATTATTTTTAAGTCAATGGATGTAAGGAATCGCTGCTGTTAAGCTGTTTATCTTGTTGATGCTTGTGTGGTCGTATTACTGAGATCCTGTACCCAGCAGTGACTGAGTTTATTGTTAATATTTACAGATGATTCTTCTAACAAGCTGATAAATACCACTTTTTCAAGTACATGTAGCATAAAGAAAGAGTACAGTAGCCTATAGTGATTATAAAAAACACCAAATTCGAGATAACACTGTAAAAACTGTCCGGATGCTATCACGATGTCTGTCCTGTCCATCTGCTTGTCTATGCAGGCCTGCTGGGGTTAAATGTCAAGGTGAATTAAATGATAATTTTGGATTATAAACTTTGACTTTTGATGTGAGTCTTAGATTTTGGTTTCTATTACTCAAGTATTGATGTAGTTTTCGTGAAAACTTTTTCAAAATGTTTGCTTAAAAAAGCCATGACTTTGATCAAAATTAAACTTGATGCTTCTAACCTGAAATAAAAACGCAGTTGTGCACCTTTTTTCCGTAAAAGTGACTTAGGTGGTCGTTTATTCGTGTCCATTTTCAATTTTTCTTGGCTACCTTAACTGTGGTAGAAGTTATATGAAATGATTCAACAATAAAGCTGTAGATACAGTTAAAAGGAATGTTTATAATCAAACATTCCTTTGTCCTAGAGGTAACAGGTGGAAATAAAATAAGTATGACTTTATATAAAAATAATGAGATGGAATGTGACACACTAAAATTGAATTCCAGGTGAAGTTAATATGTCATATCCATCTCATTATTTTTTACGATTAGTTCTTGCTAAATAATATGAAAGTGTGACTTTGTTGTACAGTTATTAACAGAAGACCTGAAAATTTGAATACTAGTCTTTTGTTCACAAATTTGTAGTAAGAAGAAAGTTACAGAATATTTTAGACTTACGTTGTAATGCACATAATGAATCAAAAGAAAATATGGGCCTAAATAGTGTATTTTCTCGAATACCTGAATGCCAAGTGTTAAAAAGTGTTTAGATTCAGTACATTGTCAGTCCATAAAATTTACAATGGAAGTAAGTCTAATTTGAATATGTTAACTTTGTTCATCATCTTGTATGATTTCTTTTTATTGATCTTAGAAATCCTAATGGATAAGCCAGTTAAGTATTTACTCAGTTATGTGTGACACTAAGTAGAATTAAAGATAATGCCTGAGTGCACCTACCTCGGTATTCAGAATATGGCGGAAAAATTGCTTAGTTTACCCCGGTATAATCATACTTTTCTTGCACCATGCTCGTTTTCGACCCTTACTGCTGAATAATGCTTTCCAACCCTGAAGGAGCTGTAAAGTGAGAAAATGGCGGTTTTCTTTTCAAGATGGAGATCAGCGTAATGTATCATATTTCTGATTTCTAGGTAACAGCCCTTTCATGGCTATGTATGTGACTTTGCATCTAAAATTTCCACTTGTCGAACTCGAATAAAAGTGAGGCTATGTCGAACTCAGAACAGATTGGCAAGGTTACCTTGGATTGCACACATGTGAGAATTATTCTTTAAAACATAATTGTTATTTTATTGAAATGCACAGAGTGTTAGAGAGGATTACATTAACACAAATAATGAACAGAAACATTGTAAACATTGCACCTTATTGCTTCCAAGAATTGATAACTGAGTCACCGGGACTGGCAGACATGCAGAGAGAGAGCAACACTAGCGGCCATGGAAGGAACCAATACAAATTGCTCCATGTGAATGGCTTCATAGCAGATTAACAATGATATATTTGAGCGTTTGGAAACCGCGGTATTGTAGCAATGGTGCACAGGTTTTCTTAGAGTACCCCGATATTGCTTTTCCCCCGGTTACGAAACAGCTGAGAAAACCAGAGAATGGTGCACTCGGGCATGAGAGTTTTGGGGTCAAGCCCTGCAGAATTCACAAATTGTTTGGTCTGTGTGTTGATTTTTTTTCTGGTTTAATATGTTCTTTAACCTAATTAAACACATTCCAGCATTTAAAGAGGTGCTTACTTTTTCTAATATTTTGGAAACCAAAACAGGCGCACTTGATTATTTCAAACTTCTTAATTCAAAGTTGTGAATAATTCGAACTCTTAGCACAGTCCCTTGACATCCGTAAACAAAATTGAAACTTTTCTAATTCCACTTTGTGAGTAATATCATTTTTTGCTGGTCCCTTAAGCTTCGAATTATCCAAGTTCAACTGTACGTAGAGGTACCTGTTTTTGTTGCAAAATGAGGAAAATTAAATTTTTAATGATAGGTCACAGATTTTACTAAGAATATAGAAATTATTTGTCTTTCAATAAAAATCTTGAAATAATTGACACAAATGGGTGAAAAAAATCAAGTTGTTTAAATCAGTTCCTACATAGTAGTACCTCTGTTAACCAAAACAAAGGTAAAACTTCTGGTAAAAATTAAAATGTAATTTTTAGAGGTTCAAAATCACTTTTTAAAGTTTTTGGTGAAAGTAAATGAAGACAGTACTTATAAATATGGTAAAGTAATTTAAAAAACCCATCATTATCATGACCTGCTTCCACTTTATTGACATAATGCACAATAAAACCGATAACACTTCACAAAAAGTGTTTGATTGCCACTACATGGACAAGTACTAGCACATGAACAATGTGAACAAATGAAAGAAACACAGAACACGGTCATTTACTATAGATAAAGGGATACAGGCAGACGAGGTCAGAGCCCTCGAATTCCGTTACTCATCCTTGGGACATTTCTTTCCTCACTTGCTTTCTATTCATATAAACAGTTTGACGAATGTTTGAAACACAATTTATATACACAGTATATCATAACAAACAATTTTGTTTTGGTTAAACGGTATTTCAGTTAAAAGTGTTTCAGATAACAGAGGTTCTACTATATACTAAAAACAAGAACTTGCTGTATTTTTCAAAAGAAACTAGCTTCATAAATTAAAATTAGCATTTTCTGAAACTTTCATTCCCTAAAGACCTCAACAAAAATAGCAAAACTGTTGATGAATTTAAATAAAAATATAAAAAAGTATTCTAAAATTACAGTAAAATCATTTATGAAATCCTGCAAAAATTTCCACTAAAAATAGGTGCCTCTAATAATGCATTGACTTGTGCAATGTAGTATTTAATTACCAATAATTATTTTGTTGCAGCCACACAACTATTTAATGCAATTTTCTAAAATACGGTAACTCTGAACTTAATTGTAATGATGTCTAATTTCAAAGCGGGGTACTTTGTTTTTGGCTCTCATAGTAACTATAACAACTACTTCATACTGTAAATACATCCATGTCTTAACTCAGATTACAGTAATGAAAATCTGAATATTTTTTCACATTATGCATTGAATCTATTTCAGTTCTCATCTCTCTATGGCCTTGGTTTTGAGGTGGTGCCTACTTCTCCTACTTCACTATTTGACATTCCAGTAAGTAATATTAAAATGTAAACTCAGTGAAGTTACATAACATAATAATAAATAATTAGTTGAAATTGAAACTAGACTTCACTTTTGGTATAGTTTACTTGTACTAGCTTCAGTGCCATCACTACCATTGTCAACAGCTATACTTCAACTGCCGAGGAACCCTCCTGCAGACAGGGAACAAATTTTGAGATGTCATGTCAAAGTTCACCTCATCTCAAAATTTGTTCCACATCTGCATGAGGGTTCCTCGGCAGTTGAAGTATAGCTGTTGACAATGGTAGTGATGGTGCCAAAACTAGTATAGGTAAACTATACTGCAATTGTGAAGTTTAGTGTTAAATTCAACTGATTATATAATTATTATGTACCAGTAAGAGTTGTTCAGTCTGCATGCTTCATTGTTAATTGTTCTTAATCCCTCAAACTGGGATTTAATACCCCATTACTCTTTACCTTTGGCAGTATTTAAGGGGGGACATACAATTTAATAATATTGAGTTGGGTTTAGCACTATGCTTCACTTATTTTATAAATACCTAGTGCTAAACCCAACTCAATATTATTAAATTATAATATAGCTTCACTGTGTAAACTTCCATACAATGATTAATTATTATTAGGGGACATACAAGTTTGAGGAGAAAAAAAATTGTCTTTTTTTAAATATATATTAATAATAATTTCATAATAATAATATTTATTTGCTGCCAGTAGACTTGGGGTACAAGTTTCTGGTGTTATCAGTTTTCAATCTTAGAGGCTAGGAATTTGTATACTCTATTAAAGTTAATCCCAGGTACAGAACTTAGGTCTACATACATCGGAAATACATAATTTTTTTATTAGCTACTTAAGTCTAGGGGTACACCATGGTGTAGTGGTTAAGGCACTGCGCTACAAACCAGAAGGTTACGGGTTCGATTCCCGATGAGGTCAAGATTTTTCAGTTGGCTTAATCCTTCTGGTGGCACTATGGCCCTGGGGTTGACTAAACCTCTAACAGAAATGAGTACCAGGAGTATTCCTGGGGGTAAAATATTGGCCGATGTGTAGGGCTTAAAACCTCTCCATCTTTGTGTGCTGTATGTCATAATCTGGGAGCCTCAACCTCCTGGAAAGCCTACGGGTCTCCATGGCCCCTACAGGGATTGCTGTACCTTTACTTAAGTGTAGGTACAAATCATATTACATTACTAGAGACTAAACCTTGCTAATACATGTCAATAAGTTAAGGTTTAATACAATGGATACTATATGTAATATTAATTTTGATTATTTTATATTTACAATGCATACATGTTACTGTAAACTGAAACCTAATTACAATATTACTTAAATCTAGGTGTCCTGCATATTACATTACAATCTGGGTACAATTATTCATATAATTCTTACAATTATTTACAGATATTCATTTAATTTATATAATGCTTGACCTATGAGGAAATATTTTAGTGCAGATTTAAGTTTTTTCCCTTGGAGATGCTTTATGGCTACTGATAGTTTGTTATATAGTGTGATACCTCTTTTGTATGGATCTTTATCATCTATTGATTTATGATGAAATCTTAGTTGATGGTACACTTGTATGATCTGAGTGTTGTATGAATGTAATGTGCTATTTTTTTGTGATTGTTGGTGTTTTGTGTTATAAGTAGTATTGTTACATGCAGTGAGATAACTTTCCCTACAGGGTCTTGAAATGAATTTGATACCTTAGTGCTTATAATCTGTCTTGATACTTAACATCTATTTCTATACGGAAAGAGGAATCCAGGAAAACAAATGAGTTGGATCCACCAAGGCACAAAAATAATGATCACAGTAGGATTAATTTTATTCAGCGAGAAAATCTCAATTCCCTCACATACATTAGATTTGTTCATCACTCATTTCCCATAACTGGGATTTTTGAAACCGTTTTTATCTTAATCCAATGAGTTTCTAAGATAAATGAAGTTCATATAACATAATTTTTCCCTCTGTAAGCAAGGAATGATTCCCTAAGTTTTGGACCTACCTTTTGTTACACCATATATGTTGGTGTAAAGTTCTTTTATAATGATGTTTCAGGAATTCAGCAGTCTCGTTCAACAACTTGGCAAGCTGGCAACTGAACCTGGCTTGGACAACCAAAACTATACTTGTAAAGGCTGTGGACATCCAGTGGGCATGAACTTTGGGAAGGCTAGGTAAGCAATTAGAAATTTCTTTGGAAATAAAATAACTTTTCTATTATTGTAAAAATGGTGAACAATGAGTAATTTTGGTATACAGTTTTCAAATACGGTGTGCTGTAGCAATTCTGTAAACACGAATTCACTGATATACTTTTAGGGGAGTTTTAAATTGAAGAATGGTGTTATGGTATATTCTGTGATGGTCCCATCACATTGTGCGTTTCTTGCTTGTTATAACTCTAAATTTCCTTGCTCTTTGCTTTGCACTTATGTCACGACTGTTTCGCTTCTCGGGGGGTCGAGCTTGTATGCGCGAGAGAGAAAGAGAGTAATCATTCGCTGCTGAGACAGTATTGTTTGTGGTGTGTGTGCTATCTTCTCCGCTGGTGGCTTCGTCCGGGTGGCGTGATGGAGTTTGTGAGTAATTGCCGTAAGGCATATTTATAGAATTATTCCTCCTCATAGCAAATTACGATCCAGGATTTATTATTAATTGTATTGAAGTCATATGAGTCTAGGCACCCTCTTTTCATTCAAGCTACGGATGGGACGCCATCTTGTTAACATGTGGAGGTGTTTAGAAAGATAATATTTCTAGAATCTTCATGTTATTTATATTTAGTATACAAAACAACCAGTTATCCCCAGGGAAGAATGATAGTTTGAAAAAAAAAAAAAAAGGGAAGTAAATTCATTGCCTAAGCCATGAGAAGGCAAGTTTTGAGGCTAGAACTGTGTAGAAGCAATTATTATTATGTGAGTTAACGGGTTGCTATCTTAAACTTGAATTTGTATATTTCATATTTGCCAGACTATAGTAAAATTAAAGGATTTTCAACTATCTTGAGCTGTAGGTAGAGTAATATTTTCAGCCTTCACTATACCAAGTTTTGAGGCTAGAACTGTGTAGAAGCAATTATTATTATGTGAGTTAATGGGTTGCTATCTTAAACTTGAATTTGTATATTTCATATTTGCCAGACTATAGTAAAATTAAAGGATTTTCACCTATCTTGAGCTGTAGGTAGAATAATATTTTCAGCTTTCTCTATACCAAGCTTGGAGCTGAAATTTGGTAAAATAAAATTATTAAGTCAATTAAGCCTCTGCTATGCTTAACTTATAATTATCACTTTATAGTAAAGAAATGATTATCAGTTACATTGAAGTGTAGCTGTAACCGTATGACTAATTTGATCAGGGAAAATTTAGTTTTTAAACTTGTACCTTCCCATTGCATAATCTGATTTTCTAAGGTTAGGTTAGCCACATATTGCCTGGTATGATATACAATTATCTATTATTGATGAAGTTTAATATAACTTTGGGCTGACACATATTAGTCTGAAGTTGGAAGCAAATTAAATATACAGTTACCTTATAAGCTGTGATGATGTAAATTTTTCATGAGAAAAATAGAAGTTTCAATATTTTAACTAGCCCTCTTATTAATCTGGTTTTCCAAGGTTAGGCTAGCCATATATTGTCTTGTATGCTATACAATTATCTATTATTGATGAAGTTTAATATAAGTTTGGGCTGACATATATTAGTCTGAAGTTGCAAGCAGATTAAATATACAGTTACCTTATAGGCTGTGTAGTTGTAAATTTTTTTATGAGAGAAACTTAACTTGCTCTCTTATCTGATTTTCTAAGGTTAGGTTAGCCACATATTGTCTTGTATGCTATACAATTATCTATTATTGATGAAGTTTAATATAACTTTGGGCTGACACATATTAGTCTGAAGTTGGAAGCAAATTAAATACACAGTTACCTTTATAGGCTGTGCTGTTGTAAATTTTTCATGAGAAAAATAGAAGTTTCAATACTTTAACTTGCCCTCTTATAATCTGATTTTCTAAGGTTAGGTTAGCCACATATTGTCTTGTATGATATACAATTATCCATTATTCATGAAGTTTAATATAAATTGAGCTGCCATATATTAGTCTGAAGTTGAAGAAAATTAAATACACAGTTACTTATAGGCTGTGCAGTTGTAAATTTTTTATGAAAGAAATATAAGTTTCAAGGACTTGACTTGCCCCTTATCTGATTTTCTAAGGTTAGGTTAGCCACATATTGTCTTGTATGGTATACAATTATCTATTATTCATGAAGTTTAATATAACTTGGGCTGCCATATATTAGTCTGAAGTTGAAGAAAATTAAATACACAGTTACCTTTATAGGCTGTGCTGTTGTAAATTTTTCATGAGAAAAATAGAAGTTTCAATACTTTAACTTGCCCTCTTATAATCTGTTTTTCTAAGATTAGGTTAGCCATATATTGCCTTGTAGGTCATACTATTATGTATTTTGAATGAAGTCAACTTTGGCCGTCACTTATTAATCTGAAGTGCAAACTAACTTAACTTCACAGTGACTTTAGATATTTTTCTGTTGTGAATATTTCCGGAGAAAATACATGAGTTTTAAAGGCTTGACTTGCCACTTATTAATCTGGTTTTCCAAGTTTAGGTTAGCCGTATATTACCTTGAATGCTATTCTGTTATGAATTTTGAATGAAGTCACATAACTTTGGGCGTCCCATATTAGTCTGAAGTTGCAAACTAACTTAACTTCTCTCTTCCTTAAACTCTTGCTGTTGTGGCCATATTGCATAAGAAAAATATAGTTCTAGGTTCTTCTGGCCATCCTTATAGTCTGATCTTGAAAGGTTAGATATTGAGTATCTTGGATCTTGGCCTTGATTTAATTAGAAGCGGGATTCTGAAGGCCTTCATATCATATTGACTTAATCTGTGTATGACATTAAATATTCTGGTGAAGAATTTTAGAAATTTGATATATTTGCTCATGGGCATAGGCCTATGTACTCTATGTGAGTCCATTTCTTGTTATATTTAGTGAGCTTGTGTTTTGTATTGGCTCTTCTAGTTGTTGACAGATTATTGTTACTTGAGGAGTTTGTACAGAGATATTTATGGTAACAAATATACTCCTGGTAAAATATTTAATCTTGCGATATGATTCCTTTTGTATGCACCCTTCCTTCTCCTTGAGGCTGAATTCGATCAAGTGCGGACCTTAAAACCATTTCAAATATACTCCTGGTAAAATATTTAATCTTGCGATTTTAAAACCATTTCAATTCTAATTTGTAATTTTTTACTTAGACTATTCCATTCATATGACAAATATTTGATATTGACTAATAATGCCTCGGATATTGACCAATCATGGTTGTTTATGTATAATATGCTTGCTAGGAATAAAAGGATGTGGTTTTATCTGATAAAACATCAGATTGTTACTGGAAACATATGGTATCAGTATGCAGTGATTAATATGTCACATGCTGCCAGCAAACAGAATAAAAACACATTATTTTATACAACATAACTTGTTTGGAAATTGAACTAATATAAATGTGCACTGATTACAAACACAATTTTGATTAGTTGCAAGCCAGTTTGTGTGCATTTATTCTGTTCTGATGTTAGCTTATATGAATTGATTTTCATACTCACTATTGATAGCCTTTGTTAGAATCTGGTAACTCATTTAATAGATTGTAGATTCATAGTATGCCGAGATTTCACAGCTGATAAGTTTTATTTTAAATAACAAGGTAAGAAAGTGCCATAATTATTACTTAGATAACCCTTTACGTTTTATTCATGGAATAGTCTTAAGTAAATCCCACAAGAGATTACGAGTTTCATCAGATAAATTTTCTCCTGCTTTGCAGTCTTGAATCTATGAGACTTAATTTTAAAGTAAGTGCCAAAATTTTTTAAAAATAACAGAACATTATTTGCCAAATACTTTATTATGATTTATGACCTTACACCTTGAACCTTACACTACTTCCCCCACATAGTGACGCTGTTATTTAGGCACTTGTAATGGGAAACCAGTTATTGTATGCCTTCATCAAAGAATGATGCTGAAAGCCATCATCGTTGCCATTGAAATGTTTTCCACCAAGGAATTTCTTCAGATGAAGAAACAGATGTTTTCTTTCACAGCTTGCACCATATCATCACTGATGGTCGGCTGTTCTGCAGCTCATCGTGCACATTTTCACGATTTTCTTTGAACTGTTTAACCCCCTTCCTCAGTATTCCATCACTCATTATTGTTTCCCCATAAACCTCACACAATTGGTAATGAATTTTTGCTGTCGTTACATTTCTCACATTCAAAAAGTGAATCACTGATCTGACTTCACATTTGGCAGGTTGTTTGTTTTGAACATTTCAAAACTCTCCTACAGTAGGAAAACACAAAGTGACGGAACACTCACATTGCGTCTGGCTTCCTAATGAACGGAGGAAGTGATCGCACATGCTCAAAATCACGACTGCAATGCTGCAGTGGCAAAATATTTAAACGGTACTTACCTTAAAAACACGCCTCATATTGATAAACTCGTATTCTCTTTTGGCTTTACCTATGACAATATTGTACTGTGTATTTGTGTATGAAGCACTGCAAATTGAAAGTAAGCAGCACAACAGTTAAAACAAACCAGGACATTGATTCTTAAGTCACAGTCATAAAAATTCATTCATATAAAGCATCTACTGAATTATTATAATAATACAGTAGCAGTGAAATTAAAAGCTTTGAGAGTACAGCGTCATTTTTTTAAAGTGCTGTTCAAAATTAGAAATCCTTGTACAGTCTTAAAAATTTTGTTTGTGAAGTATGATAATTTTTTTTTTCATTCTATTTTTAAATTTTCTGAAAATATGGTCAACTGTAGGTTAGAGATTTCAGCTATTTGGGATTTTGTTTGTGAAGTATGATAATTTTTTTTTTCATTCTATTTTTAAATTTTCTGAAAATATGGTCAACTGTAGGTTAGAGATTTCAACTATTTGTAATTTTTCAGGGTGTGTTCCTTTAGTGGAGGATATTTCTGTTCTGAGTGTCATGTGGGGGAGGAGTGGATGATTCCAGCACGAGCAATACACAACTGGGATTTTCGTCGTTATCCAGTGGCACGGAGATCTGCTGCATTCCTTGATGAAATTCAACACCACCCCCTGCTTGATTTGAAAAGTTTGAATCCTAGATTGTACCTGGCCGTGGAAGAGATGACCCAGCTGCAGGTTTGTTGGTTTATATAATTCTCTACCATTTTCAGGTTTTGTGAATTGTCTTTGAAAGATTTTATTTCTTTTTTTTTTGTGATTAAAGTAATTTGAAAATTAAAATTGATAATGTCACGAATGTTCACAAAGTTTCAACCATCACCATATTATACCATATAAACATGTTGAGCTTTATCACACTGCTGAAATGTGCATAGTAACCTGTAGAGGAAGCTGAGCCAGAAGCAGAAAAATGTGGAAAAGAGATTTATGGGGGGGGATTTGAGATACAAACAAAACTAAAGTCCATTGTACTGAGATTTCACTTTACATCAGTATTAATATTACTGGGGAAATAACACAGTGAAGTGTTGAAAATAAAACCAACCATAAAGAAAGGGACCCTCATTGTAATAAATCTGGAGTATTTAAAATCAGTAGCAAAGATTGTGATAAGTTAAATGGGTCAAACCAAGAGGAATTTGAATACAAGGAGAAAGGAACGCTTTAGGAATATTAGAAACAAACAAACAGGAAAGTCAGCTGTAGTAGCAACCCATTTCTGGGAAGAAGACCATGAAATCGGGGTATTATTTTTTTTAAAAAAAGGCTAGAAACCATTAGAGCTCATGGTCTAGGAGAAAATATTCATTCAAAAGACCGCCAAAAACTGCTAAACTTCGACACCTCAGAGGACATCTATGGAACTTCATTCAACAAATTCATCCACCCACCACTAGATGACCAGTCGGAATCAGCTGATGATGATGGGGATACCCATTGAAATAGCTGTTCTGCGTAAATATAACTAACACTGAAATTAGTGTGTATATTTCCGTACTTAATCTTCCCATGGATTTCAATACTTCACTGTACTATTTCCCAATTAATATTAATATTGATGATCAGACCTATCAATTATTATTTTGTATGAATTTAAAAAATGAAAATTTGTATCAAAATTACCATTTTTCACCTTCCCCTCCCCTCAAAAAACTACACTAATATTTAACCTAACCTCACATTACAGAGGCTGCGAATACAGCTTAATCTCCTGAGGGCGTACCTCTTTACTTGCCGTGAACCTGTAATTGAAGAACTACAAAAACGTGTTTGGCCTAGAGAATATCTTTATGAACACGTGCATCTGTATTCTGTTGCGGTAAGTTTCAAGATTCAAGGTTCTTTATTGTTCATTAGGTAACAAGTTACTATGGACCTGGTAACTATAATACTTATACTTCACTTCACAATACTTCAATACTTTCACTTCACAATTAGATCACTAATTGCACATTTAAAGGCATGAGACTCAAAATACAAGCAGAGGTTCAGAAGAGTTAATGATTGAATTTGTTTTGTGTTGGAAAAAAGTTTGTTGGCTTTCTTTGCAGGATCTCCTGCAAATTCCCTCTGGAGCACTAGCTTCTCTTCTACAAAAGGTTGTTACTTTTGCAAAAGGACATGTTCTGTCTTGCTGGCTTTGCAGTCAGAAGGGCTTCATCTGCGAAGTATGCAACAACCCAAAAGTTATCTACCCTTTTGATGTTGAATCAACATACCGTGTAAGTACCTTGAACCAGTATCAGAATATTTTATTTATTTACTGGAATTTATTAATTTAACCTGGCTAAGATAAGGCCAACATGGTCGCTTACTCTTGAGGAAGAACATAATCTGAGTGTGTTGGAAAACAGGGTGCTTAGGAAAATATTTGGGCCCAAGAGAGAGATGAAATTGGGGACTGGAGAAAACTGCATAACCATGAGCTTCATGATTTGTACTCTTCACTGGATATAGTAAGGGTAATTAAATCACGGGGGATGAAATGGGCTGGACATGTTGCGTGCATGGGGGAGGAAAGATATGTCTCAAAAGTATTGACTGGGTGACCTGAAGGGAAAAGATCACTTGGAAGACCTTAGACGTAGGCAGGAGGACAATATTAGGATAGATTTAAGGGAAGTAGGATTTGTGAGGGATGTTTGAATGGAGTTAGCACAGAATAGGGTTGAATGGTTGGCTCAGGTAAGCACAACAATGAACCTTTGGGTTCCATAAAATAGGTAATATTCCTTTAGCTCGCTGAGGAATTGTCTTTTGCCATTGAGTATTAAGTAAGGCCATTGGGCCTTGTATACCACTCAGCCAGGGGGAAATACACAAATTATAAGAATTACACAACTTACTATACTTACAAAAGAGTATACAATTGGTATAAAAATATAAAATTAAAATAAAAACTAAATCTATGAAATGATAATAAATGAATACAATATTGACTATGAGTGCGAAAACATGCTAAGATATTTACTTTTTAATATCACTCTTAAGGCCTGAGGGACCACTTCCCGATAAAATGTTTATCTGCCATACAGGGAACTTACTTGTAAATTGGCCAAGAATTACATACTACGACCTACCAGCAAAAGCTAGCTGGAAGATCAACTCCCAGTTAAGCTACTGGGAGGATGGATTGGCTGAAACTACCAGCCATCAGATAGAAAGACTATGTGGAAACAAAATGGTTGCCCACTGGAGCTTCATAACCACCTTAAGTTATACGATAAGGAGAATCTAGGTTCATGTTTGATTGATATAGAATTGCACAAATTGTGTAATTTCAGTGTACAAACAGAAAAATTAACTACAATCGAAATGTTGCATCTAGTGGAAGCTGCTCGAACTAGAATAAACACACCTCTGTGCTCATCGGTGTACTATTTAAGTTACAAACTTTTACTGCACTCTTCCCGATAGCAGTTCGGTGAAGGTATTAAAATCATATTCCAGTTAAGCTATGTGGAAGTTACATATCCAGAGGGTTTATCGGGAGGTGGTAATACAGGCCCTTATCCAGTTATGTGTATGTCCAAATGTTTTATGGAGTTATTCAACACAATGGGGACCGGCAGCTATTGCAGGCTGGTTATCCACTGTAGAGGTAACATTGACTTGTGTACCTGCATTCTACAAAGAGAGCATATGTAGTATGTGCATTACAAACTTGACAAGGTTTTGAGGAGTAATTTATTTTTCATTTCTGTCACTATTGATAGCAACTTATATTCCTTCATGTCCCTGAAAGCCATTTTGGTGGGTTTTTATGTTTTACTCTCGAAGTAGCTGCTTTTACATACCGGTACCTTTTTGTTTTCATATTCTGTGTTGTCTTCTTGGGAGTTCAATGCAGCCCAATTGCTTATTTTCTAGGGATTGTTTAGAGACAGTTTGCTGTCAGGTTGTGAAATTTATAGAGTAAGTGCATTGAATAGGGCACAATTGAGGTGCAGAAACACAACTTTTTCTGTTCCAGTTTGTGGTCTTTCTGAGAATGGTTTGCTTTGTAGGTCGGCTTTATTTATGTAAATATTCTCTATTGCTAAGAAATCTGCACATAGTATTACAATGGGGGATATGCATAAAAGGGAGTATGAAGTTTATACTTGCAGATTTCAAGTATTTACTTGCAGTCGTATGCATAAAAATCCAGCGGACTCCCCCACCCACTGCGCCCACGTGACAAGACGCTCTTTGTACTCTGTCGCGTAGCACCTGCTTCAATTCCGCATGCATAAAGATCGAGAGGGTTCAGCATATGCTAGGAAATTTGTGAGCTACCAAATTCGACACTCACTACTTTCTACTCGGGTGATTTGCACGGAATATATGGATATTCCAGAAAGAAGGAAAACTACAAATAATATAGGGACAGCCCCCTGGCATTGTAGATGAGCCGGAAACAACCCGTGCGGCTTTTCCTTATGAAAATTTGCGAAAATAAAATATGTGAATTTTTATTTTTAATTCCTCTGCCAGTACTAGGTACTACATGTAGAGGAAATTTGTGTAGACCCCAAAATTTGATGTTGTTTTGAGGCCCCCTGAATACAAAAATCTTATTTTCAGAAAGATGTTTGTCTGCATAGCTCGAGAACGAAAAATCGTATAAAAACAAAAATTTTAATTGAGCTTAGGTATCCTTTGGGGATGTGACACGAAGATTGGCCACTTTACACAAAGAAAAGTTCGGGTTTCACAACATCCTCGAAAACGGGTGAAACGATTTTGTTTAAATCTTGTATTTGAGAATATGTTATGCTAAGAGCTAAACTTTAATTTGAAACTTTTTTTTTTTCAAAAATTCTCTGACAAGGCAGGCATCGTTCATAGAAACTCAATTTTGTCTGGTGAACGATAAAGCTTTGCATCAATCTAATACAACTGAATACATATTCTTTGCAACACAGCCTCTTATTCTATATCAGAATTTGAAGAAAGGTGTACTGCCACCCTTAGGTTATACAAAAGTATGCGAGAGTATTTATCAAGATTTTATTTGGATTGTATAAGCTTCAGGGATGCGACACAAGGTAGGCCTACGGCAACGACTTTCTTTTCATTTTTACAAGCCCTTTATTTGAAGAAAATTTCATTTTTCTTAATTTTCTCGAAATAGGTTTAATGATTTTATAGGCTTATTTGTAGGGCTACTATAATATATTAAGTGCTAAAACTTTTATTTGAAAAACTTCTCCAAAATAAATTCTCTGAAGGCTAGTTATAAGCCATTCATTTTATACATAGACTTGGATTTTTTGGTCTTGCCTGGCGAATAATGCGACTTGGAAACGAGGCTGATACAAGTGAATGTGTACTACTGCAATTCAGCCGTGTACTCTACACTGGAATAGGCTACGTTAAGGGTAGAGGGAGTTATATAAATGTTTCATATCACATTTTAAACATACTAATTATATTTAATGTTGTAATTATGTTATAGTGAATTTTCGTTAAACTAATTTAATCCTAAAATATTATGGAAATATTATTTTTATTTATTATATTACTTCACTTAAAGTTTCATGTGAATACTTGTATTATAAGGTAGTGATTATTATTGTAAACATCTAAAAACTAATTCTTGCATATTACGAAAATATTTATCTCGTTTATATTGTACTGTTGAAATTTGCTGATTGATGGGTTTGTTTCATGCTCTATTATTTCCTGGAATTATTTCTTCCACTCATTCAAAACTTGGGTTTGTTCCCAGCTTTTTCCATGTCTGTTTTTATTTTTTATCCTGGTTTTCACAATTTGTACTTTTTGTAATTAGATTTCCCTGAAATTGAAGCCTAGTTTCGAATATATATATATATGTAAGAACTACTTTCATTGCTGCTTCCCTTTTCAATCGAACTACTAGCAATTATATTGGATTTTGAAATAAAAAAAACAAAGAAAGTATTATGTTTTAAAACTTCAGCGAGATAGAATTATTTATCCTCCTCTTTATGCTGATGTGGCTGTGATTTAAATGCCCTGCTCAAAGAAACACAGTGTTTGTTTTCTTAGGTTTGTTTATGCAGGTGCATGTTCCGCGTGTGTTGACGAAGTATGTTCTTTCTGCTCTGAGTACGTAGTATTCTGTCGCAACGATTTTTTATGCATATGACTTGTGAGTGACTACACTTCTCAGCAAGAAGATGCTCTTACTTTATGCTTACTTTTTTTGCATATAATTCCGTCATCTCCCAAGGGCCTGTGACAAACATGTCTTTTCAGTGTTAATATTACTATGAAAATAGCACAGTGAAGTGTTAACATATGTAGCAAGATCGAGTATAGACATATGCACACTAACTTCACTATTAGGTATACTTACCCAGTACTTCTGAATAAATATTTTCTCCCATAGCATAAGCTCTAGTGGTTTATGAACTTTTTCCCCCGATTTCATGACCACCTTCTTAGAAATGGGTTGCTGTAATCTCTCATGTGTTAAACCCCTATGATGATGCATTTTTTAAAACTTTTGTATTGGCAGGAATGTTTGTTAATGTACAGTGAGTCCCACGCAAGAGTTGGCCAATGACGCAGGTTTCTGCATCGCGGCTGGCACAGCTCCAACTCCCAAGCGATCGGGTGAAATATCTACGCAAATAATGCCGTGGTCGGTGTAATGATTCAGGTTCTCACATTTACAGTTAAAATTACAATGAAAATAACCACGTACCTCATCACAAGAGATGCTGGAAATGCTCTTTTCATGCATCCACACAATACTGGCACCTTTTTAGGAAATTTTCTTTCACGCGCATAAGTTGAGCTTCCGAGACAGAGTTACTTTCTCTTGTGATAGGCCTATGTGATATTGTCTTTAAGTTCTTCTAACAGTATGTAAATATTATTTATGGGGAAACTTGAAAAATAACGTGTATAGGTCAATTTCCCATACATAAGAAGAACTTAAAGACAATATCACAAAAGAAATTAACCCTATCTCGGAAGCTGAACTTATGCGTGTGAAAGAAAATTTCCTAAAAAGGTGCCAGTATTGTGTGGATGCAAGAGGAGAACATTTCCAACACCTCTTGTGATGAGGTACGTGGTTATTTTCAATGTAATTTTAACTGTAAATGTGAGAACCTGAATAATCACACCGACCACGGCATTATTTGCGTAGATATTTCACCGGATCGCTCGGGAGTTGGAGCTGTGCCAGCCGCGACGCAGAAACCCGCGTCATTGGCCAACTCTTGCGTGGAACTCACTGTATAAAATGTATATTTCAATTCAGTTCACTTCTGTTATACATTATTAGCCCTTCTGCAAGAATTTAGTAAATAAACATTTCTTGAATGCTGAATTCAATTTATATTTCAGTATGCACAAAATTACAAAACAATGTCTTTGGAAGCCATGGTGCTTAGAATTAATAGATAAGACTTGGATAGTTTTACTCTGATTGTGCTGTGCCCCAATTACCTTGCAGATTCATCCACCATTGGATGCACCAATGCTCATTGAGTAATTTGCTTTGGAGTGAAAAGTGATGCACTACATCAGCATGGAGGAATGTTCTTCCTCATGCAGTTGATTGCTGACAAAATCATGGGAAGGAAAATGAAATGATGAAAACATTCCTTAACCCTTTTACTGCTACAGCCGTATATATACATCAGCACGCATCACTGCTGGCTGTGCTACTGATGAATATATACGATTCACCACTTTGCATGTCAACAGACAAAATAAATTCTCAGTGAGAGGGATTCAAAATGTGTCAGCGTATATTGTTGTCTGTTGTAAACATCCTGACGCAGTCAGTTCCCTGTTCTATGTCTTGACCTGCCATCTGTAGTTAAATATTTCAGGCGATGCATTGCACCGTGCATTATAAGCTGCTGTGTTGTATTGTCACGCGGGCTATCCCAGGGTTGCATAAATCAGTCTATGCTTCAAGCAGTAGGTGCTGTGCTCTTGTTTCAGAGGAAGCTGACAAATTATTTGCAATTGTTTGTCCATTTATGATTACAAAAGAAATTTTCAAATTAATTCATCACCACCAGATTGCACCGTGTTAGCAGTGAAAGGGTTAATACTCTATTAATGCTATTTTTTTTGCTAGAATTCATTTAAAATCTTTGATTTCTGTATGTTTATTTATTTCATTACCATATGTATTTGTGTTAGTTTGTGATTCGAAGTGCATTGTTATAGAAGGCAGTGAAGATAAACTCTGCTAAAACTTGTTAAAATGAAATCAGTTATGTGAATTTCACAGACTTGTCAGTCACTTACACCATGGGGGTACAGGAGGAACTACTGGATCCTTTAGTCTTCATATGAACAAAATGCAAACAGAAGTAATAACTTTTCCAGGCTGGAGACAGGAATATATATTTGTTTTTTGGTTTTTTTCAGTGTGGTGCCTGCAGTGCTGTCTTTCACATTGGATGTTTAAATGCAAGCAAACCATGCCCCAAATGTGAGCGTCGACAAAAACGAGAAGATCTCCCATTGCTTGGAGAAGGTGACTCGTGACCTAGCTCATGTGTGTGACGTTACTCTCTATTCTATTTTATTCTAAATTCTTACTTCAGATTAATTAATACAGTTTTTTGTTGCTTTACATGAACTTATTGGTGGTTATACCATGTGAATATTACATCAACCACCTATCCAAATCTAAAATAGTTTCAAGTAAACTCTTACGTTATTCTGTTTTCTAATTTCAATAATTATCTTAATGTTGGTTGCAACTCCCCCCCCCCCCCCCCGAGATATCAGCAGTGTCCTGAAAGTATGTGTTCCTACTATAGGGACATTTTTCTCCATCTGAGCAAGTATTGTTTCCTGATGACAAAAAAAAAAATAGTTTAAAAATCACACACAAATCAACAGCCAACAGCAATAGTTTCTATCATACTTTTACTTATGAGTTATGACACTTTAATGTAGTGCCTAAGATTTTGTGACACATCTGTTTTAGTTTTGATAAACAATAATACAAATTAATCTAATGGTTATTAGTAAGGAAGCTAAGTACAAACACCAAGAACATTGTACAGTACTGCAGAGCTGTCTGGTGAGAGTATGAGGTGATAAGCTCCATGTTTAGCGTTTGGATGGAGGAGAGTCACTGTACATTGTTTATTTCTACTTAGTATAACCAGAATTAATACAGATTACTTCTGGATTATTTTTATTTTTATTCATTTAATTTTTTAATTTGTTTAAATTCTAGATATTTATTTTCTTGTTATAAAAATACCAAATGTTTAAACTGTGTTATGTGATAAACATTTTAAGAGTTGTAAACTCTTTCATGTGAATAAATAGCCTACATATATAATAAAACTTTCAGTATATATAAATTGCTTGCTTATCACTTTTCAGTTCTAAAATTTGAAGTTCATAATATTATGTGTTCAAATTTACAATTGTAAGTAATTTTGTTCCTCCACTGTCATATATCCTTCTTACCTCACCTTGTAGTCCTCTCACTACCATGCTCCCTCTTACACCATCTATCATTGTATCAGTCCGCCTCCTTTCCTTCTTCAATCAGTTTCCAATTCATCGCAAACTTAGGCAATCTCCCATTATCTATCCTCTTCACATGCCCATATCATCGAACCGAAATTTAACATTTTTAAAATTTTGGACTTAGTCCACTTTTGCACTAAACAAAAAATTCCGTTCGTAACTAAAATTTGGTTTAGTGCAAAAGTGGACTAAGTCCAAAATGATTTTTTTTAAATTGACTTAATTGACCAAGTCCAAAATTTTTGTTTAGTGCCAAAGTGGACTATGTCCAAAAATTTAAAATCTTCTTTAGCGCTAAAGTGAACTAAGTCCAAAAAGTTTTAAAATTTTCTTTAGCGCTAAATTGGACAAGTCCAAAAGTTTAAAATTTTCTTTAGTGTAAAAGTGGACTAAGTCCAAAAAATTTAAAATTTTGGGGAAAATATATATTGCGACTCACCCGAGTCCCCCACCACTACTACTCTAACGGGACCCGCGTGGAAAGTAGGGGTTTTCCACAGATTTAACTTTATTATAAAGAAAACACAACAGAAAAACGTACTCTTAACTCCTATATAAATCACATCACAGAACACATGAAACACAAAACAAATGACGGAACTCGGAAGTATGAGAAATTTAACCTCGAAACCAATGCGCATTGCACGTATGAGAATATTGGCGTCCAAACGAGTTCACACATAAAAACGATATTTTAAAGATTTTGAAAAGTACATAAAAATTATTAGAGTGGGTACAAACACCATGCTGTGATGAGTAACACCTTATTAGCCACATGATACGATACTGGTAGACAGTATGAGCTTTCATGTGTACTGATAAGGTCAAGAAAAGAGATCAAGGAACCTTTTGTTTAAGCCTATTAATGTGTCTTGAAAAGGGAGGGTGCTAGTAAACAATTCAAAATTACAGTAGAATCCCGCTAATCTGGACTAGATGGGACCGGACCCTGTCTGGATTACCGAAAGTCCAGATTAAACAGAATCTGCCCTAAAATTCTCATAGTGTACTTGATACAAGTTTTCGATGGGTAAAACTAAAAATAAATTTTTTCATACATATAACTTTTTCCTACAACTTAATTTTAGTTTTAATACTACTGTATACATAGACCTAAGTTTTTAACCTACAGACTAATGTAAGATTAAAATTCAAAATTTAATGATTGTTCGTCCATCTGGATTAGCAGGACTTTACTGTAGTATCTTTTTAATAATATAATATTGATATTAAATTTAAAAAAATTATTAAATGCAGTTAAGGTAATGTAACCATTATTAGGCCTTCATGGAATCCTGCATTGCCTTACAAAAGCGCTAAGTGAAATTCAAAATAGTGTGTTTGCAAAGTTGCTCGAGAGAGAGCACCGCAGGTAAGGACCAATGCTATTTCTTTACAAGGATTGTTGATTATCTCAGAAACTTAAATTTGGCACTTAGCCCCTTTGTAAGGTCAGGTACACATTGTTGAAAAGAATAATAGATATTCACAATTATGACACAAGAAAAGCAGCTAATTTTTATTTAGACCAGGCAAATAGAACAAAAGGTGACAGCGTTCCTAAATATAACATGCTGAATAAAGATATCCGAACTTCAACATCAGTAAATATAGATATATGCATATGCATTCATGATCCACAGATTATTGTCTCTGTTGGACATTACATGATAATGTTATAGGAGAAAAATTCCTCTGGCACTGGGATTTGAACCCAGGACCTATGGCTATCCAAGCATCCATAGTTAAAACATCGATGTTCACCATCAGTGTTCGGCGGTAACCATCGATGTACCGAAAATATTGACCTGACAACATGGATGTGTTTTTATGGAAAACAACTATATATACCGGTAATTGACTTTGTCTATTGCAATTTGCTTAATGACAATAAAATTTTATTATTATTATTATTATTATTATATTTTTAAAAGTAATGATTTCAGAAAATTAGGCAAAATTCATAAAAATAAACTGAAATATTTCCATGAAAACCATCGATGTTCCTCATTATATCAATTCATCATTAATTTTTATCAATGTTATTGCAAACAAAAAAATATTGTGAATATTTAAAAACATCGATGTAGCAAAAACATCGGTTTTCCATCGATGTAAAAAACATCGATCATCGATCATCAACAGGTTAAATTATATATATAAGGTGTTTACTTAATTATATTATTGTTATTATTATTATTTATTTATTATTATTATTATTATTATTAACGCAATACGTTCATTACACTGAAAAATCACAAGTTTTAACTGGCATACGACTATTTTCGAATATTGGTACTACTGTTCTACGTTTCTGATTGGCAACCCTGGTCATCAACCGTCCAGGACGGCGGCATGTGTGATTTCACAACGTAATTTTAGGTTAGTTTTGTGTCCACTTGCTAACGATTTACTTACATTTGGAGTCTAAGATAAATGTAAGATGCTTATATATATATATGTAATCTATAGGTTATAAAGAACAATACAACATCAAAGGTGGCTGTTTTCCATGTTTCTAAAACGAAAATAACACAAGGAGCTGAGTGATCGACCACCCCCAAGATTTATTAAAATATAGTTACTGATAATGAGTGTATGCAGGATATAATATCTTGTTTGTGTTGCACCAACTGTATTGAATGTGGTTATATTTTATTAAAAAACAAAGCAAAGATTTGGTTGGGAACTTTGTATTGGTTTACTGTAATGGCTGTGGGTTTGAAACTAAAAGATTTCAAACTTCCAAACGAAATGGACAGGCACCTGAAATAAATAGGAGACTTGTGTATGCAATACGTGAAATTGGTTGTTATGGTGTTCAACTATAGGCATCCTTGCAGAAGAGTGCATGGTGTGTGCAGCTAATGAAGTTATAAAAAAAGAAAGCTATTATTGAATGTGGTGTGTCTGGATGCACTTGACAATGCCAGGGGTAGGCCTATAGTTGCAGCCATTGTAAAAGATACAGTTAAAGTGATAGGTTGAAATCGTGAGCAAAAGCTGGGAAAACATAGTTTTATGCTGCCCACTAGGCTCCTCCCACGAACTGTCTAACGCGACCTGCCTCGGAAGGCGGGGTTTAGGGTTTCATCGCAGAGCAGATTCAATGTGAGACATAATCAACATCGCGCTATTTAGTATGTTGCTCCTAAACTAACATAACATTGCTAACCTAACAAAACCTGTCACTGACCTAGAATTTACCTATCGTTATTTAACTAAATGTAGAAGCTTTTTACCCTTACACACCTCTCATAAAACAGCATTACCACTATCAAGGAAACCATGGTAGGCTACAATAGGTGCGTCCGCAGGCTCGGAAGCGAGGGGAAGGAATCGGCGGGCTATTCAAGTCTAATCCAAATTCAGAATGCCCTCCTAAATTAATATCACTGTTCACAACCTAACTGCCACTGAACTAGAATTTCGGGAGAATTCAGAATGCCCTACTAAATTAATAAAGTAATTTTACTACGGTACAATTGTAATTTTCGTAGCTGCAGCATCGGCACTAAGCAAGTATATATACATGGCCGTGATAGGAGATGTAGGGGAAGCAAGCAGTAACGTGCGCATTGGCTCGGAATGGAGGGTCAGCAGGGGAAACGAGCGGGTGGAGCTTCGCCGAGGGGCAGCATAAATCTATCTTGTGCCCAAAAGCTCCCTGGATATGAGAACCATGAAAAAGACAACAAGAAATCACAGTCAAATGTTTCTAGTCCATCCCTGCTTTTCAGTCCCATAATGGACAAGATAATAGAATTGCCTTAAATCCTAGGACACCAATTGGAAAGCATCAAATTCCACATTTGTTATTGGTGAAAGACAAGTTTAGGTCATGCACCAGCCAAGCTCCACCCACTCTCGCCCACCAGCTGCTTCCCCTCGCTTCCAAGCCTTGCATGCACACCTTCCTACTTCCCCTGTCCCAGCTGCTCAATGCCGACATTGCAGCTCACTATTTTACCCTTCATCATATAGCCTATGCATAAAAATATACAAAATCACTGTGTTACCAAAATGACCCTTGCACCATTACAAAAATGCAAAAAAAAAAAAAGTGTTACGATTGTACTGTTCATCATATAAGCTAGGCATAAAAATATAGCCTACAGAATCACAGGGTTACGAAAATGCCCATTGCACCGTATTACTGCATTTGCATATGGCAGTGGCCTATCAGTTGAGACATGGAATGCCTCATACTATGAAAATTATTACATGTATTGGGACCAAAGCAAGAAAGTAAGAAGTAAGAGGTCGTATTACTGTCCATTATTGTCCAACAAAGAGTTTGACTTGAGTGGCATGCCACCCGCAAGATAACATAATTAATGCACCAAAACGGATCTTTTTGGTGCCAACATGATCACAATTATAAAAAACAATCCTTGCACAAAAGCAGCTTTTTCTCTGTTTTAAAGCTCTCTAAACTTAAATAGATGAATTTTCCTTTCAGCAATTGCTTGTGGTAGCCTATAGTGGTTAAGGCTGCTAGTTACTGTGCTATTGGTCACGGGTTTGTATACCAGTCAATCCAAAATTTAAGGCTATTAGTAGGTCCTAAATAGGTAGGTAGGGCAAGGAGAAGGTGAGAGAATAGGAAAGGAGGAGGAGAAGAGAATAAAGGAGAAATAAATTATTTAAGTTTTTCCCAGTTTCAGCTTTTGCACAGTAGATGACGTTTCTAGTTTATTTAAAATAATGACACATCTAGGAGGCGAAATTTAAAGTTACTCCCCACCCTAAACCCCTCCTTCCCAGGTGGGTCCTATTAGAGATTTGCGTGACCAAAATTGTTTTTTTCCCATGTTATTTAGATCAGCTTTTGTCAGTTACTGATCAGTCTGGTTTGGAGCGTGGTAGTGTTCAATTTCATTTGTATTGAAAATTACTCCCATGCAGTTACAGGAACTGCCACTGAGTTTACCAACCAGCCTGCTGCTCAACTCTCTCTGTGGTAGTTACTAACGGGAGTGGAACAGGTAAAGCCAGCTCCCTGAAGCTGCATACTCATGACGGCTGATGTAGATGATGCGCTCATTCTGGCAGAAACAAAAGATGGCTTACAAATGTTGCTGCTTAATTTAACCCTGATCTAGGGTCATTATTTTAAGAATTACTTATTAAAGAATATGATGTTTTCATAACAACTTTGTTACTTTGAATTGTATTTCTCTGTGTTGTTTCAGTTGAGCAATCCTCACCCGGCACTATTCATCATGGTAACACAGATAGAGTCCTCTGATGTCATGCTTGCCTATATGGGACCCTTCAACAGATCTACAGTCACACAGGCTGTCAAGGAAGGGTGAGTCCTAAGTAATGATCGGTTATGAACCGTTATACGGCTCACGCTATTCAAAGGAAAATTGGGTGAAGCATTTATGGGACTCGCCTATGTGAGTAGCGAATAATAGGGAGACAGTATTGCCCACTTCAGATAACTCTGCGCCTAACAAAAGAGTTTTGTTGTGCAATTTCAATTGCGCAATAAAAACTACACAAACCAAAATTTTCCTGTATGCCACAAGAAAGAAGAGATATTTCTGAAGCCAGCAGTACAAAAACCATATTTTTACGACAAGTGGTTGTTGAGTTATGAGGTTTTAATTGATAAGTAGCATTGATGATCAATCATGCACCTCCCGGGAGTACTTCCTCTTCTTTCTTCTGGCAAGCGTGGCATCAATGCACAAAGAGTCGGCAGGGATTGGCGCACACCTATTTCCTTTGTATAGCATGAGCCATATAGGAGGTACCAGTAATACCTTCACCTGTCTTACCTATCTATGGGCCGGTATCCTGCAGTGGGGACATTATATTTACTCATCCTTAAAAGAATCCAGTCGGACAGAATAATTAAAAGACGACCCCAACGAGAAAAGCATAAAAGATTTGGAATAAATAATAGATTAAAATTAGCAACATGGAATGTACGAAGCATTAATACAAAATAAGTACATTTATGTAAAGAAGTACAAGAAAAGAAAATTAATATAGCCACAGTATTGGAGATTAAAATTAAACTAGGAGGAAGTAAAGCTTTAGATGGATACACAATGATATATAGTGGGGTAGAGCAACACAAACAAGCGAGCAGTGGAATAGGAATTCAAAGTTATGCTTATATAAATGACAGAATAATAACTGTAAGATTTAAAACTTGCAGAAATCATTTAACACTAACACTCCGGAAGAGGGTCGGAAAGCAGAAACAATAGAATTCTATGAAAACCTACAGAAAGAAGTAGATAAGTGAAATAAAACTGATTATGTAATTATTAGTAGGGACTTAATGCATGAGTCAGGAAGTAGGCTACTAGGAATATTTGGAGAAAACATAAAAATAATGAAGCTAATTGTTTGTTAACAGTAAGTTCATGACTTAAAAATTACAAATTCCTCTTTTAGGAAAAAGGATATCAACAAATATACATGGAGTGCAATAAGTTATGAAAGGATAATAGACTATTTTTTAGCAAACAAGAAGATCAGCAAGTCAAGTTCAGGATGTGCATGTATATAGATAGAGGTGGTCATACATATTCAGACCATTATTTATTAATGACCAAGATTGCCTTACCAGCTAGATGAAAGAAAATGAGGAACTTCATAAAATCAAATCAAGAAGTATTTAAAATATATTTCCTTCAAGATGATGGTATCATATACTTATACTAATTTCACTTTAAGTTCAAAGTAGTTGTAAACAAAGCCACTTGACAAGGGAGCACCTCATTGGCTAGTGGACGAACTGTAACTTTTGCTGCTTAGTATGCATACTCTTGCTCTTAATAAAATAGTTCGGTTCAAACCGTACCTTTTTGTAGCTATTTTTGTGCAGAGAAATTTAAAAACATGTTTCTGAAGCAGATCTGTATATGAAACAAAATTAATTTGGTCACATTTTCATGACACATAATAACTAAGTGAACTAATTAAACCATTACAACAGATGTAAATTGTAGGCGTTTACGACGGCTGTGCGCATGCTCAAGCACCCCATCTTTTGAATTAAGTTGCCACTACCCCCACGCAGGAATTTGTTAAGACCTGCTGAATATGCGTTTATTTATTTATTTATATCGGCTATACAACACGTACGCGAGGGCAAGAAAGTCGTGTGCTAGAAAAAGACAAAAATTTCATCGAAAATTGCATGTAACCTACAGTTCTGATCTATGATTGGGGCGGTGACAAACAGAAATTAATGAATAGTGAACAACATTCAAAAAGAAAACGCCTCTGTAGAGGGCAGCCAACATTGTAAAATGAGAGTAATTTTTTATACTCATTAATATCTTCTTGTTAACTGTCTATGCCTTTCTTAAATACTAATATTAATCTTAATTTTGTACAGATGTACCGATCTTTTCAAAATAAATACAACATTTTTCAACAATGGTGCATGTCGTAAGAAATAATTTAAAAGTACTATTGAGAACACTGGAATATTCACAAATCCTCATTCCGTTTCTTTCCGTGGCGGGTAAATCTCCACATGGTATTGTCACATGTAAAAGTTTGTTTACATCTACTTTGAACTTAAAGTGAAAATAGTATATATCAGAATCGTTTAAATCAACGACTACAGCAGATAATAACAAGTGAATTACCCACGTATTTTCTGCACTTAAATCACTATAGGATAAACCCTTCAAAATTATTGGTGCTGTTACCAGAACTGAATTGCTTAAAGTTTTGCATGTTTAAGTAATTATTCTGTTTTCCATGAGTTGACTTTTTCCTGTAAGCCCTATGGTGGAGCATAGGGCCTCAGGAGGTTTCAGTACCTAGATTAATTTTGTTACGTTCGTTTTCCAAGAGAGAGGACAGAGGGGAAGGTGGTAAGCCCATCACCTCACAAACCCCCCTCCGAAAACTAAGGTATTAATAGGACATGAAAGGACGGAGGAATTTTTTCCAGAGGCTATAATTTAGACTTAGAGTTTTTTTTACATACGGTACCGTAAATCTATGACATGAGCCCTCTGCTTAAATTAACTTAATTTTATTATTTACATGATGCATACAAAATTTAAACATAATAGATCTTAGGGAATTGGAGGAATACAGGTTAAAAAAGCAGTGCATTTATTTAATGGTAGAAAGGGTATAAGTCATGGCATTTAATTTAATTTTTAAGCAACCTGCTACATGGTTCTTTTAATTTATTATAAAAAAGTAAGGCTTATACGAAGGATATAGGGCCTATAGCCTAAATATGAAAGGTGATTTTTTGGGATTTGTAAAAAAAAGTTGTAGAGACATGCTGATTTTATATTCTATCTCTTGGAAAACTCACACACTGTCCCCTACATTAGAAACAAAAACCAGAAAGTAACACACAATTTTTATTACTGTAGAGAAAGTCACGTTATAGTTCCTAGAGATCGATTAAGACCTGAGAAAATAGCATAAAATTGTATTACAACTAAGGAGGTATGGCCTCACAGACCGTGCACTAATGCTGATACAATCCTATTTAGCAGATAGGACTCAGATTGTAAGATGGCAAGGGTTAAATTCCTCATCCCTACCGGTGATGCTCGGAGTACCCCAGGGCTCAATTTTGGGGCCGTTCTTATTTATAGTAGCCATGAATGATTTGTGCTTTATGCTAAATGAGGGTGTATTGCTCTACGCAGATGACACCATTTTGTATACGAGTCATAAGGACCCCATCATGGCAGTGGCCTCTGTGAATAATCTTGTGTATCTAGCATCTGAGTGGTTTGCAAGTGATAGACTAGTTTTGAATCAAGCGAAGACTCAAAAAATCCTATTTAATCTAAACAGAAATCAAGTTGATGATGACGTTATATCAACCCGCTCTGTTAAGCTATTAGGCTTTAACTTAGACTCTGAGCTCTGCTGGAGTGATCGTTTAGTAGCCCTCAGCACAAAGTTGAGCAGAGTGCTATTCCTGCTCAGAAGACTGAAGGCTGAGATGCCAAGTGAATTTGTATGTCTCGCTTACTTTGCGTTTTTTCAATCTCATATACTATATGGTACCGGTACCAGGCTCTGGGGCCACTCCAGCAGAGTGCAGATGGTTTTGCAATTACAGAAAAAGGCTGTATGCCTTCTGTCCAATGCCCATTACATGGATCACTGCAAACCCTTGTTTGTATCAAACAAAATTCTGACAGTTGTCAATGTATACGTATTTCAATACCTTCTGTGTATTAAGGAAAGGGAAAGTAAGTTCCCCGTAAATAATGATATACATGCCTATGAAACCAGAAACAATATGAACATCCATGTAAATAGGCACAGACTGACAAAAACTTCAAAATGTTTTCCTATCACTGGCATAACATTTTTTAATTTGTTACCAGTATCAGTACGTAACTTACCTGTAACCAAATTCACAAATGTTCTCAAAAGTTGGTTACTGAAGAACCCATTTTATTCAATCACTGAGTTTGTAGAAGCGGATCACCCCAGTATCTTAATGTATGTTTAATTTTAATTTTAGTTAGTTTGACTTGGCCTATTGTACCCATACTGAATGGCTCAATAAAATCTTTGAATCTTTGAATCCCACAGATACAATAACAGGAGAGAAAACAGTAATTCTAATTCATTAGAAATTCTTAATGATCGAGGTAGAAAAAGTCGCATGAGTGTTCCAAGAGCGACAGGAAGAATTAAATAAGGTGAAAAACATTGCTATCTTGACTATGGTCATCTCTCATGCCACCTGACCCTTAGACCCTACAAACGGAAGACTAGTGAAATGCAACATAAGATCAGCTGTATTGTGTATACAAGTTCGTATTCAAAGCCTACCATACAATACTTATTCTAAAACTTTCCATTATTAAAGCTAAGAGCTGTTGTCACAAACTGCCACTGGAGGTGGCTACAGTAGCCTACTGGGGGGAAACTAGCTGGTATCTGGTTTTTAAAAATATTTTTTACCTTCAAAAAACAGCCAAATTTCAGGTTATCCTGTTCTTCAAAATCTGTAGAATCCATATTTAAGCACTCTTTTCTTGTAGAAATATTGTAAGCCTATGAAAATCACTGAATAGTTCACACAAAATTAGCCTAAAATGGTGTTATGAAGTGATTCATATTCACGAGAATCGTCTGTTCAGCTGCGAGGGGGGGGGGGCGGAGTTGTTGGGTTTAAACTTGATGATGATTAACACTAATATCACTATTCCTAACCTAACTGCCACCAAAGTAGCTCTACAAGAAACTGACACTAATATTGTATCACTGTTCTTTACCTAACTGTCACTAGAATCCATGAATTAGTTTTCAAAGTGAAAATGAGCCATATAGGCCTTCATGGCCAATAGTCCGTTCACATTGAAAGTGGCCAAACTTAAATCTGACACCTAGAAAAATTGTTAACACAAACACCGAGACATAATCTCTCTATGGGGAAGACCTGCGTCAACAGATCACTCCATCGCCTCTCTTTTTTCAGACTGGCAAATCTGGTGCAGTTCACGGGTTCATGAAATCTTTGAGCAGCTATAGAACCCCTTGGAGCACCTCGTATAGAAACCCAGATATGAGCTTTTAGTATACACCAGTAGTCTACTTATTCTAAAGCTCTCCCTTATTATCATGTAACAACATACTAATTTTTGAATCTTCCTAGAACTAAATAGATTATTAGTAGTAGTGTTTTAATTTCTACAGCACATTTGTTCCCAAGTGTTTTTATAATGTATCTATTTAGAAAGGTAAGAATATTTATGAAAATATTTCTTGTTGCAGACATTTTGAGCAACCAATCAAACCTGCTGCACCCCCCAATTGTCATCAAGTCCAGTTACGGCAGTAGAAGCAGCTCGGCAACAAACCAGTATAGCAGCTTTTCTAAGGTAAGGATAGAATAGAATAGAATTTTATTTACACACAATTACAATTACAGTTATCTACATCCACTTTACTTATCTTGTAAGTCTAACACTATCCCTCTGATGTGAGGATAGTAATAGTTCAATTTTTTTTTTTCACTTTTTCATTACCGTAACTTTCCTTTTTGTCCTTCCCTCTTTTCCCCTCTCTTCCTGCCTTTCTTATTTCCTTCTTTTTCTTTTTTTCCACTCTTTCTTCACGATTTTTGCAGTCTTTCCACACCTGATACACTCCCATCAAGTTGTATATTTCCAGCAATGTTGACATAGCCCACATATCTGACTCTGCTAAACATGTATAGGGAAGAAAAGATGTAAGGTGTAGTTGAAATCAGCTGTTAAACAGTTAACTTCTAGTTTTGTTTCTTCTCTTCTCTCTTTACTATTTTCAGTGTTTTTCTTTCATTCTTGCTCCAATTTATATTATGTACATTCTTCATACTAAATTTCTACTAGAGTTTTTTGCTCAATTTCTTCATTATTTTTGTATCATTTTTTGTTTTTATTCTCTCTTACTTTAGTATTGTAGAATATCCTATATGCTGTATTATTTAAGTTCATTCAGATACCTTTCTTCAAAATAAACGATCTTATTACTTTTCAGCCTCCGAGTTCCTCCAGTATCCTGGAATGGTGTTGCAACTCTAACAATTAACAAGAAGTCCCCTGAAGATGAGGGACAGTACATCTACGAAGCTGTCAACTTGGCGAGCTTGTCCAAGACAAGAAGCAAAATCAAAGTAAGACGTAAGATACCGTACATTAAATCACTAAAACTTTACATAGCAGTTGTTTTTATTCTTAGTTGTCAAGATAACACTAAAAATCTTATTAATAATTCCGTATAGAATGTTTAAATAACTTCTTTGAATAATTTTTATACCAGGAATGTACACAACCAAGGAGTAAACCACACAAAAACAATTCATTGTAACTCAGTATTGTCAAGTTATAGTTTACATTTCCTGTCAGCTTTGTTGAAATAAGCATTGAGCTGTTAAAGCTTATCTTGTTTTAAGAATAATATAAATTAGTTGGCACTATGCAAAAAATACAAACTAGTTCCGGTAAGCCTATTTCGCCTTTTTAAAATAGGGACAATAGTTCAGTTAAAGTGTATTTATTTTCTGTTTAATTTTGCATGTTTAAAAAATATATGCGGTATGCTGTAATATTTTATATTTAAAAAACAATTAGGGGAAGGCGTAGTTCTTCATAATTTCCAATAAAGGTGTAGTGCTATACTATATCTAAGAGTAATAAAGTTTCTAGTTTGACTACTGCTTTCAGACTTAAAATTTCTTATATATAATAGGTTCTCGGACTTCCACACATTAAAATTTCTTGCCCTGGAAAATGTGCAGACAGAATGAAAAGTATATTAGAGGAATATCACCTTGGTTTTTCAACGGTATTTAGTATAACAAATAGTTTATTTTCAATGCACACCTGTTGTTTCATACGATATTTCAAAATCTTAATATTCATATAAATTGATCGTGGGGTACATTTGCTTACGTTAGATATAATATACTTTTCAACATCAAGACTTAGTATACTGTGCTAGGAAAGCCCTTGCCTGTTTTGTTTGTGGTTTTGCCACTCTTCACCATTGCTTTAATTGTAAACATATAGCTCCTATAATTCCAAAAATACATTTTTAATTATGAAATGCTACATGCTACAAACATAAACATAATCCCAGTTCTTAAACAAATTACATCACAGATTATTTTGTTTGGTTGAAATCTTAACATTACGGTAAACCATCACTATTTCATGTTAATGGGGACAAAACCAGATCCAAATTGGTGAAGTCCAAATTTTAGAATGTTTTCTAAAATAGGCCTAGTTATGAGAAACCATAATAAGGGATTAATATTATGTATATGGTGAAGTGTACAGGGGGCAAAGTGCATGAGAAGCGAGTGGGTGCCTTCAACGTTATGTATTCACCTTGATGTGAACTCAAAATATTACAAATACTTTAAAATAAAGCCCAGTAGAACATTCCTGTATTTAATATGAGTTGAAAAACTATACTAATGTTGTGAACGCTGAATTAGTGAAGTTCGAAATAGTGAGGGTTTACTGTAATTCATTTTTAAGAAATGTTTTAATAATAATTTCTGTTTTTCCATACAATTCTGTCAGCAAATGAATGCATGAGCCATGAAGAGAAGTGCTTACTGAAGAGGTAAAAACAGTTGATCATTTCGAAACCTAACTTGAAATTTAGCACATAAGTAGATCATTTAGGTGAAAGCATTAAAAAATATCACCTGCCAGTTTCAACTACAAGACAATATTGGGGTCCCCAGTCAGTTCTTGCTTCGATTGGAGTTAAGCACAAGATCTTGTGATGTAAGTGCTTGTCATAGTTTTATCGCCAGTCCTTGGCATAATGCATACATATTCAGTATGGTTTTTTCCTTCATTTCGTATAGCATACTTCCTTTTCTGCTATTTCTGCAGCTATCGAGAAGTTATCAATACTTGTACTCGATTATAGCACAGACTGAGGAATGTACGCTATTCAGTGATCATGATACACTACTTTTCTGCTCTCTCTTTGCAGAGTTTGGAATGCCTATGTTAGATTATTGCAAAAAGTGTAAATTCATGAGATTTTGTATTTTATCCACAGTACTGTAGTTGGCACTTTTGTTCGTATAAATAACTCCAATTTCGTTACATACTTCTTAATGATTTTCTTTCAATGTGCATATTTTTTTAGCAACAAACTGAGTTTATATATGAATTCTGTGGGTTTTAAAGAATATATAGCCTCAATCTGCGATATTTTGTGGATTCACTTTGCTTAATAATGATATTTTATGTATATATGAAGCTGTTTTGTAAAATTTAGTTTTTATCGCTGTTACCATAAAATACGGTCCCTAATCATAATGCTTTCTGCATTGCTATGATGTGATGTTGTACAAGCTTTCCCAGGATTGAGTAAAGTGACCCGTACACCAAGAAATCCAACTCATACTCTTGCTTTGGAGAAAATTAACAGATTTTGCAGTTGTTTGTCCATTTATGATTACAAAAGAAATTTAATAACTAAGTCAGCAGCATATCCCAGTAAATTTTTTTGTGAACTGATCGTCACTGCAGTCGTATAATGGATAACTTCTAGCTTCAATATCTTAATATGTGGACATAGCATCCTCAGAATATCAAATGCCTCTGATTAGCTTCTAGCTGGTCAAGTATATTTGACTTGAATATCTGTAGCCATGATTTTAAATCTACCATAGCTGTGATTCATGTAGGTGGCCGTGGTTTCAAGCCATGGCTTAGAAAAATGAGAGAAACTTCCTTTTAACAATTGTATCATGATTTTAATCCATGACTGGTGAATAAAACATTTCAGCAATCAACCCAGGGAATAGTTTCTCCCTTTGGTTGTTGCAAAATCATATTTGTTTACTGATAAGGAAATAGTAAACTGGCAGATGATTTTTGTGTGCTTTTGGCTTTTAGGATGTGATGTGTAAGTATTCTAAGCTGGAGAGCATGGGTTTCCAACTGCAAGAGGCCCAAGAGCCAGTATTGACGAAGCGTGAAATGCATAAAAATATGTGCACATGCAGTAAAGTATCAAGAAATGTTTACAAACCTCTATATCTCATAATGCCATATTTACCCAACTGTAAGGCATCACTTAATATAAAATTATCTCCTTATTTTGAAGAAGTTCTTAAGAATTGTCTTTTTTTAACAAATTCTGACTTATCAAAATTACAAATAGTTTTATTGATTAAAGTGTCTTAAGATCTACAAAAAAGTTAACTATTGTTAATTCATGCCAATTATTGATTGCATAATTGCATAAATCATGATAATAAAACAAGTAAAATAAATAAATAAAAACAAATTCTATAGTTTACATACATTTTTACTTTCACATTTGTTTCTTTGCTGTACTTACTACCTAAGCTAGTAATCTGTGGTATTGCTATTTTCTTTCTTCTTTTTCTTCTTCATCATTGATATCATAATATCCATATGCAAGGCTACTGCCATTACCGGCGATATTTTCAGTGTTCTGTCAGTAAGTGGTATACCCATTTGTAATAATTTTAGAACCATCAGAAAGAAAGGATAAGCAAAGTGGATAATGATCTTGCCAATAAGTAGGCCTATTATAAAATTAATTTTAAGGTTATTTCGAACAAAATGTCAACCCCCTCCCAGAAAAAAGTGATGAAATTTATGGAAAAAATACTATTGTTTGGAACTGAAGATAGTAGGAATTCTGCCGTCATTTCATTAATATCGGCTCGCAACATCATACAATCAATCAAATTTGCTATTTAAATTGATATAAAAGACTTAATTACATGCTAAAATTCATTTCGTGCTTTTCTTCTGTTTAGATTTTCGCATTGCAAAATTCAAATGCTAATGTAACAATAACAGAAAAATGCAACTAGATTTAAAATCAAAACAACAGTGACTGTGTAGTAATTTTAATGTTTGATATAAGCTATTACAACATGTAAAAACATTGACCCTTAATCTATCTGCGTTCAAATGATAAATGGGGGAAAAACCTTGTCTTATAGTCGGATAAATACAGTATGTATTACTGCGGTTGTAAAGATAATCTTACTCTACACGTAAAGTGAGCCAAAATGTAGGCCTGTGAGGTATCAACGGAAACGTATTGTAGAGATCTTTCACTGAATGTATTGATGAACTAACGAAATAACCTTGTCGTCATTCCTCCTCCTGTAAATTGATGTCCATCAACATTAGGATCAGTTGTATAATATGAAAACACTTTGAAGAAACATCCAATATTTCTTGTTTATAAGATATAAATATGCCTATTTCTGTTTATGTTAATTTATATGTCGTGGAAATAAAGTATTAGTGATGCTTCCTAACAGACCGCTATCATTTGTTTAACTGCACTGAATCAACTATATTTACAAAACCCATTGGTACAGTACATCATTGTACTGTGTTCAATAAAATTTTGATAGACTTTTTCACAAAAATGTATTAAAAACACAAAAGTATGTAAATATGTCCATTAGAATTAAAAACGTTTTGATTGATACTTCACTCGTAAGTATCAACACAGTAAGTAAGTATTGGTATAAATAATATATACATTAAGCTGAAAGTAAATTAAAATTGAATAAATGGCTCTTCTTCTTGTAAGATCTTTCTTAAAGGCCCTGTTAACTTAAAATCAAGTGACTCTCAGAATAAAGAGTTTGTTTTGTAAAATACAGCAGTGAAAACCCCATGTTTCTACGATGCTTCGTTCTCGCGAAATCGAAGAAAAACTGATGTGACCTTCCAGCGGAGTGACGTCAGAGAGCACTAGCTGTTCACAGCCCGCGCGCCGTTGCTGTAGTGTGATGTGTGGCATCTGTCTAAGTCTCTTGCTAAAAAGCTCAAAGAGATCGGAAAAAATTCACCATTCTCTTTTTCATAAAAGGAAGTGTCTGTCCTCCGTCTGTCTGTCCGCGATGCCCAGCAAAATCTACTCAACGCCGAGATCTGAAATTTTATACATAGGCGGACTGAAGGGTCGGAAAATGCACCTCGAAGCCGGAATTTTAATTTTCGCTTTCGTTCGTGAGTTATGAGTGAAAAATGAGCAAAAAACGTGCATTTATTGCGTTTTCGAAGCATGAGTTTTCAGTAATACAAATCAATTACACTAGGCTTTGGCTATTTTTGTCATTCCTTCGACATAAAAGCATCGCGATCTCTTGAATGTAGTAGCTCACGCTGGTCAATTCATTTGTTTTTAATGTCAAGGCACGCAAACATAATATGAAATTTTCAACCTACACCGAAGAGGATTATTATTATTATTATTATTATTATTATTATTATTATTATTATTATTATTATAGGGGTAATCAATATTAGCCTAAATATGGTCAAACGTTGTTCGATTTGGACGAAACTCACTATACAGGGGTTTTCTGGGCCAAGGAACTCGAATCTGAGGTCGCTTTTACCAGGTGACTCTATCTAATCGTGATATGTGGTCCACATGATTTAGGTGTTAATATAATGATTTAACTATTATACTCTTAATTTTTAATTTCTGTCTTGTCCACGATGCCCAGCGAAATCTACAGAACGCAGAGATCTGAAATTTTAAACATAGATGGGCTGAAAGGTGGGCGAATGCGCATCGAAGCCGGATTTTTAATTTTAGCTTTCGTTCGCGAGTTGTGAGTGAAAAACTGGCAGAAAACGTGATTTTAGCGGTGTCGAAGCATCAGATTTCAGTAATACATTTCAATGTCAAATCAATTGCAGTTGGCTTTGGCTATTTTTGTCATACCGTGGTAATAAAAGCATCGCGATCGTTAGAATGTTGTAAGCCCACGCTGGTCGATTCATTGTTTAGAATGTCAAGGCCCGTAGACATATGAAATTTTTCAACCTACACGGAAGAGGGATAATCAACATAGATCTAAATATGGTTAAACATCGTTCGATTTGGACGAAACTCACTATACAGGGATTTTCTGGGCCAAGGAACTCGAATCTGAGATCGCTTTTACCAGGCGACGCTATCTAATCGTGACATGTAGTCCACGTGATTTAGGTGTTAATAAATATAATGATTTACCTATTCTGCTCTAACTTTATGCTCTTTTTTATCGCGGGCGAAGCCGCGGGCACATGCTAGTTATTATTATTGGAAAGACAGCATTGTTAACCACCTATGGTGGTCATGTCAGACTTGTGGAGGGGACAAACCGTGTTGGTTTAAAAATTTCAATCGGTGTTATTTCATATTTCCAATGTACATAGCTGGACTGGAAATAACGTAATTAATCAGTGCGAACATGAAAAAATTATTGAAGATGAAGCAAGTGAATGGATCAGACCGGAGTCAAACGATTACATGTTACTGTCATCTGTTATAAAAACAGGAATTTCATTGAAGATTTGAAGCACGCAAAGAACTATTGTCATACAGGACATTTAGAGTCTTATCATAATGTAGCACTAAAATACAAGCCGAAAAAGATTCACTTTAGTTACGACGGAATGGTACTACAATCGATGTTGGCGACTATGGATTATAACTATAATGTAAACAGAAACGTTACAAGTGAAAAACTTAAATACTCAAAACCAACAAAAAAAAAGTGGGTAATGGTTTCAGTTTATGAAAGTAAAAGTAACGAGTGGCGTAATGACATAGTGAACAGGGTATTACATTACGTGAATAATTCAAACATTGAATTTGTGGAAGATCCCTACCTGGCTAAAGATGTTCCACGATGTATCGCTCCAGTGGCCCATCCTGAATCGCTGGAAGCTTTGGAGAGATTCTCTTTCGAGATTCCAAGAACTTTAAAGATACCGCAGTAACAACTTTGTCCAGTAGTAACTTTCGATATATATTTACAGTACCGGTATTTAATTATTAGTTTAAATTTAGTATACAACTTTGATCTTATTTACAGCAAAATTTAAATTAAATACTTTTTATTCTAGGATTTAATTTTTCTTTCACTTGCATGAAAATAAATGACCAAAGTAAATATTTTACAGACATAAGCCTAGTACTGTAAAAAGAAGATTGAGTTGACTTTAAAAACTCTGTATAACATGTTTTAACCTCACCGTAGTTGTGGATTCAGGGTTAAAATTTCAATTAATCAAAATACAAAATGTCTCTTCCGTCAGCAGGTTGAAATTGTCTGTACTCTTTGTTAGGCTCAGGGTATTCGTCCCTAATCTGTTTAACTATGCATGAAGGTATGATTTTTCTATTGCCTTTTCCGAAGGGCTTCCAAGAATTAATCCAGTAGACGAATTGTCTGTAAGCTACATAACGCATGTTCCTATTGTTCGCTACTCGTAACTGTTCCCTTTCAAAATTGGATTCAGCTCTCACCATCATAAGGGCCTAGCAGTGTTCAATGTGTCCCTATTTAATACAACAGAACGAAGGGAATTATGAGAATGTAATGCAGTCAGCACTTCCCTTATCATAACACTTTCAGAACAGCAGAAACATTCATTATGAATCGCTGAAAAAACACATTCACCACAGTTGCATTGATCAGTACTATTTACACGGTCAGCATTCCCAGTATTTTCTTCATCTGACCTTATAATTTCGGCTCGAATTTATGTGGCCTGATTCCAGACATGACACGAGAAACTTTAAATTTATAATAATTTCAACACACGAGATGACACCAGCCATAGGCGTAACCAGGCCGACCATACTGTATGGGGGGTTATAACATCCGCGGGGTCTGGGGGTCCGGGGATCCTCCCCCGGAAAATTTAAAAAATTAAGATGCACAATAACGAGTTTTAAGCTTCCGGGGGTCCTCCCCCGGAAAATTTTAAAAATTAAGACGCACAATAACGAGTTTTAAGCTTCCCACGCTTTATACTTTTATTTAGTAATTTATGGGAAGACTTAAAAATTATACAATTTTCCTTTTTTAAATCAATGGGGGGGGGGTTCAAACCCCCAACCCCCCCCCCTCGTTACGCCTATGACACCAGCAATGAATTAGCAAACACAGACTGATGTGTCGGCTACATATGGCTGGCATTCCAATGCTTCCTCACAGTGCTGGCTTGGCGCGGTGACGTCATACTGCACTATAGGCGGAACTTCTGTACTTGGATTGCAGGCGAACGGTTAAACATAGAAAGCTCGGGTTTTCGCACAAACTAATCTCTAAATATCCTCTTTTTAAACCAGCTTTCACCTAAAAATGCATTTTTTAAGTTAACAGGGCCTTTAAGAAGTCTGAAGTCATTTTATTATGTTTGTATTGTGTGCCAATATTTCACATACAATTTAAGTTGAATACTTTAACTTGACCTGAATTCTAAAATTAAGCAATAAAAACAATGGAATTACAAATCAAGATTAAATAGTTTTAAAAATGTTCACTAAAACTGCAAACTTAATGATGACATAATATATTATAATAATAAGTATAGTCTTTCAAATTAATAAATTTTTCAAACTGATTTTGCTGGCCACAAGTGAAAACCTCCCATGGACCAGTTGGAAACCCTGCTCTATAGCTTCCTAGTAACATAATTTTGGGTAATTTTATGTTGAAACTTAATCATAATTACCTAATTTCTTATGGCGTTATTATGAACTTATAAGTTAGTAATTAATCACTAGTTCTTGCAATAAATGAAAATACAAACTGTGGAAAGTTGGAATTAAGTCAATGTTTTTAGTGTTAGAAAGAGCTGGTTTTAGTAGTTCATATAAATGAGATTATCATTAACTAATTATAATTGGAGCCCAAATTTCTAAGCAAGGAGAAATGTTATATTTTGTAAGACACTCCTTGACAAGCCATTTCAACTTAATTTGATATGGCTTATTTCCTTATTCTGAAAGAAAAACAATTTTGCTTGCTTATTTTGTCTCTGGATTAAATTTGCTTATTTAACTCAAAACTGTCACATTAAAGTGCTTGTTTCATTCCTAGACGTTGTTATCACCGGTTTCCTTTCTTTTGTGAGCTTTTTTGAAAAAAAATCTGGGTTATAAAACACTGTCAGGTTTCTTAAAAGCTTTTCGGTAAAGAATCAGGAATTGAACTGGAATTCATCATATTTCACAAATCGTTCTTCACTGGTGGATGTAGGAACTTGACGCAAGAAAATGTACGGATGAACTTCCTTCAATACTGTAACAGCCATGATTAAGATAAAATGTCTTCTAATCCAATTTATTTGTTTTTGCTTATTTTGAAAAAAGAAGTTAACATATAGATTGTCTTTGAGAATATAGGGTATCTTAATACAATTGAAAAATAACTCTTTACAAGACACAAATTATTGTAAATTGTACAGATTGTGTTCTCAAATTGTTGATATAACTACATACTGTTTTATTGTGCTTATAAATCTGGGCTCTGACAATAATGTAATGATTATAAGAATTGCATGTTTATAATATTTTAAACAATAGTACAAAATTAATAGTAGTACCAGAAACTTATAAGTTTGAATCAAGGCCAGGAGTAAAAGAATTTACATAGGATTTAGGGTTGCCATAATTCAGGAATGAATAGCTAGGACATCATTCAGCAGATCGATAATAGATATTAGCATCAGGATGTCACTTAAGATTTGGAGACAATGGATGCTTCTTACCTGCAATTTTGCTGAAAAATGTTCTAATATTTCACTAAGCCTCCATATTGTTCTGTGGATACCATGTAATCCAATAGAATTCCTTACTGCCAGGCACCAATTCCATCGGCTTCCCCCTAATTGACTGCTCAGCCTTTGTACTGGTTCTGCCTACCTCTGACAGAGCTTTTTACACAAAATGCCCTTTTGTTTAAAATATTCACAAAGGACAGAGATATTTCCCCCAAGGAACAATTTTCCACCTATACGTATTAGAGATACATGTAATTAGGTGTGGTAAAATTGTTACGTTTCCGTTATGTTTATCGCCATACATTGATATGATCATGATGCCTTTGTCACTGCTGCTATCAAATAAATCATCATCACTTATCACTGGGTAAAATCATTGGCATGAAATCGCACTGTTCTAAACACTCTAATGGCAATATTAATTATCCTTTCTGGGAGCATATATGTCTTGCAGACACCCTGCCATGATTACTACAAAACATAGAATCTGCCATGTTAATCCATTTCCCTTTTCACTTGCACAAAAACACCCTCTTCTGAAAAGAGGAAAGAAGCAGATTTCTGTTGACCTATATTTGAAGGTTCAGACAGCTTCAAACTATGTATATTATTTCTTTTATCAAATTAACAAACCTGCCCTTTTATTGTAGTTCAGATTGTAGCCTAATCTTTACTCTTAACGATACAGTAGTTTATTCCAAGTTTTTGGTTATCAAATGTCGCAGGTACTTGTACAAATTCTACCCTAGTTCTTACAGTATAACTTTCTCTGTGAGTTAATGTGATGCTGTTATGAGTATAGCTTTGTCACTTTCCTGTAAAATGTTCTTGCTATGTATGAGGTCTCCATACTTAAGCGATGATATTCTAAAATTACTTTACATCTGATACAGTACTAGAACTCATTTATGGTTATTTAATGATGGGGGTGCACTGCACCTTAGGCATGTGGCCATTGCCGTTGTGACGGAATTTTGTCCTTTAAGAGTTTTTTTCGCATGCCTGTAAATCTATAGACGTAGGGTGGTCATATTTATGCATGCATAGTCATTGACCTGGGCCGGGATCAAACCCGTGACGTTAGACACAGAAGGCTAGAACCATGCAGACTGCACTACTCAGGTCAATTCATACAGCACTAGAATTTTCATTGCCACGTTCATCAGATTTAATAGTTTAAAAAATATTTATGGCTAATTAATGCTGTGGCAATAGGCTACTGTTGTGCCATATACATTGTACAGACACAGGGACAGTAAAGATTACAATTTCATTCATGGCAGGAATTTCAGATGGCCAAAATTTTTAGAATTGGTTACATCAAAACAGAACATGTGCTTTTTGTCTTTTCGGCCTGGACATGTTCTTCAGATTGTGCATGAAATATGGCAACCCTAATACAACTGGATAAATTTGTAAGGCTCATGAATTACACTATCACATTTCTATGTCACAAAATATGATAAAATCTTTTATAGCATGTTTAAGACATTTGCACTACCAGTATATCAAATCAGTACATTCTGTCATAGTTAAAAGTAAATGAATCCACAACAGTTCTGTGGATGTGCTGCAACTATAAATACAGTGGTGATCATTGCATCAATACCAAAGTAGAAATGAAATGAAGTAATGTTTAAGCCCACCAGTTGAAAAATCATATTAATGCCGATTGCATCATTTATTTTTATGTTTTGTTCCTGAATACTGTTGATTTTACGAACAGGTTGGGGAATTTTGATGAGAGTATTTGAGTCGTATAATAATTGAGCGCTACTATTCTTATAAATCATGTTTTGAGCAAGTTAAAATGCATTTGTGTAACAGCAGATATTGTATACAATGGAACATCAGTTATCGAAAGTAATTGGAACTGAATTTGGTTCAGTTTTTTTATTTTTTTGGATTATCGAACATGTACAAAATAATACATTAAAACAGGGGAAAGTTATAATAATAGAAATTAATAAATATTCAGTTACATACCTTAATGGAAATATTCACTGATTGTTCTGCAACATTTCCGAACTTTGTGTCTTTACTAACTGAACTCAGCCGCACTAGTCACTTTCTCAAACATTAGACTATCGCTTCAGTTTGCAGTCAGCACCAATATCAAATGCAAAATGATCAGTTTTCTGAGGGTTGCATATACACTAGCCAACCTTAACCACTTCAAAAACATTCACTCATCAATAGTATATATAATTTCAAAGCACAAGCAAAGAGAAACATATGTTTTGACAGGAGTCTATTATACAGCATTACCTAGAGATTCGAGCTGAACATCATAGAGGAATTCACTATTCATTCATCAGAATAAGTCACAACCACCCCTATTCTCATTCCTTACAGAGCAGTCCTCTATTTTACAGCTTTCTCCAGCCCGTTTTAGCTCATTCTTGAATGCAGTATATTTTAAAATCTCAGTTTACTGCCCACTGCACTGCTAGGCCTCATTGTCGTAACTTATGCTGACTCAACTATTTGATATGTGATACGGTGGTGGTTTATCTATAACAATGTAAATATAGTATGATCATACTTTAAAAACATAATAATAAATAATAAAGAAGAAACAAAAGGTCGTTTTGATAATTGATGTTCTATTGAATTAAAGTGGATAACCTGAAGTAATATTTGAAGTCAATTTCAAGTTATTTGGAAATAACATTAATTACATAGTAGATCTTGTCTTGAAGCAAAATGAACTCATCTCTTTATTTTCAGAGGACTCCTAGAAGAGTTCATTAGCTTTTGCATGAAAACAAACCCCATTTTTTATGCAAGTGATAGCTGTCACCTGCCCTTCCAAGTCTGTTGTTTAGAAACTTCATTAGGGATCCTATTTTACGGTGAATAAAAATGTTAAATTTTGCTACTAAAGTTTGGGTTAATTTTGGTGTTATTTTGCATAGCAAAATACAATTTCTGCATTATTTCACATTAAATTCAAATAGAATTACTGATTATGTGGTATAAAATATTGCATAATTCTGCAAAAACACATAGTCAAGATGATTTTAGGCCTTTCGTGTAGATTTTCACAATTCTTACCATTTGACTATTACATGCTCCCTGACCTACATATCGAGGTCACCGAGGATATAACTACCGGGCAAAAAAATACAGCCATTTCTGTACTGTTATAAAATATGAAATACGTTCATTAGGATTGCTAAATTAATGTGTGTATAGCAAAAAAAGTATCATATCATGATTTTAATTTTGAGTTGAAATGAGTTTTTTTTTCTAGTTCTTTATAATTGTATTGCACCATTCCCCTGCTTGCTTATTGAAGTGATTTATAAAAAAAAACCGTTCCAGAACTCGAGATTTTACTTAAAAATAACATTTCTTTTTAAAAAATTGCACTAGAAACAAAATGTTGTGTTTCCTTACGAGTGTAAAGAAGAATATTTCACCCTAGAAGTGTTTGAAACAAAAGATTTACACTTTATTAATGGTAGTAACCATTCGTAGATCCATCACTCACGAAAACTAGTTACAGTGAAATCTCGATACAACGATTTCGCAGGGACCAGAAAAATATATTGTTGTAGAGAGATATATTGTTATATGGAGAATTCACAAAAAAAAATGTTCAAATTTTGGTAGTATATAGGAAACAACTTCAATAGCTGAAATTCTTTAAGCATTTAGAGAAATAAAGAATGTTATCACAAGAACTGCTATACCGTTCTGTATTCACTCTACCCATAAATTATTACACTATGAGCAAACACATTTTACATTGCATTATAGCACAGCACCATGAACAGGATGACTCATTTTCCCCCTGTTTGTAAAAGTCAGAAATGACAGTCTGTTTAGCTTTTTTATGAACAGGGATACACACAATGCCTTTATTTGATTCGAGGTTCACTAAATGACATTCTGGCACTGATGGAACACTCGACAGAAAATTCTGCAGAGCCTCGCAAGCACAGAACACATATATAGAGGCAATGGCTTAGAGTACGGTTAAGGTTGGTAGATGCACACTTTGTTCTACCTCCTCTTCTTCATCTTCCGCCTGCTTGTTTTAGATTTCCTCAATGTTTTCTTCCGTTAGCTCCGGGGAGTTCATGATTTGCACTTTCACAATCTATTTTTATCCTTGTACCGAGGAAAACTTATTTTACGGGGATTCTAAATGTAATCGTAATGGAGAGGCTTATCGTTATTAAGAGTATCGTAAAACCGAGGGGAATTTTATATTATTTTAATGGAAAGAATGCCGGGACCAAAATATTTTAACGTTATAAAGAGTATTATCGGTAATCGTTGTACGGGGATTTCACTGTATCTCTAAATGTTATCCATAAAGTTTGACGAGTCTCATTGTCGGTTGATGAGTTTAACACTAGTTACTTTAAAAACAGCTTCACTGGTTTAGAGTCTGGTGACTGTAAGAATGCACACCATGTGTTCTTATTGTCCATTTTCTTCAAGACATGATGATGATCATATCAGAACTGTGTCGCAGCTAAGATGTTATACTGCACTGTAAAAGATTTTATCACACATATTCTGTGACATAGAAATATGATAGTGTAAATAGATTATCAAAGTGAATACTCTTATTTACAGGCCACTGGAACCATAACTCTGCGTGAAAGTTCCAGTCTTCGTTGAATCTGACTTGGAAGAGGTGCTTCGCTTCAACATTAGAAAAGTAAGCATCATTCATATTAATGAAAGTAATTTCTTGAAATCATTCCAACCCATAAGGGAATATAAAAAAGGTGGTTTCTGTTGTTAAGTTTGTAGGTTCGATCTAGCCAAAGGTGGATTCTCTCGTGTTAATTAATATTCACAACTCTCATCGTCAAAAGCTTTACATCATTGCTGTATATTTTCAATCGTTTTGAATCCAATGTACATAGATTTATTTTCCATTTTGCAAAACATTGGATTTTCCTATCAATGATGGGTTATTTTTCCATGTATTGTATTGGCTGTGGGGAAAAAATGTGCAGAAAATTATAGAGTACGAAGACAGTACCAGACTATGCATTTGAAAGATAGGGGGGGTTGGGGAGAGAGAGAGGGAGTAGGCTTAAAAAACTTGCACAGGGAGTAGGCTAAAAAAAACTTGCACAGGGAGTAGGCTAAAAAAACTTGCACAGTTAGTAGGCTAAAAAACTTGCACAGGGAGTAAGCTAAAAAAACTTGCACAGGGAGTAGGCTAAAAAAACTTGCACAGGGAGTAGGCTAAAAAAACTTGCACGGGGAGTAGGCTAAAAAAACTTGCACAGGGAGTAGGCTAAAAAACTTGCACAGGGAGTAGGCTAAAAAAACTTGCACGGGAGTAGGCTAAAAAAACTTGCACAGGGAGTAGGCTAAAAAATTGCACAGGGAGTAGGATAAAACAAACTTGCACAGGGAGTAGGATAAAAGCTTCCACAGGGAATAGGCTAAAAAAACTTGCACAGGGAGTAGGCTGAAAAAACTTGCACGGGGAGCAGGCTAAAAAACTTGCACAGGGAGCAGGCTAAAAAAGTTGTACGGGGAGCAGGAAAAAAAACTTTCACAGGGAGCAGGATAAAAAAACTTGCACAGGGAGCAGGATAAAAAACTTGCAAAGGGAGTAGGCTAAAAAACTTGCACAGAGAGCAGGCTAAAAAAACTTGCACAGGGAGTAGGCTAAAAAAATTGCACAGGGAGTAGGATAAAACAAACTTGCACAGGGAGTAGGCTGAAAGAAACTTGCACGGGGAGCAGGCTAAAAAAACTTGCACAGGGAGCTGGCTAAAAAAGTTGTACGGGGAGCAGGTTAAAAAACTTGCACAGGGAGCAGGATAAAAAAACTTGCACAGGGAGCAGGATAAAAAACTTGCAAAGGGAGTAGGCTAAAAAACTTGCACAGAGAGCAGGCTAAAAAAACTTGCACAGGGAGTAGGCTAAAAAACTTGCACAGGGAGTAGGCTAAAAAAACTTGCACGGGGAGCAGGCTAAAAAAACTTGCACGGGGAGTAGGCTGAAAAAACTTGAACAGGGAGTAGGCTAAAAGAAACTTGCACAGGGAGTAGGCTAAAAGAAACTTGCACGGGGAGTAGGCAAAAAAAACTTGCACGGGGAGTAGGTTAAAAGACTTGCACGGGGAGCAGGATAAAAAAACTTGCACGGGAAGTAGGATAAAACAAACTTGCACGGGGAGTAGGCTAAAAAAAACTTGCACAGGGGGTGCATTTTGATTTTTCTCAAAGGGGTTAGCCTTCTTCGAATTCTGGGTGCATTTTTCATTTTTTTCAAAGGGGTTAGCCTTCTTCGAATTCTGGGTGCATTTTTCATTTTTTTCAAAGGGGTTAGCCTTCTTCGAATTTTGGGTGCATTTTTCATTTTTTTCAAAGGGGTTAGCTTTCTTCGAATTCTATGTGCATTTTTCATTGTTTTCAAAGTGGTTAGCCTTCTTCGAATTCTGGGTGCATTTTTCATTTTTTTCAAAGGGGTTAGCCTTCTTCGAATTCTGGGTGCATTTTTCATTTTCTTCAAAGGGGTTAGCCTTCTTCGAATTCTGGATGCATTTTTCATTTTTTTCAAAGGGGTTAGGCTTCTTCGAATTCTGGGTGCATTTTTCATTTTTTTCAAAGGGGTTAGCCTTCTTCGAATTCTGGGTGCATTTTTCATTTTTTTCAAAGGGGTTAGCCTTCTTCGAATTCTGGATGCATTTTCATTTTTTTCAAAGGGGTTAGGCTTCTTCGAATTCTGGATGCATTTTTCATTTTTTTCAAAGGGGTTAGGCTTCTTCGAATTCTGGATGCATTTTTCATTTTTTTCAAAGGGGTTAGGCTTCTTCGATTTCTGGGTGCATTTTTCATTCTTTTCAAAGGGGTTAGCCTTCTTCGAATTCTGGGTGCATTTTTCAATTTTTTTCAAAGGGGTTATCCTTCTTCGAATTCTGGGTGCATTTTTCATTTTTTCAAAGGGGTTAGCCTTCTTCGAATTCTGGGTGCATTTTTCATTTTTTTCAAAGGGGTTAGGCTTCTTCGAATTCTGGGTGCATTTTTCATTTTTTTCAAAGGGGTTAGCTTTCTTCGAATTCTATGTGCATTTTTCATTGTTTTCAAAGTGGTTAGCCTTCTTCGAATTCTGGGTGCATTTTTCATTTTCTTCAAAGGGGTTAGCCTTCTTCGAATTCTGGATGCATTTTTCATTTTTTTCAAAGGGGTTAGGCTTCTTCGAATTCTGGGTGCATTTTTCATTTTTTTCAAAGGGGTTAGCCTTCTTCGAATTCTGGGTGCATTTTTCATTTTTTTCAAAGGGGTTAGCCTTCTTCGAATTCTGGGTGCATTTTTCATTTTTTTCAAAGGGGTTAGCCTTCTTCGAATTCTGGGTGCATTTTTCATTTTTTTCAAAGGGGTTAGCCTTCTTCGAATTCTGGGTGCATTTTTCATTTTTTTCAAAGGGGTTAGGCTTCTTCGAATAATGGGTGCATTTCAAATTCTGGTTCCAAAAAACTAAGTTCGAAAGTTGAAAAAAAGTCAAATCCCGAAAATTAAGTTTCCAAAAACTAAGCTAAGTGCAAAGGAGTGGCGAAAATAAGTGCGTGAATTGCAGTGAAAAATATTCTAAGTTTTTTGGCGGGAAAATTAGAATTTTTGAAATAACCGGTTCTCTTTTAATCTCATCGCAATGAATAATTCAAAGGCTGAGTAGTAACTGGATTTTATTTTATTTCAGGTGCTGTGGCTGAAGAAACTGGATCACCTCGGCATTCTTCCAACAGTGATGTACAACAAGTGTGAGCAAATAAAAATGTATTCTTTGTTACGGACACTCTTTTTATTACCAAAAGCAAAAGGCTAAACCTGGTCACTGTTAACAAGGTGTTGGACTTAGGGGGATATTTTTAAGCCATTTTTGGCCGAATTTTCGGGGATTTTTCCCAAAAGATTTACAAAAATTGGAGGATTTCTCCAGAATTTCAAGGAAATTTTCAAAGTTTTCCAGAAATTCTAGAGGAATCTCGAAAGTTTTCAGATTCTTCCAAGAATTCGGAGGAAATCCTCCGAATTCTAGGAAGAATCCAAAATTTTTTCGAGATTTCTCCAGAAATTCTAGAAAACTTGAAACATTTTCAAGAAATTTTAGAAGACAAGAGGAGCAGTAGAAAGAGCAATGAATATAACACAAACTGTTTTTATTTTCTACAAAGTTTTTATTTTTTCTACAAACCTTACATACAACAAATAATATGAATTTTCAAAATCACTCATTGCACATACTTCACTCTTGGTATACTTTTAAACTAGTTTCAGCACTATCACTACAATTTTCAACAGATATACTTCCACTGCACCTGAAGTATAGCTGCTGAAAATTATAGCAATAGCACCAAAACTGGTTAAAACATACATCATGACAATTTACACTGCATGCACTTCCACCACAAAAATTAGTCCATCCACCATAACATCTTCTTGCACCACCAATATTCATCACTTCCATAAACATACACAGCCTGAAATAAAAGAAAATAAAGATTAGATCTTCTACAAATTTTTAATAAGTAATTCTAAACTAAAATTGTTATAAGTTTTATTGGGGGAGAGGTACTTTGCAGTAACAGACATACATCAAGCAGATAGCAAAATGGAGACTTCTGAGAATACTTTTGTTTGTTTTTAATTTTTTATTTTTAATAAAATTTTATAATCTATATTTCTGAATTATACAGGGTGTCCATGAAAGAATTCCAGGGTTTTCAAGATAATGTTTAGCATGTGGTTTGAAAGGTTTAATTTTTGAAATGTTTTATTCTGGTTTCTATATATTTAATTTTTTATTTTTAATAAAATTATATAATCTATATTTCTGAATTATACAGGGTATCCATGCAAGAATTCAAGGGTTTTCAAGTTAAAAGTGTTTAGCACATGGTTTGAAAGGTATTATTTTTGTTTGTTTTTAATTTTTGAAATGTTTTATTCTGGTTTCTATATATTTAATTTTTTATTTTTAATAAAATTATAAAATCTATATTTCTGAATTATACAGGGTATCCATGAAATAATTCCAGGGTTTGAAAGGTATTATTTTTACAATTTAGTGCATACATCCAAGCAGTAATCTACCTTTTGCCACATCCTAGCCAGCATAACTGGGGTGACTGCTGTAAATCTCACAAGAGTTTACAAGTTGCAAGTTTATTGACAGATTCACATGCACAGCAGGAGTGAATTTGTCTGATGAAACTAGCAAACTCAAGCTGGATTTATTAAGACTATTCCATGAATAAAACAAAGGATTATACAAATTAATAAATTACTTTCGTGTTTAGTTACATAAAGACAAATAGCTGCCAGATCACAGCATACTTTGACCAACCATCCATGAATCTAATCGAGTTACCATGTTGTGGTCAGTTAAGCTAACAGCTGAACAGAATAAAGCTTCCACCTAATCGAAATTGTGTTTTTGAACAATGTACATTTATATTATTTCAATTTCCGTATTTTAATCTGTTTTCGTGCTGCTTAATGGCAGTATGTGACATGTTAAGTAAGGTAAAATCCCATCCTCATATTAATAGCAAGCATTTTATAAGATAAACAATCGTGATTGGTCTATATCCAAGGAATTGCTAAATGTTATTGGTCAATATTAAACACACAGCATATGAGTGGAATAGTCCATATAAACAACACACTCTACATTTCCCCAGAAGATGTAATCTAAAGGAATGAGATGCAGACTTCTATGAAGGTTGCCAAATCATAAATTACCACTTGGATGTATGCAGTGCCACAAATGGGACACATATTGAAATGCACTAAATTGTTTAAAAACACCTTTCAAACCACATTAAAATATTGTATGTTTCTGTTTTCATGTTATTCAACAGATTCTGCTTTTTTATGGTCAATGATTACCATTTTTGTCTACAGATTTTAAGTAGGGATGGGTAGATACCAGATTTTCTCGATACTGATACATGATTATTTTTCCTCGATACTCAATACTATCAACATTTCCAGTTTCAATAAATAGGTACGTTAAAAACGAAACTTTGAGAGAACTAAATTAATTAAGTGTACATATTTAATGAGACAAAATTTACCGGTAATATCATCAGCAGCCTATAATTATTTTTAACCTCTACATTAAAACTAAAATTAGTTTTTGAAACAGTCCACTTACAAGTTTCTGTTAAAAAATTACAATGGGGTTTGGACAATCACCTTGCTGCTTGGTTGTTACAGAAACTCTTTATTTATGACTAGACAAACGTCAGAGTGGTTTTCTCCATTTCAAGGAGAAATAGAAGTATTTACTATATTTAGTGAACTACTAAAAGTAGAAAGAGATACCACATTTCCTTAAATTGCAGAATCTATCGAAAAAGTACTGAGCGAGTTTTCTCAAGTATTGCTCCATGCCGATATCATGCAGGTATCAAGACTATCGAGGTATCAAAAGTATCGAGGACCCATCCCTATATTTAAGTTATTAATGTAAGATTAAAGGTAAATATTTTATGTAGTACAAAAATGCATTATACAACAAGCCTATAATGGCATTGATTGAGATAAGAGTATATTTATGAAACTACCAAAAGTGTTCATAATTCTCATACCAGTATCATAAGATACCATTATAGGCAAGTTGCATAAGACTCTTTTTGTTCTATTATAATTAGCCTAAATGCTTAAATTTTGAGATTATACATTCACTCAAACAAATGGCCATGCTGACCTTTGCATAAATGGTTCTGGTAGTTCTTGCCTTCTGCAACAGAGGGCAGCTCAGGGCCTCCCGTCAAAAAGATTATTATTTTTTTTAAACCAACATATTTTGACAACATGAAATGAATTCATTTTATATTAAATAGAATTTGTTTATTATGCATTTTTCAATTGCTACTAGGTTTCAAGTTGATTCCATGTTCGATAATAATAGATACCTCACCGATGTTATATAAATCAGTTTTGAAATGAGTAACGTTATACATGTATGGTCCTAGTTGTGGTTACAGCCCTACCTCTTCAGGACTTAATCTCACTGTCACAACGATGCTTAGAAAAGTTAAGCATAATTACAAAAGTGTCATCATTACTCTGAAGATCCTTTTTGAAATTATTACATCCAAAAGTGGTGGGCTACTGCTACAGCTGAGGATGAGAGAGATTCCCCAAAAATATGTAGTCCTGCATTTTAAGTCGAGCTTAAGTGTGTTTATTGGCCAACTACAAGTGATTTATTACTTCGTTTTTATTAATATCATCATATGAAACAGCAGCCCAAAAAATTATTATTATAACTCTCAAAACATCCATCAAAATCAGTTTTTGTGGGTTTTCAAGGCTGGGAAAAAAAAAATAAAAAAAAATGAAGAAAATTAAACACAAAGTGAATTCTAACACATAATTAAATATATTTACTTTTATTAATTGTTATTGATTAACTACCGTATATACCCGAATACTACCCGCCCCCGAATAATACCCGCACCCAAATTTTTCAAAAAGAAGTTTGAAAAAAAAGATCTACAGGCCCATATATAAAGTTATTTTGCCAGTTTAATTCTTAATTAAACAGTTATAATTAAAGTTTCATATCATAAAATAATTAAATATGGTAGGCTAAAACGCACTTATAAAAATAAGGTGCATGGTAACAGCCCGCCGTATTATACACGCAGCGTAATACCTCAACAACAACACTCTTCATTCTGCGGGAGTCACTCGCGATGACGTGTGTCCGACTCTGTCCGACCCCGAAGTCTACCGAACTTTTCCCGAATTATTGTACTGCACGTGTGCCGTGACTGCACTATTTGTTTGGCGTCTCTATGCGTACCATGTGCATAAGAAAGCATCTTCTTTGTTTCATTTTCCTTTCATTACAGCTTCGTTACTGTTATACTATAAGCCTACCGTGACGCTACTAATGAGCCGATATGGTACACAATTGTCAAAATTCAGACGAGAGGAGTCCATTTATTCAAATAATACCCGCACCCCAGTTTTTCGTTTGCGATTTTTGAAAAAATATGCGGGTAGTATTTGAGTATATACGGTATTTATACTGTGAATACGAAGATCTAGCAGCTTTGGCTTTAGTGATAGTGATAAAATTTAATGATTTTAAGCTACATATTTTTCCCTAGAATATGCCTCAGCCATTTCATAAAATATGGGAATTTTTCCCTCAAAGAGAGAAGATCTGAAGTGGTTTCATGTGTAGAATCTGTCGATTTACTTATTTATTGCATTGAGTTACTTTTTTTGCCATTTTTAGTATGATTTTAACACTCTTTAATACCAAGTAGTCAAGAGTAATCAGCTATGTCCATTTTCATTTGAGAAAATATACATTATCTTAAGGTACAATTTGGTACAAGATTAACTTAAAAAATGTGTGGTTAATTACTATGTAAAATAACGAACAAGTGACTTTTTATCCCACCCGTAATGGTGATAGTTTTGTTAAATTATTATTGAGGAGCTGAATAGATGTTTTGACAACCTGGAAACAGTTTATAATTTGTATTTAATCCCTCATACCTTCATTAATAACAACATTAAGACCCTAACAGTAATAGCAGAACAGCAAATGAACTTTTCTTTTGCATCATTAAAATTGTGTCGAAATTATGTCCCACCCGCAATAGATTTTGAAAAACAAATTTAAAATATTTAAAATAAATTTTAAATAATGCTTTGCATGTAGTGTGAAGGAGAAGTCATTGTGAAGAACCAATTCTAGTTTATTATGTATGATATGTAATAAGCAAAAACAGTTTTTATAATTTGCCAGAATGTCCCACCCGTAATTATGAAATGGCTGGCCTGCAGCTTCAAATAGCATAAAAGTGCTTTTAGGCATTGCTATCTATCAATTATCTCTATTACTGAGAAGTATCTATATAATCGAGCATTGTAGAATATACATAAAAGTTCGTAAGCAAGTGATGTTCATTCTATAGTACGTTTTCTGCAAGTTTTATGGTACAAAGTGATGGAACAAGCGGTAATTTTAGACTGATAGCAATTGAAAGTGCATAATCATGAAATTGATAGTCTATTAAATGTAAAATACTAATTTCTGTTTTCTTTTCCAACAGTTTCATTTCATGTTGGATGAAATATAAAATTGGAACTGCAAAATTCAGGCTTTTGTTACTTTGATGTTATAAAAAATAGGCACTATTTTCCTTGACTGTAGCGTTAAAAAGGCAGGCAAGTCTTAAATTCAGGGCTAGCTTATTTGAGTGAATACAGTAAAACAGCTGATTACCATATAAGAAAAGTTACCTCAGAATTGCCAACAGCCTCGAGCACTATTTGGATGGACTTGAAGACATCCGTTGAATTCAGTGTTGAAACAACAGCCTCACGATTTGGACAGACTTTAAGACATCTCAATTTGAAGGAACTGGCACAGCACCTGAAGCCGAAGAAAAAAACATGTCACAAGGGTTTCTACAGAAATTTCCCTTTTCATTAACAGAAACATACATTTCCCTGACCGCAAGAATCAATGTTTTTAAGATTCTTTGTAAACAAAACAAAAATCCAGCCTCCTCCAACCCCTTGACAGAAATAAGAAATAATTAACTCAAGTACTGAAAATAAAATTGCTGGGTTACAACAGAGTGGAGCAAAATGCATGCCCCTCACATTTCACTCACTGGGGCTAGTTATTTTCCCCGAATATTCAGTTTTTTTTTTTTAAATTAATTCACAACTTTTTCCTTTACTTTACAAAATTCCCTAACTGATTTCAATTTCCCTGAATTTACAGAATGTGGACACCCTACACACTCCCACAATTTTTTTCTACCATCACCATTTACAATACAATTTTCTTGCAGAAACTGATCAAACAACAAATTTGAAAACTACTTAATAAGCTAGATCTATAAATAGAATTACCCCATAAGGGTAACAGGTGAATGATCATAGTCCTTGTCTGAAATGCAGCGATTCTTAGTTACACTTTCTAGCTTATTAGACAGAATGCAAGTATGATTAATAGGGAATGTATTTTTCTGTATCAGCAATTTGCACAAAATTTTACAAAACAGCTTTCCTTACTTAGCTATATTTGGCGTTGTACATGTGTAAAATACCACTATTAAGCAAACTGAATCCACAAAATATAGCAAAATTTGTTCAATTGTGCAAAATACACCCATATGTAAATTGAGAAATAGGCACAAAAATTTTATTGAAAATCGTAATACTGCAATTTGTTTTAGAGTGATTTTTTCGTTTATTTCTTAAAGCATTTTATCTTTTCCTCCATTTCTATTGCTGCAAGAAGTTTCAATACACATGATCGATTATGCTAGCCAGGATTTTGAAACTTTTTTTGTGGCAAGTGGTGTGATAGAACTAATTTCGCATCGCTGAATATGAATCTGTTGTCCTTTTTACATATCATGTCATGTTTTCTAGCAAAAGGTACATCAAAATAATATTTCTTACATATAGCATAAAAAGTACTGAACAAATTATAAGTTTGGTAATATTTACAGAGAAATATAAAATATTTTGAAACAGTCCAAGACATACGTAATCCACTATTTTTTCATGAGCGCAGGCCAAATAAAATCAGGTCAACTGATAAACTTTGATACAACAAAGTGCTAAGTTAGCTGGAGTTAGACTGGGCTTCTGAAACATTTGATTTCTATTAGGTTGCATTAATTCATGTAATTTAAGCACTTTATCCTACATGATATTACTAGCGTTTTACCGGTACAATAATAAAAATGAAAAGTAGTAATGTTGCTGGCAATGGTTATTACCTTGTCTGTTAAATAATTCATAACATGAACAAAGCTGTTACATATCGGTTAGATGAACTTGGTTATAGCCTAGGCATTAATGTAGCAATCATACACTGGTAATAATTTTATTTTTTGTTTTAACACTATTATGAACATACAGTAGGCAAATATTAATTCATATCATCGTCTTCTTGCTTGTCACCATTATCACAACGATAAAGTCTATAGAGAAGAAAATATTCCCTGAAAGATACAGTTAAACCTTCGCAAAGTTTCACGATATTCAGTTTTGGAAAAATGTATCTTATGTATATTAATTTCATTTTCTGGTGTACCGGTAACACTTTTAATGAGTGGACCTCATGTGATGATGCAAGCAAGTTGCTTGTGAAACGCATTATGTGTAAGTAAACACTAAAAGTGAAGTTGATTGGTAAAATAAAGTTTTTAGAATAGATTTTATTCTTTAATTCTTTAATTTGATGAAAGAAAATTAACATATATGTTCTTTATGGGGATAAACACTCCATGATGTTAACCACTTAAGAAACATGGTGGCCTACTGAGTAGTAGTCGTAGTCGTAATAAAAAAAAATAAACTCTTTAAGGAACAAGGTACTCAGAGAGACAAAAACCTTTTTTGCTATCAGGAGAAAAAATTCTGAATCTTCCTGGACAAGAAAACATATACTTTTGTAATCAATGTTAAGTAATATTTTGCTCACCTTAAAACACATTTAAGGGTTTCTTCAGATTGTGGGGAATTTCATGTCCCAACCTTGCCAGTCTCGTAAATTAGAAATTTCCTCCCTGTTTACTATTTACTCTAATATAATCATTTATCTGGTTAAAATTTAAAAGAGTATATTTTTTTTCTGATATATTGTGGTATTTAATAGCTTGAAATGTTGACAGGAACTACAAATTACCCATGAAACCAATGTCCCAACTCGAAATACTGCATGTACGGAAGCTAAGATATCGACCGAGAAGACTACAAGAAATTTGTAAATACAGGAACTGCAGAAAGTATGCTTACTCTCATTGATGATATTATAATCTTATTTATAATGTGTTATTTATTTTTAATTATGCTTTTAATTGAGTGTCCCTGCATGACTCCAGTCAACACCGTAACGCATGCAGAAATTAAATTTTCATCAACTATACTATAGCGGCATTACCGAAACCCATGAGTTAAGTTGGCAGAACGATTGCAACAATGTGGCAACCACAAAAATATTGCTTGTGAGATTGTAGGAAGCATACATGCAAAAAACAAGATTATTAAGGAAGGTACATTAATTGTATGTCAACATCGTAATGTAGAAAAAAAGGGTGATGTAATATCTATAAATATTTTTAGTCTAGCAAAGAATTTTTGGCTTCATTTGAAGATAAAGCATGTGACGAATCATGATTTGTTTTCAGTCTCAACTTCGAAAACTAATGAAAAAAATAAATAAATGTCGACCTGTCAACTCCAACATGAAGAAATTCGTGGTGACTTCATTGGATTGCATACTGGTTATCATGTTTGATTTAATTTAAATTTAGATTACATATTATATAGACTGCAATGTCGGAAGATCAGCAAGTGTCTTGATTGGCCCTCGCGGACACCCAATCAGCGGCCAAGCTACCACAAACAGGTAAATGATTTACACTTTTGTAAGCTAATACTGGGTTATTACTTTACATATGAGGTTTTGTTTTGATAACTCGATCAAAAGCCGCATAAGCAATTCATTCAATCAACACTGAACAATGAAGCAAAAGATAAATACTAGCGATTATGGTCAATTTTCGAGCTAAGATTATTGTTAAATCTACATTAAACTAATGTGAGTAGCCTATATTTCATGATAAACACTCCTTACGTATTTATGTGCCAGTATTAATTGAAGGATTGTTTATACCAGTTTATCGTAGCTTGAAGGTGGTTTCGGTGAACATGTATCATTAAGTCATAACTAGGGTTCGGATGTTTATGACATCTTATATTTTTATTCTGACCTCCGTTCTCGCCGCAAACACAAATTAAACATCAATTGCACGCTTGTTATCCTAATTGGACAGTTTTTATTTTGCTTATAAAGTCATATTTTGGACTGTTTTGAAGTGTTGGTAAAATTTGTAATTTAATGTCATATTTAAGTTATAAATTCGGTAAAAGAGCACAATTCTACAGTGTATGTACTACATGGTAGAGTTAAATTTGAAATTTATTTCATTAATTTAAAGTTTATGCCAAATTAATGGTAATTTAAATTTTTTAATTAATGCAATTGTTCATATTTTATAGACACGCAAAGTGTACAAAATATTACGAGTACCGTATATACCCGAATAATGCCCGCACCCAAATTTTTCGAAAAGAAGTTTGGAAAAAAATCTACAGGCCCATATATAAAGTTATTTTGCCAGTTTTATTCTTAATTAAACAGTTATAATTAACGTTTCATATCGTAAAATAATTAAATATGGTAGGCTAAAAGGCACTTATAAAGGTAACGTGCATGGTAACAGCCCGCCGAAATCTCGCTGTCTTATACGCGCAGCTTAATACCTCAACAACAACAACACTCTTCATTCTGCGGGAATCACCTGCGATGACGTGCACTGCACGTGCGCCGTGACTGCACTGTTTGTTTGGAGTGTCTATGCGGACCATGTGCACAAGAAAGCATCTTCTTTGTTTCATTTTCCTTTCATTACAGCTTCGTTACTGTTATACTATAAGCCTACAGTGATGCTACTACAAAGCATCGTGCTATAATAAGCCGATATGGTACACAATTGTCAAAATTCAGATAAGAGGAGTCCAGTATTCAAATAATACCCGCACCCCAGTTTTTCGTTCGCAATTTCGAGTATATATGGTATTTGGAGCTGATGAGCGAGCACACAGAAACAATTTCTTAAAAAATAGAAGTTTATTACAAGTAAAACTGTAAATTGTTAAAAAGTGATTATCTGATTGAGTACGTGTGATGTAAGGAATTAGTGTCTTGAAACGTTTTAAATTTGAACATTTATTTTTTTGAAAATATGCTATTTTATTAGGTCATATTTAGCCATTTTTAAGGGCACATTTGCAGTCATATTTTTCACTTTTTTAGGTCATAAACATCTGAACCCTAGTCATAACCTACAGGTTCAGTAAATCATAAACAAACATAATTAATTACCAGTGCATTCTGTGAAATCGGCATATATTTTTAAGCATTTATGTGATTATAAACTATTGTATAATGGTGAACCTAATTACTCAGATAAATTCCATTGTTTCTGGCTTTCGTCAAGAAGGGGGAAAGTGCGAAAGTGCCCTGAAGCATTTTGATTGGCTCTCGAGGACATACGATAATATTCATTATTACAGAAGGCTGTGGTAACTGTTGTGACTCGAAATGATCATCTGTCACTTAATCTGTATAACAAAGTAATGCCATAGTTAAATTTATACAAGTCAAAGATATTGTATAATTAACAATAGTGAAAGTAAAGCATTCTGCAAAATGCTAAATCATTCATGTCTTAATTTTGTGTGTACCGTGTCTTAGTAGATGCACTACGCACTGGAAATCATGTTTAAATTAATCATACCACCATTATGAATCTAGCTCAATTCTAGCTAGCTCGAACTGCTAGAAAGTATATAATGTTGTTAGTAACCACAACAATGTTTGAGATTAAGGAGAAGTAGATCTCTTTCCACAAGAGTGTCTTTTCTAGAGCAGGAAAGAAAGCGATTGAAGGGCCAATATGAAAAAAAATCAAGCAATACACCCAGACAGCTAAGAGCGCAAAGAGGTTAAAAAAAACTCAGTAGGCAAAGAAAACGGTATCAAGAAAATATTGTTATCCCGCCTGCAACACCAACACCATCAGAAGAAAATGGAATTCAATTAAGCAATATGCCTCGGTAAAATTAATATTCCTAATTAGTTGTCAGTATTGTTTAATAGAAAAAACCACTTAATATTCCTTTGTAATTGTTTGCAGTCAGAGGAAATTGGTTGTAAAATGGTAAAGCGTAATCGAGCTGCTTGCTACTATGTTAACAAAAGACTTCACAGGGAAATTGGCCACTGGAAGAGGGAAGTAGCTAAATATTTAAAATATGTTCAACACATCCAAAAGTCATTGAACACCTGTAAATCTTCAAACTATTCTAAACAGTCATTGAGCAACAGCCCTACGAAAATGACTAGGAGCCTTGTGAGAAATGAAAAAGTACCTCCACATGTAAGAAAAACTCTGGATTTTCATCTCGTAATGGGCAGTAATCTAGAAATCATCTAGTAGTAATTCTCTAGTAAGCAGTAATTGTGAGCTAAAGTTTTCTCATGCAGCCATTTCATAAAATATGGGAATTTTTCCCTCAAAGAGAGAAGTTATAAAATTATTGTAATTGGGTGGTCAAAAATAAGTTTGAAACCTCAAATTCTCTGGATATTCAGGATTAGGTGTATCTGACGTGGTTTCATGCGTAAAATCTGTCTATTTACTTATTTATTACGTTGAGTTACAACAGATTTTTAGCATGACTTTAACACACTTTAATACAAAGTAGTCAAGAGTAATGAGCTAAGTCCATTTTCATTTGAGAGGTTCAATTTGGTATAAGATTAACTTCAAAAAATGTGTGGTTAATTACTATATAAAATAACAAAGAAGTGACTTTTTGTCCTACCCGTAACGGTGATAGTTTGTTAAATTATTATTGATGCGTTAAATAAATGTTCTGACAACCTGGAAACAGTTTATAATTTATATTTAATCCCTCATACCTCATACCTTCATTAATAACAACATTAAGACCCTAACAGTAATAGCAGAACAGCAAATGAACTTTTGTTTTGCATCATTAAAATCAGTGTCCAAATTATGTCCCACCCATAATAGATTTTGAAAAACAAATTTATAATTAATTTTAAATAATGCTGCATGTAGTGTGGAGGAGAAGGCATTGTAAATTTTACAGAATGTGAAGAACCAATTCTAGTTTATTATTTGTGATATGTAATAAACAAAAATAGTTTTTATAATTTGCTAGAATGTCCCACCCGTAATTATGAAATGGCTGCATGTTCTTTATGATGAACAGTAATTGCGAGTTAATATTTTTTTTGATGTTCTTATTTATAAATTATTAAACTAAATTAGTACAAGTAGCTTATTAATTGTATTTACCTCATTAAGTGAATACATTATCGAAATCAAGTCCACATCTTGAAATGAATGTCCACACCATAATGTAAGTCTCCACTTCGTAATGCAGATATCCACACCGTAATGCAGTGTCAACTCCTTTAACAATAAGTAAAATGGCAATAGTTAGCACTAATTTTTGAAGGATCTTCTTAATGAGGCATTTATGCACTATTTTTAATATGCATAGGATATGAAAATAAATATTTTACATTAAAAGGTCTGACCATAACAAAATTTAGCATAAAAATTCTCGATTCTATATTCTGAACTAGAAGTTCTAATTTTTTTGGCCATTATAGTATATATTTGAGATAAAATTGATTCAAGCTGAATCGCAAGCCAACGAGCTATAGAAACAATACATAAAAATGCTGTAATACTTAAAATTTAATATGAGGACTGGAAAATGCTACTTTATGGAATTGACTGATATTTGTCCCTACTGATATTAAAAAAATTATATCTAAGTGTTTAACACTGAGCTTGGCCAATTCACTGGGAATAGATTAACATCTTAGTTTTGAAACAAGATCCTCTACATCGGTTAATAGTTTTAGAAACAGTATTATTTAGAAGTTCAAAGACATTTACGAAAATTAGACGAGAAAAGAGGAATATGTATAAATAAAAATTAGAATGGGAATTAGCAAATCTTGCTACCAAAATTATACAACTGAAACTGTATCATAATAAACAAGATGAAATCAATAAAACAGTTCTGACAATTGTAATTCCAGCTTAACAGTGGAGGAAAATCCCCACAATCATGAGAATGACCCTTAAATGGAATTCACATTCCTTTAAACTAAGAAGTGGTAGCATATTTACTTTCGGGGAAAAAATTTTAGGTCGTGCAGTAGGCGCCTCCCACCAACTCTGTAACGGGACTTGCCTGGGAAGGAGGGGTTTAGATTCGAATGTCACCTTCTAGATGTCTCACTATTTTAAGTAATAGCAACGCCATCTATTATGCAAAACGTGAAACTGGGGAAAAAATTAATTTCGCCTTTATTCTCTTCCTTTTCCTCCTTTCTCTCACCATCTCATCCTACTTACCCATTTAGGACCAATTCCTAACCAAAAATTGCGGATCAAATTGTATACAAACCCATGACAAATAGCACTGTAAGTACTGTAACCACCAGCCTTAACCACTATACCACGAGGGATTGCTGACCGGTGAAGGAAAAATTCATCTATTTAAGTTTAGAGAGATTTAATGCATGAGAAATAGTAGCTTTTGTGCAAGGGTAGTTATTATAATTGTGAAATACGTTTGCTTTAAAAAGAGCAAGGCCATTTAATTAAATCATCTTGCGTTTATGAGCTGCTGTGGGGATTGAGTAAGTTCATAGCCAGGATAGGATAATTATGGGAGGAAGACAGCGGCACTCGTATTGGCTCAGTAGCCAGGGGAAGTGAGCCGGCAGATAAGAGTGGGTGGAATTTGCTGTTGCATGACCTAAAGCTATCTTTCGCAATCAACTTCAACAATATGTACTGACATTATTTTTGTAGCTCTTGTACCGGTAGTTTATTTATTTCTTATAAAACTTGTTTGAATTAAGAAAATTTACATTCTGTAAAAATACAAAACCAACTTCATCTGGAGACAGCTAAAAGATCCTAGTGTATAATGAAGTATCACTTATAATTTCCATAATTTCATGTAAAATTTATCTGGAAATCTAATTAAGAGACCTAGCACGTAAATGCTGTTAGACTGCACACAATCATGATAAATTTGAAAATTCCCATGTTTTAAAAGAAGTAGCCATGCAAAATTTCATTTCCACAGGTCTGTATGATCCTGAAAATAGTTACGTTAATTTTACGCTAGTCCAATGTGTTCAACCTACCTCAACAAAGCGATTATCACTTCCACTTCCTGAGATTATAGGTGAAAAGTCATTGAACTAGAGAAATGGTATTACAATGCTGCCAACGGTAAAGTACGCTTTCTTCAACATCACAATATCCATAGAGTGGTGTACAAACTGAAACCAAAGGGGAAAAACCGATTTGAAACACTCACATAACATGATCGACCATTAGTATAATTGGCAAAGTCGCAATGTAGGGTGGCCCACCTGCGCGCGCAGGTTTCCACGGACGGGTTATGTGTTTTGTTTTCCAGGGAGACAGGTTAACCAACATGACGCTTCTTGTACATTACTTATCAGTTATCAAAGATTCTACATTAGTGGCAGGTTGTGTTAGGTTAGGAACAGTCATATTAATTTAGTAGGGCATTCTGAATTCTCCCGAAATTACTAATTAGTGACAGGTTCTGTTAGGTTAGGAACAGTCATATTAATTTAGTAAGGCGTTCTGATTTCTCCAGTTTCGTAAATGTGCCATGTTGTGTGTCCCGCGAGGTTCGTTGTATTGGTGCACCTGCTTCCCAGAATTCTACGTGGTCTGCTGGTGAGACGTCAGACCTGTAACGTCCAATCACGAGTTTCTATATAAAAATATGGAGTCATTCACGGCACTTTTCGCTAGATCGTGTTATAAAAGAAAATGTAATATTTAGGGCACAAACATTCGTTGAGGCAACATCAGCTCTCCAGAGAACAATCTATAATAAAATACGTGTGATATTAGGTTTTTTATGACAAGAAAATTGGTTTTGAAAGTGGGCCACCCTACAGTGCGAATTTACCGTATAATCTAACATACAGTAACTTACAAAATTGTATTGCGCATTCAGTTGTCTCAACGCCACACTTGTTCTAAGTTTGTGTATGAAATAAGTGGCTTATAACTACCCTTCAGAGAAATTACTAACTACATAATTTGCTTGATTCACCTACATTCACACAAGCTCTCAGGAGAGCTCCAGGTTGTATTTTCGAAGACTCAAGTGCAGGACTTCCTAACTTTTCCAAAGCCAGCACTGCGCGTGAAACTTCCACATGAAGGAAAACTGAAATATAACAAAAATGAAATAATTAACTGAATGAAAATAACAGATTTCCAATATCTTGAAAATACTTTACACTTAGCCTATATATCAAACATTCGCTTTTTCAAAATAATGGAAGAATAATTAATGACTCTGTTCAAGATACTTTAACATTACGAAGTAGGCTACAGACTCCACAGGCGAAAAGTTTGTAAGTCCACGGTGCTGCAACACTGCTTTCCTCAGGATCACAATATCCACGGAGCAGTGCAGGAACTGCAACCAAAGAAAAAACTTCCTCGAATCTTAACAGTATTGCGCATTCAGTTCTCTCACCCTCATTGAAAATTCTAAAAATACTGAGTGAATCAGGTCTTTGACTAACATACTCTTACATGTTATTGGTCCAAATCGAAAGGAAGACGTATGAACTAAATAGTCCATAAAATCAAGATTCTACTATATGCCTATATATACAGAAATTGAATATAAGGCAAGTTACCTGAAAATTGCCAACAGCCTGAAGACTTGGACGGATTGGAAGACATCAGAGTTCCATGTTGAAACAACAGCCTCACACCTGATATCGCAAACTGAAGGAATTGGTACAGCAACTGAAACCAACGAAATAATCTAATGTTACACACACATAACCTTCTCTTCTATCAGCATATAAGATACAATTTTCTTGCAAAAATCCTCCCAGACTTTAATGTGGTTATTGATTAATAGGCCTACTTCAAAATTATTCCACTTTAAATTTAAATTGAAATTTGAGATTTAAAATTTATAATCGCAAGCACGCATTCCATAGACACCACGAGGTATCCCAGTCCTCAACGTTAATTTAGAACTGGGCCGAAACAAATTTTGACTACTATTATAGAAGAAAAGATATTACATTAACAAAATGATAGAAAAGATAAAATAAAATAAAGAATGAAATAAAAGGACCATTACCTTCCAGAAAAAATACCTCGTAACATTCGCCCTGTATTGATAGCCCCTTTCGTAACAGTCACTCACGCCTCCAAAAACGATCTGCGCGCTCTGCTATGACGCAACCAGCAAACCTCAGGGTGATAGGTTTTCCCCTCAACCCCCGCTGGCAGCCCACAAGCGGCTGGCAGTAAGTTTCCACCGTGGTTTCCACTGCTGCAGTTCCAGTCTTGCTATCTCCATGCATATAGGGCAACATTTGATGATTTTGCATATTGTCTATACGAAGATTCAAACATTGCTCGAATATAAAAATGCGTATCATGAAATAATTGATTAAATAAGGGCAATTTGTTTTTGCATTTTTCATAATTTTAAAGAAATACCGGTAGTTCATTTTTGGCAATTTTAGGTCATGTTTCAGTGAACGTAGGAAGGAGCTTTGCCATGTACAAATCTTTACTTTCAGACAACAAACAATCGTTTTTATTTGGGAATCTCCGCCAAGTATCCATAGTTCATAGTAATTCAGGTTTGTTGTAAACACTATAGCAGTATGTTTTGTTCAATGAAGATTTTTTTTGGCGCATATTTGCTAGCGGCAATTTGATGGGCATGCCAGTTCAGAAAGAATTTCTTTTCGGTAAGGGTGTCCAAGTAGTAAAAATTTACTTAGGATACTTCTTTAATAACAAAATAAGTGTATTTATATTGTAAACTTAAGTATAACACAGTGTCATCCATTAAATTACTTTTAGTAATTCATTACTTTAAAAACTAATTATAAGTAATAATGGTAAATTTATTGGTCTTTTTTTAATTTCGTGTCATTTTTCCACTATTTTTCGGTCATAAATGCACTTATTTTACATTTTTTCACTATTTTATGGCCATTAAATGCCTTGCCCTACTAATAACATATCCAGTTCGTCGAGCATATTCCCAATACCACGTAAATGTCAAAGCTGGCTTATTATCAGGGCCCGGATTCTGATGACCTAAAATTGTTTGAAAAATGACCTATAAAATGACCCTAAAATTTGAAGAAAATGACTTAATAATTCTAAAAAATGACCTAAAAATTGATATTTCAATTATAAAAAATTATTATTGTACACACAATGTTATAGACTAGTTTGTACATAATTGTAAAAAAAAAAAAATCAAAAAAACTGTAATGTTGTGAATGTTCTTTTCTCACGGAAATTTATACTGCCACTGGCGAGTCAAAATTTGTTTGTTGAGGGTAAACAGTAGTTTGTACTCCAAATCCAAGCAGGAGACAGACTCTGGTGTAATAACAATAGTAATAATACAACATTTTGGCGTTTCTTTGTTTCTCATTTCCGACTGAGACATGACAACACTTGACGCCGAATTTTTCCTTCTCGCATTAAACAAACAACACTTCAAAGACAGCACGGCTAGCGATGAAAAAATAGTTAATACACTGAACGTAAATACATGAAAATGGACTAAATAAGGAAGCAAATGACACGAAAATGACAAAATAATGACCTAAAATTTAAATAAATGCCCTAAAAATATAAAATTGCATAAAATGACAAAGAATGACCTAATAAAAATGCATTTCTATAATCTAGAGGCCATGATTAGGATTTATACACAAGTTGGCAATGCCTATGCAGCATCAATAAAAAGATGACATGTCATTAGAATCCGGGCCCTGCTTATTATACATAGAATACCATGCTACTGTCACTTGCTGAATTTAAAAAAAATGGGTTTTCTATGTATGGCCTAATTCAAGGGTACCCATCCCCACTGAAGGCTATGGCGCATTCCGCTCTCCCCCAACTCCAACGAAAAACTCATCGCCCTTTGCCCAATTTTTACTGAGAGCTCAATTTCAACTTTTTTAAACATAGCTGGAAATCTTTGCACCAATACAAGTAAAATTTTAAAAAAAGGAATTAGGTCAAATCGATCAAAAATTATGATATATGTAGTTAAAAAAAGAAAATAAAAATATTTTGAAAGTCATATTTTATTTTGTAATTTATTGTATCCCCTATTGAAACTGTCTAAGTAGACTAATACAGTTAACTAACGCTATAAATTCTGAACTATTTAGAGCATAGAGCCATTCCATTGTTACGTACAGTATGTTACATTTGGATGCATTTAGATCCCTACAGCGATTAAAATATGGCATTAACTGGAACTTTGTACATAACAGAAGATCGATTCAAAGATGTACTTTCAGAATATATGAAAGTTTTATTAATCAGTAATGTACATTAAATATTATTATCAATAAAATGGGTGTTACGTATGTTACAGAAATCGGACACAGAATTTAACCTTATCTATCTTACATGGAAATCTCTGTGAATTATGTAACACAAGAACTCCAGGACATTTTTTTCTGGGTAGCCAAGATTACTCTCATTTTAGTATTTTTGTTTCAATAGTTCAGGTTGATTTTCAGAAATTAAATTTTCTTTTTCTGTTACGTATGTTACACTGTGCAAAATAATAAACAAGAATAATATTTTATTGTGCAATATTTCAACAATTTGAATGTTTTAAGAACGTTTACATGATAGTTCACTCATATTTAAGTTTTTATAGTCTCACATGTCATCTGTTCACAACTGTTTATTCCGCATATTCACAGCTACCCTCCATATCTGGCAACCATATCCTCTATCCGCAACCTTAGGATGCACCATGCTGTGGTGACTGAGACCCACTCCTTAGATATATATTATATGTGTATTTGACCGCCTAATTGGTCTCTTGGTTAGCGTCACTGGCCATGGATCCGTAGGCCTGGGTTCGATTCTCGGTACCTCCTTGAGGTAGGGAGGTCTGGAATGGGGTGCACTCAGCCTCGTGATACAAATTGAGGAGCTACTTGATAGAAAAGTAGCGGCTCCGGCCAGACCACATGCCCCCCAATCCTGTCATCTGCCTATGGCAGATGACGCAGCAGTTGGGTAGTAGGCCAAGTCCCTTCAGGGATGAAGCGCCAAGAAGTTTAGTTTATATGTGTATTTACACATACATATATACGAAGCAAGGTGTCTTCCCACACGCTTCAGTATAAATCTCCTTGGATTGTTAGTCAGATATTGTTTTCCTCTTTCTTTCTCTAAATTGGCCTCAAATACCTCTTTATTTTGTTTTATCCTGTCTCTCTATTTCCTAACTCTTTCCTTTGAACTCTTTTCAAACTACAAGCCAAATAGAATATCTTTTGTTTATGCATAATTTTTTGCAATTTTGATTAAATACCGGTAATAAATAATAAGGCCTATATTAATTATATATTTATATTCATGAGACAAACAATTATTTAATTAATTATTGAATTTTACACTTAGGCCTATACAGTGGCGCAGCCAGGATTTTAATCTGGGCTTGCTAAAACTTAAAATGCATGCTAATAAAATTCAAAAAAGATAATTTATTATAAGCTGGGTGCATAGGACTAATTTTTCAATTTTCTTTACAACCCATTCTTATTCAATGAAGTTACTATCCTATTGCAAACATCATTAACATTATTATTATCATTATCTTCATCATCATCTAATTGGATATCAACACATATTTCCATATCACCTGCTGTTTATAAAAAGTTTGGTATTCCATTTTTAACATCACAATTCAAAGCATTTCATTCAACTTTTGAAATTATAGTTATCGTACCATTAGGTCTAATCAGAACTGAACCTGCTCCCCCATAGTATTTTATTAAATGTGTCTTTAAAGTGATCGTATAAAGCACTGTAAAAAGTGTTTAAAAAACAGCATTAAGACAATCTAGTCATTGAATGATGGATTGACGGAGAATATAGCACTGGTTGTTGTTACTGCAGTAATATACAGAACTAAACATACTACCACAGTATAAGTATTAATACAGTAAGGAAACTGTGTGTTAAAAGTCCTATGACAACTTGTTAGCTGGGCGACACTAGCGCTCCATGCGGCGGTTGAGTAAAACTGCATTCTCACCATATAAAATAACTTGTGAAAATGCATAAACACATAACAAAATATGTTATAATAAGAGAAAAAAATCTTCTTTCAAAACTGAATTTTAAATTTAAGAAACAATGAAGCATGTATTACATTTTAGTTAACATCAGGCACAATTTTTAAATGCGTATACTGTGATACTACCGGTAAATTGTTTCAACTTCTGTGATGACTTGAAATTATTGCTATTATGGTACAGAAGATTTTAACATACTCTGCCAGTATGAATTATGTAGCAAACATGGTGCAGTGGGATTTGGACTTGATTCAGCAAATGTAAAGCGATGCTGCAAACTAATGCATTTGAAATCGATATAGAATTTCTTTATGTACGGTGAAAATTAATTATTATTAATCCAATTAACAATTTCAAACACTGTGAAACATTTTAAGTAATCTTGCATTCTTATCAGTTGTCACTAATTTAACTTAAGTAAAAGTGGTAAACTAAAGAAAAAATCATTCTGATCTTGGGGGGGGGGCTTTAGTCCCCTTAGTGCCCCAATCCCCGCCAATGGCTGCACCACTGGGCCTATGTATATAAAATCAGTTTCAGCACTCAAATAGGCCTAACTGTAGGCCTATCAAAAAGGAAAATTCATATTTTATTCCAAGGCAGTAAAAGTGTTACGTATGTTACACTTATTGTTCACATATTTTTTTAAGGAAATAATTGTTCTTTTGGTGAAAATAATTTTGCAATCATTAGAACTCATGACTAACCTTACTTCCACAAGGTAACAAAGAAATCCACCAGCTCTTTGCAATTAAATAAAAACTTTTGAAGTTTTTTGTTACGTATGTTACATTTATGACTATGACAACTTAATATGCATTTTAAAGTAAACTCATTGGATGGATTAAGATGAAATGCAGGTAACATATAGAGCAAAAGACGCTGTTAATAATGACCTGAGCAGAACTTGTCTTTCATAGGCCACATGCTATAGGACACTATGAATTGTATTTCAAATTACTTTTCACAATACAGCAAATTTTATTAACAAACTTAAATATACAAACTGAGTTAAAGTTGCGATATTCAATTAAAAATTATAATAAATATGTTTAAATTGCTAAGAGTAAGAGTATTGCTATAACAATGCTATATTACATATTTCAACATAGGCCTACCATACATCACTATGCCAACAGTTGGATTTATAAACAAAAGTAGTAAAAACAATTTTAAAAATGCAAAGATAAATTTACATGTAACAGTAGTGGTGCTGTTCTCTCCATGACCTTTGAAGAGGAAAAATTTCCTTTTTTTCGCACTTGTTACAGAAAATTTACCAATAACTTCAATGCTGTAAATTACTTTAAAATGTCATTTCCGTAAGACAGGACCAGAATATTAGATAGACTAACATCTGTCATGCTGCTACTTAGCCTATTATTGACAACGCAACTTATTGCTGGCACAAAAGAAGGAATGATCTGATTATTTATTTATTATTTTTTATATATATTTATTTATTAGGCCTATATATGCAATAAAATAATTTCATTTCTCAATACCACTTTTTCGCAACTCTAGGAAGTCTACAGCAATGAATAAAGTATCAGTGTGTAGGATTGTTTAGAGACTTCTAGCGTAGAATACTCAGTTTATGTTAGAACATGTTATTTGTTTACGGTCTTACACTCAACTCGGAATTCATACTGCATGGAAATGAAGCCAATGAGCATCTCTATACTATTGTTTGCAGTGTACTCAGATCCCCTGGGAAATTGCATGGATTTGACGTAATTGATCGAATTAGATAGGATATCGACAAAATTCATTTCTGTAAATCAATAACAGGGATAGAAATCCAAGTATAGTCCGAGTTTGCACAAATGATGGGTAGTGAGAATCTTTTCAGTAGTCGGTAAACAATCCTATCCACTGATACTTCATTTGTCACAGTAGGCTTTGAATTAGTTGAGAAAAAGGGATATCAGCAAAAGAAATTATATTATATGAAATTTTTAAACGAACAGTATGTTTTAGTGTAATATGAATCTGAATCCTTAACAATCTTTGCAAAATATAACCTGTATAACTCTTCCTTTATAGACTCAAATATTTCAAAACGCATAGTGAATTTTTATTTTACAGAACTTCATATTTTATATTTCCCCCCAAATTTTGGATTCTTCTAAAACGTTTCCCAATGCAGCAACGTGCACCATGATTCCCCCTGTGAGTGGCCCTGGCTTAACGATAGAAGCATGGGAACAATGAAATTAGAACAATTTCAGAAAAAAATTTCTAACAAGTAAGTTTATAGACACTGAAAAGCAATAATAGAAGCATTGTCCATCAGTTCTTCTATTCTGTTTTTCTCTAACTATACGCTATGTTTAAAACTCATCCTTGATTAGCAATTACATTGACATCTTAATCGAACTTAGTTTGATATGGTATTCCTTGTTTAGGCAACCCAGGCTGGAAGAAGTACTTCATATTAATAATTGTCACACTGTTGTCAATAGTGTTTGGGACCTGTGTTTGGATTTGTATAAGGAGGATATATTCATTTATTACTAGATGAGGAGACAATTACTTTCCTTACTTACTTAATCAATGGCAATATATCTTAAAACATTCAAATTGTTGCAATATTACACAGTAAAAGATTACTCTTGTACGTTATTTTGCACAGTGTAACATACGTAAGACAAGAAAAAAATTAAATTCTGAAAACCAGCCTGAACTATTGAAACTAAGATACTAGGTTAATGAGAGTAATCTTGGCTACCCAGAAAAAATGTCTGGGAGTTCTTGCGTTACATAATTCACAGAGATTTCCATGTAAGATAGATAAGCTTAAATTCTGTGTCCGATTTTTGTAACATATGTAACACCCATTTTATTGAAAATAATATTTAATGTATATTACTAATTAATAAAACTTTCATATATTCTGAAAGCATATCTATATTTTAATCACTGTAGGATCTAAATTGAATCCAAATGTAACATACGTTACTATGGAATGACTCTAAAGAAATATTACCTGTTTTATGGAACCTGGAGGGTCACTGTCATCCTTACATGAGCCCACCATTCAACCCTATTCTAAGCTAACTTGGCTAACCCCATCCAACCATCCCTTACTAATCCTGCTTCTCTTAAATCTATTCTAATATTATCTTGCCACCTATGTCTAGGAGATGTGTAAATAATATGGTAAATATGCTATTTTTTTAAAACCACTAAACACCAATGCTTTCAGTAAGAACATATCAGAATCCAGACTTGAAAATATTGTTGGGGGCAAGAATTGGATTTTTGGTAATTATACATAGGCTACTGACGAAATTAAAACAAATCTGCTTCTACAATAATGATGAATTTCTTGAGGCATCCAAAAACTTTAAATAATCTTTCAGAACCTACTATTTGGCCTACTTGACACATTGCACTTTTTAATGTATTGTTTTTGTAGTGTTGTAATGTTTTTTTATCCTGAATTTCTTTGTACTGTTGTACTTTGTTTGTATTTCTGGTATTATTCTTGTACCATTGTACCTTAATAGTTTAAGTTATGATGTATCCTACACCACATAACTGTGGTCAAACTGGATAAATAAAATATGAAATATGACATACATCACTTGAGTTGAATTTAGTCTCTATGTTGACAGCATAAATATTAGGTTTGTTCCCAAAGCAAACCCATGACTGCTTGAGGATTTGTTGTACTGTGCATGTCCAATTCATTATCTTATCCATGATTTTACACTTTGGGAACGGTTAGAAGAATTTGGAATCGATAGTTTCTACTTTCAATCGATATGAGATATTGTTAGATATTTACAAATAGCCTACTGTAAACAAACAAATAAATTTATAGGTTAATAATTTACAAATAAAGAGCACTCTTTAACGAAATTCATGCAATTTATATTTCTTATGCCATTAATTATTCAATCTTAAATTTCTACCATGCATTTTGTAGCATTAATGTGAACTCTGCCATAAAATTTCATCAAAATCTGATGTGAGATGACTGGTTTTGTGGTACTGACTGAAATAATTTGTTTTAACGTTATTACAAAAATCCAGATATTTGTTTAGGTACCAATTTCTCTGGCATACTAATAAGCTTAATACTTATAGATTCATTTAAAGTTAAATGTTTACATTTTCCCAACATACTTTCTTATTAAGTAGGCCTGAGTTTTAAGGCTAATTTCTTGCTAATATTTATTCAAATTTAGAAAAGAATGTCATTTTATTCTTCTGACAACATAGATAACTCACGAAATAAGTTGTGCTTTTCTATTGCAAAGTAACTTATATTAAGATACACTACAGTATAATTATTAATAGACGTACTTCCTATAATAACACAGAATAACAAGAATAACACAGGCCCTACTTCCCCAAAACAAGTTAAATTACCATTCTGATGTTACTTGTAATCTCCATCACAGGAAACAAATTAAATAATTTAATTTTAAAGTTTTCTATAAATTAGCTGTTTCAGCATGTAATTTAACTTTGTAACGAAAATACATTTTAAAAAAATTATGGCACAAGGGACCATAGTTATGACAGGAAAAGTAGGCCTGCCATATCAAAAATTTGTTCACAGAAAATGTAACCTCTGTTACAGCATTAAAAATTCTACTTTCTCTATAGAAGTTGTATACTTTTACATGAAACTTGGCTTGGACTTTTAGGTTACAGAAGTACTCATCTAGTCATTCTAGTCAGCAAGTGTAGTTCTGTTGCAGCGAACGACAAAGGTAGATCTTAAGTTGTGCATCTTAAAGCTGTGACGATTTTCACGGAACAGAGACTTATGTCTTCAAAATTTACCTACAATATCGCAGGATGTTCATCTTGCATATTTGTAACATGCAATGTCACTGTTCCAAGTTCTTTACACTGTTACCCATTAAAATATCTGAAATCTTGCACAACACTTGAAACCCTTCATTCTTATTTAGGCATGACAAGAATTTTTCTTTAATTTTGTCTGCTTTTGAACCACTGATTTTGATAAGTTTGTTTTCAATGTGTTTGATTTATTTTATTGATTCTGTTTTATTGTTTCCAACTGTGAGAGGAAACAGAAATTTGCACTAATAAAGGCCAAATCAGCCCTGATTTATTGTCTGACTCAACATAACAAAGCAACACATTAAAAATATGGCGCAATTTTACAAAAACAGTCATAATATTCATTTCTAAACATGATATGTGGTAAAATATGTAAAAAAATTAAGTTACCAAAAATATTTATTCAAATAAGAAATATCGAAAATATTTTTTTCATGTGATATGCAACTCAGTATCTTGAATCCAAAGGTCCGAACCGGAACTTTGACAAAGTTCAGAAATCATAAGTAATAGCAAAAAATATATATGTATTTACCTAAAAGTCCGAGCCCTACTTATTAGTGTACGAGTTTAGATGTATGATTGTAGACCAAAACTACAAAACTGTATTTTAAAAAAAAAGCCTTGGAAATTATATCACTTTCAGTATATCACCTCTTTTACAACCGAATTGGCTGTTTAGTGTTTCAGTATAACAGTACAAATATAACCCGTTGTTTTCAAAATCAATAGGTGCATGAAAAAATTTCTGGATGTATGATAAAATAAAATAAAACAAAAATCGCTACAAAACAACGTGATAATGGTAATTCGCGATTGTGTTCATATTTGGGACCCCATTTTGCTGTCACTCGTAACTGTTTTATCTACATAATTATTATAAACATCAGTTTTTATTAACTGTAAATATTATACCATTTCAAATTTTTAAATACTGTCACCATTCTTATCATACCCAGTTGAAAATTTACCTTTGTTTTAAGATTCCTGCCTAAACATATCAGCATAAAAATACCCTCATGTAATTATTTGTTTTTGTATTTTCTTTCTCTTACTGAGGAAGAATATGTGCGTATATGAATTATCTTATAAATTAAATGAAAGGATAAAAATTACTAATAAAATTGAGAATGTGCGGTTGAAACTTTGAATATAAGTTATACCAGTAAAATTAAAACTCATTTAATAATTTGACTTTGTGAGATGTAATAGGAATATAGGCTATTTATATATTTTATTATTTAAACATTATTTTAAAGTATTCTGTCAGATGCATTAAACAATTTATTTTAATGTTATAATTAATTCATTCAGGCAATATCACTTTGTACATAAATAAGTATTGGCTCTAATTGGTTAAGAAATCTAAAAATACCTTAAGGCTAGATTCCATTTCAATTATTACTACTATTCTTATTGTAATTTCATATAATAACTTTAGTGCTATTTTATTTTTCTTAATGTATTTTTTCTTGTAATATTATACCATTTATTTGTATTTTAATTGCATTTTTTGGAATCCTGGTAGAGGGGGTCTTATAAGTTAATTATTGCTATCTTAAATTTTATAAAGAATATTAAATAGATTGCAACAATCTTATCAAAATCATGTCATTTTCACATTATTTAATAATTACGAGATGTATTACGAGAAGTATTCCGATCAATATAATTGAATATTCACACATTTCATTTTAATTAAATATATTTTACGTATGCAAAAGAATTATCAAAATCGGGTTCAGAGAAGGAGTCCAAACAGGGAGAAGTGTGTGTGCAGTGGCCCTGTTTGGACTCCTTCTCTGTACCCTGGGGCTTTCTTGCCCAGATTATCAACCTACCTAATGCGATTATTCTAATATTAGTAGTTAGTACACATAAGGTAGGAATTTGAAAGGAATGTTAAATTGACCGTGTGGATCGACCTAGATTCGAACCTACAACACCCGCAGCTAGCTAGCTAAATCACTCGCGACGCTAACCACACGGCCAAGGGAAGGGAGGTTAAAATGCTTGCAACGTTCAGCTCATACGTGGTATTGTCTGCTGTATCACGAATTTTTCCAAACCCCCATGGTACAACTCACAATCAAATGGTCCTCGTTTCGAACACAAGTCATGGAAGATAAATGGGTTCCAAAGTTAATCATGGACCCGTACCCTTAAGAAATTTTAGGTCTTTACGGTTCATTGGTATGACACTTTTAGAAAAATGAGATAACGGCACATTAGGCGAACCCTCCCAAAAGAATGTGAAACATTATGCTAGAATCTATTTGCCTTTTATAGAACTATATGAAATATAACGCCCTTCATGCAAAACGATAAATTTTAAATTCTAATTTCACTGTAATACCTCAAAGAAATTCACATGTTTTTAAATACGTTTAGATATCACTGTACTTTCTTATGGTTGTGTTATTTTTAACTTGTATTAAAAAAAACCTAAAATATAGAAACGCAACTTGTGTATACAACATTGTAAGACAATAAGGAAAAACTTTTGTAAAAAAATACAATTCGAACGGAAAAGTTTTCAACTCTTTGGAAATAATCTTTCGTTAAAGTATGAAGTACTGTAGAACTAAATTTACCTAGTACTTGAAAAATAGCGGACAAGAAACTCTAAGCTCTCTTAATATTATTACTGAATAATAATTATCGAATCTTTATTTAGTTTAGTTCTATTTTGTCTACAGTATTTTATGGCTACAGTTCAATACGAACGGATAGTATCCAGTAGCGGCTATTCAGGGGAAGATGGTGAAGAACAAATTCACCTACCATTTCCTACTTATTTGATTATAATTTTATTTATAATTATTTTTATGATCATAATTATTATATTAGTATTATTATCGTTATTACTTTTACTGTTATTCTCGTAAGATGAAATTCAGTAATATATTGTTTGAATGTTCGCGCCAGAGACAGCGTTCCGCAGTTCCTCAATATTCACCAGGAGGGCAATCACGGAACACCAATGGGCTGGGTGAAGAACAAACTTTCCAGCTTCTCTTGCTCTTCTTGTTTACAGCGGTTGCTATGGCAACGCGTAGAAAATTTCCCCCGCTACTCCACCCTCTCTTCGCGATATACGTCATATTTGAAGCAGACAATTTTTGGTCTTCTTGCCTCCTAGCCTATACTCACCGAGCTAAGCCGATAGATTTATGACTACTTGTCTCCCCGGCCGGGACCGTCTAAATGACACTTCTTTCCTAAATACTGTAGTTTTCCTACAAAGTAAAATAAATTTAGCTCTGATTCTATTTTCTAAGTTTTATTAAGTAAGATAAGAAGGCATTATATTTCCTCGCTTTTTTTTTGGGGGGGGGGGGGCTACATTTTTGCAGATTCTTAATATTTTTAAAGTACTGTAGCAGGGAAGCAGATGGAAAGTGAGTTTTATGTTTTGAACACAGTCATTCTACTCTGATGAATATTCGTGGAACATGCATTCCCTCCAAATTGTCAGTCTGTTCCATGTGTTGCTATGTGTCAGTTGTGATTGTTCGTAACGTATATTTAAGAGTGATTTCACTTTATTAGTTCAGGTGAGCTTCAGTTAAAAAAAAAAAATGCTGTTTACTTTCATTGTGTTTGGCAATATAAATTTATCACAAGCTGTAATGTAAAACTGAATCTGTTAAAACGGATACATACTCCCTTTAGTCGTTGGAGAGAGTATAATAAGAGAAAAGTTAAATTCCCAGGCTAGCAAGCCATACAAAGACAAATTAAACGCTTCGTGGTACAACCAGCACCAGTGGTTATGTAGGAACTATTACATTAAAAAGCTATGCTGTTGGCCATGCCTTCACCTTAAGCATAGAATGAAACTGGAGTCTGTGAATTTTTAAATGTTATTCGTGCTCTGGACATACAACAAATAGGTAAGCAATGTAACATAATAACGTGCATGTAGGCCTATGTGCATTTATAGCAGGGATAAATATAAAGCCACCTTCTTCCCCTTGTGGGAGAACTTTGTACTGTATTTCCTACTGTTAATGCACCGACATGAACTTTGCAAACCTTGATTTGAGCTTCACCTACGTTTACAAGTACGAGCCGCTACTGATAGTATCTTAATAAGAGGATGTGTCTGTCCTTCCTTTTGTGTGTATACCCAGCAAAATCTACGGAATGCAGAGATCTGCAATTTTTAACTTGGATAGACTGAAGGGGGTGTAACTGCACCTCGAAGTCGGATTATTTTTAAATTTCAGCTTTCGTTCGCGAGTTATGTGCGAAAAACTGCCAGAAAACGTGATTTTTAGCGCTACCGAAGCCCCAGTTTTCGCTGATACCATAAATTTCAATTGTGAAATTAATTGCTAGAGTCCTTGCTCTTTTGTCAAAGCAAGTGGAAAAGAAGTACATCGCATTTTTTCAACATAACGCATCAAATTGTCAATTGCTTCGATTTTGCTAGCCTCCTCTGCTTGATTCATTTATTTATAATGTTACTGCACGCAAAGATATGAAATTTCTAACATAAGTGAATGGAAAGGGGTTCATGTATGTAGGCCTAAATGGGAAAACATTTACCGATATGGAAACTCATTATGCGGTTGTTTTTGGTCCAGAGAACTGGAATCTGAGGTTTTTCCCCCGGGCGACGCACTCTTATCGTGAAATGTACCTTTTTAATTATTAATCATTGTAAAAGGTTTGTGAATATCTCGTTTTCTAAGATTAACCTCTCCAGTTGTAGGGAGATGCTTCATGAATTTATTCTTCTTCTTCTTTTTCTTCTGGCAAACAGCTCTTATAGTTCATGAATTTATGGTTCGTTTTAATTATTTATTTCTTACGTCTAACAAATTTAATTAAAATAAAATTATGCAGTTTATGTAGAAACGATGTCAATGTTAATAAATATAACGTTTTAATTATTTTGCTGATGAATAAATTATTTTAAAAAAATCTAGCGATTGAATTAATAAACGCGAAGTAGTTGGTATTTGCTACTTATTATTATTAAAACTTGGACCACTGCCGCCTAACAATATGCTCTTTAACTTCGCTATAAAGAATCAGTTACAGCGTGCAGTGAAGAAGTACAATCAATAGCTGATGAACAGTAGAAAAGCTATGAAACCGAACATATATTACATACACTTAAACAAAAGTAATTAGAACTGTACCTGAGAGCTAGAGCGACGCAAGTCAAAAACAGGAGTAATGTGACAAGGAAATTAAAAATGTTGGGAACAATTCTGAAAAATAAGCCCGAGCTTCCACAATTATAACCAACAAGGAGTTCCACAGATCTTCATTTTAATTCATGAATGACACTACATGTTCAATTAAATTTCTAAGAGAAATAATAGAGTTTATTTATGTGCACTCTCCAGCATGATAAGGAAATCAGTAACAGGGATGATAAGTGGCCAAAAATGATTTTGGACTATAATTCAACCAAAGAGGCTGTAGATACTCTCAGTCAGGAACATGTACATGCAAATGACAAACCAATAGGTTTAGCGATAGTTTTCTGCAATATTCTTGATGTTTCTGCTTATAGTGTATACTTCCTATGGACTTTGATTGATCATAAGAGGTGGAATGGAAGCTAATTGACTAGAAGGAGAATATTCTCGGAGGAACTTGGAAAGTCGATGGTCAGGAGAATCCAATGCCCTAAAGATGTGGCTAATATGTCAGAACCAGTAACAACAAGGAGCCTATGAAACATGCATGCTGTAGGTTCTGCACATCAAGCAATGCCAATAAAACAAACATGATGTGTGGGAAATGTAATAAACACATCTGTAAAACCCATGTACCTCCTATTTGTGTCCAAACTGCAAACAGCAGGCTTAAGAAAAAAGTAAGAAAAGAACTAGTGCTTTTTCAGACAAATGCCAGCATTGAAAACTTTGTTGTTTCAAATTCATCTGAAATTTAAGTAAGAAGCGTTCTTTAATAAAGTTTGTACATTATTATTATTATTATTATTATTATTATTATTATTATTACCAACAAAGTATTGGAATAGAACAACAATGTCAATAGCTAACAACTGTAAAAAGGATGTACTGTATGTGTGTAAGTTAGAAGTTTTCTACAGCATTTTGTTTGATACATAGATATTTTATTCCAAAAGATCAAATGGTCAAAGGAAAGTCAATAACAATTATAGACAGGTAACAATACAACTTAAAACCAATTTACATTATAAAACACTCATACACTATAAAAAGGGTTAGTCAATAATGTAGTATGAATGCCTTTTTAAACTGTCTGATACACAATTTTTTAAGATGCAAGGGAATAATATTAAAATTCTTTTAGAAATATAATCAAACTTCTTTTGTGTCGAAGTAAAATTGAATTTAACCGTGTATATATATATATATAAGATTTGGTCCTGGTATTATAATTATGAACAGAGGAACATGTCCTGTAAAAGTAGACAGATCCATCTTCGCATACAGAAAGCATTCGAGAACGTACATTGATGGCAGAGTAGGAACACCTAATTTAACAGAGAGTGGTTTACAGTGAGTTTTGCTGAAGCCCCACATAACTAATGCATCTTTTTTGTAAAATTAATAATCCTTCTGCCGAAGAGTGGTTACCCCGTAAGATAAGACCATATGAAAGATGGCTATAAACATATACATATACATTAATTTCATTTAAATATGTATTTAACAGAATTTCATTGCTGTGAAAAGCTTTTAAAATTAAATCATCAGCATACATATGAGGTATGAAACATTCCTTATTAATAACAGCAAGACAATCGTTCACATAAAAGAGTAACGGGCCAAGGACAGATTCCTGTGGAACACCATATCTGACTAATTCGTAATGAGATATAAGTTATTGACATTATAGAAAACAGCTCTATTAACTAAACTTGCAAAACGGTCCATAATTTCCACTAGTTGATGATTTAAAAAATGATGAAGAAAATTTACTCTTAGTGGATAAAATACCTTAAAAATTAAAAATTAAGCACAACGTTTCAGCTCTTCCACCGGGCCTTCATCAGGTGCGCTCCACTCAACGACTGACTCTCTGGATGAAGAAGACTCCACTCGTTCTGCCGTCCTGTCACTATCGATCATGAAAATCATGCATCTCGAATGTTTATCGATCCATTCAGGTGGAATGCTGAAATCCATGCCTGCCAACACGTTTCCTGGTAATGCTGGAATTGAAACAACGAATTGGAAAAACAGAGGACGATGTTATGGAGATGCCCGGGGTGTACTCTGTTTCTTGTAGTGAATGTAAGGCTTTGTATTTTGGGGAAACTGGAAGAAGTTTCAGGGTTAGATTAAAAGAACACAAAAGGGACATAAAGCACAGTAAACCCGCAACAGGTTTAAGTGAACACATGATACAACACAACCATCACATTGGAGAAGTCAGTATCGTGAGAATTGAGCCAAACAAGGTTAGGAGAAAAGTGTGTGAGGCGTGGAATATTGTGGGAAATAGGGTTGCACGTTTGAATAGATACGACGGGGATTTGGGGGATGAGTGGCTGGATTTAGTTAAGAGAATGAGAAAAGAAGAAACAAAACAACAGTTGCATTTCCAGCATTACCAGGAAACGTGTTGGCAGGCATGGATTTCAGCATTCCACCTGAATGGATCGATAAACATTTGAGATGCATGATTTTCATGATCGATAGTGACAGGATGGCGGAACGAGTGGAGTCTTCTTCATCCAGAGAGTCAGTCGTTGAGTTGAGCGCACCTGATGAAGGCTCGGTGGAAGAGCTGAAACGTTGTGCTTAATTTTTAATTTTTAAGGTATTTTATCCACTAAGAGTAAATTTTTTTTAACTCTATTAACAACGTAGGAGATTGAAAAACCTGTACGACACTGTCATTTAACCCATAAAATTCCAACTTTTGTAACAAAGTAAAATGAGATACACCTTGGAATGATAGACACGTGAAGTCAGAAGGAAAAATTCAATGCCATAGCCGGGACTGAACCAGGATCTTCGGCTCTCCGTGCCGATGCTCTAACCAACTGAGCTACCATGGCAACGTGCCGGTACAACATTAAATTCTCCAACTGACTCACAATACCAGTGTACCACCAGGCGTTCTCAATATGAGATACGAACCCAGTGGTGACTTACAACCTGTAAGTACTTTAAGACTCGGGCTTTATAGTAAACCACTAGTAGGACATAGTGGAATGATAATTCTTTCACACTGGCCGGGTGTAGGCTAAGATGGACACGTGAAGTCAGAATGAAAAATTCAATGCCATAGCCGGGAGATACACCTTAGTTAATTCATAAAAACTATTCAATACAACTTTCCTGCCTTCAAGACTTTCAATACATAATTTAACAAAGGACTTGACAGCATCCATTGTGCTATGTTTCTTTCTAAAGCCAAACTGATTATTTAAGGATAAGCTTAAATTGTTTTAAAAAACAGAGTACGGTAATTTGATCATCAGGTGAATCTTTGAAACAAATATCTTTGATAAAGCAGGAATAATGCTAATAGGATGATAATTATTATATAATCTAGTTTATCTCCTTTTTTATGAACTGGTATAACTTTAGTATACTTGAAAGCATCAGGAAATATGCAAGAAATTAAGCAAGAGTTCAAGATCTGACACATATGTAACTAGCAGATAATTTTAGTATATTTGAATTTATACCATAAACATCGTAACAAGAAGTGTTTTTTTATTTTCAAAATTGTTGAATAAATCATGTCAACAATAAAATCGAATGAACAATTTGGCTTGTTGATATCAGTCAAATAAAATAGAAAATCATTAGTAGGAATATTTGATTGCTTACAGTGTCGGGTCAGGTCATATTGACCAAAACAGTATAGGCTATTCCTATTTAAAGTAAAAGTGAACAGAACAGCAGGGTTAATAAAGCATATGGTCTGGGGTAACCAAAATACTTCACATATTACTGGTTTCAACCAATCGAACAAGAAGAACAATGAGACAATATAACGTAACTGCACTTGCGTGTTTTTTTCCTTGCAAATATTTTAGAGTAAAATAGTAGGAAGTGGGACTTGCATATTTTTCCTTTGTAAATTAGTACCGGTAATAAGTAGAACCCTCGGAAAATAAGCATAACAAAATTCACATAGGTAACAGAAACCTCTACTTGGAGAACCTTTGCCCCAACATAGGGGATATAGGAAACCAGTTACAGATAGAGAATAGGTAGAATAAGTAGAACCAAACAGTAATAAGTGGGACTTAACTTTTTTGTTGTTCTAAATATGAAGTAGAGGGTTTATACAGCTATCTGGCACTTTTTCCCTTTCTTCTTCACAAAAAACAGCCAGAATTCACCTTATCTTGTTCTTCAAAACCTGTAGGCTCCATACATAAGCACTTTTTTCTTGTAGAAATATTCTAAATATAAGTAAGAAGTTCACACAAAATTAACCTAAAATGGCGCTATGAACTGATATGTATTCACAAGAATTATCTGCACAATTGCAGGAAAGGGGGGAGCCGTTGGGTCATGTGATGTAGAAACCCAGGGCTATAAACTTGATTTTGATCAATACCAATATTACTGTTGCTAACCTAACTGCCACCAACCTCACTCTACATGCAACAACCATTAATATCAACATTCCTACCCTAACTGCCACAAACCTAATTCTACATGTCACTAAGAGCCAATCCATAGTGACGGGTGTGACATTCAGACTTTATACCTTCTTCCTCTGTACCACTTTGCATGAATTTCATGAAATTTTGTTGTGATAATACACCAACCCTGGGGAATCTCAAAACATGATTTTAGGTTTCTTCATGTACTCAAGAAAAAAAAGATGTATTGTAATTGTGTCAGGTGTGGCCATGATTGGACATACATTTATGACTTACTTGGCTTTGTGAATTGATTAGATTCACTACATTTGTTTAATTTTTCCAAGTGAAAATACTGATCAACATACAGGGTCCGGCAGAGAAACCTGATGGTTTTTAAATTGGAATTACAACAAAACTGTATCGTTTGCATACATTATTTTATTTTAGAATTACCATACATCTCAAAGTATTCTACCTACATCAATTACTTTTTGAAAATTGCATTCCTACTTCAATCCACAAAGCTAAATACGCCCATTGCATCAAAATATTATTATGGTTTCTTGAAAAGTTGGAATCAGCCAAAACTTCGTAGTGTCGTAACTCATTGTCGCCAGTACATCTCACGCTTGTGCATTCAAGTAAAAAAACAATTGCCACCCACAACAGTATGATATTCCGACATGGAATATTCTCATTTTGATGAATGTTCAAATGGTGGTGAAAATGATGCAATCTTGTTTACACGTAGGCTTCATAACTAAGTTTTGCAGTTTTTTTTACTTGAATGCGCAAGTGCTAGATGTACTGGCGACAATGAGTTATGGCACTACAAAGTTTCGGCTGATTCCAACTTTTCACGAAACCATAGTAATAATTTTGATGTAATGGGCTTATTTAGCTTTGTGGATTGAAGCAGGAACGTAATTTTTAAAAAGTAAATGATGTAGGTAAAATACTTTGAGATGTATTATAATAGGCCTACTGAAATAAAATAATGTATGCAAACGATACAGTTTCGTAGTAATTTCAATTTAAAAACCGTCAGGTTTCTCTGCCGGACCCTGTACAAGAGGGGTTAATTAGTTTTACAAAAATATTGTTAATATTGTTACTGAAAATTTATTTTAATCATTGTGATGGGTGTGACCTGAACTATGATGGATGTGACACTGTCAGTTCTTCTGAATTAAAACATCAAAGATTTTTACTGATAGCCTATGCTCTTATTAATTATATTTGAGTATGATATATAATTGCAAGCATGAACATGTAATAAAAATAAAATCTTGTTACTTGAAAAATTATTAGGCGGAACATTTAGTGAGATCACAATCTTGAATACTATGTTACCCGTTCAGTCAACTATACTGTTTCCTAGATGTCACAAGTATATTAAAATTGTTATTTAATACCATCATGAAAATAATTATAACCATGAACCGGTCAAGGCTTGTAAACTACAGCTTAAAAGGAGATCAAATGTGGAAATGATCTTGCATCTCATTGGCCATTCCAACAAAGGCTTCTCCATCTAGTTACGTGTTTAGGATCCCCTGTTATTGTTTATCATAAGTACTGCACTCAAAGCTCCCGTGTGAAGGGAGTCTGCTGGAAGCTTAGAAGAGGGTCCAGGGGCGCAGCCCTTGGTGGGGCCAGGGAAAAAGCCCCAATACAGAAAAACAGTAGGGAAATCTGGGGCAGATAAGAAGTTTTGTGTAATCTTTGAAAACAAATTTGTTGACATTGTAACAGCTGATCTTATGTTGCCTTTTAACTAGTCATCCGTATGTAGTTCTATTGTCTGACGATAGAGTGCCATGATGTGGCGTGAGGGGCCATCATAGTGAAGTAAGCAATATTTTTCATCTTCACCACCAAATTTGAAGAGAATGTTGTGTGAGTTTTCAAAGAGATAGATTATGAAGAAAGAAAATAGCAAAAGAAAATAACTAGGGTAGAGAAAATCATGTGAGAGTTCTCAGAGATGGATTAAGACGGGAGGAAATAGTAATTCCAATTCCATAAGGTTGAGAACATTGTGTGAGTTTTCAGAGTGGTAGAATAAGAAGAGAGAAAATAGCAAACAAATTTATTACGGTAGAGAAGTGGGAAAACGGGAGAACAGGTTGCCACTTAAGCTCCGCCCACCCAACTCACTATTAAACAATGAGAGACATCTAGATGGAAATGACAGAACTACTAGCAGTGTTGAAAATTTTAAATTTTTTCTCCTTTCTCTTTCTCTTTCTCTTTCTCTTTCTCTTTCCTTAATCCTATCTACCCTACCTACCTATTTGGGACCAATTCCTATCCTATACATTTTCGACCTAACGGATTCAAACACGGGACCGTTAGCATCGTAGCCAGTCGTCTTAACCACTACGCCATCAAGAGGTCATTGGGTGTGAAGTGAGAATTCATCTATTTAAGTTGAGAGAGCTATTTTGGTTCAAGGGAATGCCTCATATTATAGTAATTAGCACCAGGGTTATTTTCATATGGTAGTAATTAGTCCATATGGTTTGGTACAGTGAGTCCATTTTATGAGGAAACCTCGCATCACTGCCGCATTGCCATATAGGCGCATACCGCTCATAATTCTGAACTTTATGTGGACAGGATAATTAGCACAGGTTTATGGCCCCCTGGATCAGCCGACCTAATTTACGTACTGTGATTATTATCTTTGGGGATTCCTAAAGGGAAAAGTTTACCGAAATAATCCTCATACCTTAGAAGAACTTAAGGCCGAAATAACACGTGCAGTGCAGTGTATTACCGGAGCGGAATTACAGAAAGTGGCAAATAATTTGTTTAAATGATGTGAGGCATGTCTTACTGCTGACTGGGGTCATTTTCAACAGTATCTCAAATAAATGGTGAGTAATAAGTAGGGCCCGGATTTTTATGTACTAAAAAACTTAAAAATATTTATTTTTTATGCACTAAAAATGTTAAAAATATGTGCTAAAATTTCAAAAATATGTGCTAAACCTAAAAAATATATATATTTTTATGAAAAAGAAACAAAAACACCAGAATGTTCGTAACTTACTAGAACAAATTATAGTGAAACTCACCAATTGCAGCTAAACATCAGATGTAAAATGCTGACTGGAGTTGCAGTGGACAACAAATGTCATCTCCAGATTATGGATCACAAATCCTTGCCTATTATCCGAGAATAATGCCTTATATTGAGAAAAGGAACGTTCAACATCACACGATGTTAACCTTGCATATTTGAAGAGGGGTATATCACTAACACACACACGACGATCAAGTTCACTTATGTTTTGGTCATCCAAAACTTGAGCGACTTTGCAGAGGGTTTGGTAGCCACCGTATTTCTCAAACATGCCTTTAAATTTTGTTCTTAGAACTTCTATTTTCGAACCTGAAATAGTGTTGAGTTCCTTTCAATATATTATTGTATTTCTTTAACTGAATTACGCAATGTTGAGATTGGGTTCTGTTCTTCCCGATAAGCAAGTGCAAGTGAATCACTCTCACCTCATTGCAAGTGAAGCATTTGTGTTGTAGGCTATTCTTTCGAGATACAATTTTTGTTGTAAAATGTTAAAAGATAATGAGGAACAGTACTAAAATATTTATTTATGGTTAATTTATCGAAAATATTTATTCACATAACTTGTTTGTAAAATATGTGTTTTATGTCAAATAAAAATTGGAATTTGCGGTTATCGGACCTTGATATGAGCTTCAGGAGAAAAAAAATACATAAAAAATCCGGAAAAGTACTAAAATATGTATTTATGGAGAAAATATCGAAAATATTTATTCACATAACTTTTTTTGTAAAATATGTGTTTTTATGTGAAATAAAATTTGGAATTTGCGTTTTTTGGACCTCGATTTGGATATTAAACTTTGTTTTAGGAATGTACACATCAGGAAAAAAAAAACATTTTTTTACATACAAATCCGGGCCCTAGTAATAAGCCTCTACATGTAGGCCTACTTTGATAATAAATTGGTTGAGTTATTGATTTGGTGGTAGTAACGGAACATGGTCCCCGCCAGTGCTAGCACAACAGCAGGGAAAGTGTGAGCACAGGCAACGCTGTTAAAAAGTTTCTGCATAAAATGGATTCCCTGTACAAGGGTTATTTTCGTATTGGGGATGCCTCGTATTGTAGTAATTACTGCATAAGCTTGGGTACAAGGGGTTGTAGCAGGGAAGCGGGTCGTTGCCATAGCAACTCTCAGCCAGGGTGGGCAAAGCTTAAGTGGCAACCTGTTCTTCCATTTCTAAGAAATGAGGTTTCCCAGGAATGGAATAAGAGATGAGGAAATAGTATTCTTAATGATCATGGTAGAGGAAGTCACGTGAGTGTTCCAAGTGCGGCAGAATACTTAATCGGGGTTGTGGAATTCGTGTTTGTGATTTAACACATTCAAATTTGGCGGTGAAGATGAAAAAGATTGTTTACTTGACTATGATGGTCACACACACCACATCATGCCACTCTACCATCAGACAGTGGAACTATATACGGATGACTAGTTAAAAAGCAAAGTAAGATCAGCTGTTACAATGTCAACAAGTTTGTTTTCAAAGAATAGTTTTGTATCCAGTAGATGCCTCAGCCTCGATGGTGACTGAGCCACTGAGACTAGTTTTTTCCCATTAGGTATCCAGTATTGGATTATCACCATCTGACCGACTGCCCGACAATAGAATATCAGCCAGCGCATGGAGATTTGTGCTCTGACAGCAGTTCTCAATGCCATTTTAGGTTAATTTTGTGTCTACTTCTTCACTGTTTTAGTTACATTTAAAACCTTCGTAAAAATATAATGTGCTTATAAGTGGAATCTATAGAATATAAAGGATAATATAACCAGGGCCGCCACATCTCGAGGTCGGGCCCGGACCATGTACTGGTCGCGGGCCCCTCACCGACCATCGACCATCCTCATTCAGACAGTTGTCTCTTCCCTTCTCCATAGAGCTCCTTCTCGTTACTCATACAGAACATTTTACCAAACATGGGGGAAAAATAGGGTAAAATCCCACTGGAGGGGACCATTTTTTAGAATCGAGATTCTCTTCATAAAACACTTATATCACACGAATTTTGTTATAGATAGATGTGTGGTGAGGAGATGTTGTCTTGTCGAATGATTTGGTCCACCCCGCTTGCCCTAATTGATACACTTTCTTTTATTTCACGATCTAGCAAAAACTCCCTTTTTCTCCACCATTTTTCTGTCCTTGTCCTCCTGATTGGACGTTGGAGGTGTGACGTCATATCACTAAACAAGATATGATTGTGGATAAACAGTGTGACAAACCTATAAAGGTACAAGCCAGTAGCTGCTCGTAAGAAATGGTGGTTGTGCTATTCAGTATATTGCTCCTTAACTAACATAAACGTTCCTAACCAAACAAAACATCAGAGGTATTCAGTATGATGTAATTTGCCTTGAAATCGAACAATAAAGTTGTGAAAACTGACGTTACAACCTGCAAATGCCATATTTGTCGTCTGCTGCTACTATATAAAAGGACAGTTGGTAACCGTGCATCGCCCATAAACAAAAAACATCACACAATCCATGGAAATGTGAATATCGCATGAATTGGTCCGCATCATTGGGATTATGCCAAAAATAGTTTTACCGACATGCTGCGCACTAGGCTCTTCCCACCAACTCTCTAATGGGACCTGCCTCGGAAGGCGGGGTTTAGGGTTTCATCGCAAAAGAGATTCAATGTGAGACATAATAAACCTCGTGCTATTCAGTATATTGATCCCATACTAACATAACATTGCTAACCTAACAAAACCTGTCACTAACCTAGAATTTACCTATCATTATTTAACTAAATGCAGAAGCTTACCTTAAATATGATGTTATGGAACAAACGAAATTAATGCCACGTTTTAAAATAGTCAATGTAAACAGTGACCTGGAGATGACAAATGAAGAAATTGTATCAAATTTGAAAGAATTAAATTTTGATGATGATCCCCAAGCTAACATAATGGTTTTCAAGCGTTATCAAAATATGAAATCTAAATGTTGGACAATAGTAATTGAAATAGATCCCAAGACTGCATCAAGAATAATGAGTAGAAGAACTCCATCAGTGTATATTGCTGACCAGAGATGCAGAGTATATGAATATACACCTGTTCGGCAGTGTGGAAAATGTCTACGTTTTAGTCACAATAGTAGTGAATGTCAAAAAGAGAAAGTATGTGGAAAGTGTGGTCAAGAAGGACATATTGTAGCCAACTGTGTGAATCCTCCAAAATGTATAAATTGTAAAGAAAGAAGGGAATAGCTCAAAATTGATGTTGATATTAATCATAATACCAATGATGTTAAAAACTGCAGTACACGAATGCAAATTGTACAGAGCATAAAGCAACGAATTGAGGAATATTGATGGCTAAACTAAAAATTATATAAGTTATTGTAATGTTGCTGGTTTGATTAACAAAAACATTTCAGACGTATATGAAGAGTTAAAAGATAATGAACCGGATGTGAATGCATTTAGTGAAACACATATCACTGAAGATATTGACTCTTGTGAAATTGCTCTTCCAACATACACTGAATGTTTTACACTATCAAATTCTCAGTATACTGGTGGGTTTGGAGTATATGTTAAAAAAGGATTACATACGTTTTGGGCTCTTGTTATAAACAATCAACGGAAACGAATTTTTGGGGTCTATTTCCGTTCCCCTAATTGCTTAATGTCTGATTTTTTTAATCACTTTACAAATTGGTTAGACAATATTAATATATATGTTGGACAAAATTCTACATCTATTACCATTGTTGGAGATTCTAATATCAATTGGTTACTGCAAGCAGTTAGAAATGTTAGGCGTATGAAGGAAATTACTATGGCTTTGGGTTTGCAACAGTTAATTGATGTTCCCACACGTATTACAAATGTATCACAGACAATAATCGATCATGTATTTTCTGATGAATGTGATATAAAGTGTATCTAAATAAATAAGTAAATACTTACCCTTTTTGTTTCTTTTTCTTCATTTTTACTCTCATTTTCTTCAAAAACATCTGACTGTCGAGGTTTCTTAGCAACCTGAAAAAGAAAATAATGTTAGTAATATACAATAGTAAATTGCGATACTAGTTCCTTAAGCGGTGTAAGTTATACGGATCGAGGAAAGAGCTTGAAAAAAAGAGGCGAGTTTTTTCAATTTCCGAGATCCCTTATGTGCTTACGGCACGAGTATTGCATGCTATTTTTCGCAAGATGATTATTTATATCAATTTAATTATATTAATTGAGATATTAGCTGAAAATATTATGTATATACACTATTGAAGATGGATGTTATATTTCAGAAAGTGATTTGCATGTGCTTGTTGTTATGGGAACCGAATATTTGTCCTGTTAAAATTGCCACAAACTGGGGGGGCCTTGGTTCTGACCTTCGATAAAGGTTTGTAATATGATGGTTTTACTTACGGCACTAGTGCTTTTTGTAATTTTGCAGGCAATTGTGTGTGGGAATGTCAAGTTACGATCCACGGCAACAATATACGTAAGTACCACTAATTAGTTACGTCGTGCAAAAAGGGTTTGAAAATGTCATGTGGCCTTAATGCCATCCTAAAATTTCATTGTCAGTCAATCTACTGACAAATTGTTGAAGAGAAATTTGTCTACTACACTCCTATAGGTTACCAAAGTAACAATTCTGTTTTTCACTGAAAGTAATTTTTAGACAGGAATGGACAGTTTACTTACACTCCACTCCCTACAATATCTGGAAGTTTATGTTTTAAATATAAAATCAAGGCAAAGTCGCAATGTAGGGGGACCTTCTTGCAATATGAGCAGGCTTCCACGGACGAGTGACTTTTTTGTTTTTCAGCGAAGCAGGTTGATCAACATGTGGCAGTTAGACTAGTGACAGGTTCTGTTATGTTATGGACAGTGATATTAATTTAGTAGGGCATTCTGAATTCTCCTGTTTTGTAAATGTGCCATATGATATCTCTCCTGCAAGGCTGGTTGTGTTTGTGAACCTGTTTCCCAGAATTCTACGTGTTCTACTGGTGTGATGTCACACCTCTAACATCCAATCACGAGTTTATTCACCATACGGAGATAAAAATATGGTGGAATTCACGTTACTTTTAGCTAGATCGTGTTATAAAAGAAAGTGTAACGTTTAAGGCGGGTGGGTTGGACCAAATCATTCGTCGAGACACCTCCTCTCCAGAGAACTATCTATAACAAAATACGTGTGATCTAGGTGTTTTATGACAAGAAAGTTGGTTTTCAAAGTGGGCCCCCCTACAATGCAATTTTACCAATTTCGTAAACTTTATCAATAAAAACTTGTTAGAACTCAGAAGCACTGAGTTGATTAAGACAATCGTCAGGGTTGATAAAAAACATGCTTTTTTTTAAAAGAACAAAAAAACGTTTTTTTTTAAACATGTTTTTTTTTGTTTAAAACGTTTTATATGTGAACAACAATGTTGGTTGTTTTAAACGTGATTTTTATGTTTACAACAATGTTGTTTGTTTAAAAAAAAGTTTAAATCGTTCATTTTGTTTAAATCAACCATTTTAATGCACACTTGCTGCAAAAGTGACACAATCCAAAAACGACAGTTTTTCAGTAAACGCAAAAAACTAATGCTGAAGGAAATAAGAATGTATTTTGACAATGAGCTACGTCAGCAAAAGGACTATTGCTCACGAAACAAAGATCAAGTGCTATTTTACTAATTTTCAATTCCAGCACTGAAGAACTACCCTTCTTTTGAGTTGTGACACTTTTAGTGCAATAATCAAAGAAAGGGTGTTTATTTATTTATTTATTTATTTTGAATTGTGACATTTTTGTAGAATTAAAGTTGGGTATGTGCCACTTTTGATGTTTGACTTAGAGGTTTTAGTATAGTATTATTTAAAGTTATGCCGCTATGTATAACTCTGTTTCTCGGGATAGGTTTCCAGTTTCTGGAAATTAGAGATAAATATAATGAGGAATTCACAAAATTGCCATGTTTTCCTCTCTTGTCACCCTCAACAAATCCCCTTTCATTTATCTTTTTCAAAGCTGTTCGAATTGGTTTGTCATTTATTCAAGAGTGGCCTTAAAAAATGTCTTACAAACCCTAATTCGTGACTTATTTACCTCAAAATAGAATGCTGGATTCAGATTTCCAAATTCCAAATTCCTGAAGAGCGATACTTGGGTTTGATAGAGTGAGTGTGTGCAACTATAAATTCCCGTTGCCTCTGCAAATCTGCAATACTCCAATTGTTTTGAAATTTCTTGTCAAACTTCATCATTTATCTTCTCCATACAGCGTAATCTGCAAATCTCTCTACATGGTGGACGCACTTTTCTTTCTTGAAATTCCTTTCTCGTTTTAGAGGATGACACCTATGATTTTCCAGAATTTCTCAAAACTTTGGTTTTGTGACTGCCCAAGTTTCAGGTCTCTGTTTCCTTTTCTTCTCCATTTCAGCTTCTGTTTGAACATCAGTTTCATTTGCGGTCAGAACTGGCACTGAAATTTGGATCATCTACAGAGTCATCATCTAATTCATCAATATCTCAGTACTACTGTGTAATGGAGAAGCACAGTACTTCTTTTTCAATTTAATTTTTCTCAAACGCATATGAATAGGACCTTCAGACCTACTTGTACTACTTGTAACAGCATAAACATTATTCCCATCTGGTTCAGAGCCTGCAACTACTGATTCTGTAAGTGATTCTAAGAATGATGATCCATTTTGTAGGGTCATGCTGCTTATTTCCTTATCATATTGTATGTTACCGCTTGGAATTGCTGCAGAAACATTCCCATCTGATTCAGAGTTGGTTCCAGTAACTATTGATTCTGTACATATAGGATGTCTATTCAGAGTAATATCAAAATCTTGGCTCTCCTTGTACTGTTCAGTTGCCATAGATAACATTTTCACCGCACGTATCGGTGGAAATATAATTATTCTCTATGAAAAAGAGAGAGAGAAAAAACCCACGCAAGTACAATCATTAAAAGTGACATTACTCAAACTATGTTTATATGATTCAACAAAAACGACACAATTCAAGGCATTACAAAATACTTCTTCTTAAGTGGCATAACTAGAAATACCGGAAATAATCTGGTTATTATTGGTCAGCTGAAATTATAATCAATTATGAACTGTTTACGTTGAACAGCTGAAAATACTCCCGAAAGAAAATAGCCTTATTTTTATCATCAATGCACAGAAATAGAGCTTTTAGGTTCAGTCATAAAAAATGGCGTAACTCGAAATATCCTGAAATAATTCTTCAAAATAGACACAACTCTAAATAAATTAATATTATGTTTTTACCTAGATCAATTAAAGTGACACAAGTTGAAATACAACACGGTTTCCTTGTGACTTCAAGTCATAAAAACGACACAACTCAAAATAACACTATTTTATATGTTCTTACCTGTCACCGTTCACTACGAGAATTACAGCTCAACTAAAAATAAGTCATTGTTTTAGATGTAATCGTGGTACGTCTTCAAGCAATAAAAACGACATAATTGACATCTGACGGCCAAGTTGCGAAGTTAGATATATACACTTTTTATGATCGGTGAAGGAGCATTTCTGGAACTTGTTCGTATAGATAACTCCAAAACTAAGATTTCTGAGTTGTGTCACTTTTGCAGCAAGTGTGCGAACAGTTTAAATGTTTAAAACATTTTAAACAATTTGTTTTAAACATTTTTTTAGCATATTATGTTTATAACACTTTTTAATTGGGTGTTAAATTTAATTATGCAGACAATTTACATTTTGTCAATCCAATGACACCCTGTGATAAGATGTTCAAGATTTAAAAGTCGTAGACTTAATAGTATTTGAAAATACATTTTGTACCAGTATTATTTGTTTATGATTTAATAGTTCATGATTAATAAAAAATAATACAAACTGCTGTTTAATTACTGCCTTTACTGCTCAACTGATGATTGACTTTCACCATGTTTTACGTGGTCTTAGCCGCCTTACATAATCAAACTTAAAAGGGATATACTACTACAGTGTTGCCAAATTGACACATTCAATATTTAATATTAATAATCTCTTTCTTTAAAAAGGAAGACCACAAAATAGATGGTAGGATGTAGTCAGAAAAAATTCAAATCAATTACTCGAAAACAGAAACCGGAAGCTGGCGACAGAGGATAGAGAAGTCTGGAGAAAAAGGATACAAAAGAGACCACCTCACATGATTTTCTGGTATTCTGGCCCTAGTTTTTTATTGTTTTCTGTTTACAACACTAGCAGGGTGTCACTGACTTGACAAAATGTAAATTGTCTCCATAATTAAATATAACACACAATTAAAAAATGATTTAAACATATGCTAAAAAAAAAATGTTTAAAACAGATTGTTTAAAACGTTTTAAACAAACTTAAAAAAAACACAAGCCCTTGTTTTAAACATGTTTTAAACACTTGTTTTAAACGTTTTGTTTTAAACATTCCAACCCTGACAATCGTGTCTGTTTAGTATGATGAATTGATGACTTGCTCTCCTTTCTGATATATTCCACAAGCCCTTAGACTTGTTGTTAGGAAACTAACCACAGGCCAATAAATTATTGGTGAGTATGCATAAATAAAGGTATTGGCAGGATTGAACAGCATGTGCGGGAAGGACCAATGAGATGAAAGATCGTCGATACCTAATGGGAGTGTTGGTGGCAAACCTATAGGCCACATAACCACAAGGAGCACCTTGTATAGAAACCCATCAATGTGCTATAGTGGACCTGAACTGGAGAAGGTTTGATTATGTCAGGTTAGGTCAGGGCAATAGAAGATATTGTTGGGCTTCGACTTTAAAATACACTGTAAGAACCTGAATTTGGCTGATTTAAGTGGCAAAGATAGAGTTAAGTCGCACACCAGCAAAGCTCCGCCCACTCTCACCTGTCAGCTCGCTCCTCATGGCTTCCAAGCATGCTGCTGGCTAGAGGTCATATTGTACAACAAAGTGGTTTAGACTTGAATGGTATGCCATCCACAAGATTACTAAATTAATGCAGCGAAAACAACCCTTGCACCAAAACACTATTCCTAATGCATTAAAGCTCCCTAAACTTAAATTGATTAATTTTCCCTTCACTGCTCTGCAATCACTCGGGGATTGTGGTTAAGAGTGCTCGCTGCTGATGCTAGTGGTCCCGCATTCATATACCGGGACAGGTTGATCCAAAATTTAAAGTTAAGAATAGGTCCCAAATAGGTAGGTAAGGCAAGCAGAAGGTGAAAGAAATGGAGGAAGAAGATGAAAAAGGTAGAGAAGAAGAGAATAAAGGAGAAATATATTATTTAATTCTTTCCCAGTTTCACCTTTTGTACATCTGATGGCGTTGCTAGTAGTTAAAATAGTGAGACATCTAGTAGGCCTAGGCAACATTTGAAACTCTAAGACCCTATCCACAATGTGCAGTTGCAGTCAGCAGTTGGTAGTCAGGAAATTCATCTTTGACTACCAACTGCACGACTGCAAGTTACATATTACGAGATTGAAAATGATTTACTAGTGAAAATAAACAGATTGGCATAATACGAGAAAGCAAGATGTGTTTATTATAATATATATGGATGATTCTTCAAATACGGGAAAATTTGTGTTCCGGAGTGATATTTCCCTTCAAATTCAATTTAAAAAAAAATTAAAATAAAAGTTTGTTTCTACTACTTCCATACTACAACTATCACTTTGAAATGTCACTAACTTTAAATTCTGATATTCCAAAATCAAATTTAATTCACTGAAATGTCATCCACATGCCCTGTCCCATACACCGGTTTTGTATATTCTAATGCATTTTTCCACAAAACAAAATGTTATTTCCTTTTCAACTTTTTTCCTGCCAATGAGTATGAATGTGTGAAGAATATTAACCCCTAAAAAATAAAATGAAATAAAATTGTCACCCCACCTAATGAACATAAAGAATGTCCCAAGGGTTTTTGGTCATCCACATGGCTGAAAAGAATGGAATTTTTTTCTGCAGAAATGAGAAATTTGTATAACTGGCAACAGTGGTAGAAAGCCAACAGGGCAGCTTGTGGTTGAATTGTAAGGTTGAATTTTGCTTGCTTACAAACAGTTTGGGATTAACAAAGGACTTTGCATTATTTTCAAGGAAAGCGTTTTTATTCCCCGTCATTAACATGACTTCTAGAAAGTAGGCAAAAAGTGAATATTAATTAATTTTGATTATGCACTATGATAAACCTTCCAATTCAAAGTACCTGACTGAAGTTGGGCCTACAGAGGTTTAGAAATGGCTTGCTGAGACCACTAAAATTCCTTTTTTGTCATCCACATGCCTGATTTTTGCGTCATCCACATGCCTCAAGAAGGGGTATGTGGATGACTCTCAAGTCATGTAGATGATAAATGTTGGGTACTATTGTGTCTGCGGTGTCTGTGACCTGTACTTAAAATCTTAAAACTGATTAAGTGAATTTCTGCTTGATTCCCACCCCCCCCCAACCATAAAAACGCAGTCTAGTTTAAATTACATTACTTCCGGAGTATGCACACAAATTTGCAAATTTGGTGCAAAATCAACTGAAGCACACTGAGAAAAATATGAAACCACATAAAGAAAAGCATAGCCTATTATTGCCAAAGTTAGTCATTAATGTGGCCTTCTGCCATCCACATGTACACGGATGTCATTAACATGGCTTTAAAAAAATAAAAATAAATAAAAAAAAAACATTTAAGCTCTGCTGGTGTCATATTATAATCAAGTAACCCCTGAAGTATTTTAGTAATTTTTTTGAGATTTTTTAAACAAAATAAAAAATTTACATCTACAGTGAGTCTCAGGCAGATGGGTGCCGCCGCTCCGCGCGTTGGGTTCCCCGCAGATGACGCTCCTATCCCCGGTATGCGGCAAAGGAACTCCCCGGCAGTTGACTGACTTGTCCGTGCGTGACAATGAAAATAATTGAAATAAGTTTGAAAATAACGAAAATAGGCACCTACCTTATTACAGGAGATGCTGGAAGTGTCCTCCTCCTACATCCACACATTTTTGGCATCGTGATAGGAAATTCCGATTAATACGCATTAATTGTTCTTCCGTTATTATTGAGTTTATCTCTATCCTAATGTTTTCTTTTAGTTGTGACAACTACCGAATAACACTTTCACGTCTGTACAACACAAGAACAATGCTCAACTGCAGGCTATGCAGGAATTGTTTACTTATCTGCGGGGCCACAGCTGGCCGCGACCGGGTAGTGTTGAGTCATCACAAGAGAAACACGGCGCGCGCGACAAGCGGCACCAATCTGCCTGAGACTCACTGTACATCTACATCTACATGGATTTTACACACACCAAATTTTCCCGTATTTGAAGAATCACCCATATATATTATGCATTATAAATGATTCCTCCACATTATTTGTACTGTCAAAAGTTTCCCTAACCTCAATGTCGATATGCATATTATAGGCAGCTCGATTGCAGCTCCCAAGCGGCTGACTGCAACCAATTGCCGACTGCACATTGTGGATAGAGCTCGTACCCCTCCTTCCCAGTCAGGTTCCATACAGAGTTGGTGGGAGGAGCCTAGTGAGCAACCTAAACTATTTTTCCCCCAATTTAAGAACTATTATATGTAGATGTACATGTATAGTTATGGGGGTACGCCGTAGCGTAGTGGTTGAGGCGCTGCGCTACAAACCGGAAGGTCGCGGGTTCGATTCCCGATGAGGTCGTTGAGATTTTTCAATTGGCCTAATCCTTCTGGTGGCACTATGGCCCTGGGGTCGACTCAGCCTCTAACAGAAATGAGTACCAGGAGCAATCCTGGGGGTAAAGGCGGCCGGTGCGTAAGGCTGACAACCTTACCACCTTCATGTGCCGAATGTCCAAAATCTGGGAGCCTCAACCTCCTGGAACCCTCTGGGCCTTCATGGCCTGTATAGGGATCACTTTACCTTTACATGTATAGTTATCTCGTTCTGTAGATCCTGTGTTGAGTGGGACTCAAGGATATAGAACACGTCAGATTACAATATACAAGCAAGTAATAAATAATGATATATAATATACTACACTATAAACTTATTCAAACTGGAAATACTCATCCATATTGTAGAAGGTGTGAGTCATTAAAAATTTCTTGAGAGATCCTTTGAAGGATTTGCTTTTTCTTTGAATACATAATAATTTAATGTTGTTTGGAAGCTTATTGTATATCTGTATTGCGGAGTAATAAGCACCTTTCTGAAAAAGTTTTAATGCATTAACCGGTCTAGCCTATGTAAATCATTCCTGTTTCTAGTAATATGTTCATGAACACTGCTATTAGTTTGGAATCTCTCAATATTATCTACCATATAACACATAACAGAGTATATATACTCCCCTGTGAGAGTGAGGACTTTTAATTTTTCAAAGAGCGGTTTGCATGATTCTCTCCTTTTCTTTCCACACATTATTCTAATTGCTTGCTTTTGTAGCTTAAATATTTTATCCCTATGGGTCGAGTTACCCCAGAATATGATTCCATACTTCATTATCGAGTGGAAATTTGCAAAATACACCATGTGTAAGGCATCCTGTTTTAATACCTGATTCAGGTCTCTTAAGGTAAAGCATGCTGAACTTAGTTTTGGAATTATCATTTCAATATGTGACTTCCAGTCGAGATGTTGATCAATTTGTAATCCTAAAAATTTGATATTACTAATTTCTTCTATGCTTTGTGTTTGGTAATTAATTACAAGGTTTTGGGTACATCTTTGTTTTGTTCTGAATTGAATAAAGTGGGTTTTTTCGATATTAAGCGTCATTTTATTGGCTTGGAACCATATATTTAATTCGTGAAAAGCCTTTGTAGCTACTCTTGCCAGTTGTTCCTGGGATTTTCCTGTTACAAAAACACTAGTGTCATCCGCGAAAAGCAATACTTTTGTTTCGTCACTTAAGTTATGTGGCAAGTCATTGATGAAAATTAAAAATAGCAAAGGTCCTAGTATTGATCCCTGTGGTACTCCACTTCTAACTACTCCTAGATTAGATTTGTTTCCATTTATTACGACATTTTGAGTTCTATCAGACAGGTATGATTTGAACCAATTCAGTGTTAAATTATCTATTCCATAATGTTCCAATTTTTCATGATTTATACAGTCGAATGCTTTAGCTAAGTCACAGAACATTCCCAACGTATATTTCTTTTTATCTAGCGCTTCCAGTATTTCTGTGGTGAGTTTAAATGTAGCATTTTCAGTAGACATGCCACTTCTAAAACCAAATTGTGATGGTGTAAGAATATTATTCAAATTAAGATAGTAAACTATGCGGTTATATACAACTTTTTCAAATACTTTTGAAAATGATGTTAAGAGCGATATAGGCCTGTAATTTGATGGTAAATTTTTGTCTCCTTTTTTAAACAGGGGCTTGACAATTGCATGTTTCATTCTTTCAGGAAATATTCCAGTTTCTAGTGAACAGTTAAATATATGGCTAAGGGGTTTACTAAGTTCCGAACAGCAACTTTTTAATAGCTTATTACTTATGTTATCCCATCCAGATGAGCTTTTACTTTTAAGCAGTTTTATTATATTTTCAATTTCTATAGAGGAAGTCAATGTGATTTCAAATTTATGGTTACAAATTGTAGATTTTGTCAGAAGGTCTATTGCCTTGACACTGGTATTGTTGGTGGGAACACAATTCTCTGCAATATTTATGAAGTGGTTATTAAATGCATTTGTAATATCTGATAGATTGTCTAGTTTCTTATTTTTGTATATTAATGACGTACAATCACTTTTTTCCTTTGCTTTCCCTGTTTCATTTTTTACTATATTCCATATAGTCTTAACTTTGTTGTTTGTTTTATTAATTATTTGTGAAAAATACCTGCTCTTTGCTTCTTTAATAACCTTTTTAAGCACATTGCAATATCTTTTATAATACATTTTCTGAGTTTGATTGTTACTGGTTCTGTATTGTAAATAGAGCTCTCTTTTTTTAGCACATGATATTTTAATACCAGGGGTTAGCCATGCTTTATTATTTAAATTAGGTATTTTAGTAGTTGTCTTGTTTGGAAAGTTGGCCTCAAAGTGTCGCAACACGATATTTAGAAATTCATTTAATTTACTATCAACAGTGTTATAGGTAAATATAGTTTCCCAATTTTCATTTGCAAGATCTTGTTTGAAACTTAAAATCGAAACATCATTCATTACTCTGATAATATTACTATTGGTATGTTTGCTAGTCGGATATGCTTCAGTAGATGTAGATGTAGATGTAGATATCTCGTCCTGTAGATCCTGTGTTGAGCGGGGCTCAAGGATATAGAACACGTCAGATCAAAAAATACATGCATGTTATAACAATAATATAGGCCTACAGAAACTGTAAGCTGCCAAATTTATCCAAGCTGGAAATATTCCTCCAAATTGTAGAAGGTGTGAGTTATTAAAAATTCCTTGACAGCTGTTTTGAAAGGTTTGCTCTTTCTTTGAATACATAATAATTTAATGTTGTTTGGAAGCTTGTTATATGGGTCATTCTCCAGAAACGGGACAATTCGTGTAACTCTGACATTTTTGTTACTGTTTATGAAAAATTTGCAAATTTGTTAATTGGAAATAATGTAAACAACTTTTACTACATAAACACTCAGTTATTATAAAATTAACACTAGAACTATTGCAACAAAATATCACTTTTATACTGACAATGTCAGCTCCGTAGTCTGTAACCATACCCAAATCTTATGTTAAACAGTCTTAAGAAAACCTCAAATTATGAGCTTTAAAAGTTCATAAATTTCCTTTGTCAAGAAATAGTTTCAAATTTCACTTTATCAGAGGAAAAAATGCAGAATAATTAATTTTAAAATATTTTTTGTGGCTCTGAAGTTGTGTAACCAGGTCAACAATCAACTCCGTAGTCAAACATTAAGTGTGCCTTAACAAGTCAACATATGGCAGCACAGTGTAGTTTGAAGGTTCTTGAGCTAAAGGGAAGGCAGCCATTTGCAAAGCTGTGAAGCCAGTTCATGTGAATGCTTTGGTTGCTGAGCTGTGTCCTCCTGAATTTGGAAATCAAGGTGAGTAGGTTTTTACACCATCAACTCCGTACCCTTACTGTTAATTAGTGTGTCACATTTTCAATTATAATGAGTATGTTCTTCTTATGGAGATTTAGTTAGTTTGTGTTGCCTGAAAGTTATATACAAGTGATTTCAAAATTGTGGCATTGACAGTGAAAAGAGAGGAAAATCATCACCTCCGAAGCCATCAACTCCGTAACCAACAAGAAGATACGGAGCTGATTGTGGTGTTACAGAGTTGACCCACTCTTGCTATTCATAATGAAAGTCAAAATGTGTAACTAAAAACACATATTCCTGTTTGTTTACTTTTGGTATACAATTTTGTAGTTTGTTTGAACATTATTAATTTTAAATTAAAACATAGAAATAGGCATATGAAATATTTATGGGCTTAGTTGGACGGAGAACTATGTTTGTAATATTATTAACCCCTCTCTTCCCTCCTTCTGTTAGGTTATGACCATTGTTGCTGATTCCATATGTTTTCGTGCTGTTTGTAGTTGGTATGCACATGTGTATGTAGGCCTAGCTACATTTCTTATGAGGCTTTTCTTTTTACATTTCAGATACACTATGGATAAAGTGAACAAAAAATTATCACAAAAGGCTATTGAGAATAGGCGGAGAATGAAAACAGAGGCCCAAAGAAAGAGAAGGGAGCGTATTAACAAAGATTCAGAGGCATATGAAATGCAAAAAGAAAAGGAAAGGGAAAGATACCATAAGCGAAAACAGGATGGTAAAATTAAGACAATACATGAGCTGTCAAAACGAGAGAAAAAGTTTAAGCGGAAATCATGGAAAGAAAGTTCAAGGAAATACCGTGATTCTCTCAAAAAACAGGAACAGGTAAAACCATTCTTAAATGAAAACAGCCCTCCTTCTTGTTCTTCTGATCAGCCTAATACAAGCAAAAAAGAACATGGGAGGAAAAAATTGAGAAGAGACAGAGCCAAAGCATATAGGAAAATTAAAAAGCTAGAAAATGAAGTAGAGAAAATTAAAGCAAAGGCAAATAAATACAAATCTAGATATTTCAGGTTATTAAGAGACAAGGAAAATGTAGAGAATCCTACCCCTTCATCAAAGGTAAGGCAGTTAGTTAGAGGTGAATCCATTTCACCTGCTGTGAGGAAGAAACTCTTGTTTCATGAATCGTTAACCACACAGATGGCTATAAACTTTAGTAGTTTAAATAAAAAGGAAAAGCAGAAGAAATTTATACAAGCAATATCTGGGAAAGTTTTGAAGAAGTACAAGTGTTTAGGAAAACTAAAGTTTTTAAGCTACAAAGTTCTGAGGTCAAGTGATAAGGGAAAGTATTTAGTGCTAAATAAAACTATGGTCAGAATGAAAAAGGATGTTTCAGACTTCTTGGAGAAGGATGAGTGTAGTCGTGTTTGTCCAGGAAAAAAGGATACAATCACTAGAAAAGGCATTAAAAAACAGAAGAGGCTATTAAATAATAGGCCTACAATGAAGAATTTACACACAGAATTCCAAAAAATGCAATTAGATTACACTATTAGCTATTCAACGTTTTGCAAACTACGCCCATTCAGAATACTGCCTCCTAATGTTAATAAGAGAGATACGTGCTTATGTGTTATATGTCAAAATGGAGAATTAATTGTTCGCAAGTTGAAAGGACTGGATATAATACGAGAAAATTCTGTGGAAGATGTATGCAAGTCCCTGTGCTGTAATGATGAGATTGAAGAAAAATGCTTAGAGAGAAAGTGTGTACAAGTTTGTGTGAACGATTATGTGGTGGTGCAATTTTCAGCAAGAAAAGTGTGAAATATTACATTGGTGTTGTTCTTTCAATTGATGACGACAATTACACTGTTAAATTTCTGAGACTGAAAAAAGAGGGTTGTTTTGTTTTTCCTGATAGAGATGATGTATCATTAGTCGATAGAAATGATATTATAGAAATTCTGAAGGATCAGCCTGAAATTGACAGGCGAGGACAGTATTTCTTCACACATGATTTCAGCAATTTGAAAGGACTGTGCTGAATTTATTTTTAACATGCCTGCTTTGTTTGGAAAATTTTTATTTTCATGTATCCTATATAAAAGAAGTTACTTGTAGTATTCTTATAGGCCTAGCTGTAAGTACTCAGACATCTAGACCTGTATAAAACTTATCTTATGTACAGGTATTTCTTTGAAGCTTCTATTTGATCATCATTTAATTCAACTTTTTATGAACCGTTAGAAAGGTTAACAATTTTAAAATGAAAACAATTTGTCATTTTCATGTAGGCCCAATGTGCTAAATAATATTTGTAATATTTAGTACAAAATAAACTTGTTCAATTTGTATTAGGCCAACTACGTAACTAATTTAGTCTACTCCGTGCCTCACGATGTCAACTCCGAAGCCCACTGTGTCAACTCCGTAGAAGGACACTTTTTCTTTTATTTTTTTTTAGAAAAAGTAATCTTCAAACATCACTGCCAGTAGACCTGAGTAATTCTATAGCATGTACCCTGTTTATGACAAAAATATCAAGCTGATTAGTGAAAGTTATTTTTTTGTGAAAATGCAATTCCATTTTGTCCCGTTTCTGGAGAATGACCCATATATCTGTACTGCAGAATAATAAGCACCCTTCTGAAAGAGTTTTAACGAGTTATTTGGTCTGTGTAGATCATTCATGTTTCTGGTAGTACGTCCGTGTACACTAAAATTAGTTTGAAATTTATCAATATTATTCACTACATAACACATAACAGAGTATATATACTCCCCTGTAAGAGTGAGGACTTTTAATTTTTCAAATAGCGGTTTACAAGATTCCCTTTTTTTCTTTCCACATATTATTCTTATTGCCCGCTTTTGTAATCTAAATATTTTCTCCCTATGGGAAGAGTTGCTCCAGAATATGATCCCGTACCTCATTACCGAGTTTAAATATGCAAAATATACCATAAGTAATGCATCCTGTTTTAATATATTATTCAAAATTCTTAAAGCAAAGCACGCTGAACTCAGTTTTGGACCTATCATTTCTATGTGTGTCTTCCAGTCAAGATTTTGGTCAATTTGCAGTCCTAAAAATTTTACATTGCTAATTTCTTGTATAATTTGTGTCCCATAATTAATTTCAAGATTTCAGATACATCTGTTTTTTGTTCTAAATTGTATAAAATGGGTCTTATCAATATTAAGTGTCATTTTACTAGCTAGAAACCATGTGTTTAACTCGTGAAAAGCCTTTGTAGCTATTCTTGATAAATGTTCTTGTGACGTTCCTGTTACAAGTACACTAGTATCATCTGCGAAGAGCAATACCTTTGATTCGTCACTTAAGTTATAGGGCAAGTCATTAATGAAAATTAAAAAGAGCAAAGGTCCTAGTATTGATCCCTGAGGTACCCCATTCTTAACAACCCCTAAGTTAGATTCATTTCTATTTATTATTACCTTTTGAGTTCTATCAGAAAGATATGATTTGAACCACTTAAGTGTTAAATTATCGAACCCATAATGATCCAATTTTTGAAGTAATATTTCATGATTTATACAGTCAAATGCTTTAGCTAAGTCGCAGAAAATTCCCAGAGCATATTTCTTTTTATCTAACGCTTCCAGTATTTCTGTAGTAAGTTGAAATGTAGCATTCTCAGTGGACATGCCACTTCTAAATCCAAACTGAGATGAAGTAAGAATGTCATTCAAATTAAGATAGTGTATTATGCGTTTGTACATGACTTTTTCAAAAACTTTTCAAAATGAGGTTAAGAGCGATATAGGTCTATAATTTGATGGTAGATTTTTGTCACCTTTTTTAAAGAGGGGCTTAACAATAGCATGCTTCAGTCTTTCTGGAAATATTCCATTTTCTAATGAACAATTGCATATGTGACTAAGAGGTTTACTGACTTCCGATGAGCAACTTTTTAATAACCTACCACTTATCTCATCCCATCCAGACGAGCTTTTACTTTTGAGAGACTTGATTATATTTTCAATTTCTTTGTGAGAAGTCAGGTTCAATTGAAATCTATGGTTCCAAACTGTAGATTTTGTTAGTAGGTCTACTGCCTTAATGTTAATATTATTTATAGGAATACATTTCTCTGCAATATTTATAAAGTGACTATTAAAAGCATTTGTAATGTCTGATAAATTATCTAGTTTTATGTCTTGGTATATTAATGATGTACAATCATTGTTTCCCTTTGTTCTCCCTGTTTCGTTTTTTATTATATTCCATACAGTCTTAACTTTATTATTTGATTTATCAATTACTTGTGAAAAATGCCTACTTTTTGCTTCTTTGATTACTTTCTTCAGTATGTTGCAATACTTTTTATAGTATTCCTTATGAGTTTGGTTGTTACTGGTTCTATATTTTAGGTAGAGCTCTCTTTTGTTTGCACATGATATTTTAATACCAGCAGTTAACCATGTGTTATTCCTTGAATTAGGTAAATTAGCAGTTTTCTTTTTTGGAAAATTTGCCTCAAAATGTCGTGACACTATGTTTAGGAATTCACTTAATTTACTATCTACTTTGTCATAGGATAACATAGATTCCCAGTTTTCATTCGCAAGATCTTGTTTGAAATTTAAAATTGAATCGTCATTCATTACTCTAGTCATATTACTATGAGCATGTTTACTGTTCGAATTTACTTTAATATTGTTCCGCACTAACATTTGTGCATCATGATCTGATAATCCATTTAATATTGGAAATACTTTAAAATTAAAATGCTTTTCTATATCTATGAATATATTATCTATTGTTGTTTGGGAGTCGTTCTGAATTCTCGTTGGAAAGTTTACTATGAAATCTAGATTATAGCTACCCAATAAAGATATCAGTCTGATCTTCTCACTATCAATTGAGAAATCTACATTAAAGTCCCCACACAGTATAATATTTACATTAGTACTATACAGTGAATTAAGAACCCTTTCTAACTGATTTACAAAATAATTGAAATTACCTGATGGTGCCCTGTAAATGGTTAGTATTACAAATGTATCATTGTCAAAATCCAATCTGGCTGAACAACATTCAAAATCCTGTTCTTTACAGAAAGAACTTGTGTCTATATCACTGAAATGTAAGTTTCTTTTGATAAATATACTCACACCTCCACATTTTATGGAATGTCTACAAAATTTTGAACATAGTGAAAAGTTATCAATCTTTAATTGTTCCAGATCTGTTTCTGCACAGTGGTGTTCCGTTAGACAAATAACTTGAATTTCCTGTTTTTTAGAATTAATTGTATCCTGAATGGCTAAGTTAAATTCTTCAATTTTATTTTCAAGCCCCCTTATGTTTTGATGAAATACTGCAAATGATTTATTATTTCTAGCTATAGGCCTTAGTGTATTACTATTATTGACTTTAGATATGCATATAGGCCTAAGCTGTTGGATTCTTTCACTTAGATTCCCCCTAAAAAACGAGTCGAGCCACCATCTATGACAGGAATAGGCCTGTTTCAATCTAGTACATTACACTTCAGCTCCTCTGCAACCAGTGCTGCCAGTGTCTTCTTTCCTCGAAGGTTGAGATGAAGTCCATGCCTGGTATACTCTTCCCTTCTTAAGCTGCTAACAGAAACAACATTGAAGTTAATATGATCACTAGAGAATTTCCACAACTTATCATTTACAGCTTTTACCTTTGATCGAAGCGAGGGCTTGTCGTACCTGTGGAATAATTCAACAAAATCTATATTAGTATGCATGCTACCTTCAGAAATACTATCAAGATCTGCTGCAACTGAATAGCTCGGATCTCTGTCTAAGCTGTTCCCGGCTCCTCCAATAATCACCACCCGGTCCTCCTTGGTGAATCCTTTGGTCAGTCCCTTGATACCTGAAACAACATCACTAAGTCCAACATTAGGTTTACATAAACATTGCACTTGAAAATCGTCTCCTACGGCATCTTGAAGAGCAGATCCCATGTGTCTGGCATGACTGCTACCTAAAACTAAAATCTTTCTCTTATTAGTGGGCCGACAAGTAGTAGCTGGTCTGGGTGGCTGGGCTTCTTCTGTTTCAACAGCATCATCTTCAGTATCTAGAACAGAGAATCTATTGTTAGCACTGACAGGCTGAGGGTTCTGCACTGCTATCTCATTCATTCTGGATGATCTCCTTCTGCGATTAGGCCTTCTCAGAATATCTGCAAAGGAAACGAAACTGGAATTAAAATTTACATCATCACTAGTTCCTTCCATGAGGTCAACCTGCAAGTATTGTTTAGCATTACCATCTGAGCATCATGGTCTGACGTGTTCTATATCCTTGAGCCCCGCTCAACACAGGATCTACAGGACGAGATATCTACATCTACATTTGTTATTGGGATTACTTCAAACTTCAAGTTTTTTTCTTTATTTAAGAATATATTATCTATTGTTGTTTGAGAGTTGTTTTGAATTCTAGTTGGGAAGTTCACTATGAAGTCTAGATTATAACTACCTACTAAGGACAGCAGGTGAAATTCCGAATTTTGATCTTTGTCAAATATAAGACGTCAAAAGTTAAACTTTATCAACATAAACAACTGATGATATTGGTTAGGCCTAAACGTTTTCCTAGATGGCACTGTAGCCTACAGTAAATGTGCAAGAAACTTAATGTAGTAATTTCACTTATATTGTAAAATTAGTTGTGAATTATGTATATTTCGTGTTGTAATTTATGTATGTAATCTTTGTACTCCTGACTTTGTCTATTACCTAAATGGTTTATTGACAAGAAAATAAAATTATTATTATTATTATTACATAGGAAGTTCCATCAGAGTTGTATTACCGGCATTGTGTTTACTTACCTGAGGTAGTTCATTTGTATCGCTTTCATCGTCCGATATTATGATCACTGTCCTTCTTTTGCTCATTACAAATATTAAAAATAACCTATTCTAACGGTTCTAAATAAACTGCAGATTGCGATCAATGGGGTAGCTTGTTTACAAGTGGTTAGTTCATGTATTTCTGTGTAAATCCTATTCACATGTGCATAAGGAAGAATATAACCATAATTGAAAAGTATTTCACTTCAAAATAACACAGCACTCAAAAATACTAAGCATAATTTAAATCGTAGCCAATCCAACCACGAACGCCACACATAAAATACACCATTAAACAATGCCGCCAACAACTATTTCGATCAAATGAACATCATTTTCCCACGCCAAATCGAAATTTCCCAGTTTGCACTGCCCATGAGATCATGAGTTTACACCCCCCTCATTGACGGTACTATCAATCCTGTGGCTTTGACGTCTTGCGCCTACAGCAAAATGAAATTCAATAGTAATTTTTGTCACATTTTCTTGATTAGATTTTCAAAATTTATCGTGATTAGATGGTAAAGTATAGGAAAAATGACAGCGGCGAGTTCGATAGTTCAAATTTCCCTCCTTTAGCACGGGCGGATTGATGATACAAGGATTTTTTGAAACTGTATCGCGCACAAACGTGCATTTCAGATTGTTTAACGCTTGAGTTTTGCGTAGTCACTTATTGAGTTGATTCTTTTTTTACATAATAGGGATGTAGCTCGCCAAACTTCTCCGACAGATGGCGTGGGTGTACTAGCCGGTATGCGCTAGCCGTTCGTCACTTGTTTTTCCAGTTTTCTTCTGCTGGCTTCATGCTTTTAAATGGCGCTCCAACTTCTCAGTCCGAAAAATATGTTCGTAATTTTATATTTTTATAGAGGACACGAGGCTACTATACGTACTTCCTTGTCTACTGGGCCCTTCTAGAATGTTGAAGTGTCAAAAATACGAAAGAAAAACCACAGCACATAGGCTCTAAATAACACTAAAAAGGAAGGATTAACGAACAAATATTGTGAGATATTTCCGATACAGACGACATTATTTTGTACTCGACTTGCAGTAATATGTTATCAATGTATGAATATTTATATGCAGTGCGGGGATTAGATATTCTTTAATTTTAAATTAATATTAAATTTGCCGTGAGCATCGAGAAGATGTTATAGGCCATTTAAAAATAGAATAAATTACAATAAATAAATAAAAATTACCTAGTAACGCAATGATAATTACAGTACATTGTGTTAGTTTTATATCTTTGTTAAACTGTACCTTTAGTGCACCTTTATATTTTTAGACCACTTCCCTGTTTAATTTATTTAGTTATTTTAGGCCTATTTATTTTACTTTGCTGTATAAATATGTGTAAATTAGGCTACTGTAGCCTTCTATTGCATCTGATATCAAAATATAAATTCTGTGATTTCTAAATAGCCAAGTTAGATTGACGGCCTCGAATAAAAATTGTGACAATAGCGTTGCCAATAACTTAACTTAACGTATGATAATTATTAAATTCTGCCTTTATAATCTGCTATGTCATGCAATGAAATATTCTTAACAATATTCTGTTTTATAACTAGAAATGAAAATCATGTAACGATGATCTAGCATAAACTTACCGATAATAAAAGGAACAAGAAAGAATGAGGAATGAGAAGAAGAAAAAAAGGCCTAATCGATTCCCAAGTTCCCATCGTTTTTAACTACGAGGGACAGGAAAGGTAAGTTTTCGTGATGTAAACATATTTTAATATTTTGATTTTGAATACGTTTTTAATATGACGCTATAGGCTAAATATGCATTTGATATAGAAAATAAATAATATTAAAAATGTCTGCGAATACACACCACATAAATCAGTGTTTATCACGTATATAAATTAGTATTTTACTGTCTGAACCCTAGATGTACATTCTTTTTGTTATTTTGAATCATACCCAATCGCCAAATTAGCAGCACTGTATATAAATATTCGTATCTGCAAAACATTTTGTACGTAGGGAACATAGTATTGCAGTTAATAGCCGACATTTCTCGCAGTATTTGTCAGCTTATTCTACCTTCTCTTCGACTTATATAGCGTCTATCTTTTGCAATTTTTCTTTACGCTTTTTCACGTAAATATATTCCTGAAGTGTCCAGTATACAAAGAAATGCGCCTCGTAGCGTTTTACCCGCTACAAAAAAAAAGAAAAGTTCGAACGTATTTTTCAGTCTGCTAAGATGAAACGCCATTTAAAAGCATGGAACCAGCAGACAACAACTCGAAAAACAAGTGACGAACGGCTAGCGCATACCGGCTAGAGCAGTGGAGACATCTGTTGGTTCTAGTTCGCTACATCCCTATTCAATATGATATCTGTCACAAAACTGGCCACAGAGTTCACACTTGCACAGATACAAGGATTTTTATTTATGCATTAAACTTACAACAGTGCACCTCAGAGGGTTTTTGAACACACACACACTACATGCATGCTTATGCGCAATTCATCTATTATTATTAAACTTACCACCGAAACTCCTAGTACCAACCTCCCGAGGTAAATGCTAAGTAAAATGATTATTATCCATTTTGTATTGATGCCATGAAATCAATTCAGTAACTTATCGTTAACGCAGGGGTGCCCCCCCCCCCAAACGTCATGACTCACCTCCCCAAACTTCATTGCTCACCCCCCAAACTTCATTGCTCGCCCCAACCCAATTGGCTGTCGACAAGGGCGCCCATATGATATTGTCTAGGAGGGGGCAATTTTTTAAATTAATTTATTTTTTGTCGCTTTAACTTCCTGGGCCACTTTGTAACATGATATTAATAATATAATAAGTGCAACAATGACGTAGCCAGAAAATAATTGCGGGGAGGGTCGGAGGTGCCGGGAGAGTTTGGAATATCCCCCAAAAAGGGGGTCGTGGGTCCATCCCCAGAAAATTTTTAAATATTGAACTAATGAAAATCACATTTTACGCTATTTTAGCACAGAAAAACTAGTTAGGAAATTTGATTACCATACTCGAAGACATGCCAATGTAAATAAGAAATCATTACCTAAGTGGGGGGTCCACCCCCGGAAAATTTTTAAGTACTGAACTAATGAAAATCACATTTTACGCTATTTTAGCACTCAAACACTAGTTAGGAAATTTGTTTACCATACTCTAAGACATGCCAATGTAAACAAGAAAATGTTACCTAAGTCAGATGTCCACCCCGGGAAATTGTTAAATATTGAAGTAATGAAAATCACATTTTACGCTATTTTAGCACTGAAAAACTAGTTATGAAAACCATACTCTTAGACATGCCAATGTAAGAAATCATTACCTAAGTGGGGGGGGGGGGTCCACCCCCGGAAAATTTGTAAATATTGAATCAATGAAAATCACATTTTACGCTATTTTAGCACTAAAAAACTGGTTAGGAAATTTGTTTACCATACTCTAAGACATGCCAATATAAACAAGAAAATATTACTTAAGTCGGGTGTCCACCCCCGGGAAATTTTTAAATGTTGAACTAATGAAAATCGCATTTTACGCTATTTTAGCACTGAAAAACTAGTTAGCAAATTTGTTTACTATACTCTAAGACATGGCAACTTAAACAAGAAATTGTTACCTAAGTTATAATACTTATTACTATTTATAAGAAAAGTTGAATAACACATGGAACAGTGGACATAATAGGCCTACTCATTATGTTATGAAAAGAAAATAACTGCTATATCATATTTGACACACCAACAAATCTTGTTTAATGAAATAATTTTTTTTTTTAAATACAAATATAGAATTTTAGGTTTTGACTTTTGGGGGCCCAAACCCCCTGAACCCCCCTTTCCTAATCCACTGTGGATTCTGCTTCCATGTTGTCGATTTGGTAAAACTTCTGCAATTCAAATAATTGTCTTAAAAGAAAAACACCTGACTATAATAATTATTACATTTTTTTTCCTTGCGCCCCCCCCCCCCCGCCCCCGGGTATGGGCGCCCATGGCTGTCGAAATTCTTCATCTTTATCTTTATAAAGAATTAGAAGAGACCTTTTGAAGTTATAGAACTTGGCTGTTTTTATTTTTAACACATAAAACTCTAATTTTGCAACAATTTTCAACCCCCCCCCCCCCAGAAAATTCATAATTGATAATATTTCCCCCCCCCCCAGAAATTTCAATGACGCAGTCTGCGTCTTAACCCCCCCCCCTGTGGGCACCCCTGGTTAACGTAATCAAATTATTAATTAATATTGCAATTAACATCCCAAGAAAACTCTGACAAATTGTCCCAAGTACATTTCTTAAAAAAAAATCTCACCCCTAACTTGAATCATGCTTTACTAAAAGTATTATCAATATTACGATTTTTTTCAAATCAGCAGAGGGAAAAACAAGGAATAGGCCAACATTTTTCCTTTGCTATTTTTTTTCAATAAAGTTGGTTTTCTAGCAAATTAAATATTACCACTAAATACAAAAAATTAATCTTAAGAAATATGTCTATATCCTGATTTACGTATAAAAAACTTCATACGGTACTTCAAATAATTGTCCAGGTTTAAAATTTATGCATGCCCCTCCATTCCTAACTCTGATAAAGTCAAATTACATATTTAGTTAGCAGGATGTTTAGAACAAAATTTGTTATCCTTCACAGAGTTCTTTAATATAAGATTTAAGAATAATCTTTTTATCTTTAATACAGCCCATTATCATGTATGGCATAATTGGCTGGAGAAGAGCTTCGAAAACTATACTTTCTCAACATTTTTCTTCAAACATGTAGGCCTATTATAAAAATCTGTCTTTCTAAACCTCTTGACTGTCAAAATTAATATTCTCCAGATATTACATACATAGTGCCAATCGAATTTATAAATAAATTTTAAGTTACATTCTTAGAAACTCCAGCTTTAGATCCTCATACATATGATCCAAGACGAAACCAATCAAATCCCTTAATTGAACCTTCAAGTTTCACATCTGCAGGTTTTCATGCCCGAGTATACAATTCCCAAGTTAAAAGTATCCCTGAATAATTAATCTGAACAATTACGAATTTAAGAAGATAATTAAGTTTATATATACTTATCTACTCAATGGCAATATACAATTCCTCAGCAAGCTAATGGAATATTATCTATTTTATGGAACCTGAAGGTTTGTTGCTGCGCTTACCTGAGCCCACCATTCAACCCTATTCTGTGCTAACTCCATCCAACTATCCCTCGCAAATCCTACTTCCCTTAAATCTATCCTATTATTGTCCTCCCACCTACTTCTAGGTCTTCCAAGTGGTCTTTTCCCTCAAGTCTACCAGTCAATACTTTTGAGATAGCCTATATGTCTTTCCTCCCCCATGCACGCAACATGTCCAGCCCATTTCATACTCCGTGATTTAATTACTCTTACTATATTCAGTGACAAATAGGCCTACAGATTATGAAGCTAGTCGTTATGCAGTTTACTCTAGTCCCCATATTCAACAAAATTACAAATTGGAGAAGGCCAGGCCGCTTTTTCTGAATTGCCTCCTTCAATTTCGACAGAGTGAGACAGTACCGTGTAGCAGTGATGGTTCCATCCTCCAATGTCCAGCAACAAAAACCCCTTGGGCGTCCCAGAACACTGTGAGGAGTACTTTACCTGCAGAGGGTGTTGTTTTGAACTTCTTTGGGACAGGAGATGAGGGATGTTTCCACTCCATAGATGCAGCCTTCAATTCAGATGTGAAATGGTGGAACCCTAATTTTTTCCTGGAGGGCTTTTTGAATCTTCTATGTACCTTTAAATACAATATATTTGTACAATAGGCTTCGTCAGTTTTTGGATAGTTTTATATATATAAAAAAAAAAAAAAAAAAAAAAAAAAAAAAAAAAAAAAAAAAACTAAGAATACAAATTTATATCCATCATATTTTCTGATATAATACTCTCTAAAAATTCTTCTACCATGTAGATCGCTTTGCTTTTGGACCAAATAGATAGAATATTGTACAGTTTTTTCTTTTCAAGATTTCTTATCTTTAGTGGAATTTTATTTAAAAAAGTTATTTGTTGATAGCAATGACTTTTTATATTTGTACTTAAGTGAAGTTGTGGTTTATCTAAATCACTTTTTCTTCGTGTGTTGTAGTTATGCATTGACGATCTAGTTGCAAATTTAGTGCTATTTTCTTTAACATATGTAATATTAGCTAAGATGTACATAAAGGTAAGTGCAAGAATGTTGTACCTTTTGAAGTATTGCTTACATGATTCTCTTGGCCCAATTTCTGCTATCAGTCTGATAGCAGATGTCAACAGGGGAAACTTATTTTCGGACTCTTCTCGTATAACAATGCATTGTTGTAACTCACAACTTTGCTACATTTATTGTTGGCATATATACCAACACAGGATGACGTTAACGTTATACTGACCTAAATTCATCAGCTTTCACAAATCCACTGTTGGGTCATTCCATGTCAAATCAACCAATTCTACTATGAGATTTGAACCTTGACCTCTCAGATTTGTATGATTTCTTTCCAGGTATTGTACCCCCTAAATCTAGTTTAAATTTCAAATTTCAAATTTTTCTGACTTTTGGTTTTTGAGTTACAAGGGTTTAAAAATATAAAAAAAACTACGGTTTTCTATTGCTTTAAGATTATTATAAAGTGCTATAGCTCAAAACCTATACCACCTAGAGAGCTCAAATTTGCACCATTCTTTTCCTCTTAAAATTCCCTTTAATTTGATGTATCACAAAGCTATGTTTCTTAATTTTTGAAATGTTAAAAAAGTCCTCAAAAACCTTTTTTTGAAACTTCCAAAATACGTACCCTCGGATTTTTTTGGAAAAATTATGTGTTGTCCATTCTAATTGACTACATGCATGCAACATTTCAAGATGGGATCTCAACGGGTTCTTATTTTTAAAAAATATTTTACTACCAGAATACATGATAGTGAGGTATATAGCCGACTATTTCTAGGCTATGAATACTAAGGTACATAGGCTAATTCTACCAAACCTAAATTATTTAGATAGCGTTCATATGCAACATTTGCCTCTTGTTGTTTGTTAGTTAAATGATGTATAGTGTTGTTTTTAATTTAATTTTCATGATACTATACATAAGAAGGAAGAATAAATTTTAATTTATATACAACATGCTAATAGTGAAATTTTGAACAAAGCCACTCACCTTGAATCATCCTAAACTCTTAGTAATATCAACTCATATAGTTATAAATGGTAGAGATTATCTTTTGCTTCGTTTTCCAGTATTATTTGTAGCCTAATCATTTACAAAGAGTCCCATATAAAAGAAATGTGTAAAAGTTGTTTCAGCTTGTGAAAAAGTTTAATTTGTTGATATTTGCGTGGATAGAACTGTATTTCTTAGAATATTAGGTATTTACCGTACATAGTTAATAGTATTTATACACTTTAAAAGTTTTCACTGAGGGTAACACAATTTAAATGTTTCTTTTTGATCTTTTTTAAGATATTTTTCGAAAGCAAGAGAAGACAGCTTTATTTCTTCAGCACTTAGAGTGTACATATGTTCTTCCCATTGCTGTAGTTGGATCCACTGTTTGCAAAAGTGTTTACTGGGACATCTAATAAATCCCTTGGTTGTGTATAACAACAAAAAAAAAAAGCAAAAGCAAAAACAAAAACCAAAAACAAACAGGCTGGACCTTTTGGGTGTAAAAAATTTATTCCATACATGCCATTGTGTTTTTCTTCAATGCATCCCAGCAACCAAGAGTCATCATAAACTACTGTCACAAAACCAGCAGCAATGTTTTCCAAATCCGATGGTGTTATTTGGTTCACTGTTGTCACACATTCAAGAGATTCATCAAGGCTGAAATGATAAGGCTTGACAGTAATGTGACTCTCTGCGTGGGGTTTATATGAGTGAAACTTTTTCGTTCCCACGATCGCTTTTGATTCACTGAGCCGAGAAAGTAATCATTCTTTAGTCTCTTCGTAGTCTTCTGTTGTGCAATATTCAAAATCAATGTTTTTTATATTTTCCAAGGCAAATTCATAAAGTTCTTTGGGTGTTAAAATTTGTTTGTCATATGGCCCTTTTAAGCTGGCTAAAAGATAGCCGCTTACCAATCCTGCCAAGGCCATCACATGCACTCTTGCCATGGGATGTTGCAAAGAACTCCCACTCTGCCTCAACTTCAAAATCTGTTTTATGCAAGCATAAATTAAGGAAGTTTTTCTTATTCTTATACTGGGCAGCGCTCCCATCAGAAAAGTAAGTAATCTTTTTAAGTGCAAAAGACAAGGTTTGCTTTAAGATTTCTAGCAATTTTTTCTGTAATACATAGAAAACGACTGTATTAAGTTCCAGGCAATCTGATATAAAAACATACTGCATGTGTTTTACTTTCCCCTCCCATGTATAATATTTGATGAAAGGATGCAGTGTAGCTTGGCTGGTAGTCCAGTGGAATGATTGTATTTTGGCTTGTATGACGAAAGAGTAGTTTTCCGCAAAATCACAGTTGACTACTACATGGCCTTCAGTTAAATTTTCCTTGATTTCGCTTTAGTATTCTTTCTGCTGACTAGCTATAAATCAATGAGTTTTAAGCTTTGTTAGTGTGTCCAAAAACTCATCAATAAAGTCATTGCTACATTACTACAGTTTCCATCACACACCTATCTACAGTTACCCACTTTTTCATTATTATTATTATTATTATTATTATTATTATTATTATTATTATTATTATTATTATTATTATTATTATTATTATTATTATTATTATTATTACTATTCTGTTTATTTATTCTGGCAGAGCTAAGGCCATTTGGCCTTCTCTTCCGCTCTACCAGTAAAAAAACTACATTACAATTACATAACACAAATACATAATATTACAGATAATTAATTAATACTTAATACTTAAATACCAAGAACTAAACATTGTTATAATTTATAAACTAGAGTGCTATTAAACATTAAATTACAAAAGAAAATTACAAAATTAAATTACAAAATATAAAAATACTAAAGAAAATAATTAGGATTATAGCCTAAGATATTTAAAATTATACTAACGAATACTAAAGAAAAAAACGTATAGTTACAAGAAATTAGGCTACAGGTTACAAATATCAAAAAGAGCTCCAATTAAGATTTCTAGTTACTACGATGAAAAACAAAACTAAATTACATGGTTTAGAATTAATATGTTAACTTCTCTCTGAAATTTACCAAGAGTTCGACAGCCTCTGACCGTGCGGGGGATGGAATTCCATTGGCGAGCTACTGATACAGAGAATGAGGATGAATAGGATGAATAGGATGAAGAGCGATGGAGAGGAATAGAGAGTACATGACTATGTTCTGATCGTGTATTTAGGGTGTGATGAGAAGACAGGTTAAGGAAGCGGCTAGATAAATATGATGGTGATGAAGTATGAAGAATTTTGAAGAGGAGACAAAGACAGTGAAACCTTCTTCGGTCATTCAGACGGAGCCATGACAACATATCGAAGGAAGGCGATACATGATCGAACAGACCTACATTACAAATGAATCGTACGCACATATTATGAACACGTTGCAACCTTTGGGATAAGTTAGAGCTCAAGTCCGTAAACAGGACATCACAGTAATCGAAGTGGGGCATGACCAGGGTTTGTGTTAGAGTCTTTTTTACAGCAGTAGGTAAGGGAATATTTAATCTTTTAAACATATGAATTAACGAGTTTACTTTTTTACATGTTTCGTTAATGTGATTTTCCCAAGTTAAATTTTTGTCTATCAGAACACCGAGACTTTTTACCGAATCGCCAAATGGAATTACTGAATTATTGATTTTAATGGGCATAAGGTTGATTTCATTCAGCTTATTTCTAAGTCGCTGATGTCCCACAACTATTGCCTGTGATTTTGCTGGATTCAGATTCAGTCCCAAACTGTGCGTCCATTCATCTATTGAGTTAAGGTCGTCGTTTATGCTAGATATTGTGTCGTTGATGTTGTTAGTATTTGAATGTATGTACAGTTGTAAGTCATCCGCATAGAGATGGTATTTGCTGTGTTGTATACAGTTTTTAATGTCGTTTATGTATAGAGAAAATAGTAAGGGTCCAAGAATGCTTCCCTGTGGGACTCCTGCCTTTACGAGGCGCCATTGAACTTTGTATTCAATAATTCTTGAAGTCTAGGAACACCAGGGCATTCTTTACAAACATTCATAAAACAAATGTTGAGATGGTGGATTGCACATCATCTTGACCAGATAGGAGTGATAAGATTTCAAAGTAGTGTCATCCCCATCTAAAAAAAAATTTTGCATTTTTGCACCGTACATCATTAGCTTAATGTTTTGGTGTAAGGTACACACACAGACAGTATGTGTGCCACTTTTTCCAGCCAGGATACACTTCTTCGGCCTCAGGTCGCAAAACTTAGAAAAACCAATTTTGTTTGCTGGGAATTTTTTCTTAAATAATTGGTATATTTCTTGCAAATTTGCCAACACTAGTCTCTTTTGTACCTGGATCTTTTCATCTTTATTTTTTATGGTCACACAATCTTTTTTCCCTGGCATCGTTCTACTAATGTTGTCAGAATTGTAGAAGTCTTTTACAGAGTCAGCCTAGAAATAGTCCACTATACACCTCACTAGCATGTAATCTGGTAGTCAAATATTTTTTTAAACAAGAACCCATTGAGATCCCATCTTGAAATTTTGCATGCATGTAGTCAATTAGAGTGGACAACACATAATTTTTCCAAAAAAATCCGAGGGTACGTATTTTGGAAATTTCAAAAAAAGTTCTTTGGGAACTTTTTTAACATTTCAAAAATTAATAAACATAGCTCTATGAAACATAAAATTAAAGGGAATGTTTAGAGGAAAAGAATGGTGAAAGTTTGAGCTCTCTAGGTGGTATAGTTTTTGAGCTATAGCATTTTACAATAATCTTAAAGAGATAGAAAACCATAGTTTTTTGGATTTTTCAACTCTTGTAACTCACAAACCAAAAGTCAGAAAAATTTTAAATTTTAAATTTAAACTAGTTTTGGGGAGTACAATACCTGATACCAGGATACACTTCTTCGGCCTCAGGTCGCAAAACTTAAAAAAACCAATTTTGTTTGCTGGGAATTTTTTCTTAAATAATTGGTATATTTCTTGCAAATTTGCCAACACTAGTCTCTTTTGTACCTGGATCTTTTCATCTTTATTTTTTATGGTCACACAATCTTTTTTCCCTGGCATCGTTCTACTAATGTTGTCAGAATTGTAGAAGTCTTTTACAGAGTCAGCCTAGAAATAGTCCACTATACACCTCACTAGCATGTAATCTGGTAGTCAAATATTTTTTTAAATAAGAACCCATTGAGATCCCATCTTGAAATTTTGCATGCATGTAGTCAATTAGAGTGGACAACACATAATTTTTCCAAAAAAATCCGAGGGTACGTATTTTGGAAATTTCAAAAAAAAGTCCTTTGGGAACTTTTTTAACATTTCAAAAATTAATAAACATAGCTCTATGAAACATAAAATTAAAGGGAATGTTTAGAGGAAAAGAATGGTGCAAGTTTGAGCTCTCTAGGTGGTATAGTTTTTGAGCTATAGCATTTTACAATAATCTTAAAGAGATAGAAAACCATAGTTTTTTGGATTTTTCAACTCTTTTAACTCACAAACCAAAAGTCAGAAAAATTTTAAATTTAAACTAGTTTTGGGGAGTACAATACCTGAAAAAAAATCATACAGGTCAAGGTATAGACTGTTAGTTGATTTGACATGGAATGACCCTGTTCCTTAAAATAAAACTTTAAGACGAAATAAATAAAAGATCTAGATTAAAATGAAATATCGTACCATTAGTGTGCATTGCATATGCCAACAAACGGATTTTTTATGCTTCAAGTTTTGAAATTAGGGTGCGCACTAAGGATAGTTTACATAATGACGCTAGGTTTCATAACCACTTTCATGAAAGTGATTTCGTGAAACTAATTACACCCATTTTCTTGAAAACCAATTCCAATGCAACCGCACGTTTCATCTTACTTCTGAAGTGCAAGATGCTGAAATCCCATATATATATATATATGTCTGAAACACGTATGACTCCAGGTATTTCACAATTTCCTCATTTCCCAGGCATTTCCTCACTTCATTTTACAAAATGCGAACACACTAAATAAGCATATAATCTCAAAATTACTATCATAGTTTCGTGAAAAGTTGGAATTAGCTGAAAGTGCATAGTGTCATAACTCACTGTCGCCAGTAGGCCTACATCTCGCGCTTGCACATTCAAACAAAAGAACAGTTGTGAAACTCAGTTACGAAACCATATTTCATCGTGTAAACTAGCCTTTAGAGTAAATACAGTTTTTATATAAACATCAATTCATTATTGCTAATAATGGATCAATGTAAGGAAAGAATGGATCAAGGTGGTAATAACAACAACAGGAAAAACACGGATATGACATATGTAGGACTACCTTACCAATCAGGTGTGAGTGAAAGATTTAGGGAAAGTATTTCAGAAACATGGTGTACAGAGCTGGAAAATCAGTTGAGTTGATATTTTCACAATACAAACAAATAGGAAAGGAAAATGACATCACAGAATTACCAGAAGTGTACCAAGTTGTCATGTAGGAACTGTGGGAGAAACAGATCGTGATATCAAGACACGGATTAAGGAACATGAAAGAGACATTAAAAATGGTAAACTGGTAACTGGGTTAAGTCAGCATATGATAAAATAAATAAAAACAAAGTAATACAGCTACAGCTGTAGCCCATCATTTCTGGACACAAAACCATCACATAAAGAAAGAGATTAAATTATTAAAACATGTTAGTAAACCACCAGAACTCAACAACTGGGAAGGAATCTTTATTATCAAAAACAACAAGAATGTTATGAACGTCGATATACCATCAGTGAGTGACATCATCAAACTCACCAGCCGGAAGGTAGAGAGCAGCACGGGGCCGGCTATAAATACCACCAGCCATGGGTTCCATAAACCAATTGACCAGCAGCCGAGGATGGGAGAAAACTCCCGAAACTAGTCTTGCGTTTTAAGAACTGTGACTTAGTGGAGCATCAGTGTATGCATTATTTTATTCAATTTATTGATTCAGCATATGATACCAGATGGACACTATATTGGAGAAGTGAAATTATTGAAAGTGGAACATGAGAAGATAAAAAGGAAGATGTATGAAGCATGTAGGATAATAAGCAAAGGAGAGGCTTCTTTAAATAGTTATGATGGGGATTCAGGTGAAGAATGGCTGGGGCTTATTAAGAGGATGTTTGGTAAAAGCCATGTGGTTAAGTTCCCCCCGGTGCCCACAAGTTATTTGGAGAGCAAGGATTATAGTCTTCCAAGAGAATGGATCAACAAGCACTGGAGATATGGTAATTCTTGTCAGGCAGCGGATTGAGATGACATCCTCGCACCGGCGGCTACAACTTCCAGTCAGTGCACCTGAGGAAGGTCCGGAGGGCAGATTGAAACAGTGGTTATGAAAGTTTGTTTTTAATAAAGATCAACTTTTTTATTTTCCAACATATTGTTTTATATTTATGTACAGTGAGTCCCACGCAAGAGTTTGCCAATGATGCTGGTTCCTGTGTCGCAGCGGACACAGCTCCAACTCCCGGGCGATCAGGTGAAATATCTACGCTAATAAAGCCGCGATCGGTGTAATGATTCACGTTCTCACATCTACAGTTAAAATTACAATGAAAATAAACACGTACCTCATCACAAGAGATGTTGGAAATGTTTTCCTCTTGTATCCACACAACACTGGCACCTTTTCAGGGAATTTTCTTTCACACGCATAAGTTCAGCTTCCGAGACAGGCCTATGTGATATTGTCTTTAAGTTCTTCTAACAGTATGTGAATATTATTTATGGGGAAACTTGAAAAATAAAGTGTATAGGTCAATTTCCTGTACATTAGAAGAACTTAAAGACAATATCACAAGAGAGTTAACTGCCCCTCCCTCTCGTCAGGCCTAGCTATGATATTACTTACATTCATATACTTTATATATTTTTTTTCTCCTTTTCCCAAAGCCATCCCAAAATGAAATTTGTACCAAAGATAGAATGCATTTAACTGCCTAACATATCTTTTCTCCAATAAAATTAAAGATATAGTTTCTTAGATACTCTAGGTCAAAGGTTACATCTTTAGACCTTGGAATGAAAAAATTAATATTTTGAAATGCAAATATTTTTAATGGAAACTATGTACCTTTAGCTTCAAAATGAGGCCAACATGAAGGTCTTACCTCAATTAGAAGAAAGCTATGAAAATTTACAATTTGTATCACGTTTGCAACCCTGCTGTATGAATATCGTAAATCACTGAGGGGTAAAATTTTGCGTGTGTGTACAACTTCATGTATTTTAACTTCTTACCGAATTTCATGTAAATCTGAGATGGTCGGGTTGGGAGCTGTGATGATTTGGCATGGAATGACCCGGTAAGTCCTTCTTCTTCATTTCAAATTCTAAATTCCTATATAACTTAAGTACCTAGAATTTGAAAATCGAAAGTCCTTCATAATTTAATTTCGGATTACAAAATACAAAACCCAGGCAACGCCGGGCCTTTTAAGTTAGTCTGTTATGAAAGGTTAGAAGAGTTTCTGTATCCACAGCCATGATACAGAGCTTCCATCTTGGAAGGATTAATAGCCCATTAATGTGTCAATGTGGAGTTTTGTTATATCAACCTAGGGACCAGTAAAATAATTCCAGGGATGTCTGCTATCAATGGTGTCCTGTTAGAGAGGTTTCATTGTATGTAAGTTTGAATTAAAAAAACAAGGAATAAATGTTCGATGCCAAATGCTCGATATTTCAGACATACCTAACAGCACTTACCAAAATTTCTAAGCCACTTGATAGCATTGTTTCCTCTGAATGCATTTCCAATTTCTGAGCTGTATTTAAACTCCGTCACTCGTCCTAATCCAGTGTACTCTGTGCTATGGATTCCTTCTCCCCCTTAGGTAAGGTTTGCATCATTTCGAATTTATATACCCATATGGTAGCGTAAGATTCATTTTGTTCACCTAATTATTTATATTTTTAATGTTAAACAATATAATTAAGAATAAAATTATGTAATTCCTGCAATTAAAAAAATCTAACTCCATCTAATGATAACAGATAGATATACGACAAAAAAGTCATATGACCAAAATTGTAAATCTCTCAAAAATCTGTTACCGCTGGTGCAATCCGTTTCTGATATGCTCAATAGCTGATTGATGGCCATTTTGAGGTCGGTCTAGAAAACTAACTCACGGTAGAATTTCTTTCTTAGTTTCGAAATTTCTACGGGGGGCATAGGCTACTGAAAGTCGTTAGCAACATTTTTTCACCACCTTAATCTTTATTTGTAAGCGAAGCCAAGTATATCATCTCAATCTACAGACCTTTCTTTCATTTTTCCACATAGTCTCCTTTTTTTTGCACATGTTTCCCAACGTTCTTCAAGTTTGAAAATACCCTTGCGATAGAATTCCATTCCAGCTGCCTGTAGACACTGACGCACTGCTTGCCGAATATCTTCCAGTGTCCCGTAGTGTTGGCCTCAGGGTCGAATTTAAGAGTATGCCACCTATAGGCTAAAGTCCATTTGAGAATATGAGAATATTCCATTTGCCACCCCCTCTATAGTTAATAAATTTGTTTTATACAACAAAAGGATGGAGTTACAATTTTAATGGTTTACATAATAAATTATAATATAAAAAAATTGTTATATACTTTTTTTTTACTTTTTAAAGATTCATTAAAAATGAAATGGGTTTCGAAATTGATTATTAATTTGTTCTTGGAGATCAGTGATCACAATTTTAAACATTTTTATATTTTAACGCTAATGACCATCTTTTGTGTAATTGAAGAAATATGTTCAATTTAAATTAAGTTGTCCTACACGGTGAAATGAAATTACACAAAATGTAGTTAATTATACTGGTTTATTTGTTGAAAAGTAGACAAACTTTTAACTTCTGAATAAATTGCCAAACTCCCGCCCCTGAAAATTTGCCGCTCTAGGCTGCAGCCTACTTAGCCTATTTGGAAATACGGCTCTGGTTGGCCTCGCATTCTGTTCCTTCACAAAACCGAAAAGGTGGTAGTTGGAGGGTGCCATGTCGGGGCTGTAGGGAGGATGTGGAAGTGTTTCCCACCCAAATCTCCTCATGTGCAGTATGCGGTCGTGCATTATCCTGTTGAAGGATGATCTTTCCAGGACGTTTATCATGCAATGAATGACGGAGCTTCAAAAGTGTCTGGATGTAGCGGGCAACTGGAATGGAATTCTATCGCAAGGGTATTTTCAAACTTCCAGAAGGATGGGAAACATGCGTGTAAAAGAATGGAGACTATGTTGAAAAGTAAAAGAAAGGTCTGTAGATTGAGATGATATACTTGGTTTCACTTACAAATAAAGATTTAGGTTGTGAAAAAATGTTGCTCACGACTTTCAGTATGCCCCTCGTACAATAGTGTCCCGCAAACCCGGCAATCGATAACTCAGCAACCGTGATGAAAGTATTAAACAATTTTCTGGCTAGGAATGACGTAAACTATTTTGATGTAATTTATTGATACATATAATTGTTCTTTCATAAAGAGTAGCCCTAACTAAATCCATATTAACATGATGAGTTTTAAGGACTTTGAGGCCAATAAACAGGTTTTTAATTTTTGCAATTACAGTTTTAATTTTTAAATCCTTACATATTACTCAATGGCAACAAACAATTCCTAAGAAAGCTAAAGGAATATTATCTGTTCATTGCCACGCTTACCTGAACCCGCCATTCTAGCCTATTCTGAGCTAACTCTATCCAACCATCCCTTGCGAATCCTACTTCCCCTAAATCTATCCTAATATTGCGGTCTCATCCCTTCGGGTCTCCCAGTCAGTACTTTTGAGATGACAGAGTAAGGAATGGCGTCAGTGTCTATGGGTAGCGGGAATGGAATTCTATCGCAAGGATATTTTCAAACTTGCAGAACTATGGGAAACGTGTGCAAAAACAAAGGAGACTATGTGGAAAAGTGAAAGAAAGATCTGTAGATTGAGATCACATACTTTGTTTCACTTACAAATAAGATTAAGGTTCTTAAAAAATGTTGCTCACGACTTCCCAGAACATTTTCTGGAAGTTTGGAAAGGGAATGGTTCAATCAGTTACGTTTTCGGTTAAGAAGAGTTATTTTGTGCTTCCAAAACTAGCCATTTTCAGTTTCTGGTTTTGAAACACTAAAAACAAAAACAAATAAACAAACAAACAAACAAAAAACAAAAAAACAAACAAACAAACAAAAACAAAAAAACTCTGCGTTTCTTTTAGGTCTCATATGCAGATAGTGACTATTTTGACACTATTTTTTGTACGAAAACTATCGGGCAGAATGAAAACTACATTGAAAATTGAAACTTATTTGGAACATTTAATTAAGTCTTCCAGCTACTTCTCTACATAGTCACCGCTACGATTGAGACATTTGTTGTAGCGCGGTACCAACTATCCAATACCCTCTTCACAGAAGTTTGCCGCCAGCATATTGAGAAAGGTCTTCACAGCATTTTTTTTCTAAGTTCGTCGGTGTGGAAGGGCTGTCCTCCTTGATCTTTCTTCGGCTGTCGAAAAAGATGAAAGTCACTCGACATGGGGATGAGTTTCTGAAATCCACCGTGACAAGGGATGAAACATGGATTCGTTACGACAATCCAAAAAATGGATGCATACAAATTTCCCAAACAAACCCAAGATCTGGGAGGACAGTGTTTCCACACCAACGACGAACATCAAAACACTTCAAAATGCCGTGATACCTTTCTCAATACACTGGCGGCAAACTTCTATGAAGAGAGTATTGGAAAGTTGGTACCATGCTGTGACAAATGTCTCAATCGGAGTGGTGACTATGTAGATAAGTAGCTGGAAGGTGTATCTAAATATTCCAAATAAAACAGTTTTCATTTTCACTGTGACCGACCAGACCTTGGGAGAAAAAAAAAATAGCTCTCGTAGTTTATGTCCTTACATTGCTGGAATTGAAAAGTTTTCTCTCCTAGCAAGTTTGCCATTCTGGAAACACAAGGTCTCATGTTAATCAATGATCTACGTCATTTTTTATTTTTTTTATTTTCCATTCTATTAAGAACATTTCAGCCATTTCATAAAATATGGGAACTTATCCCTCAAAGAGAGGTTATAAAACTATTCTAATTGGATGTCAAATAGAAGTTTAAAACCTGAAATTCACTGAATATAAAGTCGAATTAAGTGTATTTGAAGTTGTTCCATGTGTAAAATCTGTCATTTACTTATTTATTGCATTGAGTTAAAGCATGATTTTAGCACTCTTCGATACTATGTACTATGTCAATTTCGATTTGAGAAAATGTACATCTTCAGGTACAATTTGGTATAAGATTAACTTCAAAAAGTATGTGTGATTAATTACCAGCAAAATAACAAACTGTGACTTTTTGTCCCATCCATAATGTTAATAGTTTTATTAAATTATTATTGAAGAGTTAAATAAATGTTCGGGCAATCTGGAAACAGTTTATAATTTATATTTAATCCCTAATACCTTCATTAATAACAACATCAAGACCCTAACAGTAATAGCAGAACAGCAAATGAACTGTTTTTGTGTATCAAAATCACTGTCCCCATAATAGAATTTTTAAAATAAATTTTAAATAATGATTTACATGTAGTGTGGAGGAGAAGGGATAGTAAATTTCACAGAATGAGCAGAAGAGTTCTAGTTCATTATTTATGACATGTAATGAACAAAAATAGTTTTCGTAATATGCTAGAATGTCCCACCTGTGATTATGAAATGGCTGATATATCTCCAAGTTCAGTGTCCTGTTTAGCCAAAGAATGATGAATAAGCAGAGTGTGTGCCAACTGTCTACTCGTCACAATAATCCCAGACCATTTATGTAGGCCTAAGAGTCAACAGGTGGCAGTTTCATTGTGACCAAGTGTATGTTTGGCATTTTTAGGTAGATTTCGAAGAAAAATCTACATATTGCAATCGTTACCATGTCATGACTTTCAAAAAATTCTTTCATATCTTTGAGTTTCATGCCTCCGTAAGTACAAAACCACTGCCCGTTCTAAAGTTTATATATATTTACACGCTAGCGGCCGTAATTTTGAAGATATCTGAACCAAATTTTATTATGTTATTTCTAGGCCCAATAGTTCGGACAAGTCCATTAATGAGCAAAATGGGCCCAAGGGGAGGGTCGTGGGACGGGGTTTAAATTTTGAAAAATTCATATCTCTGCCCCTATGAAGCAGGGGTGGATCCAGAGAGACATTTTGGGGGGGGGGAACCAAAGTAGAGAGGGAAGTTTTTACTCATAAAAATTAATTATTCCCAGTACACAATTGAAAACAAATGAACATTTCAGCATTTTCTTACAAAGGTATTTCAAAATAATGATTGTCGTTGGTTTAATTTAAGTATTTGGGTTATGTTCTAATAAATTTTGAATAATTTGTGCTTAATATTACAATTTTTTTTTGGGGGGGGAGTTTTTCCCATTCCCATTTCCCCCCCCCCCCCCCGTGGATACACCCCTGCTATGAAGTATAGAGGGAAACTTTGTTTGAATAAATTAGAGTACTCCCTATGGAGTTTCAGTGACACCAAGGATTCGGGGGTTTTGGAGGTACGAGTGGGGGTGGGGGTGGGGGTGGGGGGATGGAAATTCGGAATTTTTGAAATCATGTCTTGTGGGGTATCATTGAAAAGCTAACTGTTTCTCGATAGCTCTCATGTAAGGCGAGATTTAGCACTTAGAAATCTACCTCAGCCCGTAGGCTTGCCTAAAGGGAATCTTTTTAACTGCAGTTGACAAGATTTTAGTTTAGTTTATGGATTCATCATTCTTTGTTACACCCCCCCGCCGATCGATGAGGCACAGGACGTGAGGGGGGTATAGAACCTACTCTATACTGAAGAGAAAGCATTAATCAGCACCCGGGTGCCTATGCTCCATCTTCCCCACATAGAATTTTGACCCCACCGAGGTAAGATGTGGTAGCTTACCTTTGTGGTCCCTGCTCCAAAAAAAACTTAACTCTAATTAAAACTACCCCAGGGGCTGCAGTCATTCTATCTGGTACCCATAAGTCCCTATCCAAGTTTGAACAACTGCAGCGGGAGGAAGCGGTGGTGCCGCAGAAGGGGTTGCAGATCCTGACCAGCTAACCATATAATCCTATATAGTCTATAACCCAGTTGAAGACTGGATCTTACTGTCAAACCCAGTTGAAGACTGGATCATGTTATAAAATCAACTATTTTCCTAATCTAAAGCAGTATCTAGTGCTTCGTTGGCACTGTGTGTAGGTCCACAGTACTCTAACAGCTACGTCAAGACCGAATCCTAGTCCAATAGAGACAAGGGTCCACTTGGGGCTTGGTTTCTCCATGTCTCTACTGGCAGTATTTCTGTCTCGAAGAACACAGCAGAGTAGAATGAAGAGGGGGCTGTGCACTTAGCTTTGTGCCACTTACATAACTAAGTAGGGCCTAACTACTATGAAATTCCTATCCACGTCGGCTAACCTATCCACGTTGTCTACCTATCTATAGGTCACAAAGACCATCCACGTCGTCTAACCTATCTGGCCATGAAGACCATTCATGTTGACTAACCTATCTGGCCATTAAGACCATTCATGTTGACTAACCTATCTGGCCATGAAGACCATTCACGTCGGCTAACCTATCTGGCCATGAAGACCATTCATGTTGACTAACCTATCTGGCCATAAAGACCATTCACGTCGGCTAACCTATCTGGCCATGAAGACCATTCATGTTGACTAATCTATCCACGTAGACTGACCTAGCCATAGGCCATTAAGCCAACCTAACCTAACCTAACCTAACCTAACCTAACCTAACCTAACCATAGGCCACAAAGACCATTCACGTCGGCTAACCTATCTGGCCATGAAGACCATTCACGTCGGCTAACCTATCTGGCCATGAAGACCATTCATGTTGACTAACCTATCTGGCCATGAAGACCATTCACGTTGACTAATCTATTACCTAAGCTATAACTCTCTGAATTAATACATAGCCCTGGTTTGAGCGCAGGCACTTATTTAAGTTAGTAGTATGTGAGGATAGTTGCTCAGCTGATAAAGCTGCCTTTAAAACACTGTGTGGAAGCACGAATGCCACAAACTAGACTGCAAAGAATAATGAGCATGGGGAAAAAAGTGCATCTGCATAGCGCACTTAGGCCAATATTTTCAGAGAGCCAACATTTAAATTTGTTCAGGTGGTGTTTGGGGGGGGGAGGTAGAGTTTGGTGTTCTTCTTGCACTGGCTTCGGCAGGGGTTCAGTGTCCACTCTGCTGCAACGCGACTGGTCAGTTCTGCATAGCTTTGTTCATTGGCACTAAGGAAAGTTGTCCTACCATTTGACGGCTTAGAGATGAATACTGCTACTACCGTTTGTTGACTGATGCGTTGATTATTCCATTGACTAGAGTGAATCATGGCAGGTGTCCAGTTATTCCATTGACTGGAGTGAATCATGGCAGGTGTCCAGTTATTCCATTGACTGGAGTGAATCGTGGCAGACGTATCAACAGTCCTCTTCTGTTCCCTGCAAAATATTAGCAGCACTAACATGTTCCAGATAATTCTTTAGGCCACTTGTTCCAACGAGCAACTAAATCAAGTGATTCATTAAATTTACAATTACAATTATATATGTGGCCTAAAGAAATTAATCATATTTTAAGTTTTTGGAGGTCTATTTAAATTTATTTTTGGTATTAAAGAGTATTTACTCAAGTTAATCTAATTTGACTTTCTTAGAATTTTAATTATTCATCTTTAAAATATTTTTCATAACAGTTTCTGAAGTTAAATTATAAAGAATATGAAATATTTCAACTATTAATCTTTAAAATATTTTTCATATCAGTTTCTGAAGTTAATTTATAAAGAATATGAAATATTTCAAAGTTTATGTTAAAAATTGGTATGAACAGTTTTCATTTCATAAAAATTAATCTATTTGGCCTATATAAATGTCAAATAATGGCTATTATAAATTTTTCTTAATAGAATTTAAATATTTTGAAATAGAAAGTAATGAAAATAATAATAATAATGATAATAAAAAGATAGTCAATAATAATGAATGATAACAATAATAACAATGATAATGATGATAATTTATGTTGATATAATAATGATGATAATGACAATTATTATGGAAGTTGATGATAATGACTATTATGGAGGAGGAGGAGGAGGATGATGAGGATGATGATGATGATGATGATGATGATGACGGAGGTTAATAATGACAATGATGATGATGCTGATGATGATGATGATGATGATGACGACGACGACTGAGGTTAATAATGATGATGATGCTGATGATGATGATGATGATGAGACATACCATATTAGTCTCCGGCTGCAAGATCACCATACATCTTTATCATAAGTAATCCCTTGAGAGATTACAAGAACATCGATATATTTGCGAGAACACATCGATATATTTACGAGAACACAGTTCGAATGAATTGATTCGAAGAATTGATCAGAGTTCCCAATGCTATCAATAGTGCGCATCACAAGATGCAAGGTGCGTGGTAGTTGCTTACATCAAAACACTATAGAAGCACATGAACTGGCTTGTGCCGAATCGAAATTGTGTTTTTAAATAAAGTAAGTAAAAGTAAAAAATCAGTAAACATTTCTATTATTTAAATTTCCAAACAAGTTACGTTGTAAAAAATGTGCTTTTATTCTTGCCAATGGCAGCATAAGACTCATTAACCACCACATGTTGATGCCCTATGTTTCCTGTAACGAGCTGATATTTTATCAGATAAAACTGCATCCTTGATATCCGTGGAAGGATACAAGATAAACGATCATGATTGGTCTATATCCAAGGAATTGCTAAACGTTATCGATCAATATAAAACACTTGGTGTATGAGTGGAATAGTACTCCTAAACTAATATAACCTGTCACTAACCTAAAATTTAGCTATCACTTTTAACTTAATGCAGAAGTCTTTTTACTCTTCCACACCTTTTGTAAAACATGGCACGAACCACGTGCTATTCAGAATACTGGTGCTAAACTAACATAACGTTCCTAACCTAACCCAACCTGTTACTGACCTAGAATTTACCTGTCATTATTTAAATAGTTGAATTGAAATACTTTCTATAACGCACTTTATTTGCCTTGGTAAACTTTTGGACGGCAGTTTTGCAGGTGGTATTCCTGCATCATCAGCATTGTGCCAACTGAGATCTACTGGAGCAGGTGCTTGTGAGGGTGTCTGTTATGGTGGGGGCATAGTGGAGGTGGGGGTAGGTGGTGGAGGGGATTTGTTGTGGGGGGGATTTGTTTTGACTGTATGTATTATTGTGTCAAATAGCGGGTGAGATCTGAAATTGATTTGGTTGTTTAAAAGCAATGTTGGGTGTGATTTTGTGTGTTTGCAGATTTTGAATTGTTCAGTGTGTTTAATTTCTTGCTTTTGTGTGTGAAGTGTAGTATTTCAATGTCAGTGTTCATGCTTTCATGGTTTTGGTCTGTTGTGATTATGTGTTCTGCGAAATTTAATTTGTTTTGTGCTTGGTGAATAGCATTGATGTGCTCTTTGTATCTGGTTCAAAATGATCTGCCTGTTTGGCCTGGGGCAGTCTTGGCATTTGAGTTTGTCTGCAAGTTTCACCATATTTCAAATTTTATGAAATAAGGTTATGACTGTCTCTGTCGGTCTGACTCATCCAACATCTGTAAGGTGTAACGATCTACATTGGAAAATTTTGGGTCTTCGACATCTTTCAATTACCTGAATAACCTGCTCGGCATCGCTGAGCATTTCATCAAATACCTCTGCTATGTAAATGGGACCACATTGCCTTAACCTCTAGTTAAGCGGAATAAGAGTTCACTAAAGTTAGACTGGATCAACCAGAGATTATGGTTTATTAATCGGGAATAATGTGGAAGAACTCATGTTAAGACTTAACACAACGTTTAAACCTTTAGGGTCTACTAGGAACAAAATATTTTTATGTCGTGCTTCTACTTTTTTTTTTTTTTTTAAGTATGAGAAATCTTTAAGTGTAAACTATTTTTTTTAAATGTTGGTGATAGGATCTCTTAAAGATTTATTTTCAGGTAAGCTCATTTTCTCTCAATATTCCTAGAAGTGGCAAGATTAAGTTATGCTTTCTTTTAGCTAGCTGTAAAGAGGAGGGAAAATGGTTGCACTGAACATATTTTTAAAGAAACAAGGTTCATTTAGTGCTCTTTCTGGTGCAAAGCAGACCACAGTACCCCATCACCGATAAGTTAGATAAGTTAATGTGTTAGTGGGACATAAGAAGCATCCATTACCATGCATATTACCTTACACCATTACCCTAAGCGAATTAGATAACATACTATCTTTTAAACAAGTCTTTGAACATTTTTGCAATTTCTTTCATTTTTGAAAGATTTGGGACTTAGGCAGCTCAGCAGCCCTTACAGGTAACTGAACTGGTAATATCTTTGACACATGCTACGTTTTCTTGCTTTTCTGTCCAATAATACAAAATAGTTTTTGATTAATGCACTATCATTCACAAATGATCCATTGTTTTTTAATTAGATTATTTGCTGTAGAAGAATATTAATCAAAACCATTTTGTTCAATTGGAATAAGAGAAGAAATGTTGCAAGAGCAGTGCGCTAACCAACTGATCTTGTGGAACATTATAGAGGGATGAGCCATCTAGAATAATCTCATCTCAATTTAATGAACCACTCTCTATTCAGTTGAAAAAAAAAATTGGGACTGGAGTATTTACCATCTGTCAATGACTCATTTAAAGACTTCAGTATGTACCCCATATTCTACTACATCGACTACATTCTACAGTACCGGTACTTTGTTCTACATCAACCAGAATAATCTAAACTAAGTAGGCCTAAATCCATGCAGTACTGTACTAGTAGACTTGCATTGCACCATTAAGCACCATTGCACCATGAAATTTTAATTCAGATTTGATAAATTTTGTCTTTAAGATACACTTTACTCTTTAAAGTGTATTTTATTAGACAACTCATGTTCGACCACTGTTTTATGTTAAATTAATGTCAAACCTAACTGGATAATGTTAAGTTAGGAAAGTAAGGTTAGTTGGTAAACTTACAGTGGAATAATGTGCAACCATACCATTAAAATTATGTTGGGAAAGCAAAGTTAGTGGGTAAAAAATTGGAATATTACAGTGGAATAAGGGACAACGACTACACAAGTTACCAGGTATAAAATTATGTTGGGAAAGCAGAAGTTAGTGGGAAAAATGTTTGAATATTACAGTGGAATAAGGGACAACGACCAGGTATGTTACCAGGTATGTTAAAAAATAGTATATTGCGATACAAGTGCTGTAAGCAGTGCATACAGATCGAGGAAAGAGTTTAAGAGGCCAAGTTTTTTCAATTTCCGAGATCCGTTATGAGCTTATGGCCCAAGTATTGCATGCTATTTTTTGCACGATGATTATTTATATGAATTTAATTATATTAATTGAGATATTAGCTGAAAATATTATGTTTATACATTATTGAAGATAGATGTTTATTTCAGAATGTGTTGGTTGTTATGGGGACTGAATATTTGTCCCGTTAAAGTCGCCACAAACTAGGGGGCCTTGGTTCTGGTCTTCCATAAAGGCTTGTTTTAAAGATGATTTTACTTACTTGAGCTTTTATGTAATTTTTACCGCACGGAGATTTCTTTTGTTTTCATAGCAACCAGATTGCATGTGGGAATGTCAAGTTATGATCCATGGCAACAATATTTTTAAGTACCACTAATTAGTTACATCGTGCAAAAACAAGTTAATGGGGTAGCCTATACAGTTAGAATTTTACAGTGGAGTAAGGGGGAACAATACCACACAAGTTACGATACTTTAGGAAAGCAAGGTTAGTGTGTTGACAATATTACGGTGAAATAAGGGGCAACCTAGAACTAAGTAAATCCCAAAGAAAGGTTAGTGGGTTAACAATATTACGGTGAAATAAGGGGCAACCTAGAACTAACTAAATCCCAAAGAAAGGTTAGTGGGTTAACAATATTATGGTGAAATAAGGGGGCAAACTAGAACTAACTAAATCCCAAAGAAAGGTTACTGGGTTAAAAATATTAAGGTGAAATAAGGGGGCAAACTACAACTAAAATAATCGGAACTCCTTCAGAATAGCATAGCCAGCCATGCTCTGCCATTAGCGACCGTGCCCCTCCGAACTGCAGGGAACAAAAGAGAAACGATCGGTGCAAGGGTAAAATTTTCCGTCGCATTAAAGATTCAATGTGAGACATAATAAACCCCGCGTTATTCAGTATATTGCTCCTAAACTAATACAAATGTTCCTAACCTAACATAACCTGTCACTGACCTAGAATTCGGCTGTCACTACTTCTAGAAGCCTTACTACACTTCCACGCCTATCGTAAAACATCGTTACACGGCAGGAACCCCCACTATGCAGAATACTGCTGCTAAACTAACATGATTGTTCCTAACCTAACATAACCTATCACGGATGTAGAATTCTTAATGCAGAAGCTTTTTAACCCTTCCACATCTTTCATAAAACATCGCTACAACAGTCGTTTATCTTCCGTTTATTCAATCTGCATCGTTATTCGTAATATTGGCGACATTGTTGACTTGGTCCCACTCTGTACGGCCCGGTTGTGATGGTGGTCACCTTATTCTCAAGTTTAGCGAAATAAATCTTAAGAGATTATTAATATGTGGTCAAATAGTTAATATGGATAAGGCACCTTACAGTTTCCTACCTAATTACCTGCGCATAATATACATGGAGATGTAGCAAACTAATTCTTAAAATAAATTGTAACACCTTGAGCCAATGTGCGACAATCAACCCCGCGCTATTAAGTATATTGCTCCTAACCTAACCTAACATAACCTGTCACTGACCTAGAATTTAACTGTCATTATTTAACTTAATGTAGAAGCTTTTCTACTCTTCCACAACTTTTGTAAAACATGGTACGAACCCGACGCTATTCAGATTATTGCTGTTAAACTATCATAACGTTCCTAACCTAACATAACCTGTCACTGACCTAGAATTTACCTAACATTTAACTAAATGCAGAAGCTTTCTTACCCTTCCACACCTTTCATAAACATCGTTCGGTATGTGGTCAGGTTTGTAATATTGGCCACACTGTAGACTTGGTCCCACTCTGTATGGCCCGGTGGTCACCTTATTCTCAAATTTAGCTCAAAATAATTAAAACAATACTAACATGCGAATTATTCATAGCACGTGAATATTCATAAACTATAAAGATTCATGAATATAACTAAACTGCTATAAAATCCGCCTTTTAAGTGCATTCCACAAATAGAATTCACCACCCGGGGAAATCTACCTCAGATTAGAGTTCCTTTACCCAAAAAACTCCATAGTGAGTTCCATTAAAATCTATAAATGTGTTCATATCTAGGCCTCATTGCATCCAATTGTGTAAAAAAACAGAGCTCTCATCCCGTAACATTATAAACAAATGAATCCATCAGAGCAAAGTAAAGAAATTGTACTAACAGACAATTCCACGAGTTAAAATTGAAAAAAATCATGACCCACTTATTCTCAAGTTATGACAAAAAAGGCAAGCCCACTTCCGATTGATTTTACAATTGAAATATAACAAAAACTGATGCTTTGACAGTACCGGTACTTTATGAGATTGTTTGGTAGACAAGAAAATATGTACGTCTAACTGTCTGTCTGTCCTTGTGTCTGTAAGCGCGATAACTCAAGTACGCTTTATCGGATTTTTATAAAACTTGGTATACCATTTATAACGCCTATGGGACGAAGCCTATTGATTTTGGACCAAATCGGTTAACTGAAGCTGGGCACGAAATGGAATAATACAATACGAAGTTCTAATTAGGAACAATTTTATCGGTACGTACCAGTTTAATCTTTTGAAAATTATGAATTTATGATTTTATGATTTTAAATGCCGAATGTGAGACTTACTGTTTAGTCCAAAAGGATTTCTTTCCCAAATAGCAAATTTTTCTTCAAGAATAAACCGTTTCAGATTAACTGATTAATTCCGTGCCACCGTTATACAATAGGAAAATCCGTATAAAAATAAACATGTAAAACATAACTTGTGCCTCCAAACCTGGATTATTGGCCCTCCGCATTGCAACTTTACAAATAAATATTTATCATTACAATTAAATAATAAAAGTAGATATTACAATTTGTTCCATCCATGTCCATGGCAGCAGATCAGATGAACGACCCGAGCTTCGAAACACGACTCTGCATCTCCACTGTGAACACCATTCGATCCGGATGTAAGTGTACCCTGTGAACACAAGGAAAATATTAGAATAAATCCATGATAAGTAGGGATCGTACGTTTATGACCTAAAAAAGTGGTAAATCTATGAACCTTAAAAATGAGAAAACATGACCTAATAAAAGAATCTATTCTCAAAAAATAGATGTTTCAATTTAAAACGTTTAATGACATTAAATTATTATATCACATCAATATTCAATCAGATAGTCACTTTTTAACAATTTTGCGGGTGATTTACAGTTTTACTTGTATAAGTTACAACTAGCATTAATATTAGCTTTGTATTTTTATCTTGTATTGAATTTAATGTGTAAATATGTATTATATGTAATGAATTGTAAATATTTGGACGTGTCCAATAACATGTACATGTTAAGAAGGACTAAAATTCGAAATTCTAACCTAATAAAACGGTGGAGCTTGGCAGGTGCACAGCATAAATCTTATCTTTTACCTTAAATGTAATGATTTAACCAACATAAAAATCTTCGGAGAATTCAGATCTAGACCTATTTGAACATAAGTTTATTTATAGATGTGGAGTGTAGGCCTATTCTGTACGATCAGCAACTTTGACTTAAGAGCAACTTAATTTAGTTTGGCAAGTGCCATTTCTACTATGAACAAATTTGGGTTGTTTTAACAATTTTTCCTGAACTCTTGTCATTAGATAAAAAATAAAATACGTACTTAAAAAAATTAGGCCTACCAAAAATTTGTAAGAAATTAATCCTAATAGCACACGTTTAGCAGTAGCCCATAAGGTCACTAAAATTATTCAATTAGCAATTATTTCCTTTAAACATTTTTCTTTTCAATAACCAGAATACCTGCAAAGAAATTTTTAGATATCCTATCACCAGCATTTAACAAGATTACAGGTTACACTTAAATAAAACAGATTGGTTATACTTAATAAAAACTTGGAAGCATGACGTAAAATTATTTTGTTTCCAGTAGGGCCTATTCTAACTTAAAATATGCCAGAAATCTACAAATTTCTAAGAATATACAGTATTGAAAGGAAATTTTAATTATTTAATTCCACAGTTTTGCATTGTGGACTTTTTAAAATATTTTTTTACACCACTAACCTTTAGTTGAGTTCAGAGAAGATGCCATTTTTTCGAAACTTATGCCAATTAGGTCACGTATGTACATGGGGGTTACAAGGTGACGCGCAGGGACTTCACCTAGCTAATAAATTCACAATTTACAATAACCTTGCAATTATTTCTGTATTACCAAATTTTTTAAAATATTTTTATGTTAATCAAAATACTCTTTAAAAGTTACTGGTCTGTTTCATGAGTTTTGAAAGAATATAAACAGGATAAACTTCTTTGCCCGGCTCCCAACATTCAATGACCTTGCTCAAAGACACAAAACTACATAATTTTACCTTGTAGGCCTATGCTTTCTATTTGCAAACACTTTGAATCACTGTAAAATCTATTGAAACTAACATTGCCGAAAGTAGTTATACAGGCTTTCTATGACGGAATGTTTTTATTATAACAAAGAATACCACTGCAGCGATGTTAACTCTACATTCTGCAAGGACCAGTATGTACCCCGTACTAAATTCTGTGTACCGGTATCATCTTCTTCAATTTATGTTAACCCTATTATCATACAAAACTACGAATATCACTCCTGTAGCATTAAAATTGTAATATTTCTTGTAAATTAACGATGTATGGGGTTGCTTTTCAGACTGCGTAGGCTACATTTGAGTAGTCAATCTAGGCACGTTTATTAATTGACATACTAAACAATTAATTTAGCATTTAATCTATTAGCGACCTATTACAGTATCTAAAAAGTTGACACACAAAAAATTTGTATTATACCTGATTAATTTCACTTACCTAAGCCGCCGCGGAAAAAAATTCGTCCGTTTCGTCTCGCGATCAAACTAGCAAGGACGCCGCTTGGTTACCGCTCACGTAGCTTCGCTCCAAAGCTCCCTCCACCTGTCCCGCGTTTTAATCTGATGTTTATAGATCACCAATCAGATAATCGGATTTAAAAAAAAAACGCCATCATTGGTGACTAAATGACAAAAGAACACCAAATCCCGCTCAAAGACTACAGGAAATACTAAAATTCAATCAATGCACTCTTTTTCTTTCTTCTTTATTAAAAAAAAGTCTTTATTTCAATTAAATTTATTTCGATTTATGTTAATTTTTTATGTGAAATTATTGTAATGTTAATTTTTAACGTGAAATTAGACATTATATTCATCAATTCAATTTTAAAAATGGCGTAAGACAAAATTAAACATTACATTAATCATACGCCATGCCAATCACGGAACAAGTATGAAATAAAGTCCCTGTAAATCCATTTTTAGTTATTAAAAAGTTCGATAAAATGGATTTATTGTAGTAAATTTTATAAGGGGTAGGCAACAGCTTTCAATGTTGATATGGTAGCGTATTTGAATTTCGATAACGCAATTATTAAATAAAATTATCACCCTTTTTTCCCATTAAGTAAATTTAACTTAGGAACTAAAATGTAGACCTATTTCAGGTCATTTTTACAGTAATTTCTAGGGTATTTTTGGAGGATTTTTAGGTCATAAATCCCTTGTTTACAAGGCATGTTTTAGTAGTTTATAAATTATAAATTTTCAAGGTAATACAACTTATGTAGCCTACAACATTTCGAAAAAGTTATACAAAATAAAACTACAGAATACTGTAGGCCTAGTATACAGCTTTCAATGTTGCTATAGCAGCTTATTTATTTGAATTCAATAATGCAATTATTAAATCAAATTATCACTCTGTCTAAGTGTTAATAAGAAGTAGCTACAAACCTTTATTTTCTGATTAAATAAATTTAACTTGGAAAATAAAATGTTGGCCTATTTCAGGTCATTTTTTACAATTGAAATAACTTCTTGCCAAAGGCTTGGAACTCCAAGCATTAGTCTAAATCTTTTCGTCTGAAGAATTTGCTGCAATGAAAAACCGGTATAATGTTCTAGGATGAATACATTTGAAGGCAAAGTACACTAAGTCATAGAGCCCTTCTTATCATATCATATCATAGCCTATTTATTTCCATAGGCAATTGTTACAATTGTATAGGATCGTCAGTAGCCTACATATAAAATAACTACAGATTCTAGTATTTCCAAGGAGTCTGGAAGTAATCTTCTAGATTATAAAAACAAATTCAAGTAAGAATTTCTTAACCACTTTCCTGAATTTACTTTCGCTCGGTTCCTGCAGTTCAAAAGTTTGATAGAGGTGAATTTACTTCCAGACTATGATTTCTTTTAATAAAAATAAGACATTGAAAAATGTAAATACACATTAAGGGCATGATAAGACAACTTGATAAAGAACAGTTTACAATGAGATTGTGTAGGAGCATCAACCATCAGTCGCACTGCTCTCTTCTGTAGCACAAACACTCCATCGGCATATTTACAGTTAGCCCACAAAAGGGTCCCATAATTATGTCAGATGAGTATGCATGTAGCTGTAGTACACATTAAGCAAAACCTGAAGACATACCATTTGCTTAAATCTTCTAATCATATAAACACCTTTCGCTACTTTCGCTGTAACATTGTCAATATGCAATTTAAATTTTAGGTTATGTTAATTAGATTAGATTAATCCATATGCCTAAAAATTTAATGGTACCATATTCACGTTAGCATAAGTGATAGACAGCTCTTGAGTTTTGTTTAGAATGAGGGCCAATTTATTAGCCCTACGCCAATCGCTAAACACCTTAACTTTTTCACATTTAATCATATCACTATTGTCAATACTAGATTTAAAATTCATGTAAATATCATCTGCATATAAGTAGCATGATACACCATCATCTTTGATGTTCATGGGAAGGTCATTCACATAAATGGAAAATAGTAGGGGACCCATAATTGTTCCTTGTGGTGCACCGTACTGCATAGATCTATAGTTAGAAAGTTCACCATTGTAATAGACAGCTTGAAACCTATTAGACAAATATGATCTGATAAGCACAAAAGCACTATCCTTAAAACCTAAATGTTTTAATTTTTGTAGTAATAGTTCATGGGAGACCATGTCAAACGCTCTGGATAAATTGAAAAAGTTTGCACATACATGCTGATTATTTTCCATAGCATCCAAGGTATCCTGTATGTAGGCCTACATGTTGACAGCGTCAATAGTTGATCTGTTTTTTCGAAATCCATATTGTTCACTTGATAGAAGACCCTTATCTTCAAAATATTTACCGATCTGACCCACTACAGTAGTTGTTTCTCTATAAGTTTAGATAGCACTGGTACCAGAGATACGGGCCTATAATTGCCTGAGTTAGACTTATCCCCTTTCTTATAAATTGGAATAATCTTATATACTTTTAACATGTCAGGAAATGTGCATTTGGAGATGCATTCATTTGTTAAATGCGTTGATATTTCACTTAAGAAATCGCTACCTATTTTCAATATATTTGAGTTCTAATTATAGATATCAAGGCTGCCACTATTATTCATTGACTTAATAGCAGCATAAACGCTTTCTACAGAAACCTGACAGAATTCGAAGTAACTTGGGTTTGCTATAACATTCCCCAAATATTGCTCACCCATTTTGTCACTGTCTGCAATTATCGCATAGAACTGCCTCTCACTACAATGATTGAACTTTCTGATTGTAGTAGGATTTACAATCGTCTTACATCTCTCATACTTAGACGAAGGAAACCTGTCAAGATTCATATAAGCAGATACAATGTAATGGTCAGATATAGTCATTGGAATGACAGAAGCCCGCCATCTAGGAGAGTGAACATTAGTAATAACATTATCAATGCAGGGTCAGGCCTGACGAGAGGGAGGGGCAGCCGGGGCTTCAGCCCCGGGGCCCGGCCGACCAGGTTTTATTTTTTACTTTCTAAATTTACTCTAAACTAAAATTGGTTATAAGTCAGTAAGCAGCTAAAGTTATGTTTTATGTTTTTATTTTATCTGCATTGTCCTGTGGTATAACGGTGACACGGAATTAATCAGTTAATCTGAAACGGATTATTCTTGAAGAAAAATTGCTATTTTTGATAAGTAGAAGCAGAAATCCTTTTGGACTCAACAGTAGACCTCATTAACGTTCAGCATTTAAAATCATAATTTTCAAAAGATTAAACTGGTACATACAGATAAAATTGTTCCTAATTAGGACATTTTTAATGTATCCGTTAACCGATTTGGTCCAATATCAATAGGCTTTGTCCCATGGGCGTTATAAATGGTAAACCAAGTTTAATGAAATCCGATAAAGCGTATTTGAGTTATCCTGCTTACAGACACACAGACAGAAAGTCAGACGGACAGATATTTTCCTGTCAACCAGACAATCTCATAAAGTACCATTCTGGGACTTAATAATTATGTAATATGCTGCCTTCAGAATCAGAAGGCAGCATATTGGAAAAGAGTGTTGTGTGTATCAAAATACACGAGTTCAAGACTTGTTTATGAATTGGTAAGCGAGTCCTTCTTCATTGAAGAACTGAGATACAAGTTTGTGTTGCCATCAACCCCACAATACAATGCCCTACTACAGGAATTAAAAGGAAAGAAGAATCAGATTCCGCTTGAATTCTATTCGACTGAGGCTATGACCAACAAGGAATGGACAAACACCAACTATGAGTTGAGACACACAGTGACACGATTTGCGATTCATGGTTTCCACCATAAGGTGTGCACTGAAAAGACGTATCACGACCCGGGTCCTGAATGTGAATGTGCATGGTGTGGGGGTTGGTGCAGTAAATACCATGCACTGACTTGCTCAAAGAGAGCGGTATCAATAGTACATTTATGTAGTGACTAAGTGATCAGTGACAGTGCTCTTCTTTAATGCCCATTGGGCGCATTTCATTATTTATCAAATAATTATGTAATATCATTACATAATCGTTTTGTTGCATACATTATAAAGGGAGAGTTGGGTAGTGAATTTAATATTTGACAGGGGCCCGGGAAAATTTGTCCTTGGGGCCCTTGCTTTCTTTCCACGGCCCTGTACAGGGTTAAGGGTTAAAACTATTAGGTCTAGTAATGTCCGTTACCAGCATTGGCTGTAATCCACCAATTGTAATAAGATTATAAAATACTCTATTGATTGGACATAAATTGTCACTCAAGTCAACAGCGGCACACTTTTGCGATGATGGACATGAAGTTGACAGGGCTCCAGAATTACTAAAATGTGTCCATGGACACAAGAAACTTTGTCTGGGAAAGGATTTTTATTCACAAGAAGGGGAACCAACAGATGAACTTCGATATCCCGACCAATGAGGACCTCATCTCAAAGTTTTGTACTATGTCTGTGGGAGGGTGCCACAGCAGTTCAAGTAGGCTATAGCTGTTGACAATGGTAGCGAAGACACTGAAACTAGTTCAGGTAAACTATACCGAAAGTGAAGTTTTTGTGTAAAATTCAACTCTTATATAATTCCGGGGTGCACGGGCAAAGAGAGTTAAGTCCACTATCCTAAAAAATTGAGATATGTCCATAGAGTTATAGATAAAAATGTTCTCTACTACATTTGTGTTAAGTCCAGTAAGCCATATTCAAAATTGTACGGTAGTTATGGATGTGTACCTCAAGGGTTTAAATGCATCTCTAAAGCTATGCTGGGCTGGTATAGTGTGTTAAGTCACTCTAATTCTCAGTAATAAGAAAGTGGACTTAACTCTCTTTGCCCACCCTGGAATTATTATGTTAAATAACTTCACTGTGTTAACTTCCAATACAATTCCAATTGGTAGTTTATAAATTATCAAAATTCTAGCCCTATTGACAACATAGGCTACATTTACTTGTGGAATCTTTTTTATTATGTAATTTGGATGTTGATGTGGCATTTTGCCTCCAACAAGAAGGTATTTTTAGGTTAAGTCTTGTTCAATGGTCATACAATGGCTATATTCCTGGTTGTTTCTGAGATGTTTTAACATGCAATAATCTTTTGATCCAGGCAGAATAGGCAGCTGCCTTGGGCGGCAGATTTGAAGGGATGACTTCTAAGCTGTTATGTTACCCATTAAGGGAGGACATAAGCTTTCAGTGAAATTCATAGGTGAGAAATAAGTGAATTTCATTTTTTTCTCAGCAATGAATTGCTCCTACAATCTTGCCATTGTACATACACTTTATTGATTACTTCTACAATTGCATACTATTTTCAAAATTAATCAAATTGTTAGAGTTACGGGTAGTTATCGTTTCAAAATGGCAGCCATGTTTCATACACTGAAATGCCGTTTCCTTCATAACTTCCACAAATATCAACAGCCTATTTATGAGTGATTATTTCTCTGTGTATTTGTTAATATCATATGCACAACACTATCTAGAATCATTCATTTAACATTAACAGTTTTTTTTAAATATATATATACTTTAATGAAAAATAAAATTAAAAAGAATGATTTAAAAAATACTTCTACTATGCCTATAGGCTAGTTATTCCAAAGTTGATAGATGATGTGGTTTATATGATGTTTTCAAATAGGCTAGATAGAAAAAAGAATCACTAAGAAATATTGCCATTTGTGGAAATTTTAGGGCACGAAACGTGGCTGACATTTTGTAACGATAATTACCCACAATTGTAATAGTTTGATTAATTTTGAAAACAGTACGTAATTGTAGAAGTAGTCAATAAAGAGTATGTCAGATTGCAAGAATGTAGGCCTACAGCAATTCATTGCTTAGAAAAAATAATGAAATTTGCCCGTTTCTTACCTATGAATTTCACCCAAAGCTGTATGCCCCCCCTTACTTTATTTTGTATTTCGCTTTTCTTCCTTTCATAAACGTTGTAAATTATTAGAACAGATTATGTTATATAAAAGTAAAAGTGCTCCCTATTACAGGCCATGGAGGCCCAGAGGGTTCCAGGAGGTTGAGGCTCCCAGATTTTCGACACTCAGCACGTGAAGGTGGTAAAAAATAATTACCTAAAAAGATTAAATTAAGAAAAAAAAATACCGAAAAACTGCAAAAAATGACTAGGCCTACAAAATATTGAATTAAAAAATCACCTAACATTAAAACTAAAAAAAAAAATACTCTAAAAATTACAATTTTTATAATCCGCTGTGGCGTATGGGATGCGTTCGCTACTCTCACGCAGCGGGCCCGGGTTCGATTCCTGGTCGGGACAAGTTACCTAGGTGGGGTTTTTTCTCACCTGTGGGACAAATGCTCTTGTGGCCGTCATTATCATCTTCATCACATCCTCACCTTGTTTTGAGTGTGTGTGTGAATGGTGTGTCTCGTCCTATGTGTTCGTGTTGTCTCGGCGGTGGCCCCGGCATTGGGCTGAGGGAGGCCCTCCATGCCCTTGTCTGGTCAAAAAAAGTATGTACCTGAATGTGATCCAAAGCTAATCCCTCTCCCGACAGGTCGCGGCCCTGTAAGGCCCGGGCGGCTTGTGTCGCTTAAGTGCTAAAAGGGAGAGGTGAAACCAAGATAAAGAAAGAAAGAAAATAATCTTGGAGTCATATCAGAATATCTGCACTAGTGGGCAATGTCCATGATGTACCAGTTAAAAGATGTCATCAAAATCCGGGCCCTGCTAATGATATCCATGTATATTTCTAGCTTGAATAACCGAATAAGTTTACAATTTAGTATACTACAGTATATTATAATATGCCTGTATGCAAGCCTCATTATGATCTCAGGAGTTCTATATCCTTAATTTTCGCTCAACACAGCATCTACAGAACGAGATATATCCATACTAACATACATATAATAGTAGGCTATATTGCGATACAAGTGCCGTAAGCGGTGCATACCGATCGAGGAAAGAGTTTGAAAAAACGAGGCGCTTGCGCCGAGATTTTTCAATTTTCCGAGATCCGTTATGCGCTTACGGCACGAGATTGCACGATGATTATTTATATCAATTTATTTTGAGATATTAGCTGAAAACATGATGTAACTTATATACACTATTTCAGAAAGGGATTCGCATGTGTTTGTTGTTATGGGAACCGAATATTTGTCCTGTTAAAGTCGCCACAAGTAGCAACCAGATTGCGAGCGGGAAGGTCAAGTTATGATCCACGGCAACAATATTCGTAAGTACCACTACCGTAATTCGTTACGTCGTGCAAAAAGGTACATTAGTTACACAGCCATTTTTCATTTACTTACCGGCCGATGGATATCGCCGATATGCAGTATTTTTTTTACATGCCTGTAATTCTATACAGACGCACTATCATATTTACGCACACGTAATTGCCACTGACCTGGGCTGGGGTTCAAACCCGCAACCTTTGTGCACAGAAAATCAGCGCTACGCTGACTTCGCCACACGGAATCACTCGATTAGCTCTCACTCGGACATCACCACAAACTGGAAATTATTAAATGAGACACATTTCTTACTTTCTTGATATTCATACGCAATAGAACCTACATGAAACGACCTGGGCTGGGGTTCGAACCCGCAACCTTCGTGCACAGAAAACCAACGCTATACTAACTTCGCCAGACACAGCTTCTCACCCTGATGACGCCACACGCTGGAAATAATTAAATGAGACACATTTCTTACTTTCTTGATATTCACACACTTTCATGGCCGTGTTATAAAAACTCGCGATATTATTGGGCTAATATCTTATTGCCACAGTTTAAGTTGAATATAGAAGACCACGAGCTGAACAATCAAACCGACACCTATCCCGAAAGACAGCTCGAAGTCAACTGGAGAAGACCTGAAGACACCCAGAAGCAGAGACCTTTGTTTAGAATAGAACTAGGCACTATACAGCGATGAGTCACACACTCACCCCTGCCTGTTTATCTCTTTCGGTATCGGGGACCGAACCGTGGGACCGAAAGCTGTATCAGGTCTCACATTATTGAACAACGTTATTCATTAACATTACAAAGTGGAAGACAAAACTTAAAACAAAATATGCATGTGTGCTGCCAAGTAACCCCTGAAGTAATGGATATACAGGGCCCGGATTCTAATGACATGTCACCTTATTATCGATGCTGCATAGACATTGCCAACTTGTGGATAAATCCTGATCATGGCCTCTAGATTACAGAAGTGCATTTTTATTAGGTCATTTTTTGTTATTTTATGTCAATTTATATTTTTAGGGCATTTATTTCAATTTTACGTCATTATTTTGCCATTTTCTTCCTTATTTTGTCATTTTCATGTATTTACATTGAGTGTATTAACTTCTTTTTCGTCGCTAGCGGTGCTGTCTTTGAAGTGTTGCTTTTTTAATGCAAGAAGGAAAAATTCGGCGTTAAAGTGTTGACATGTCTCAGTCGGAAGTCAGAATCAAAGAAACGCCAACATGTTGTATTATATTACTATTGTTATTAGATTGACTTGGCAGCTACTTGGATTTGAGTGTGCAAACTACTGTTTACCCTCAATTAAACAACAATATAATCCGGCAGACCACAAAAGAATGTGCCGAATTTTGACTCACCAGTGCCTCAGTGCCCGTATAAATTTCCGTGAGAAAATAACATTCATAACATTACAGTTATTTACAGTTTTTACAATTATGTATAAACTAGTCTATAACTTTGTGTGCACAATAGCAATTTTTTATAAATAAAATATCAGTTTTTAGGTCATTTTTATAATTATTAAGTCATTTTATTTAAAATTTAGGGTCATTTTATAGGTTATTTTTAAACAATTTTAGGTCATCAAATTCCGGGCCCTGGTTATATATATTGGCCTAATCCATCTGGTGGCACTATATGACCCTGGGGTCGACTCAGCCTCTAATAGAAATGAGTACCAGGAGCAACTTGGGGTAAAGGCGGCCGGTGCGTGAAGGCTGACAACATTACCACCTTCACGTGCCGACTGTCTAAAATCTGGGATCCTCAACCTCCTGGAACCCGCTGGGCCTCCATGGTCTGCATAGGGAATACTTTATATATAATATGCATTGATGAACCACAGATTATTGGCTCGGTTGGACATTACATGAGAATATTATAGCCTAAGAGAACAATTCCTCTAACACTTGGATTTGAACCCAGGACCTTTGTTTATCCTTGCCAATGCTCTAAGCCAGAGTTCACTTTGGAACTTGTGGAACCTCTCTCCTAAGACTCATTGCTCTTAATAGTATACCTCACTGAAAAACAAGTTATGTCATATGCAGTACTGTGAGTAGTGATTTTTGTGACCGGGCTTCCACTGTTACTGTACAGCAACTTTCTATATGAATATATATGCATTCATGAACCACAGATTACCACCAGAGTGGTCTTGTTGTTAGCAACGCTGATTACAAATCCGTCGGCCCGGGTTCGATCCCCGGTAACCCTCGGATTTTTCTGAGGTGGGAAGGTCTGGAACGGGGTGCACTCAGCTCCTTCATAGAGAAGTAGCGGCTCCGGTCTTGGAAACCACCATTGGCGGCCGTGGGTGTCTGCATACTGACCACATGCCTCCCAATCCTGCCATCTGCCTGTGGTAGATGACGCAGCGGTCGGGTGGTAGGCCAAGTCCCTCCAGCGATGTAGCGCCTCGGAGTTTAGTTTAGTTTTCATCACAGGTAAAACCAAATATAGCCTACACAAGTTTGTTAAAAACGAAAAGTGGCAGGAGTCCCAGTAAAGAAGACTTCTGTAAACAAATGATCCTTTTGACAAGAATGCAATTTTATGTTGAAGTTTTATGACTATATTTCCTGCATTAGTTTGGATTAAGGAAAACATACTAGGCACGTCCATAAATTAAGTTTCCCTGTGGCCGTTTACAGAAATAAAACACAATTTCAAGGAAATGGGCTACTTATTGCAACAGACACAGCCAGTGTTCAGCATTTTCAACATATTCGCCACAGGAATTGAGTTATTAGTCATACCGTGGGACCAACTTTTGAACACTTGTGTCGTAGAAATCTGTCGCCTGGGATTTGAACCACCGTGTGATTACCACCTTCGCCTCTCTGTCATTTCGTGAAGTGTAGGAAAAGATGGAAACCACTGGGAGCGTGGTCCGGGCTGTAGGGTGGATGTTGAAACATCTCCTAACCAAACGTTTGCAGGGGACTTGCAGAGAGATGTTTCAACATCCACCCTACAGCCCCCGGACCTTGCTCCCAGTGATTTCCATATTTTCCTACACCTCAATAAATGACAGAGAGGCGAAGATGATTGTCACACAGCGGTTCAAATCCCTGGCATCAGACTTCTAAGACACAAGTGTTCAAAAGTTGGTCCCACGGTATGACTAATAACTCAATTCCTGTGGAGAATATGTTGAAAAATAGCTGACCACTTGCTATGTCTGTTGCAATAAAAATTTTCATTAAATTTTGTTTTGTTTGTGTAAACGGCCCTAGGGAAACTTACTGTATGTAGATCACGTCAGATCAAAATAAACATGCATGTTATAACGATATACAAAACTGCAAGCTGTTAAACTTATTCATGCTGGAAATATTCATTCATATTGTAGAAATTTTATTGTTAGACTAAAACGAACCATGTACTACTACATATTAGAAATGAAACGATAGATTCATAGAAAACAAACATAGATTCATGAACCCTTACTTTTTCGATTCCCGACGAGGTCGTTGGAGTTTTTCAATTGGCCTAATCCTTCTGGTGGCGCTATGGCCCTGGGGTCGACTCAGACTCCAACAGAAATGAGTACCAGGAACAATCCTGGGGGTGAAGGCGGCCGGTGCGTAAGGCTGACAACCTTACCACCTTCACGTGCCGAATGTCCAAAGTCTGGAAGCCTCAACCTCCTGGAACCCTCTGGGCCTCCATGGTCTGTATAGGGATCACTTTACTTTTACCATTACTTTTATACACAAATCATGTAGTAGAATAGTTCTACTTACTTGGGGTTGAAAGGCGGGCTATGTCAGCGCGGCAATGAACCTCCGGATTCCATACAATTGGTATGTTCCTTTGGCTTGGTTAGGCTTTGCCTATTGTCATTGAGTAAGTAAGTAGTTACCTAGCATTTAGAGCAGCGGTTCCCAAACTTTTAGGTAGATTTCGAACAAAAATCTACCTATTGCACTCGATACCATGTCATGATTTTCGAAAAATTCTTTCATATCTTTACGTGTCATGCTTCCCTAAGTACGATACACGCTAGCGGCCGTAATTTTGAAGATATTTGAACCAAATTTTATTATGTTATTTCTACGCCCAATAGTTCGGACAAGTTCGTTAATGAGCAAAATTGGCCCAAGTGGAGGGTCGGGGGAGGGGGTTGAAATTTTGAAAAATTTATATCTCGGCTCCTATGAAGTATAGAGGGAAACTTCGTTTGAATAAAGTAGAATACTCCCCAGTCCCCATGGAGTTCATAGTGACACCAACGATTCGGGGGTTGTGGGGGTACGAGTGGGGGATGGAAATTAGAAATTTTTGAAACAACATCTTGTGGGGTATCGTTGAAAAGCTCTTGATGAGTACTCTACAAATCAATAACTAGTTTCTCGATAGTCCTCATATAAGGCGAGATTTGGATGTTTGAAAAAGTGCTCTTTCCTATTTTTTGCAGTTATTATTGCGGGTTTGTAATGCCAGGGCTAAAGAAGAAGAGTGCTGAGCAGCGACAATAAATTAAACCAAAAGCACTTCGAAATCTACGCCAGCCTGTAGGCCTGCCTAAAGGGAATTTTATTTTGTCCTGGGACCCACCTTCACCTAGAATTTTTTTCGCGACCCACTACTACATAATGATAACCAATAAAGGCCATATAAAATACAGCACATGTTTTTCATATGCCCTTCAATATCTTTATTGTGTTCAAATGCCATATATTCCATATATTGAAAACAAGTTTAATTTTTCCGCCCTTTTCGCAACCCAATGAAATTGTTCCCATAGTTTGGGAACCACTGGTCCAGAGGTTGGATTAATATACCCAGGCGAAGCCTCGACCACCTGTTGCATGTGTTTTCAACCCGCGGCCCGCCAAGACGTTTAATTTGGCCCTCGGATATCTGTTGTGGGACGCTTTGTTATTGTTATTGTTATTATTATTACATTATTATTATTATTTTGGAATAATTTGGAATAATTCCAAAGTACAACAGTATATGGCGCTGCAACTTGGACCATAAGTAGACAACAAGCAAACAAATTAATGGTAATAGATATTAATTTTTGGAGGCGTTCAACAAGAAAATCCAGGAAAGAAAAAATTCGGAATAATAGAATAAGGGAAATAATGCAAATTGAAAAGAATATTTAGGAAAATGTAGAAGAAAGACGCTTGAGATGGTATGGACATGTACTCAGAATGTCAGAGGATAGAATACCCAAGAAAAGTTTGGATTGGAAAGTATAAGGAAAAAGAAGAAGAGGAAGCCCAAAGAGTGCTGGATGGATCGGGTGAAAAGGATTAAGTGAAGAAGATGCTATGGACAGGGACTTATGGAGGCAAAAGATTGTTGTGGGATGAAGGAAAACCATGGTATTGTGGAATATTCCTTAATAAATAAAATAAAAATATTATTATTATTATTATTATTATTATTATTATTATTATTATTATTATTATTATTATTATTATTATTATTATTATTATTATTATTATTAAGTGCCAGAATGACACTTTCTCAGATTGTGTCGTGGACGGGAAAATGTCTGTCTGTACGCGCGATAACTCATCGACGTGTCATGGAAGCGTGGGAAACCATTCGACACCATCTCAGAGTATTTGAAAGGGTGCCGCAGTCCATGATTTGTCTAGAAGCAAGAGGAGGACATTTCGAGCATTTGTTGTGAGTTTGGTGTGTTGACGTGTTATGAGTGTACCAATGTGTTGAACAGTTCCTAACAAGAAAACAAAGGATTGTGGGACATATATTCATATGAACTTTTTTGCCTTCTTTTGGTGTAAGGAACCCATGCCCGAAGTTTGTAAAAGTATTTTTGAAACGCCCTGTACATTCGCTCTACAGATTAAATCACATATCGCAGCAACTTTATTTTGGGCACAGGAAAAATAACACGAAGCGACCGCGGCCTATCTTATCACTATTCTAGCCACGCTGACGTGGCAATATAGCAGCCACAAAGACCCCACAGTTCTTGTTCTAGCCTATATCCAGTCGCAAGAATAATTGCTAGTAATAATCCAAACGTTTGCAGTTCAGAAACTCTTATCTTCTCGTCTTCTGTCCAGAAATCTAAAAATAAATATTTATAAGACAAACATCCTGCCGGTTGTATTATATGGATGGATGTGAGACATGGCCCCTTAAATAATCTGAGAGTATTCGAAAACAGGGGGCTTTGGAAAATATTCAGACCTAAAACAGATGAAAACTGCATAACGACGACCTTCATAACCTGTACTCGTCAACGGGTATAGTCAGGCCCGACGAGAGGGAGGAGCAGCCGGGGCTATAGCCCCGGGGTCCGGGCCCCAAAAGGGGGCCCGGCCGACAAGGTTTTATTTTTTACTTTCTAAATTTACTCTAAAATAAAATTGGTTATAAGTCAAACAGCTTTAGTTATGTTTTATGTGTTTGTTTTACCTGCATTGTCCTGTCGTATAACGGTGACACGGAATTAATCAGTTAATCTGAGACGGATTATTCTTGAAGAAAAATTGTTATTTTTGAAAAGTAGAAGCAGAAATGTCCGCCGGCGTGGTCTTGTGGTTAGCGTCGCTGACTACAGATCCGTCGGCCCGGGTTCGATTCCCGGTACCTCCTCGGATTTTTCTGAGGTAGGGAGGTCTGGTAGGGGTGCACTCAGCCTCGTGATTCCAAACTGAGGAGCTACTTGATAGAGAAGTAGCGGCTCCGGTCCAGAAAACCACCATTAACGGCCGTGGGTGTCGGCATGCTGACCACATGCCCCCCAATCCTGCCATCTGCCTACGGGAGATGATGCAGCGGTCGGGTGGTAGGCCAAGTCCCCCCAGGGATGTAGCGCCACGGAGTTAGAAGCAGAAATCCTTTGGAGTCAACAGAAGGCCTCACCAACGTTCGGCATTTAAAATAATAATTTTCAAAGGTTTAATTTTGATATATACAGATAAAATTGTTCCTAATTAGAACATTTTAATGTATTTTTCCGTTTCGTGCCCGGCATCAGTTACCCGATTTGGTACAAAATCAATAGGCTTCTTCCCATGCACGTTATAAATGGTATACCAAGTTTTATGAAAATCCGATAAAGCGCTTACAGACACATAGGCAGACAGTCATACAGGCCGTCTACCACACAATCACATAAAGTACCGGTACCATTCTGGCACTTACTAATTTTATTATGTATTATCATTACCGGTACAATAATCTTTTTGATGCATACATTATAAAGGGCGAGTTGGGTAGTGAATTTAATATTTGACGGGGGCCCGGGAAAATTTGTCCCTGGGGCCCTTGCTTTCTTTCCTCGGCCCTGGGTATAGTAAGGGTAATTAAACCACGGGGGATGAAATGGGCTGGACATGGGGGAGGAAAGACATATCTCAAAGTATTGACTGGGAGACCCGAAGGAAAGATACCACTTGGAAGACCTAGACGTAGGTGGGAAGGATCGATTTTAGAGAAGTGGGATTTGAGAGGGTTAGTTAGATGGAGTTAGCAGAGAATAGGGTTGAATGGCGGACTCAGGTAAGCACGGCAATGAACCTCCGGGTTCCATAAAATAGATAATAATCCTTTAGCCTGCTTAGGAGTGGTCTATTGTCATTAGGTAAATATTACCTAACACGCCTCACCAAAGTAGCCTACTAACATTGAAACTGATAAGTAAACATCTTATCAAAGCAGTCAATACGTACACCATTCCAATGCTTACATTATTTGTAAGCGAAACCAAGTAGCCTATATCATCTCTATCTACAGACCTTTCTTTCATTTTTCCACATGGTCTCAGTTTTTTCCACACATGTTTCCCATCGTTCTGCAAGTTTGAAAATGCCCTTGCGATAGAATTTCGTTCCAGCTGCCCGTAGACACTGACGCCATTCCATACTCTGTCAGGTTCATAATGATGGAACCAGCTTTCATCTCCAGTCACAATACTCGTCAAAAATTCATCACCTTCATTTTGAAATCTCTGAAGAAGGTTTTGGCAATGGTTCTTCTCTGACGTTTGTGGTACTCGGACAATAAACGTGGGACAAACCTTCCGATAACCTAAGCTGTGAATCATTTCTATGTCCAACTAGCAGTTTTGCAGCGATTTCATTCACAGTGATACGCCTTTCTTCTGGAACGGAATTCTATCGCAAGGGCATTTTCAAACTTGCAGAGCGATGGGAAACATGTGTGAAAAAAACTGAGGTCCAGGCTATAGGGTGAATGTTTAAACATCTCCCAGTCAAACCTCCGCAGGAGACTTGCTGGAAGGTGTTTAAAAATCTACCTTAAGCCCGGATCTCGCTCCCAGTGATTTCCACCTTTTCCTACACCTCAAGAAATGACGAGGAATTACAAAGATGAGTGTCACACAGTGGTGCAAGTACCAGGCGGCTGAGTTCTACGACATAGGCATTCAAAAGTTGGTCCCACGGTATGAAAAATGTCTCAATTCCGGTAGCGAATATGTTGAAAAATAGCTGAACACTTGCTGTATCTGTTGCAATAAACATTTCCATGAAATTGTGTTGTGTTTTTGTAAACAGCCCCAGGGAAACTTCCTTTATGGATGCGCCTCGTAATAGTAATAATAATAATAATAATAATAATGTGTTACAAAACAGAGTTAGTACATTACATTTGGGAATACTAAGAACATACATGGTGTTATCACAAATATTATTCACGTCCCTTTGAAACAAGCTGAGAGAGTTTTATTTTTCACTTTGGACCACTTAGGCCAGTATTGAATTTAGGTTCCATCATTATTATAATTATTAGTAATATATTATTAATTAATATACTGTATTATTACTCCTGGCCATTAAATGGAAAACATTTCTGAAAAAAGTAAATTTAATATTTTAAGTCATGATTTGGATAAAGGTAGAGACTGATTGAAAAATTCAATGCCTTACCCGGGATTTGAACCAGGATCTTCGGCTCTCCATTGCCGCTACCATGGCAACATGTCGATACACTAAATTCTCCAACTGACTCAAATGTCCCGGTATACCACATGTGGCACAATATCTCAATGGTAGAGCACCGGCACCAAGAGCCAAAGATCCTGGTTCAAATCCCGGCTATGGCATTGAATTTCTGCACCTTCTATCTTTACACCTTAGCCTACACATGGCCTGTGTGAAAAAATGATCATTACACACTAAATTTATTTGGAAAGAAAACAAAAGTTTCATACCGAGCGAGGTGGCCAAGATGATAACGTCTTGGACTTTCGTTGAGGTCCCAGGTTCAAATCCTGTGGCCAACCAATTTGACATGGGTTTTTTCATGGTTTCCCCAGTCGTAAAGGCAAATGCCAAATTGAATATTTACATACCATGAATCATCTTCGTCATTTCATCCTGTATCATATCCATTTAAATTAATATCAGTTGAAATTTACTCCATTAAATACACCTAGGTTCAAATCCCGTGGTCGGCCACTTCGATATGGGGTTTTTGATGGTTTCCCCAGTCGTAAAGGCAAATGCCGAATTGGATATTTACGTACCATGAATCATCCTCACCATTTCATCCTGTATCCCATCCATTTAAATTGATATCAGTTGAAATTTATTCCATAAAAATACACAAATAATAGAAATAACTGACAATCAATTTTTCCATGGCCTACCCTACTGTATAGACACACATCCCAAACTCCTGATATAGCCTCTTAGCTAAAAGGAGTATAAACACAGCTGAATTATTATATTTAAAAAAAAAGTTTCCTTTAATTTTACATTTTAATTAATTAGTGACAATCTGTATTTTAAAAATAGTCAGAGACACAAATTTTAAATTTTATGTTTTTTTTTCATTTCAGTTAAAAATTATACTCTCAATTATGAAAAAATGGTCCAAAGAAAGAAGGGGCTAAGTCCAGTTTTATAAATTTATCGGTAACGCAGGTTTGTGCTCAAATCTTTTATACTGAATGTTTCTTGTTAAAGACTAAAACATACAATGTTTACAATAAAAATATACCCAAACGAAATAAAAAAACACGCTTTCTATTGGCTGAACAGTAGAAATAGTATAATTAAACAAATCACTTAGTACAGTGCAATTATTTTGACCTAGCCCTGGTGCGCAGTAGCAAGGAAGAGCTTATATTGACAAATATTATCGTTTTAAGGGGTGATGCTTTATTCAGCACTAGTCTTCAAGGCAGTCACATCGAGCTAACCAAAGTCTGGTCGATCTAAGAAGGAAACCTGAAGTAAACAAAAACCAGTACATTTGTCTCACTTTAGCACATTACTCGTACGACGTAAGAGTGAGACAGATTCTGGTTTTTGTTTATTTCAGGTTTCCTTCTTAGCCTGTCTCGAGTATAAGGTATATGACTATGGCTGTTGTGACTGGCTTCTTATACAAAAACTATAACATCTTAAACAAAATATAGAAAATTATTCCAGACTTCTAACCTGGTAGTTGTTTGGATGAACTCCGACGTTTTGGGGCTGATCTGAGGCTCCGTTGTGCAGAGATTGGCTCATGGTCTTTTATAGGGCAGCAAGGTGTGTTCGGATTAGAGAAGAGGATTGGTGAAAACTGGCCAATTAGGAGCTGGAACATAGATAGGATGAAATGAGGGTCAGATGATATGTGGGTAAGGTGTAAAAAACAGTGCATAACAAGACGAAACTGCACCACCTATAAGAATTATTGTAAACACCAGTGATGGGAAAAGTACAAAAAGAAAGTAATTGGGCTGAATTACAATTACCTGAGAGACATTTTACTTAATTAGAATTACAGATTACTTTTTCAAAAAGTAATCAGTAAAATTACAGTTACATTTACAATTACTTTACAAAATGGCAGCACCTAAAAATTCCTTGTTTTTTGCACAAGCCCAAATTATTAATGAACAAAAAAAAAAACAAATCAATGAGAATATTTTTGGATAACTCTAATTTGGATAATAGTTGCAAAAACAGTAATGATGACGATATAGCAAGCGAAAATAATAATAATATTAACGACTGAATAAATTGTAACAATTACAATTTTATTTCCAGAAGTGAATTACAAGTAGAAATTACATTTTTTTAAAAGTATTGATTACAAGTAAATGGGCCCAAAAAAGGAATTGTTACTGTAATCCGATTACTTTTACTCAATTACTTCCCAACACTGGTGAACACTACTACACTCTGGTAAATAAAAGGGCTGAAAAGAAGTTTACATGAATTTAGATAAGCAATACTTTTTATTAAATTATTTACTTAATTATTTATTAATAATTATTGCTGAAAATTATTTACACCGAATGTGGAAAGTTCACATCTCATATACGTTACATAGCTCTGTAGGATAATAAATAATCTTAAAACATCCACAATGAAGCATGCAACCCTTTGTTATATGCTGTCTGTAATATATATATATATATACACGTAAAATACAAGTCAGCTATAAACAAAAACTAAAAAAATATAATCATCACTGAATGCTCAAAATGTCTCATTCAAACAAGGGAACATCAACATTTTCATCACTCCTTCAAGAAGACGATTTAACACATTCACCGCCCAACTGATATATAAAATGCATTCCAAGTGAAAAAAAAAAGGCGAGGGGGCACACGAACTTCAAATCCTGGATCGAGGAAAGATTTCATAGCTCACACAAAATGTTATACTCAGAAGTAGAGCTGTATAACTGCAAAGACAATTAATAGCGCCGGATGATACCACATAGGATGGTTAGGTCCTTGCACGGGATGGGAATGAGGACACAACACCAAATCCTGACCCAGGAAGGAAACTTTACATCTCTGTAAAATCCCTGACTAGACCGGGAATCGAACCCAAGCCGCCCAGTCATGCTACCATCTTACCCACAGCAGCGGATGTTATATGGTTAACAGTTGATAATGTTTATTTGAGCAATCATTCATTTGATCTGTTAACCACATAACCTATTTTGAAGTGCAATTCATTTCCTTCAACAGCCAAAATAATATTCTCCGTTAAAATATGAAGAACTAGATAATGCATGAATAACTGAAAAAACACAGTTAATCTGAATGTTAGAATTATTACTATTCTATCTTCAGGCAATGGACTACATATTAGTAAGACTGCTTAATATAACTTAACAGCAAGCATTGGCTTGAACCTCACATTATCAAGCCTGTCTCAACAGAGAAGCTAATGAAATTTTCCAAGAAACAAACAATCTGAACAGAAAGGAAGAAGGCCCGAAGATTTCAAAGACATGGATTCCAGCACAAAGAACTCGGAAGGTACGTATTAAAATGAAAGATGCTCCCATTCCTGCACGACAAAAACAGAATACCCAAGCTGCCCCCTGCGATATAAAAAAAGCCACTGTTGCACCGCCGGAAGATTACACGGAGAAGGGGAAAACCATCAACAAAGAATATTACTGTGCATTGTTGACTATCAAACTTAAACCAGCAATTCGCAGCAAACGACAAGGTCTTTTGTCATGGAAAGTGTTGATATTGCACGATAACACTAGCCCTCAAACAGCTTGACTCACCCTTGAATCCATCCACAAATTGGATATCGGGGTGCTGGAACATCAACCTTATAGTCCAGATCTTGCTCTGTCGGACTTTCATTTGTTTTGGCTGCTGAAAGACGCTTTGCGAGGTCATCAAATTTCCTCAGACAAAGAGGTGCATCAGTGGATTTGAAACCAACCAAAAACCTTCTTTTCGGCAGAAATACACAAGCTTGTGGACCGCTGGACCAAGTGCATTACAAAGAAGGGAGACTATATTGAAAAATAATGAGAAAATCGTAACCTACTGTATTTTTGAAGTAAAAAATGTGTTTTATGAAAAGTTCTGATATTTGTTGACTCCCCCTTGTAGGTGCCATTTTTCAAGTGAAGAAGTTCCCTGCAGGTGGAAACAAAACGTTTAAAATAAACATGCCAATTTTATACAGCCTGCATCCCAGGAAAGATGTCATTATTCAAGTTTTCGGCCATGAAAGTCTAATATATATTATGATGTAGTCTTCTTTATCGGTTTTCAATCTCTTATCACCACCCTAAAATTGAGAATAAACAAAAACATGGGAATAAGTCTCAATCTTTCTTGATCTGCTGTGAAGTTCGCAGCTCCCTTGAATGAGCGGTGAATTTGTTAACGTAGTAGCTCTGGATTCTGTTATGATAAAATAAACTTCACGGACTACTAGATAAATTTAAAATAAAAAGTTTTGTGAAGAAAGAAACTAAAATAAACATATTATTTGATTTAAAAGAATTACAAGAAGGTAATATTAAAATATACTCTATAGAAAAATACCTTGCAAACCGCTGACTGGCCACAAACTTAAAATCCCTACAAAACAAAACAGGATGGCCACACATTTGTACAGTCACATTCAATTTCTGAAGTTGTATTGCATCTGGTCGAGTGTTTCAGAGATTTATTGCAAGCAGGGCGTAGAAAATTTGTTTTGTTTGTGACTCTAGCTCTTGACTGACAGCCATAATAAGTAAAGAGAAAAGTAGATAAACAAGGCAAGCTATCAGTGCATTCTTTTTTCAAGCTATGCTAAAGCGCTTATCATTGCTGCATCAAAAGTGTTCTTTTTCACTTTTTGCTGCAGCTTCGCATTACATCTGCTTCACAGTCAGTGCAGCAATCTCAAATCTCGCTTTACGAATGCTGCAAGTTTTGTTGCACGAACTGTCATGGTGTCATGGTAGGTGCTCATTGAAAATTTCCTTGATGACATTAACATCATTGTTAGAATTCTCGAGTATGAACATCTTCTGCAGCACAGTTAGTACCATTTGATTTTACCTGTAAATCATATTGTACAATCCTGGCATAGCTGTTATTTGCATGTGTCTTAACCATGTCGGAAGGCCGTACAAAGAACTAGTTTCATTGAGCAAGATTTCAGCTGATGATCGACTTTGCCATTCTTTTTTGGCTGCAGCGGTCTTTATGCGGTGCTGTGGCACTTCTAAAGTGCTTTACAGGTTTGCTTGAAAAAAGAACACATGGTATTAACCAGTGAAGCTGAGATTTAAGACTGACAGTATCTAAATGGCCATCTACTGTGATCTGATCTGAGCATATGTTTTACTTTAATTGCCCTGTTTTGAAAACTATCCAACATACATTATTCAAATTTTTCAGCACATGTTCAAAAGTGTCCTATCTCCTTCTAATAAAACAAAAAAGATTCAAGGAACATGCTATAGCAATTGGTTTCAGTGAGTATGGCAATGGAATATAACATTTTATCACATGGTAGGGTTCAAAATTTTCTGAACACAATGACCATCAGAATTCTGGGGCAAACATTCACTGAGGCAAACAATTTACTCCATAAAATACTCTAACAACAGAAACATTTGACAATCAATAGTTCCAGGGCCTACCCTACTGTATAGACACATATCCTGAACTCCTGATATGGCCTAGTAGCTAAAAGGAGTATAAACACAGCTGAAATAAAAAAATTAAATAAATACCTGTTGCAAACATAAAATATCAAAACACTTGGATACAGATGCAATACAACTTATGCAAATATAAGTTTTGATTAGGTTTTTTTCCATCCAGCATTCATCCGACATCACTCACATCGTACAATAAAGAACATAATATAACTTCCCGTTTACTTTTGGCAACAACCATACATATAAAAATTATTTAAAATAATAAAATAAAATTACAAAATTACAAAGAGACGTTATACCAAAATATTTACACCCAGCGAGATGTGCAAGAACACACATACACGCATATGTAAAAAAGATTATGTACAGCGCATATAAAGGCTGCATGTTGATTCATGCTCTGGCTTGGAAAATGGAGTCTCAAGAACTATTACGTTATGCAGCATCTCTCTGATCAAGAGCCAAAAGAAGAAGCCTGTTAAGAGATCTGGAATACAAGACATGCTGTGATCTCTTAATTCTTTTTCAAAACCCTCTTTCTAGAGTCGTGTTGACTTTATTCAAACAGAAAGGAAACTGAAGAATGTTTCTGGGCTGCGCAAGTAAGTTTTTACTGCAGAATCGTCTTATGCCAGCTTCAACACAGTAAGAACTCAGTAGAAAACCATCAGTGTGGATCACCATACGCACAGCAAAGAATATAAACCGGAATATCAGCAAATTTTAAATACAGCAAGCATTAATGGACTTACTGAAAATATGGTCAAGAAGAAAATAAAGAATGTAGTCAAATTGAATAATATTGCTTTCAGCGGATCAAGTGTTTTGAACTTTCACACGTGAGGGACATTAGATGTGAGAAAACCACTACTGGCCTTAGCCAACACTAGATTGAAGATAAACATCGTATGGATGCCTTAAAGATTTTAAAGATAGAAGACAATGCCATTAGGAGGAAAGTGTGTGAGGCGTGGAATATTGGGTGCAACCAAAAAACTGTTCTGAACAGGTTTGACGGTGACCTAGGTGACGAGTGGTTGGGGGTTATCAAAAGGATAAAAAGGGATAAATATGTACCACATACTCCCCTTCCACCAGAGGATGTTATTGAGGAGTCCCCTTAAGAGATTCCTGGGGAGTGGATTGACATGCATTCTCGTTGTACAACATTTCTGTTTAATTCTGTGCATGCGCATTCCACAAGCGACAAGTGTGTGTTCTTCAACCAACACGGAAGTGGATATAGTGATACGGACAATGAGAGAACACACTCCTCTCGGCAGGTTGTGAGGTTTCAACAGTCACTGGAAGATCAGGTCGAAACGTCATGAAGGTTCGAAACACATAAACCACTGAAAGCAATTTTATTCAATTTGACTCCATATACGTAATATAGTGGAAATCAGGACCCAACATGACAAGGTTGGATTGTTTTTTAGAGAGTCAGAATTCTCACTTTTATAAATAGTGTTCATCTCAGACTGTCTTCTTTATATCAAGAGAAACATTGATAGGTACACTATTTGTTCTACAAGAAATCATTCACACATATATGTTCCCAAATGCAAATATAATAAAACACAAAATAGTTTTGACGTTATATCTTTAAATATATACAATAGACTTTTTGATAACATTAAAAATCTTTCTTTACCAGCATTCAAGAGGACAGTTAGATCAAATTGATCTTAAATCCTATTTATACTAGGCTGACCAGATGTCCCTGATTTACAGATGTTGTCCCCGGAGAGTAAATGTCCCACAAATTCCCCGGAAAATATGTGTCCCTGATAGTACTATTTTTTCTGTCCATTAATTTTTTTCACCCGAATGTTTAACCCAGCTACGCATTTGTTTGTTTTCAATGTTGGCATACATGCTTATAACACAGGAAGGAAAGAATACGCAACAAAGATAATCGAACCTTCAATTCATATTGTACTGCTTTTCTATTTTAGTCCTCTCACAGCCTTCTAAAGTCATTTCTCGAAGGGAAAGTTTGTTTCTGCTTTCCAGTAGCAGCCAGAGTGGCATTGGGTTGTGCGTGTGCCTCTTGTTGTGTTACGCTATGGAAGAAATATGGATTGCACCTCTGTATTAACGAGAATATACTCTGACAATAAATTTGCATGCACCAGAAGGAAAAGTGAAGCTTTAATTACACAAATTTTTGCACCTTGGTCAAACGATGAGCTTAAAGAAGATTTAAATAAGTCTGACTTTGTTTCAGTGTAAATTGATACATCTAACCATGGCAGTACAAAGTTATTTCCCATTGCAGTTCGATTTTTCAATCCACTGGATAAAAAAGGGAATGCTGCTATAAAACTAATTGTATTTGTAAGTGTGCTGGTGAAACTTCCAGTATTATTTCAGGATAGCTTTTGGGTGTTATACACAAACTGGAAATAAGATTGTTACATTGTCAGCCGACAACAGAAATAGTAATTTTGCTGGCCTTAAGAGAATAAGGGGAGAAAATGTTTTTACCTCTCTGCAGCATATGTGGGGAAGTCTAATGGTTCGTAATAGTGTGCACACAACTTTGAATTCTCTACCAATTGATATTGAGGGCATGATATCAAAAATATTGTTACTTTCACATTTACACTGTTACCGCCGAAAGATTGAAAGAATTCTGTGATTTTGTGGGCGAAGAGTATTAAAAAATTCTAGGAATGTATCCATTAGCTCCAGACTCGTAAGGATAGAAATTTATAACTGCTGCTGTGAAACCTGTTTTGATCCAACTTGAAGAGAAAAGCCTCGTAAGGATGGTTCAGATGTTTATGACATTTTTATCCTGACTTCCATTTTTGCTGCAAACACAAATTAAACACGAATTGCACGCTTGTTGTCCTGATCAGACTATTTTTATTTTGCATATAAAGTCATATTTTGGTCATTTTTGTGGTTTTGGTCATATTTTGGCCATAATTTAATGTAACATATTTCAGTTTTAAATTCGGTAAAAAGAACACAATTATACAGTGTGTGTACTACATTGTCCAGTTAAATTTGAAAATAATTTCGGCATTTAAAGTTTATGCTAAATTAATAGGTAACATAAATTTTTTAAAATTATGCATTAATTTAAAAAAATTATGTTCATATTTTATAGGTATACAAGGTACACAAAACATTACGAGTAATTGGAGCTGATGAATCGAGCAAACAGGATCATATTCTTTAAACATACAATTTCATTACAAGTAAAACAGTAAATCACCTGCAAAATTGTTAAAAGTGATTATCTGATAGAATTCATGTGATGTAAGAATTTAGTGTCTTTAAAAAGTTTTAAATTGGAACATTTATTTTTGAAAATTCATTATTTTAGTAGGTTATATTTAGGATTTTTGGGCCATTTAGTCATTTTAAGTGCATATTTGCAGTCATAGTTTTCACTTTTTAGGCCATAAACATCCGAACCCTACTCATAATTATTCAAAGATTCTTCCATATATCTGATGCCCTTTTAGCTCAGCTATTGAATATTTAAATGCTTGGTGTGAAAATAAGCCTACTAAAGATCTGAACATACGTATGCATGTGTCTGCTTCTTAGAAAAGTGTCAGAAAGAGATGACATTAATGCAGCTGTAAATTTGTTTGAAAATACATGCAGCAATCTTAGTCTTGAACCTGATGCACTTTTGATGAAGTAACATACTTAAGAATTTTTCTTGCTGGGAAGACCAAAAAATAATTCTGGGACAACTCAACAGGCAACAAGTCGTGTGAGGTTTTTCTATACTTCAAGACGGGTGGTTATAAGTTAGCCATTATAACAAACTCTGACATTTTAGTTTCACATTGTGAAAAATGTGGCTGTAATCGACGCTTATACAATTGAATGCGCACTTTTTCAATGTGGCCACTTAACGTACAGGGTGTGCATTAGCCAGTAGACCCAAACAGTCATAATGGTCATGTATTTCGTAGATTTCCTTCTTTCCTTTCTCGCTTCCTGCTTTTCCTAATCTCCTCTCTCCTACCTTCTCTCCTCTCCTGTCGACTAAAGGGGATGGTTTATTAATTGAATTTATTAGGTGGTTTATTATCAATTTATATGAAGCTCTATTCCACCTACCTTTCCTTACCTTTCCTTCCCTTTCCTCCTCTTCAATTTCTCTTTTCATCATTCCCTCTCATAATTTTCTTCGTTTTATCCATCCCTCCTACCTTCTATTCCATCTTTCTTTCTCTATTGTCCCGCCCCTTCCCTAGTATTGTCCTTTCATAATTCTCCTAATTATCTATCTTCAACCTCTCCCTCCATTTTTATATTCATCTTATAACTCTCCTTCACACTCTTCTCCTCTTCAACTCAACTTTTTCTTACTTCCCCTCATTTCCCTTCTTTCTACCCATCCTTTTCTCTTATTTTCTTCATCATTAGTCTATTTTATTAATATTCTTTCAAATTCCTTAAAAATGCATATTATAATAAAATTATTGCAGTTATCAATAAACAAGGAAAACACAGATACACATAATATTTGGTGTAACGGCAAATATTATTATTATTATAATTATTATTAATTTTATTACGATTATTATTATTAATTTTATTGCGATTATTATCATTAATTTTATTACGATTATTATTATTAATTTTATTACGATTATTATTATTAATCTTATTACGATTATTATTAATGGTTATTACTACTATTATTATTATTATTATTATTATTATTATTATTATTATTATTATTATTTCCTCCCTTCAAGCCATTCAGACTACCTTCTATCGTATCTTCCTTTCTCTATTTTCCTCTACCCGCTGTCTTCTTCCTTTCCTTTCATCCCCTTTTCTTTAGTGTGTACATGAACAAGCTTGCTAACATTAAATTTTACAAAAAAATGAGATCAAAAAGTGAAATAATTACAGGATATTATGCAAGATTTCTTATGACTTAAGGAGATTATAAATATATCCACTAAATTTTTATGAACATTTTGGACAGGGCACGAAAAATAATATTTTTAACGCAATTACAACATTTGGTAGGCATACATTCGTATATAACCCCCAACCTCTTCACTCAAACCCTTCTCTAGGAGGAACAGTATGTATAAATATATGCCCAATTTTAAATATCATGTTTTCTGGATGAACTAACTTCTGTACACCCTGTATGCAGGATAAAGTCATTGTATTTTATGGGTATAACAAGTACTTCAGGAATATGTAAGCTCATTATGACCAAGGAGCAGATTGTTAGCTACCAGAAGTACTTAAAATAGGCAATAAGACATGGGAAATAGACTCTTAAAAAGCAGGTTATTGGTGAATTATGTAGAATTCATTTAACCTTGGCTATTGCCTACAGACAATTTTTATTGAAATAATCACTAAGCAACTTTCAAGATTCTCACTACTAATTAGTTTTCTTGTCAGATTAATGTTTTTCTATAACTTTCTTCCTACTTCACATGATGATCTTCCCACAATGTCTCCACACACAGCATTCATTCCAACTTTGTTAATGCTGAAGCAATTTCTCCATTCCATGTGTTGTCCTGATTGATGTCCCCTTGCAGAGATCAACCTTGGCTTCCATTACTGAGACAGCATCCTCTTCATCCAGTGTCTTGACTATCTAAAATTAAAAAGTAGAATATTAATATTTCTAGGTTTATTTTATTCAGTAAATCATTTTATTTCAAATCATAAATGTTTAATAGAAATCTATCCTTCTATGTCAAGTTCCATTTTATGGGCTGAGCCAGTTAGGTTAAAGAAAAATGTGCTAACACATTATAGCAATCATAGAGAATAGATAGATAGATCTTTATTTGCTAGATAAATCTAATTGTATAGCAACATCAAAGTAATAAATGCACAAACAAAGTTTGATAAAATAGTACTTTGAAATAATCTGCTATTAAAATACTCTTCCAATGTATACATTAGACTGACCAGACTTTTTTTTTTGGAGGGGGGGGGAGGGTCTTTCAGGGGATACCTGAAAAATTCTGGTGGGAAATGCACATAAGAACAATGAAAATAGGGAAATTTAAAACTTAAAATATAAATTTAGTAATAGCTTAAATTTAACCTCTTAGAAAGATGGAATGATTCTTCACTTGAATTTAGGCCTACTAAGAATTTCGCCTTTTTCAAGTAGTTTTTATTTACATACTTCAGGATACGTTTTATCATATATGTCTGGCAAATGGATTTTTTTTTTTTTGATATCTAGATTCTTGTTCAGTTTCTCATCAAATTCTTCACAGGATCAACTGTACTTTTTCATTAACATATCTTTCACCCTTTCAGTCTTCATTCTGGATTTCTCTTCTGTCCACGTTGATGAAATGAGTCTTACAATAGAAGAATTAAATCCAGGAAAGTACATGAGCAGTTGTACAATATTCAGGATGTTTGCATGTGGAATGGAATTGGTCTTGAAGTATAGAAAAACCTCACACGACTTGTTGCCTGTTGAGTTGTCCCAGAATTATTTTTTGGTCTTTCCAGCAAGAAAAATTCTTAAGTATGTTACTTCATCAAAAGTGCATCAGGTTCAAGACTAAGATTGCTGCATGTATTTTCAAACAAATTTACAGCTGCATTAATGTCATCTCTTTCTGACACTTTTCTAAGAAGCAGACACATGCATATGTTCAGATCTTTAGTAGGCTTATTTTCACACCAAGCATTTAAATATTCAATAGCTGAGCTAAAAAGGCATCAGATATATGGAAGAATCTTTGAATAATTATGAGTAGGGTTCGGATGTTTATGGCCTAAAAAGTGAAAACTATGACTGCAAATATGCACTTAAAATGACTAAATGGCCCAAAAATCCTAAATATAACCTACTAAAATAATGAATTTTCAAAAATAAATGTTCCAATTTAAAACTTTTTAAAGACACTAAATTCTTACATCACATGAATTCTATAAGATAATCACTTTTAACAATTTTGCAGGTGATTTACTGTTTTACTTGTAATGAAATTGTATGTTTAAAGAATATGATCCTGTTTGCTCGATTCATCAGCTCCAATTACTCGTAATGTTTTGTGTACCTTGTATACCTATAAAATATGAACATAATTTTTTTTAATTAATGCATAATTTTAAAAAAATTATGTTACCTATTAATTTAGCATAAACTTTAAATGACCGAAATTATTTTCAAATTTAACTGGACAATGTAGTACACACACTGTATAATTGTTAATCTTGTAATACTTTTAACTGATTTCGGTAAAGGTAAGTAAGATAATTGTTAGTTTTAATTGTTTCATAGAACAATTAAACAAGTTAATTGCAATTATTTTAATTGCGAGTTACGATTAACATACATTAATCCAAATAATTTAATTCCAATATGCAATTAAACGTTTAATTGCAATTAAATTTTTAGTCAATTAACGAGTTGATTGAAAAATTAATTGATTAGTGCCCAACACTGTTTGGCATTGGAAACCCAGCACTCCAACGAGCACGGCCATTTCTAATATTGATAATTCATTCGAACTTTTACTATGTTTTAGAACTTTAGTACAATTTTTAATAAAATACTTAGTTTCACTGAGATTGGAACCAGTGACTCTGGCAATGGAAACCCAGCACTCCAACGACCTCGGCCAATTCTCATATTGATAATTGATTTGAACTTTTACTATGTTATACAACTTTATTAGAATTTTAAATTAAAATCTAAACTTCCCTGAGATTCGAACCAGTGACTCTGACAATGAAAACCCAGCACTCCAACGACCTCGGCCATTTTTCATATTCATAATTAATTTGAACTTTTACTATGTTATACAACTTTATTAGAATTTTTAATTAAAATCTTAACTTCACTGAGATTCGAAACAGTGACTCTGGCAACGAAAACCCAGCTCTCCAACGACCTCGGCCATTTTTCATATTGATGATTTATTTGAACTTTTACTATGTTATACAACTTTATTAGAATTTTTAATTAAAATCTTAAATTCACTGAGATTCGAACCAGTGACTCTGGCTACGAAAACCCAGCTCTCCAACGACCTCGGCCATTTCTCATAATGACATTTCTATCGAACTTTTACTATATTATACAACTTTATTAGAATTTTTAATAAAAATCTTAACTACACTGAGATTCGAACCAGTGACTCTGGCAATGGAAACCCAGCACTCCAACGACCTCGACCATTTCTCATAATGACATTTCAATCGAACATTTACTATGTTATACAACTTTATTAGAATTTTTAATTAAAATCTTAACTTCACTGAGATTCGAACCAGTGACTCTGGCACTGGAAACACAGCAGTCCAACGACATCGGCCATTTCTCACAACGACATTACAATCGAACTTTTACTACGTTACACAACTTTAGTAGAATTTTTAATTAAAATCGTAACTTCACTGAGATTCGAACCAGTAACTCTGGCATTGGAAACCCAGCCCATCAACGACCTCGGTCATTTCTCATAGTGATATTTCATTCGAATTTTACTATGTTGTACAACTTGATTGGAATTTTTAATTAAAAAATTAACTATACCAAGATTGGAACCTTTTCTCATATAGAATTTATAAGTGAACTTTGACTATGTTATAGAACTTTGGTATTATATTGGAACTTTTACAATGTTATAAAACTTTGTTAGAATTTTTAATTAAAACCCTATCTTCGCTGAGATTCGAACTGGAGCAGATTATTTTAATCTCGCTAGCCCTCTTCCTATAGGGTGTACATCAATTGAGCGCAAACTTATTAAAAAATGCATCACTTGAGCGCGGGGTCAGTTTTGGAATGGATCAATTGAGCGTGATTATAAAGTAATTCTTCTGTGTACTGTTTCCTCTTTTTATATGTAGGATCGGCTATATTTCCTAGGCGTGAGAAATGTTGTGTGCAAAGTGTTGCAACGCTGATCCTATAGAATGTTTGTTTTAATGTAATTAGTGTTATAGTTACACTGGGTGGAAACTCTCTAGCGTATATCTTGCACTGGCGTTGAATACACTAGAGTTTTTAAATGCCCCACAAATAAAAATTTAGTGGTTTCAGGTCAGGTGGGCGTGGTTGCCAAGGAATTGGTCCACCTCTCCCAATTCATTTATCACGGAACCGGACATGTAGACCATTGAGGGCAAAATCTAACAAATGTCTGAAAAACAATAGCTGCGAGTTGATTACATGATTATTGGGGGAGAGAGACAGAGAATGAGATACGAGAGGGAGATGGGAGGTATACGTAGTTTTTTTTTCTTTATGTTATATTATACACATTCAGAGGCATAGATTCCGACGTGTCCGATTTTATGCTCTGTATTCTTTTTTTTTTTTTTTACCTACGATTTTTTCAACAATGATGTTTAGATAGGAGTGAAACATAATGTGTTGATAGGAATGAGGAGAGAGGGATAATAATGAAAATGGAAGAGCCGGTGATAGAAAAAATCGAACAAAGAATCATTCAGTGGCATGGCCATGTGGAAAGGATGACAGAAGAAATATGGCCAGAGGTTCTCCTGGAGTGGTCACCACGTGGAAGAAGGAAATATGCTTGACGAAGGAAAACATGGAGAGCTGGTGTTAAACAAAATAATGAGGGCAAGATCCAGAAAGATGGAAGATGAGTAAAGATCAGATATATATATATAACCTTTGCCATAAAATACTGAAAAGTTGCTTGTATCATATTGTTACTATCATGTTGTCACTAATAGGCGGATATACCGCAATACTGTAATTAATTACCAATTAACGAGTGATTTATTTTATTCTCTCATTGTAAATAGAGTAGTCATCCCTTCATGTGTTGGTTAAATCCAATAAAAAATTAATGATAGAATTAGTGATCTTTGTGTTATTTCATACTTTTAGATATTTTCCACAATTTCATATTTAGGGCAATTCTCTGGAAAGTGAAACCATGGGAGCAAATTTTGAAATTGCAACAAATGTATTTCTTCTATTATGAGAGGGAGGAAGACACATTAAATTATTGTAAAAACAAAAACATAATCAATATTTTACTATTATACACTAGTAATAAATTTCTAAAGTTTGAAATAACAAGAGGAGGGAAAAGTATCAATTTATACTCAATATTTAATCACGTGTAACAAAATAACTATTCACAGTATCTTTTTAACAATTACATATGATGAAACCACAAGAAAACTAAGTATTATCATAAACAAAAACATGTCAACAACCACACACTAAACATTTTAATACTCCCATTCCTGCAGCTTCGCACTATTGTCCCGTGCATCACAGAAAACATGAATTTTTTAATATTCTGAAAAAACGAAAGAAGGTATTGGCTTGAAAACTCTATTTGACTTATATTACTAGGTACTACTAATTTTCAGTTCAATCAAATGTAGATCTGTTTCCTCTGCACAACACAAATGCAGTTTGTTTGTTTGTCCCGTGCATCACACGTCAGAATATAAGATCTTGAAATTTGTACTGTCCTCTTGAATTTACTAGTGTACTGGTTTTTATTACTTTCATAATCTGATTAGGTGAATGTAGGAATCTGTCAGTTTTAACAGGTTATTCCAAACGTTAATTTTCCAATCCTGAACCATTACAGAGACCTAAAATTATGAGGGTGGAGGAAAAGTAATGCCTTTTTTTTTTTTTTTTTTTTTTTTTTTTTTTTACAAAACGTTTAATAGGTACAATTTACAAACAAATGCACACATGAAGGGACATCTTTTGCCTATTTTTCTATATAGTCGCCAAGTTTCTCAGCATATTTCTCCCATCATAATTCCATTTTCAAAATGCCCTGTTGATAGATGTCCATTTGGTTGGAGTATAGCCATCTGAAGACTACTGTTTTCACTTCTGCAACTGACACAAAGCGTTTACCGACCAGGAATTTCTTCATGGGACCAAACAAATAAAAGTCCGATGGCTCAACATGTTGCTGCAGCTGTTTATGAGAAAATCAACAAATTTGTTTGGGAGGTGCTCCAGCATCCTCCATACAGTCCAGACCTGGCACCGTTGGACTTTCATTTGTTTGGTCACATGAAGAAATTCCTGGCCAGCAAACTCTTTGCGTCAGGTGCAGAAGTTTAAACAATCTGCAGGTGGCTATACTCCAACCTAACGGACTTCTATGAACAGAATATTTTGAAACTGATGAGAGAAATTTTTTGAGAAATTGAACTGGCATGGGACTGTCACATTTGTATACAAATAAATGCCGTGTAATGGCACATTGCATGGTAATTTACCAGTTACTGTTAGCTATTTTTAGACAAAGTTAACACATGTATTAATGAATATTAGGAGAGTTCTTACTCAAGTTTAAATGTAACCTTATTGCAGAAAACGTTTATAGAAATAACCGTATCCACTAAACCAAACAAACAATAATGCAGGGAATATGTTTTGTCATTAAAATATGGGCTGGGAACTTGAAGGAAAAAAGTGTCCCGTGCATCACAAAACAAAAAGATTAATTAAAAATTCAACATAATGAATTGAACATAACCAATTACAGAAATAAGAAGAACATTTACTATAAGAAGTCAAGCCATGAAAATAATTTCCCTGACCCTCTTAAATTCACAGAATATGTGGATCAAAGCAAGCAATGTGACTGAGAGTAGTTTTTCTGAGTCCCGTGCATCACAGAGAGTTTTTATTTTTTTCTGTATGTTATTATAAAGCTGGATTTTTCTTTCTGGTACACATTACACAGCAACTGATCAGTAAGGTATCAAAGCTGACTGGCAGCAGTTACCTTATATCCTAATAAAATTAAGGTCATTTGAATCCTGCAAATGTCCCGTGCGTCACTCAGAGAGCCTAAATAAATATATTTTGGCAAATTTTTCTTCATATTGTGCCTGTTGCTATTAATAAGGTAAAAATTATGTTATACTTTGCATTCTCAAGCTCACAATGTGTAGAGTTAAAACTGCAACTTTTATTTTCCATATTTCTCCATATTTTAGAGTTTAGTACACATTCATTTAATTTCCATATATTTTCGATATTTCATATAAAATCAGTGCATATTATATTAAGCTTTACAATGATGCAAAATAAAATAAATTAACTATTAAAATACGTAATTTTAAACGTGCCTTTAAAATCAGAGTTATTTGAAAGGTAGCAGCTCTCTCAACAATGGGAAAGGAAGTTAAGAAACAGTAATGTTTGAAGTTCTACTGAGAGAGAGGGGGAGAGAAAAATAAGAGCGAGAGTTTTCACTATACCTTTCCTAGAAACATAATGTAAATAAAGAATTGTGTTGATAATTAAGCAGTATAGCGCAACTCACATTACTCGAAAACACAATCCCTGCTTCCAAGAATCGGGCAGTCTGGATGGAAGAAACATAAATTTGCCATACCCCTTTTATAAACTACGTAATATGCAAACACCAATCAGCAATTCTTTCTGTGACGAAGTATTTAGTCAGTTGCTGTTTAGCTACAGACAAGGAAACATGGCTGAGGCTGTCGCAGATGTAGTTGCGACCAGATATATGTTTCCTAAAGATCTTGGGACCGGCACATCCGGTAGAGTTTGTCTCGCTGTACCAAGAGAAGACGAAGAAGGGGAGATGTTTGCAGTTAAATTCTATCGGAAACTTTCGGGTAGGAACAACGACGTCTTTGAAAACGAGAAAAGCATCCTAGAAGAGGTCTCTGGTGAACCATTTCTATTGAAGATGTTCGGAAGCTACTCTACTTTGAATTCTCACTGCCTGGTGTTAGAATACTGTTCTGGTGGTAGTCTACGAGAGCTGCTCTCTAAGCGTGGGATGTTCAGCGAAGAGAATTGGAAATTTTATATATCTGAAATACTACTTGGTGTTGAGGCTTTACATAAACGACGCATACTTCATCTTGACATAAAGTTAGAAAATGTTGCAATTCAGCCTAATGGTCACCTAGTGATCATTGACTTCGGGTTTTCTGTAAGGCTCATCGAAGGTCAACCAAAAAAACGGAGCCAATCGTGTGGTACATACCCATATGTTGCTCCAGAAATCGTGTTGTATCAAGGATGGGATTACTCGTCAGACTGGTACTCGGTGGGAGTTCTTTCATTCATACTGTTAGCAGGTTACTACCCAGATGGTTTCACCCCTGGTACAAAAACTCCGCCTTACATTCCAAAACATGTCTCAAAAGAAGCTCGAGATTTCCTAGCAGGATTGTTGAGCATAGATCCTAAGGAGCGACTGGGTGGAGGGAGTCTTGGCGTGCAAGAAATAAAGGATCATCCGTTCCTGTGTCGCCTTAATTGGAGGGATGTGACCAATAGAAAAATGATACCACCGTATGTTCCGTCTGCTGCCAGCTGTCAAAATGATGTCTAGTGTCAGTCTACAGGGCTGTGCACACAAAATACTTCAAATGCAGAGTAATGTGGGTGCCATTTTTAAAGACTTTTCTTTCTTTCTTTCTTTCTTTCTTTCTTTCTTCAAGAAAGCAGTAGTACAATGTTGCCAAGTACGTACCACAGCACTTACTTTACTTAAGAAGTAGTGAATGACAGCGACAACAATGGGGAAACCCACGCGACTACAAGAACACCTGTTCCTTGTCGGTGTCGAAGTCGGTGCAGATTTTCGGATGAGGGAACAATGCTATTATAATATTCTTTTGTAGATAGACGATGGCTTGGGACGAGGCCTTCTTAAAATGGCACCAACCGTAGTTCATCGGGTACAGTTGATGATCAACATCAGTGAAATGCAGGAATGAAGACAATGTATGCAATAGGGTTACGATACAACGTCCAAGATAGTTTGGACAGACTAAGCATTGTGGAAGTAATAACGGAAACGGATGGATATGGAGGAAAACAGAGTGGAAGTGATTTCTATGTATGAAGGTACAATTTTAAAATTCTACAAAACCATCGTTCTAATCTTGGTGAAAATGTGTTAATGTGTTAATGTGTTTAAGCTCTTTTGATGTGAAATTCTTAAATTACTAGACACATTACTATGAATGAAAAATTGACGCTATTACGTGTATGAGGGTTATTCTAAATCTAAAATCTAAGAAGTAAATCGAACACTCTAGCCTATTTCCAAGTATTGTAGTAAAGAACGTTAGTTTATTACTATATTTATCACTATATTTTCCATTGAAGTTTAACAAAAGCATAAGTCAACATACGTTTTACCAAATTTCATAATTATAAATTCCTTCGACCGTAGATATTTACTTAAAACGCCGTTGCAAACATAACTTTCAGCGATGTATAATTATGTGACTTCAGCCTCTTTGATAAAGTCTATGTGTACACGAAGTGAGATATTTTGTATTAATATGGACCAAAATAACTGATTTCCCGTTGTTAATACATGCTAGTGTTAAGTGCATTATTTGTAATGAATCAAAGACAAACTATTTTATTGAGTAAAATAAGAAATATTAGATTTTGTGTTATCATTATGTTAGCATGTTGTGAAAGTCATAAACCAATCTGTTTCTCAATAACTCATTATGCACGTTAACTAACACGTGTGCTATTAAACACACACACACAGAAGTGTGAAGCTTGTTTCTTAGATAATGTTCGAATTTCACTGTGCCTACTATAAATATAATATTTTCATTCAAATATAATTTATTTAATAATTCACACTTCTCATTCATAGCAAAGTGACGTTATAAATATCACTTTTAGCAAATACTGTTCACTAGTTCATCACAAAATGAAATTAATATACATCTTGTTCCCGAAACGCGGTCCGTTTCAAGTTAGAGCATTTTCACACTTGGTCACTTGTGACGGTCACCAGCGAAGAAGCATTGGTTTAAATGGGAGCGTTCACACTGGGTCACAACTCACAAGTGACGGTCACCGCATTTTATGTTTGCCAACAATGCAAGTTGTATATACATAATTCAGTTGTATAACCGAGCTCAGCGAAACTAGTTATCCAGCCATGAGTTTAGATTTAATTAATACTGAAGATTTTATAAGTGAAATGGAATGTCGACCTGCCATTTAGGATGTAAAAAGCAATTACAAATTGTTTTATCATGTAGCTACTAGTGGCAATAGTAGCGGTGACCGTCACAAGTGACCCAGGTGAGTTCACTGCAAAAACCGGTGACCGTCACAAGTGACCCAGTGTGAAAAAGGTCCTTATAGTACAGTATACACGCATGTCTCACGTGTATCGTTAGATGCGTTAGGTAGGAGTTTAAGGGGTTTTTAAAAAGTTATGTTCAATTAAGTTTCATTTTCATGTGTGCTTAGGTTATTGCAATTCAGTATTTTCGTCGTAAAGTGCAGCTATGGTTATGTTCCCCACCCTGGCGAAGGTTAGCATTTCTCCCTATCTTCTTTTCAGGCCATGTAACTATTGATGTGCGTTCGTTTTCTATTGTTGATGTGTTTATGGCGTCTGTTAATTTAATTTGAATGAATGTGAAACATGATGAAATGTCGGCGATGACTCATTGTAAGTAAACCAGGTGTTCTTGTGAACATATTCAACATCTTCTGCAGAAAGGTGAGTTTTATGTTAGTGTTATTTCTTTTTTCATAAATGATTGTAGCAGTAAACTATAATCATACGCTATCGCTTGCAACTGAATTTCCTTTCTTGCGCATTTTCACTTGCACGAGTGCTGCGGAGCGACTTTTACATGGCACTGTATGTTCCGATGTCAACCCTTGAATACTCAATGTACACTATTCTGCCCATTTAATGGTGTATTATGCAAGGAGACTATAATGAAATTGTTTAAGGGGGGACATACAGCTTTGGGTGAAATTCAAAGGTAAGAAATGACGAAATTCATTTTTTTTCCTCAGCAATTAATAGTTCTATTACCTTGGTCTCTGGTATGTTCTTTATTGAATACCTCTTCAATTATATACTATTTTCAGAATTAATAAACTGTTACAGTTATGCGTAATTACCATTACAAAATGGCAGTCACGTTCCGAGCACTAAAATGCCGTTTCCGTGATATTTTCCAAAAATGGCAATATTTTTGAGTCATTCTTATTTCTGTCTATTTGTAAACATCATGTACAATCTTTGGAATATCTACAGTATAAGTATTTAAATATTTTTTTTTTATATTTTCTTTCACAAATATATATACACACATATATACAAATATATATATATATTTAAAATAAACTGTTAATGTTAAATGAATGATTGTAGATAGTGTTGTTCATACGATATTAATAAATACAAAAAAAAATAATCACTCAGAAATATTGATATTTGTAGAAGTTATCAAGGAAACGGCATTTCAGTGCATGAAACGTGAATGTCATTTTGTAACGTTAATTACCCGTAACTGTAATAGTTTGATTAATTTGAAAGTAGTATGCAATTGTATAAATAGTAAATAAAGAGTATGTCAGATTGCGAGGTTGTAGAATAATTCATTGCTGCGAAAAAATGAATTTCACCTATTTCTTAATCTATGAATGTTACCCAAAGCAGTATGGCCCCCCCTTAAGACGCGAGCATGTTTATGAAACGAACGCAGCAGACTGTCTCACTCAGTCTTTTTACAATTAGGGTTGTCAAATTCTGTCACAGAGACACCGGGGTATTTATAATTTTAACAAAAGAAGAACAAACGATGTAATAAAAATATTGTCATTATAACAATAATAATGATCATGATCATGATATTTATTTTAAAATATCTTAAAATGATATTACTTATTTGCAGTATTTTACACTTGTTGAATTTTTATCTTCGCTTTTAAGTTTGAAAAAAAATCATTTTCATTTTGCTGGTTTTATGTGAAATTTTGCTTCACTTCTGTTAAATAATTTTTACGATAGTAAAATAATAATTAAGAAGTAGTAATTATGGAAGTATCGTATATTAAAATTATTGTGAATAAATTTTTAAATGGCAATTTGGTTCCAATTTCAGATGAAGTTAATGAGATATTATGTACCATCATCATCATCATCATCGTCATCGTCATCATCATCAGGAGGTCTACAGCCCGGATCCAACCTAGGCTTCCTTAAGAACTCTTCTCCAAATGTCCCTGTCTTTGACGACCTTCCACCATTCTTTAACTCCAAGTTTCTTCAAATCCTCCGCAATACCATCCATCTAACACAGTTTGGGTCTTCCTCTACCTCTCCTTCCCTCAGGTTTGCAGTTCACAACTCTTGCTGGGTCCTGAGTCTCTTTCATCCTCTTCACGTGTACAATCCATCGTAATCTTGAGATCTTAACTACTTGCACCACATCTGTATATAGAGACTGTATAGTTCTCGGTTCGTTCTCATTCTCCATATTTCCCCATCCTTAATAGGTCTATAGATTGTCCACAGTATTTTTTCTTCAAAACATCTCAATGGTATTGTGTCAGCTTGAGTCATGGTCCAGGCAGAGATATTATGTGTGTGTATATATATATAGATATATATATATATATATTCGTCTTTGAAGAGCAAGTCTTAAACATGATGCACATAACATTTCATCGTATTGGAGGATGTGGAGGATTAAGGTCGCACAGTTTTATCAGTTACTAACACCTCTATCAATCACAAACACCACAATTTTCACCTTCAGTCAAGATCTATCACAAACCTTCCTACAATGCTTACTGCCCAATCTGCAGGTTTAAATCCGACTGATACCTATATAGTTTGATAATTTAGAATAAAAGAGTTTCACTAATGGTTTGGTAACCAACCAAGTGAAATATACTTCCATTCAATTAAATATTTCAGTTCGCACGAGAAAAAAAAACTGCCGTCCCAAAAGCGTTTTTCTGGACGGTGAAAATTTGATACAAAACCAGGACGTCTGGGAACCCTACTTACAGTGGGCTCTGACAATTTCTTGCAATTCTCACGCTTGGTTGTTGTTTTCTATCAGAGGCGCACAATAGAAAAAAAATTGTTGGGGGACAAGAATTGAATCTTTAGTAGATGCACATAGGCTTATATGATAAATATTTGTGTGTTGGGGAAAAGAAAGCACCTTGCCCCCAAAGTCGGCGCCTATGTTTTAAATAATTTTGTCTGTGTGCCTAGAACTCCCTCTTCTATTTCTAACGCATCCTATCTCGGCATCCGAACTTTGAAAATTTATTTCACTTTCACTTTTACGACTACTATAATTAGCGTAATTTTCTTTAAATATGCTACTTTTTTCCAAATTAAAGCTTTCATCGTTCCGTTTCGACACGACTACACCCATCAACGTATACTAGAAGAGTATTAAAGTGGATACTAAAGCTTCCATGCAATTTCAAACCAACAATGCATGCTAGATTACCTGAAAAATACAAGGCACATTACATAAAAATCTCAACATGCAGATGATTTTATGAGGCATGAATTAATAAGAGGAATCCAGATGGGTCACCACTTACATTTATTATTATTATTATTATTATTATTATTATTTTAGTAGAACACTAGTCACCATACAACCTCATATTCTCACTCATTCAACATAGCCACAGCCCGTTCTTGGAATTCCTTGTCACAAAATATCAGGGGTAGTCTGAGTTTTACTTTCCAATCTGCGATTATTAAACAATTACTGTCCACTGAACAGAACTAGAACTTTTTTGTCACTCCATCTCTCATTGTACATAGCATTATTTAACCTTCTTATAACTTACTTATGACTGCCTATAACTTGATTTCACAAATTTCAAGTTTTTATTGTAATTTACTTAACACTTTCCTTGTTTTGCTTGTAACATTCTTTCTTGAATGAAATTTTTCCTTGTTATTAATTAATAGTTATGAAAAGTCTTAACCCAAGTCTTAGTATTAGCCATTAGTCTCTTATCCATTACTTTGTTATTCATGTAAATCTACATTATATATATTTTTTAACCTGATTGAGTGGAAGAGAAAGCCTTAGTTCTGCCAGGCAAAATAAATTATTAACCACCACCACCAATAGCACCAATACCACAAATACACCACCAATGAAGCTCTTCAGTGTGTAGTTTTCTCCAGTTCCCATTTTCATCTCTCTTAGGCCCAAATATTTTCCTAAGCACCCTGTTTTCGAACACTCTCAGATAATGTTCTTCCTGAAGAGTAAAGGACAATGTATCACATCCATATAATACAACCGGCAGGATAATTGTGTTATAAATCTTTATTGTTATATTTCTGGACAGAAGACAAGAAGATAAGAGTTTCTGAACTGCAAAGAAACAATCATTTCCTGAGTTTAGCCGACAATTAACTTCTGCCTTAATATTATTTGTGTCTGTAATTACTGTTCCCAGATATTTGAATTTTTCCATTCGTTCGAACGATTTACCGGCTATTCTAATATTTTGTAGAGCATTATTTTGCCGTTCCATGACCATATACTAAGTTTTTTCTGTATTAATTTCCAATCCAACATTTCTGCAGGCATCGAAAAGTATTTCTGCATTTCTCTCGATTGTGTTTATGTCATAGCCCAACAAGCAAACGTCGTCTGCGTAAGCTAAAATCGGGTGACTACCATTTAATTCTAGGCCTACCTTGTTTTCCTGAACTTTCCTAATGGCATGTTCCAAAGCGAAATTAAAAAGTAAAGGCGATAGTGCATCTCCTTGCCTCAAGCCGCTTCTAATGGCAAACCTGTCTGATATAAATTTTCCTACCCTGAGTCTGCTATAGGTTTCATTTAGACACATTTTGATCAGCCTAACTAACTTCTTTGGTATCCCAAACTCAATGAGGATATTGTACAATTTGTCTCGTCTAACTGAATCATATGCTTTTTTTAAATCTATGAACAGACTTACATATTCCCACTTTTTCTCCAAGATTTGGCAAATACAACATATTATATGATAAATGGTTGATCTATTTCGCCTAAATCCACACTGGTGATCTCCAATGATTTCGGCCCGCGTATGGGGTTAATCTTGACAGCAGTATATTAGATAGAATTCTGTATGATGTTGATAAGAGAGAAATTCCTCGATAGTTATTACATTCGGTTCTTTCTCCATGTTTAATTGAACGGTATAATAATAGATATTTCCATTCCCATGGCAATTCCTCCTTTCTCCAAATCATAAGAATGAGTTTATGGATCTCTGAGTTTAATCTACCCCGCTTGCCTTAATTAATTCTGCTGGAATATGGTTAACGCCTTGAGATTTGTGTGCGTTTAGTTTAACTTACCTATAGCTGTTTCTACTTATGCCAGAGTAGGTTCAGCAACCATCGGCTCTGCTGTGAATATTTCACTTTCTACACATTGGACATATCCATATACATTTAATAATTGATTAAAGAAATGTTTACACCTATCCAAAATATTGTTCGAAGGTGCGAATATAGTCCCATCATTGTCCTTAATTATGTTTATTCTAGGTTGGAAACCTTTCTTGAACTCGTTTATTCCCTTGTAGAGATCCCTAACATTTTTGTCTTTACTATTTTCCTCTAATTCATTTACTTTGTCTTTCAATTTCTTTTGTTTGTTATGGTTCTAGAGGTTTCTCGTTTAGCAATGTTGAGATTTTCGACAGTAGTGTCATTAGGTTTTTGCAACCAATGTAGTTTTGCCTAAAGAGAGCTAAACCATACACACAAAATCACAAAAACAAAAGAAAGAAGAACACAAATTCGATTATATATATGACTCTTATAGTGTTTAATTATAACACACATGAAGAAAATGAGAAAAACTATTTTAGAATATTACTTTATAGCACATATTATTCTATTCTGAAATCTAATGTTCATTCATTTTATTTAAATTTGGATTCTTTACTACATTATTGTATATGTTTAATCCAAATCTGAAGCCATGTTCCAGCACAGCTGATGTATTACATTTAATTTCTATTAAAGGTGAGAAGGCAATTTGTCTTGTGTTATGAATGAGGGGAAAATGTGCTTTAAAATCCGAATTATGTTAATGGAGAAAAATAAGTAAATTTCCTTTACACAGATTAATAATATGTAACAAGTTACATTAAATTTTGAGAAAATCAGTTTCGTAGTGTAATCGAAAGGTTTCTTTTAAGGAAATCTTTATTATACGTTTCTGCGGCAATAAGAAATAACTAAGTAAATTTGAATAGTGTTATGTTACGTTGGCTATAGTCTTTAAGTGATTTTGTTTTTCGTTTGCATGTTCTCGTGTGATATCTTTCACAGTGTGATACACAGAGCTTACATACACAGTCTTGGTCATTTGCATATAAGATGTAGTACTAGTAATTAGTGCATGTAGTAGTACTCTCATTGTAATGGGTCATTCAGTTAACAATAATAAAAAAAATTAAAAAGGTCGTGGCGATGAGGCTTGTGAGAAATCTTGTAATGGTAGCATGAGCAGCTAAGCTAGTTCTTATAGTGTCTCCGTTCCTTACGAGATGTCACTACATGCGTTGTTTCCAGCTGATGCACTCTACGTAAGTACTGTAAGTGGTGAGGATTTATAATTAAATGACAATTGCTACATTCTCGACTATTAGGCCTAATAATTACATTATGAGTTGCTGATTCTAAAAATAAAAATAAAAAATGTAATGTTGACTTTGAACTTGGCAATATATTTTATTTTTTTATAAAATAAAGTTATTATGTTTGGAAAAGAATTATTATAGCCTATATTTAGATGTTTCATTGCAGCAGTTGTAAAATTTTGACTCTGTAAAGTGAAAAAGTTATTTCTAGTATTACGGTTATGATATCAGGTACTTAATTTTTTTCTCGTTTTAATGAAATTACATTAACAAAGTATATTTTTATATTTATTCTAACTTGAAGATGTTAAATACCGAAAAAAGTATAGAAGGATAATCGCTCTTAAAAACAGATTTTCAAAATTATTCTCTTTCAGAAGTAAATAAACTGTACGAAGAACATTATATGTGATGTTAGAGAAAAAGGAAGCACCGTTGTCTTAGAAATATTTAATGAAAGAAGATTTCAATCAAGCCTTTTTGGTACGTAGACAATGATTTGCTTTAAGGAAAGTTTCGTTCCAGTTTGAGCCACTAAGAATTGCTGCGGTATCATCTGCATAAGAATACACACGGCCATTAAAGCAACACTTAATAAATTATTGATGTACCCAAGCATTGCAACCTGAGATAGAATTATATATTTCGCGTTTGTTTTAACTAATTTCTCCTTCAATTTTTCCTAGGCATACTTGTGATCTGTTACTTAAATTTCAACGAAACAATTAATAAACACACCCGTTATCCCAAGGCACTTTAATTTATTTTATTAATTTATCATCATTAACCGTTTCAAATGTATCAAGGAATTTTCCAACACATTTCCTCTGATAACTAAATATTGGAACATTCTCGATGTGACATTAAATATCACAACACCAGTACAAAGGCTGCTATGAAAACCGAATTCCTTTGATGATAAAGTTCTGATTATTTTTTCTAACTAAGTTAGCAACCTGTTTTACAATTTTTCTATTAATAAGAGATATGGGTTTATATATATTTAACTTTTTTCTGTCTCCGACAGTATAGGCACTACAATAACTTGACTAAATGCCTTGTGAAATCGTCTCTTCTTAAGGGACACTAGGACGGAGTTTTTGGTAAAATTGCAAAAAATTACTTTTTGTTTTATTAACGTGGCTTACAAAAATTAGAACGATTATGTAATCAAAATTCCACTGGTCTGAAAAGAGCAGTTGCAATGCTTCCAAAGCAAGGATAATACCAAAGGTCATGGGGCGAAAATAATACAGTGAATTGCCTTTGGAAACAACACATTTATAGATGGATTAGTCCTTTACAAATTGCTAGTAAAACATACATTTTATGATGTGCCGGAAGTTGAACGTGAAAATAAAAAGATATCATTTAGCAAGAAGCTTTTAATTGTTCAGTATTAAAACATTTGTGACTCATTAAAATGTTGATTTCAATAATTCATATTTAATAACGGCAATACATTAATAATACAGATATACAATTTTGTTGATACTGATAATATTGACAATATTTTTCATTGTATACATTTATTCAATTGTAAAATCTGACAGTATAGATTATACTAATTAAATATTTTGTTGAATTTTATGTAGGCTACTTCAATCTTATTTTTATTTAATGTTGAATGTGTTATATTATTATTATTATTACAATAATAATTATAGGTGTACGAGTTTATGGCCAGGAATAACAATACCGTACACAGCTATATTTCACAATAGACTAGTTCCACATCTAGAAATTCATATAGTATATTAAAATTAACAGTATGGGCCTAATAAATAAATATCAAAACAAGAGAAGGAGTCAAGTGTATTTCTGTCTTAATGTTGGTGGAATTTGGTGGAATTAACAGAGGTTTACTCTGGCACCAATGAAGAAAAACGGGGCTGCGTGAGAGTATCCTACGAAATATTAAAGCTATTTATGAAGAAAGAAAAAGTAACTTAATTTTGTGCTAGACTAGGAACCAAAAATAATTTGATTTCGTCGATTAACCAGATTCTTAGGGTATGTCATTTAAATCCTTAACCGGCGTTGCGGAGTCCCTGGGACTCTAGTAAAAATAAACTGTTCAATATTTTCGTGTTTATCCACCAGACACGCGTGTATTTCAGTACCTTCCCCAAGGTAGGGAGACCTGTTGTGTGTTCACTGTTCAGTCATCGGTCTGTGATTAATACAATTGTTTCGTCTACAAGGAGCCTGGGAGTCCGTGGGACTAATCTACTTGGTTAGTGTATTATTTCCTATATAACTACTATGCCCACGGGAAAAAAGAAATTAAACTTGCAGATCTTAACTTAGAGAAAACAGTGCAAAGATGATTTGAAGAAATTTCAAATGTGATCGTGAGAACAGCCTGTACCAACGCAGATCAGCTACACAGAATAAATTTTTAATTATTTCCATTTACACAAAAAAAAAAAAAAAAAAAAAAAAAAAAAAAAAAAAAAAAAAAAAAAAAAAAAAAAAAAAAAAAAAAAACACCTAAGAATTTTGAAGATAGCACCTAAGGCACCAGCTAACGCTGAAGACAAATTTCCTAGAAATTAGAGGAAATAGTGTTGTACCTGTGCACCAAACTTAAAAAAAGAACTGCTTATTTATGCGTTCAACACAACAAAAACTGTATACAGTGTTAAAAAATGCGCCTTCGGTGAAATGAAGATGTCAAACGAATCGTAAATATTCTTTCTTTCAATAGATTGTTCAAACATAGCCACTTATTTACTGCTTTATTTTAAAAGATAATGTATTCAATAAGATAAATATGCATTTATTCATTTATTTACTTATTTATTTGTTTGAAAAATAACGTCCTGTAATTTAAAAAAAAAAAAAAGTCGTTACTTTAAAACCACGCATCGTAGAATCATTCACTACTCTCGTAATATATAGGTACAGAGCGACCAGACGTCCCGAGCATACTGCCCTAGTATCTCGAGAAAGCTTTTCGGGACACCTACATGTCCCGTTTTGAGAAATTGTTACTTTTGTACACAATTTTGCATGCTTCTTTGAGTTTCTATCTACCAGATAGTGACTCTACTTGCAACAAGAGAGTCAACTTGTTTACCGAATACACTCAATTGCTGGGAAATTCTACATGTCTTTGGCACGTAACTCCGATACTGGAACGCAACCCGGTTGGTTCCTAAATTTAATTGGCACGCAATTCTGAAATTCTCTCCCTCTCCACACGCAATTCGTAAACGCTGCTTTATACAGACCAGTGACACCTGAGTGTTCCAATTTGGATCTGAATCCATAAAGTCACAAGGACTTTTTACGCAGGATATAGTTATAGGAGTCCCGTTAACTTATGTACCGGTACGTTACTGGAAATAATTTCGTATTTTGTCTGAGTTTTGGGGAGACAGAGTTGGTGAGAAGTGCTTGGAATAGCACAGGTTTGTACGAGACGGCTTAACTTCACCATGGTCAATAATGTTGTCACGTTTCCTATGATGAACATAAACAATTATGGAATTCCATGGATTACCGTGATATGGAGTATCTCCAGAGTGGTGATGATTGTGGTGATATCCACCCTGCTAACTGCCCATCCGGTGCATGCATCACTGAGTCTGTGTGTGACACAAGACCAAGACGTGAAGGACAAATCTAAAACACGTTCGTTATGTTACTTCGTTTCTAGGTCATCAATACTATTGTAGTTACTTTTAAATTGCTTGCTAGCAAATTGTATGTTATTTTTACTTATTTCCGCCGGGTTACAGTGTTAGTGAACTCCCTGTCTACACAGGAATGACCAACAGTTGCAGATGCTTATAAATCCCTTTGAGAGTAGGGGACCGCGGAATTAGTTCATCTCATTCTCGAAAGCAGCGACGAAATCTCGGTCTTCGCGGCATCAATTAAAACTATCGCATACCTGATTTTACTATCAATGTAGCCTAGAACGATCCCCATTGGCCTATTTTAATATTTTTGCTTTTTTATGAATTCGGGGAAAATCGTATTTTATTCATGCGTCATGTGCTGAAAATGGGAAAAGAATTACCCAAGTTTTAGTTGTATTCCAAAATAATTCGGAGACGTTCGAAAAGAAATGCGGAGTCGTATTGGATCGACACAACTAACACAGGGTGACCAGACGTCCCATTTTAATGGGATTGTGCCGTTTTTTGATCGACTGGTCCCGTTGTCCTGACAAAACTTTAACGGGACGCAAAAGTCCCTTTAAAAATAATTTCTTAATGTCCCGTTTTCATTATTTTTTTCTGTGTGGTCAGATAAGAACAGGTTTAATGATGAAATCGTTAAGGTCAAAACACATTTCCGCGATGTATCTTGCATAAGGGATAAAGGATCTCGACCCATTTGTGAAGATATCCAGACATCAACCTGGTTTATGTTTTAGAGTGGTTTCTCCGACCTCACTTGCATGGTTAAGGTTGGTGGGTACTTGGGGATGTACTGTTCCTTCGGCCTGTGACCATGGCCGTCCGCAGAAATTTTGTCAAGGGGGGGGGGCCAATGAACGAATTACTGCCACCATCACTATGCTATTACAATCACTTTATTATTATTATTATTATTATTATTATTATTATTATTATTATTATTATTATATTATTACTATTCATATTATTATTGCTATTATTACTACTATTCGCATTATAGATATTAGACTACTATTATTACTGTTATTATTACTACTCGTATTATTATTGCTATTATTACTACTATTCACCTTATTGCTATTATTATTATCATTAATATTGTTATATAATCAACATTCTTAATTTACTGTAGCTGGACTATGGCCATGGATACAAAGAAAACATCTGATGTATACACTCACATGACTTTTCTTATACCTTACAATTTCACAGGTACTATTCATATAAAAAATAAAATGCTACATTTTCTTGCCTTATCTTCATTATAATAAAATGTTTTGGTATAAATGGTTTCAAGTTTAGGGACAATAATTATTCCTACAAGCTAATATCTACTCAGCTCATCCAAACAACGCGAACATACAACAGTATTTGGAGACTTAAACCTCACTTCACATTAGTTGCTTATAGTCATTTAATTTAGAGGTTTATGTGTAAATAATTTCCAGGGAGGGGCAGCGGCCCTACCCTGCCCCCCCTTCCGGACGGCCATGCCTGTGACCGTCACCGGTGTGCCGGAATTTTGTCCCACAGGAGTTCTTTTACATGCCAGTAAATCTACTGACATGGGCCTGTCACAATTATGCACTCATAAATGTCATCGACCTGGGCTAGGTTCGAACCCGCAATCTTGGGCACAGAAAGCCAGCACGATACTAACTGCGCCACTAAGGCCGACGTGCGTGGTTAAGGGTTAAGCACATTTGCATACATATCCGCACCCTAGAAATAACTCTTCTTCTTCTTCTTTCTCTAACTCCTTTGTGCTGTTAAGCGTGGAGTACCAGCCTCTACCCATTTCCTCCACTCATCTCTGTCCATGTCTTTCCCTTTGCTTTTCCCAACTCCTCAATGTATTCCTGGTATAGCATACGTGGCCTTCCCCTTGCTCTTTTGCCTACTGGTCTTGCTTCTAAATACTGTTTCGGTTTTCTTTCTTCTGGCATGCGGGATACATGTCCATACCATTTAAGCTGTCTTTTTTCCAATATTCTTTTAACGGAGTGGGTACCTAACTCCTCTCTTATTGTTACATTTCTAATCATATCCCTTCTTGTCTTTCCCACAACTCTTCTTAAGTATCTCATTTCCATGGCTGTTATTTTACTCTAGAAATAACTCAAATATTGTAAAAATTCAATCACTGACACGAAGAGCAATGTCCATGGATTCAGCATTACCAGGAGTGGAGGCAGTGGTCACCAGAGTAACAGAATTCCATATTACAGATAAATTGGCAAGTTGATAGAAAACACGTGGTACAAAATGATGGCAAGCCCAAGGACGAACAGGAGGAGAGAGTAGAGGACGTTCGCACCTGAAGAGGAAGAGGAGGAGGCGAGGTTCTGGAGTACGCAAGCGAAGTGAGTGCGAAGTAGCCAGTCGAGGTTTCTGCCGGTCCAGTGTGATATTGTGTTCCACTGCTACTACTGCCAACTCCAACCATGCTCGAGACCTTATCGGAGGCGTAAGTAATCAAGCCATTATCAGTAGATAACATAAGCAATCAGTGCACCCATTTTACACCTCTCGCTAATTTCACTCGCGAAACTTAAAAACCACAAGCACTCATCGAACTCCGGATATTTTACTTCACTGCGACACAAAATACGAAAGTTTTGTTCAATCCACTAAAAGAACTTACAACTGAAAATGCTAAAATTTACACTTTTCAGCCAATTTAATAGGTTCTTGGGACCGATGTTTTTTAGTGTGTAAGTTCTCATGTCATTATGACTGTCATCTTGTGAATTATTAGACTAGCATTCAAAAATAAAATTGATAAACGTGCGCGAATGTCTTTCCCTCCCCGACGAAGACAATAATAATGTTAAAATACACCATTTCAATTTTTAAACATTGATCATTAAAACTATGTAAATATTTCCTTCGTACTCAAACAAATTTCTCTGAAGAAATTCAATAATATTATGTAATTTTATTTTTGTATAAAAATACAAATTTATAAAAATAAACTGTTCAACTCCCAAAACATTTTTAGAGCAAAAATTCGCATTTCTCGTCCAATGTATCTTCAGAACACATAATGAAAATATCAAAGAGATTGTGTATAAACTACCAAGTGTAACATTTGAGCGATGAAAAATGTGAGAAACATTTGCGGGCTAAAACTTGTCGAATCTTAATGACATCCATTAAAATGCATATTTTCATTAAAACACAGGTATGGTATCAATTAATATCGAACACGAAACAATCTTGAAATCTTGAGAGCAGCAAATCAGACAGCATAATGAACAACCAGTATTTAAAATAACATAAATTCAGTTCGTGTTAATCTTAATTTTATAACTTACTAAACTGAGTACGATTCGCGTTTTAAAGTCCCTTGATTTGAGGTTAATGCGACAAGAGAAGCTCCAATTTCCCCGAACGTTATCAACTATCATCTATAGCAAAAGAAATTTGAACGAACAACTTGCCAATAAAAACAATGTTCTCTTTCATACGTTGGCTAACATTCTGTAGCATTATATTGTGTGTCTACTCTGTGCTCATATAATGAAGTTTCAGTTCAGAGCTGGCCATGTAAATAAAATAGGCCTAAGCCTACATCATATTATGTAACAAACATCATATTATGTATCACTGAGGATGACCACAAGTTGGTGAAATGCATTTGACTAAAAAACTTTAATATTGACAAGGCGGAATTACTGCATTTTTTTTAAATTTACTCATTTGTCACATCTTAAAAAGTGTTCAAGTTTTATTAGAATTAGATGTAAACGCCACTCATTTGTTTAGTAACCAAATGCGATATCTCGTTCCTTTTTTTCCATAGATTTCGAAGATGAAAAAGCACTTTCACACACATAGGCCTATATACCATCAAAAACGAAAGAGCATGTAGCAATTTATTCATATAAGGCTTCAGATGTTGACTTAGCTTCTTTTTTTAAACATTTTCTTTGAACTTCTATCAGAAGCTCTCTTATTGATTTTTTTTTTTCGGGAGAACGGATTCCTGTGCAACAATTTGGAGATTTCCATGTGTAGTTACTAATTTTGAGTGGTCACTACGTGGTAAATCAGCTACAGAGCCCACGTCCTCAAACCTTTTATGTAATATTTAGTTATAGTAGTTTCCTTGCATGGTGGTTCAGTATCTGCGAAAGCTTTCTTTTCCATCTTCCTACGTCGTTCATGTCGCTTCTGTAAAACGCTGTTCTCTGGAAAGTTTTCTAGCTTTCTTAAAGTAATTCATAATGCAACTATGCAGTCTTCTAAAGTTAATAACAATGAATTAAGTATACTAATGAAGGCTATGTCACCACCTGTCACCCCATTTCTAAAAAAATTCTCTTCACTCTTCAAAATTGACCACTATTAACTAAATTAACTTAAATTCTGTTTGAACCTTCGATAATATCCAGCTGTTAACAGACTTACGCTGCACCCTGTTTATTCTATTCCATTTCTGTGAAATAGCTACATCATTCACACGGTAGATTTCAGCCTTGACATAGTGTATCTTAAATGTTGAAAAGAAAAATGAACAAGACAAGAGATTGACAACATTCTGCATATAGACAAAACGGATCATTGACTATTTGGATTGGCGGGGGCTTTACCCTCCAGAAAAGGCGATCCTTCATACTAAACAGCTTTATTAGGTTCATGCAAAACTTGACTTGACTGCCCATATTCGTATCCCTTCAAGGCAATTTCAATCCGCCCATTCTGACACACTTGAACGGGTACACTGAAAGGTTATCCGTTACCAGTACCAAGCCTGAAGCAAATATTATTCAAGCATAATTGAAAGGTTGGAGGAGAGATCCAGGTAATTTAATTACTATTAATTAATGTAAAAAAAAAAGCTTTAAAAATCATGTTGCATTTCAGTGTCTTAAGACATTATACTATATGCAAAATTTTAGGGTTAATGTTACTGCAACTAACAGGGAAATGTCAAATCCTATTGTGTTTCTTGTCCTTTACGGAAAAAAATCAATTTCATCTACCTGCTTAAAAATCATAAAAGTACAATATGTATGGACATAATTATATACATGACACTTAATTTTATCATAGGTCCGGCACGCGCAAAGAACTTGAGAGAATCAAGACCTCGAGTTGTATTTATAGTGGCTATTTAGCTAATAAGTACTTGCAGAATTAAGAGCCAAATAATTAATAATTAAAACAAAAATAACAAAGCTTAGACTTTTGTGTCACTGCAAGCAAGACCATCTATTTATAATATGACAGCCGACGGCAAGGCAATCGATATTTTTTGGCGATTGTCACGCTGCTAGCAGTTATTAACGCATTTTGTTATGGAAATTAGCTGTTATATTTTTAAGATTAAACTCTCTGCAACGACATAAGTACAAAGCCCAAACATGTCATCACCACACATCCCATCAGGATGTACATAAGGCCGCTATTAGGTAAACACATCAAACAAATGGTTACCAAAAATTGGTCTGACCGGAGGTGATAAGCTTCATTGCTTGGCACTCCGGGGGTAAGGGAGGGAAAAAACTACTGATAATGGAGGATACGTCCATACTAATTGAATGAACAGTTACTGAAAGCAATTAATGAAAATAAATTATGATGAACAACCCTCTTCTTTAGATAATATGGATGTGTGGGAAAAGGAAAGATGTTGCGATTATGTTTAGGTCAAGGAACTACAAAGATATTTCAATACAGTGTCAAGGATTCACAAAAATAATTGAAATTAGGTGCGATAAAAATAATCGATAAAAAATACGGTAAGGCAATAGACAGCAGTGAATTAATAAAATGTTACATATCCTTACACCGGATTGGTCAATGATTCGTGAATTAAAGAGTCTCTATAATTTTACGACTGCACCTTCCACATCATAATAGCTACCCTCTCCAGGATGCTGCATAGTATGGAGATTCGCTTAGGAGTAACAGAAAAATAATTTAACTGCTGTAACAAAGTCAGTGCACGAACTCCAGCAGAAATCACACAGTAAACATAGGCCTATGCAACATACCTGCAACGAGCTCCCTTAAACACCTTATACCTAAAAACTCTACTTCTGTAAAGTAGATAATATCTGGACACACTGTACAAATTATGCCTTTAAAGAAATTACGAAAACCACACGATGAATAAATAATGCAATTCCTGATAGACCTAATACCGAAACATGGGTTACGTCTATACAGTATCCATAAAACACAGAAATAAACAATATTTAAATGCGATCTTTGCTCCTTGTAAACAATTTCAATGTAAGCAAACTTTCACCACAACTGAAAATGTACTTCATTTCATCACGATAGTAACCTTAAAATTTACTAATTTTCAATAAATTATAATCACCTGCAAATGCCTCATGATCACGATTGAAAAATTTAATTCAGATACTACAGTCCTCAAACCCTATCCCTTAAAACTAGACATTGTTTTTTGCAATTTTACGAGTTTTCATGAACATTATATATAACTTGTTCCATTTTATTTTTGCACAGGGAAAAATAAAAAATAAATAAAAATTACACTAACTACAAAAATATTTTAGTATAGAAATAGTAATGCCTATTTCTGTTCACCTTCATCTTATAAACTCGCGCTGAAAATTTCAAACAGACAATATAAAAACACCATCACATGGAATATTTTGAGCGATGAAAATGTTTCCTAGAAAAAGTTAAATTCAATGGTATATTTTTTAGTATTGTAAGGGCAATAGAGCATCAATACATGAAAAAAGGAAATGTTCAAAGTTTAGTGGTGTATTTTCTGTAGCAATAGCAGTAAAATTGGATTTGAAAATACTGAAATACTGCACACAACATGTAATTCGTTATCTCCAAGATGGCGCCTGATACCCATCTTTGCCAAATGCTGAATCTACACCAGGTCCATAGAACCACAAATAGTATAAACATAGGTCAATTGAATCCGGAATCGAACCAGCTACCTTCTGGTTTATAGCATAGGCAACAACCAAGTGTACCAAGGCGAATTCTTTTTGATTTGAAGTACAGTACGTGCATAAAACAAGCAACTCCGGAAATAGTTCATCTAAAATACACAACATGGAACATAATGTCCCGATCTACTAAGATTAGTTTTTTCAAGGACACAGATGTTTATACAAGGAAAAGGAATATTTTTGAAAGTGAAACCTCTTTAAAAATCCGAGGCACGTTTTAGTCGAGTATCTATTACAACATTATTAAAGGTAGCGTTCAGTGAAAGCTACTCTATTAGGAGACCTACGTAATAGTTACGAATGATTGTCCTTCCAGTTAACCTATATTGATTAATAGATGAAAGAACAAAACAAATGGACCGACAATACAGAGAGATTTTATTAAGGGGATCGACCAGTAAGTAATAACAAAGAAGGTTAAAGACGGATTTTTCAAGTATTTTCCCGTTTAAGAGTCTGAGTCTTCAGGATAGTTTTCATATTACCATTATCATTTCTTTCTTTCGTACTCGTAGTTCCTTCCAGGAATTACGCACTCATATACATGGCAGGGCAGCTACTTGTCGGGAGAGGAGTTATCTATGGATCACATACATATTTTTTTAGCAAGACAAGGACATGGAGGACCTCCCCGGGTGAGGGATCGGCTCTACGCCGGGGCCACCTCCGAGATAACACGAACACACATTCTCAAACAGTTTCACTCTAAACAAGGCGAGGATATGATGAAGATGATAATGACGGCTAGATGATATCCGGGACCACAAGGGCCTAAAGTTACCCGACATTTGTCTCATAGGTTAGAAAACACCACCTTGGCAACTCGTCCCGACCAGGATTCGAACCCAGACCCGCTGAGTGAGAGGAGTAAAAGCTTCCCCTACGCCACAGAGGTGGACGTCATTATTATTCTACCTACCAAACTCAGTGCGCAGCTTTCCACCTATTTTCAATACTATTTTAATTCACTTTACAATTAACAATAAAGTCCGTCAAAACTAAGGCTCGAAGAAACTATGGGGAATGTTAAGGTTCTACATATGGCGAAGGCCAACGTTATGTATTCAAATTGTTAAACGAAATTTTCTGTTTTAATTTAAAATATACATTTTTCTGCAGTTCAAAATTATCCTTACGAAGCAATTTCTAAGCAACCACAATGACTCTTGAGAAGTCTCTCCAAGGTATACACTCACATAACTTTCTCTACCCTAAAGCATGGGAAATCAACATTCTCACTTCAAGTAACGCTGATATAGAATAAGAGTCCGTATTGCAAGGAGGGAATTTGTTTCCGCCTGTACTGTTCACCATGCAAGACAAAGCCTGAGTACGGACAAAACGATGGCTGTCTTATTAATTACCCTCAAGATAGTTTTTACAAAAGTAAAAGTTTTTGCCTTTGTGTTAGTATAAGCATCTCATGTAATTATAACAAAACCATTACAGCCTTTCGCAGATCAATTGCTATTTTTCCCTTACGTAATGTGGTGAATAACCAAGAGAGTGTAATTGCCGATCCCCCGTCATATCCCCAAAATATATCTAACCCATTTATAAAGTCTTACTTCCTTATAACTTTGTTTATGACACCATGTTTCTGGAAATAACATTTTTTATTCAGGGAACCTCAAAACATGCATTTATGTTGAAAAACTTACATCGAATTTTAGGTTTTACCTTTTACCGTAGTTTGGTATGGGTAAAGAAAATTAAAAAAAAATGTTCCAACAATATTCCTTAAATTACACCCTTCCATTTTGATGATTTAGCAAGCTTGTTTAGCGGTTACTTGAATAATATTATTTTCAAATAATTCCATGGGAAAATAATTAAAATTGCATCGCAAGCAGCATTAAAAAAAAAGTTGAACATATATTTATTAAATCATCACTCACAAAATGGTTCACCTTTAATGACTAACTTTACATAGACACTTCTGTAAACACGCCTAATAGGCCTACATTACAAAAACGAAAGGAACTGGTTAAAATCACAAATTTCACGCATCGGCCCCGTAAAGAATCTGCATGAAGGATAACCATATGTACGTAAAAACTTTTGACGTGTCCATATCCGGGAGATCAGTTTTTACACACAAACAATATAAAAATAAATAGTATATATGTTGGAAGTCGTGTATAGGAAAGACCTAGTAATTTGCAGTTACGGCTTCTCGTATAGAGATTTGCTGCGGTCAGTGCAACCTGTTCCATCACCACAACCCAAGGCTTGTAAACTACAGAGGTTGCGTATTCCGGCGAGTTTATAGGACAGGGGGTTGCGACGAGCAGGCGAAATGTGAGACGTCACAAGTTTCCAACTCTCTGGAAGGCTTTACTCAGTCTAGAAAATGCTCACACCGCATGATTAAACTCGCAGCCTTTAAATTAATCCCTGGTCGGATTCCTGTGTAATTTGTGCAGAAATAATCTACACACAACAGCCCTACTGATGGTTAAAACAGAACCTTACAAAAGCTGACACAAGTGTTATTTCATTTTATATATATTACCCATTACACAAAATTCATGGAGTGAGAAGCAAATTTGACTATGAGACAATTACTTTTTTTTATTTTTGTGTCCCGAAAGATCTTCAGGCTCTGATTCTGACACAGTTCTGCCGATGACTGAGTACGAGGCACGAACATCATTCTCACTACATGACCTTCGTTTACAACTTTTGTGAAATGATCCAAAGCCAAAGAGGCGTGGCTCCATCTCGACAGACCTGTTTAATTAACCAGGGATGTGTAAACACATTCTCTTATCATATTTTCCCTCAATTGTTCAATCAATTGCAAACCAGTTGAGATCTGTAAATGGGCTTGTTACGCACCAAAAGAAATCTAGATTCCGTTGCTCCCAGAAGAGACATTCATGCAGTGGCGTTAACGGAAAAAGGTTGGGTCTCCCTGCAACATTTCATTTGGGCCTCGTAACAAAAAATTCACGCCCAAGCATATGGGTTCAACCGCGGGAAATATCAAATTTGATAGGCTGACAGGTCCTAGGAGGTATTAAAATTTACCTTTACTATTATTATTATTATTATTATTTTTTTTTTTTTAATACTATTATTATTTATATTATTATTACTACTTTTAGTAGTTTTATTGTTCGTGCCATTTTAAGAAGACCTCATCTCAAACCATCGTCTATGTACAAAAGAATATAATAGCATTGTTTCCTAATCCGACAAAGAACATGTGCTCTTGTAGTCGCGTGGGTTTCCCCAGTGTTGCCGCTGTCACTCTGCACTTCTCAAGTGAATAAACGCGCTAAGGTACTAATTTTGCAACATAGTACTGGACTGCAGACAAGTGTGAATACACCTAATTACTAGAGACCGGATTTTTCACCCAAAAAGGTCGAAAAAAGGGAAAATTATTGCCAAAAAAAAGGTGGGGAAAAAGGGGATATAAATGTAAGAGAGTGTAAAAATTCAACAGAGAAATACACGTTTGTTTTATGTAAAGCCTTTGCTTGCTCTACAGCTGCTGATTCTGTAACATCTAATGACTGAAGACATTTTTTTATTTTGTTCAAATTCTCACAGAGGAAAATAGCACACGAAATCCATGTTCCTCACCTTGTTATAATGGGAAACTTAGGCAATGGCAAGCCTGTGATTTCCCTGTAATGCTCTATTCTGCTGGGAGGAATTATTTTTTCAATGGTGAATCAGTGAAAACAATTTTTAATATTTTCATATTGCCAAATACTGGGTAATTTACGAATTTTTCAAAATAAATTAGCAAAAAAGGTATTGGAAAGGGAAAGTCCCTAAAAAAAAGGGAAATGGGCCTAAAAAAGGGAAAAAAGGGACGCTAAAACCAGGTAATTTGCAGTTGAAACTTACTCAGTAATGTCCTGTTCAATTTTATCACGTTTTGTGATGAAATATAAAAAAAGGAATTCCCTTTAAAATCCGGTCTCTACTAATTACCTTTCTAATCATTGATTGACATGTCGAAGAGGATTAGGGTGGTAGGAGGTAGAGGCAGTTCTTCGAAAAAAATTATTTAAGAAGTGGCATCCACAATAGTAGGAAATAAAGTGTTGTTATTTCGTAGAGAGAACGGAGGGATAATGTTTATTTATTATTTATTTAAACTGATCTTGAAGTGTGTTTTCTTGAGTTGTGGTATGCTTTAGTGCAACATTCACGATGCTCAGGACATAAATTAAATAAATATATAAATAGATATTCCCTAGTTCCCAAACGGGTCAGGGACGACGGCAGTTATAGTGTGCGAAAATGCGACAGTCCTATGTCTGATGAGTAGACTTCGGACTTTTAGGTTGCTAAAATGCTGTTTTAGGTGCCTAAAATAGGCTCCAAAAATTGGAAAATAGGTTCTAAAAATCGTACAATAGTCTCTTATAAAATCGTTAAGTTGCCAATTTTCTGAAATATCTCAATTGCAATGCAGAATATTATATTTATTGAAGTCATCATTAATCAATAATCATGATAAAACACAGGCATAGGCCTACGGTACACAGAATTATATAGACCTATTACTAGGGCCTGTATTACTACCATACAGTGAAAACCAAATCCCTGCGCCCAGAAGCTACGCACGCTAGCATATTCAACCTCTTGCATCCCCCAGTGATTCAGAGAACTATTTTTTTTTTATTACTGGATGTGGGAGTCGGGAGAAAAACACTACATTTTCTTGGGAATTCCAAGGGATTTTTCTACTGAAGACGAAACATTCCTTACTATTTAACCACGTCACAAATGTGTCCTGCACTGCACATTCCGAGCTAAAAATTTAGTACGAACTGAAAATAAATGCTAGAATTTATAACAAAATATAACTTATTTTGAACTTTAGAGGAAAAACAAGCAAAAAGGCAATATTAGGCTCTAACGTAAAAATAGGCTGTTTTTGGTCATATTAAAAGAACAGTTATAGGCATAGTCACTTATGAAACATGCATATACAAGTTTTCGTCCATATGTCACTTAAGGATTAAAATAGGTTTTTACCTAAAATCCGAAGTCTCCTGATGAGTTACAGGCATTTACTAGATGTACTTTTATAAGTAAACGTTAAAAGTAATGAATTTTAATTTTTTCTTGTGATTCTTGTTATTTTTTCCTATTGTTTTGTGATGTTTGCATGTGTGTACTTTTTAGAACTGTACAGCACCCGACCCCGGGTGTTTATCGCTTTTATGAAATTTGTAAATACTGTATTGTATTTGGTGTTGTAATTTTGTGTTATCATATATATTAATATGTAAATAAAAAGCATTAGCCGAAAAAATGTAGAAGAACCCTTGTGGGACTAAATTTAAGCAGTCTAAATGGTTTCTATTATGCACCTAAAGGAACTACAGTTCGGAACGAAATTACTTATGCAATCAGAGACGATTCGGCTACAGGGAGGATCCAATTGGATCAACGAACACATTAGAAGCAATTTTGGCAACTGCGAATCGCAACTACTTGCTGCCCAAGGAATGTACAGAAGCTTTCTTCTCATTAGCATTTGGAAATGTGTCTGTGTGTTTACAAACATGGCACAACACGAGGGTCGAAGTGTGGCCTTGAGATTATGTAACAACGCTGCGCATGAACAAGGAATCCCTCACTTGTTGCCGCATCCTAATGCAGTCAAACCTCCGTATAGCGATATTTGTGGTTCTAAATGACTGTATTGCCGCCGGCGTGGTCTTGTGGTTAGCGTCGCTGACTACAGATCCGTCGGTCCGGGTTCGATTCCCTGTACCTCCTCGGATTTCTCTGAGGTAGGGAGGTCTGGTAGCCTCGTGATTCAAAACTGAGGAGCTACTTGATAGAGAAGTAGCGGCTCCGGTCAAGAAAACCACCATTAACGGCCGTGGGTGTCGGCATGCTGACCACATGCCCCCCAATCCTGCCGTCTGCCTACGGGAGATGACGCAGCGGTTGGGTGGTAGGCCAAGTCCCTCCAGGGATGTAGCGCCACGGAAATGACTGTATTGTTATGCGAGGGTTATTGCTATGTTGAGGGGATGTGCTATACAACTGTTGAGCCCTGGTATATACCTGAGTATACCTTCGTATACCACGGTTATACCGGAAATCATTGTCATTGTTTCTCCCGGATTATAATAGCAATGTTATAATTTAGGATACGACAATGCATGGGTCAAAGAGATTAACATTTTATTGTTGAAATATAAAGTTAAGACAATTACATATTTTTATGGATATTGCTTTAGAAGTCACATGAATAAAGCAAAGATTGCAGTTTGTAAAAGGAAAGAAGTATTATATTACGTTCATTGTCAGAACATGAAGTATAGCACATTTGCGTAAACATTATTCACAGAGTACTGAGTAAGGATAAAATAGACTAGTTTCTATTGGTTGTTGATGAGGTCATAATTATGTCATTATTTTCCGTTGCTTAACGCAAGATTTAAGCTTTTATTGAATTAAGTCAATTCAGTAATATTCATATTGTGTTCATGCAAATAATAGGCGATTTGCATACAAGAAAGGCATATAGTACTTTCTTATGTTATTTTGTTTGATCACGACTCTTGACCGAGGTTTGGGTGTGGCAAGGATGGTTATATAAACCTGGCCGAAATAGGCCTCACTCTCAGACTCAGACTTTTACTCTACATGAAGTTGATAAGTGCATCGACGTCGCTAGACGACGGAAGCCATGAAGTTGAGGATGGTTGTGAAGAACTCAGTAAAATGTAAGTTCAAGGAAACATATTCACTTATTGATTTTTAGAATAAATATGTAAATTAATTTCGAGTGTTTTCTTACGAGAGTATAAGATCCTGATCCATCCGAATTAATAGTTTTATTTAAGTTAAATAATTAAAAGAGTAAAATCATGATTGTTGGTGTTAGAAATGATATTTATTTCAGAAACGAATGAAAGGTAATTAAAGAAGAAGATAACGAACGTAGAGCCGATCGTTCGAATATTCCTGACATGTGCCACCTCCTGGGCGAGGGCACAACAATGGTGTCATAAGCGGGATGTTTACCGCGAATAAAATTAATGTTTAAAGATGGAAAAATGGTTTCACGATCTCATGCTCTCGGAAAAATGTTAGGGTGTGTGTAGGTGTTAGTAATAAGTTGTTGTTATAAATTGTTTAGAAAATGTGGGCATTATAAGTTAGTGGCAAATTAAGCTTCTTGGGAAATTCTTTACAAATGGTTGGTGCATTGTAAGTCAAGGGTTGATTAACATTACTTGGTTAACGATTAATTGATTGCTGATAGTGTACAATTCACATAGGTCAGAATGTTGCTTGACGAAGGTATTAGACGAGCTTTGTAAAGCTTAACACTAGGGTAACAGAATTAAAGTTTAAAACTAGGGTAACAGAATTAACGGCAGCAAAGCAAATCTTGTAGCAAGATAAATAGTTCAGGTAACTCGACGAAAGATTTTACGGAAAATAGTGCGATAAATGAGTGGAGTGGCTCAGCAGATAGCTTACCAGTGAAGGAATGGTAAAGGAATTTTTAATTTTTTTAAAAATTATAATGGGAGTTTCGAGATTCAAATAGAGAATTCAGAAAGTGAATTCAGACAGTAGATTCAGACAGCGAATTCAGACAGAGATTGCAGACAAAAAGCAGATTGTAAAGTTTAAAGTTGTAGGTCCCGCAACAGAATTTTTCATTGTCAGGGAGACATTGATTTAGTTAGTGACGAAACTACGTATGATTAGTTGAGATCCACTTTCGAGAATAGGGTTAACAAAAAAAAAAACTACCCGATGATTATTATTATATTTAGTTTTAAATAGCAACGCAAAAGGTTTAATCATGTCCAAGATTTATCATTATAATACTAAAGCCAACTAATAACTCACACGAGAAGCATATTCGTGCTGAGAAGGCAGATGCAGACTTTTAGCAGCTGATGTAACAGAATGAGAAGTCGGGAACAGATTCAACTCAGGTTACCATGTTACATGCAAGTAGTACAATTAGCAGTCACAACAGAATTCAGAACAAGAGATTCAGTTTATATTTTTTTTAAGTGCGAAGTGCACAAGCCAGAAATGTATTTATTTACGTTACATGTTATGCTTGCGGTAAGAAATTTTACAATTAATGCACGACAGCAGGATTAGATAAACGACAGTCGGATCAGATAAATGTAAGCAACTTTAATCAGCAGAAAATAAATAATCAGTTTAAAAGGATGGGCTAACATACAGACTGTTTATTGTAAGAAAAAGGGACATAATTAGGGATTGCAAAGAGATATACGAGAGTTTGAGGGAGTAGAACTTCTCGTAGGATTTTTAGAACACCTCGCGCAAAGAGATCATTATTAAGATAGACGTAATGGAAAAAAAAAAAAATAAGGAACTCATGGTCATAAGCACTGATCGATTGAAAAACTCTTTAGTTTTAGTTTTAGAGGATACAGATGCGGCTGTATCAATCCAGGTGTTTCACAGGTTATTTTTTAAAGAGTGACGTCACAAGCTAAAGGTATTACCTATTTGATGGATTTCAAGTAGATGGATTTCGCGAATGAAGGGAAATATTCGCATGAGTTTATAGAGTGTCCAAATTGAAATAGAACGAGACGGAATAGGTCTTGATTGTATGAATCAAAACATGGAAACATTGATGTTTTGAACCGCGCACTAGTCATATGAGAAGAGATCATAAATCTGTTGTAGTAGCCCCCGTGTATTGACGCTAGGAGAGATGGATTCGGACTGTACACCCGAAATAATCCACTTACTTACCATACGAATGGGAATAGAAGTAACTCCTGCGATATCTTGCATGGTTAGGTGGAAGCATCAGAGAAGAGTTCTAGAAACAATCTCATATCTCAGTATGATAGTCGTGATGTTTGTCTAGTTTATGCTGCACGTAAACAGACGATACCATGAAGGTATGAAGCTATAGCGCATAGGAAGTGCACAACTATGTTTAGCTTGTCCCGAGAATAAAATAAAGTGTTTTAGACCTGAAGAGCAAGGTATTATGGGATTTACCTAGCTAGATCGCTTAGCGATAGGGAGATAAGCGATGGGAAACAGAGATGTAGAACAAAATTCCTGTGAAAATAATTAAACAATTAATTATTAAATAGAGTTACCGAAAATCAAAGAATAGGATGCATCTCAAAAAACCACGTAAGTGCAGGCGTGATGAGTACTTTTGTTGCTGTGGGTACGATACGAGATAGTGACGTCAAATTACTAAAAAAAAATGCAACAGCACGAACAACACATTCAGATTCACATCTGGGAAGAAAAAAAGAAAAAAAAAAAATCAGGTAAATGTGTTGGCTCCGAATGAAGTCGGAATGCGACATTATAGGCTTACTTGAGTCAGAGAACTTAAATCACTTACCTTAAGTGACAGGCAAAATAAAATGTGGAGTGTTAGAAAAGTTTGTAGATGTATTTCATGACCCAAGAGATAGAAAACATAGGCTGCACCAACAAAGTAAAACATGGAATTAATAACTGGGATGTGCCCCAAGTTAAGAAAATACCCCTACTACGTAAATATAATGAGAAGGTATAGAAATGATAGATGATGTTGGATAAGAACATTATCAGGCCTTCTGCGAGCGTTTGGTTAGCTCCGATAAAGTTTTGTTCCGGAAAGAGTTCCGATGAAGAGGATCGAATTAGGTTCTGAACAGATTTTTCAGAAGATAACGCATAGAGATGTTAATTATTGTATATAAATGAAATTTTAATGAATTTGGTTTATTTAAAATATTTAGTGAGTTTAAGCTACATTGAGTTTTAGTAAGTGGAAATAGAAGGAAAAGAAAGAAAGAAAAGTTCAGGTTATAGTGAATTATTTTATTGTACGTGTACAATTAAAGAAGTTAGATAATTTTTAGGTTTTGTAGATTATCGCAGATACAAAACGAATTTGCTTATGTAGCGAAGTTTATGATAGATTTTAATTAAAGGAAATACAGAATGCGTACGAGAAGAATTTAATAAATTATATTTGAAACATTAAGAGAGATGTTATGTCGTCAGTCAGTATTAAAATACCAGACTGCAAGAAGTTGGTTATCTGGAGATGGAATGCAGAAAACTCCTTCGCTTGCATTCGATGGTATCAAAGAGCGTGCGTGATCATTCAACGCGAGCTGTTACAGATGTTTAGCCAACTACATTATTTTAATAAATTATATGAATGAAAATGTAATGAGTTTACCGCGATAATAGATTAAAATAATAATAATAATAATAATAATAATAATAATAATAATAATAATAATGGTAATTTAGTTTAAAAGAATTGAGTTCGAAATTTTTGCGTTAGATATAAGATTTTTTCGAATTACATTTTACAGTCCAATACAAATACATCGAATTGTCACAGACGTATGCAAAATTTTTACATTGATAATGATGTAAAGGTATTTACGGGTAATCAGATTACCAAGTTGTAATATTTTAAATGGTTAGAAAATTTTGAAAAGAATTTTAGTTTGATGATAACAGAAGTTATGTTAATAAAGAATGATAAGGAATTCAGGCTAATTGTTCCGAACATTTCAGAATATTGCAGAATAATACAGAATTTTTTACGAATTGTCAATTAGTGTTTATCGGAAGACAAAAGAAAGACGTTAGAATGTTGAAACGTAGAATTTTTATTGTCCAAATATGGTATTATAGTTGAAATAGAGGAAATATTGCCAATGTTTATTATATAACAGTCGTAAGACAAGGAAAACCCCGTCGTTCCATTGTATAATTTTAATCCAGTTTTACAGCTCTTCGAGCAAAGCGTGGATGAAGTCAGTAATTACTATTGTTAAAATTGTTGCAGGTAAAATATAAAATTATTGACGAGTATGGATGCATTCAGGAAATATACTGAAGCAAATTTTATTTTTTATAAAAACACAGAAATAATAGAACAAGAGTTTGTATTTAATATAATTTTTTCAACCATGGAAATTTTATAAGCTTATTTTAAAAGCAAAGATAAGGACGGAATATTAAATCAAGTTATTGAAAGAAGTAGTACACAGTTGCAAATTAAGAAACACAAACATTACGATTAATGGCACGATTGACAGAAGCCATTATACTTGCAGATATGTTATCACATGCATATGATTTATAAGAGCATATTTTAAACGATAACAGGATAATTATTAATTATTGTTGCATGGGAAGAAATGAAATTACCATTTTTTTTATAAAATATTTTTTAGATTCTCAAGGAATGAGACAGTAAATAATACGGTTGATACTGTAGCAGATAAAATTAGAATACACGTATGAATTGTTCGAAGCCGTATTCGGAAAAGCAAGTAGTGCATGCGAAGCAGTATAACGATAAGATGAATTTTCGTTATGGATTATTTAAAATAGGGAATAAGGTACTATTATATTTTACGGCCACAGTGAAAGGCGTAATGATAAAAAAAAAATTTATCCAAAACTTTGGATAGGCCCTATTGACCATTGAGGGGAACATAAATGAGGTTTACTATCGTATTATGTTTAAAATGGAAAAACATTGGTAGTTCATATTAGTAGGATAAAGTTACGTCCTAATGGGGGAGGACATTGTTTCTGGAAAGGAAACCAGACGACATGAAATGGTGCCAGCAATACACCCACAATAGAAAGATAGAAAAATAGTAAGCGAAGCCTAATGTCATGAAAAGATGCCATGAAGAAAAAAAAAAAAATGTCATGAAAAGGGGTCATGAAAGCAAGCCTACCGATTAGCTAGGACACAGTAACCGGTGGATGAATATTGGTCGTCAGAGGACGGAAAGCCTTTAGCCAGTTAGTATACCGTCACATGGATGACGATGGGAAAAATGACGACAGAAGTCATTTCAGTAAGGTGAATGAGAGTCCGTTGAAGCAGACTAAGGGACAGGTTGCAACGGGAGCGCGCACAAGTAGTCATCTCTTTCACTATTAAGAATTATGATCAGTTAGCGAGTGCACATTGATAACTAGATTTTCATTATTTGACCAAGAGACTTTTACATTTAAGAGATTTTCACGTTTAATGAGATTTTAATATATAACGAGGCACACGTAAATAAAAGGACTCCAACAGTTAATGAAGCTACAAAAGTTTAATGAAGCTTTCGAAAATGAATGAAAGTCCCGAAGATTATCGAGCAACGCGTGATTAATAAAACTCCCAGGAATTAAAGAGAACCGCAAATGAAGAAACTACCAAAGTTATCAATAATGATAGTTCTGCAAATAATGAAACTTTCAAAAGTAGGAGAACTTTTGAGAATGAATATAACTTGGTGTGTGTAAACCCCATGTGAGGTTTAGGTTCAAAAACGGTGTGTACCGGAGTAGTGAGGACAAAACTCACGGGAAGGAACTCCGAAGGAATAGTGGAACCCGCAATAGAAATAAATCCCATGAAGTTAGGTACGAAGAAGACATATATATAATTTAGAACCACTCGAGCAGGGTCACGAATGAAAAGTGAACGCGCAGAATAAATAAGTTTGCACCATAGAATTTCAAAGGAACGTAAAGAATATTAAAAATATTAAAACCCCTAGGAACGTAAAGAATATTAAGAATATAAGAAATCCCAAGAATGCACAGAAAATGAAATTAGTAGTAACAGTAATCCAAGCAACACAAGAAAGTCATTATAGAATTTAATACAAATAAAATACTTTGTTACAGAGTATAGATATAACAATTAAATGGAAATTAGGATTTAGTAATGCAGCAGAACGAAAGACGACGAAATCTAGTAAAGGATACAGTAAAGAAAATTATTTTTTTAGGTGTTAAATAGATTATTGTAATGAAATTTAGTTTTATTATGATATTTTAGGCAACGTACGAAAGATGTCAACAATTAAGAGAAATTATATTGTAAATTGATTTATGAAAGCAGTGTGTAAATAACAGTTTTATTTAATATATGAAATTTTAAATTACGAAATACTATACGATGTATAGAATGAGAAAATTTATTGGTAATACTAGAACCAATTAACCATAATAGTGGAAGAAGAGATTTTATATAAATAAAATAAGCGCAAATGTAGGAATTTATTAAGTATATTAATAAAACATGATACATTTTAAATTAATTAATTGACGATGTTTTGTTTGAATTGAATGTAGTTACGAAAGCATTAACATAATTGCTAAAACTACAAATTTTCGTTGACACATTAAAAGAATTAAAGCAACATTCGATACAGTTGGAGAAGATGTTAATTTCACAGCTATTGGAAAGCTCAGCTTAATTCATTTTAAGTTTTGCCATTTTTGCAATTTTAAATGTTTTGAAATTTTTTGAAGGAATTTTTTACTGTCAGTTGTCGAAGTTAGTAAATTAATTTTTATGGATTTATATATTTTTGAAGTCATTGGACAAGTATTTTGAATTATATAGAGTACGGACATTACCGTAACGAGTTACAACAAATTATGATAGCGCATTAAGTTTTTATTTTATCCAGCTTGATTTCCAATGTTTAATTATGACAATTAATACAATATATTGTGTTTGCTTGATGATAGAAATAATTGCAGATGTAAGGCGATTTATGTACCATAGTCCAGACGACTAGTAACATTTTAGCCAACCAGCTAAACTGTGAACCTGCCGATTCACAGGACAGCCAAAGAAGCCATTGAGACTTGTGACAGGAAGATCGGAGGAGATCAACAATCACCTGTGTGGTATCGCCTACTTTAATTTATATGTATTATTATGAGGGTATAGCCTTCCACTGGAAGTGCGTAAGTTACTTTAAAAATGAATTACGAGTAGATTCATCATTTTGTTTGAATAACAAGCATACTTGAAGACATTATTAATTGTAATATTATTTAATTAATTTTGAGTTTTGCCCCATATTACTGAAGATAATTACATAAATTATGTGATAATAAAATGTTGTTGCCAGAAGTAAATAAAGATATATTCAGCATAGACTTGAAGTTTTTGCGAAATGAAGTAAGTCATTAATGAAAGAATAGTCAGAAAATTAAAGATATTGATGAAAGATTAATTTTAGATGACGTTAAAGTTTAAATAAAAATGTTAAAGAATAACAAATTAAGTTATGGTGTCAGAAAAAAGCAAATATTACGATGAAATAATTATTATTGTGGTCTGTGTTTAATACAGATACGAGCCAAGCTGATGAAGCCAGGAGTTAAGGAACCTGATCTTAACCAAACAAGACGTCATGGTCCAAGAGTCCAGAAGAAGCAATAACCTTCCGACCATATGATGTGCAGAGATGAGAAGAACGACGTCACCGTTCATTGAAGAGTTATTTAATTAGTCCGACAATTTCACTGGCACAGATTTTCAGTTTGTTTAATAAAAGACATTAAATCAATTGAATGTAATAATTTTATTTAAGATGAAAAGAAAAGATTATGTAATAATGAAGGAATGTAAACAAACACACACACACACACTCACTCTAAATAACTAAATGTTAAATGAGTATATACATATCAGTATATATAGGAGGATTCACAACTATCACAACTATAAAATGATTTTAAAGTAAAATTAAATTTTTGTAGTTAAAAACCAAACAGGATCAAACAGTCGTGTTAATAGATTAAAGTAAAATTAATGATTATGTAATAAGAGGAAAATTATGGACATCAAAGCCAATAAGAAAGAAATGAATAATGAATTTAAAGATTAAATAAATTTGAGCTGTATTTAAATTAAAGTGACCAAAAGAGGAGGCATACATAACCCCTATCAGTTTGTCGACTTGTTAAGACTGTAAGTAAATAATTGAAGGCCGCTGGAACGGAATAACATTCTTGTAAGCCTGATTGATGAATGATTGAAGCCACTGTGGAATTAAAACTCTACAAGCGATAACTGTTGAATGAATGAATCTTGCAGCTCTCAACAAGATCGAGAATTTTGGAATTTTCTTGAAAATCGAGTGTTCCAAACGGAACAGCTCGTTTTAAAAAAAGAAGGGGGTGATGTTGAGCCCTGGTATATACCTGAGTATACCTTCGTATACCACGGTTATACCGGAAATCATTGTCATTGTTTCTCCCGGATTATAATAGCAATGTTATAATTTAGGATACGACAATGCATGGGTCAAAGAGATTAACATTTTATTGTTGAAATATAAAGTTAAGACAATTACATATTTTTATGGATATTGCTTTAGAAGTCACATGAATAAAGCAAAGATTGCAGTTTGTAAAAGGAAAGAAGTATTATATTACGTTCATTGTCAGAACATGAAGTATAGCACATTTGCGTAAACATTATTCACAGAGTACTGAGTAAGGATAAAATAGACTAGTTTCTATTGGTTGTTGATGAGGTCATAATTATGTCATTATTTTCCGTTGCTTAACGCAAGATTTAAGCTTTTATTGAATTAAGTCAATTCAGTAATATTCATATTGTGTTCATGCAAATAATAGGCGATTTGCATACAAGAAAGGCATATAGTACTTTCTTATGTTATTTTGTTTGATCACGACTCTTGACCGAGGTTTGGGTGTGGCAAGGATGGTTATATAAACCTGGCCGAAATAGGCCTCACTCTCAGACTCAGACTTTTACTCTACATGAAGTTGATAAGTGCATCGACGTCGCTAGACGACGGAAGCCATGAAGTTGAGGATGGTTGTGAAGAACTCAGTAAAATGTAAGTTCAAGGAAACATATTCACTTATTGATTTTTAGAATAAATATGTAAATTAATTTCGAGTGTTTTCTTACGAGAGTATAAGATCCTGATCCATCCGAATTAATAGTTTTATTTAAGTTAAATAATTAAAAGAGTAAAATCATGATTGTTGGTGTTAGAAATGATATTTATTTCAGAAACGAATGAAAGGTAATTAAAGAAGAAGATAACGAACGTAGAGCCGATCGTTCGAATATTCCTGACATGTGCCACCTCCTGGGCGAGGGCACAACACAACTTATTAGGAAGACTGCATGCAAAAAAAAAACTGTGTAATCTACAGGGTAATTCATGGAACGGATGTGAGAAGAAATGGAAAATAATGAATCACAATCCAAGTCTTTAAAAAAACATTAATTTTGTTACTCGACTTTCTGTTGAATGGTTACCATAGGCACTTTACACCTGCACGCTTTGAGCCCAGGTATAGCCTATGCCAGATATTTCATACTCGTAATGGCTGGAAAGAGGGAAGGGGGTTAGAGGGGAAAAAAGCAAATTTACCACATAACAGGCAAATCTGAAACATTCGTTCGGTATGGTGTTTTAACTGCACACGATGTGCATGTGTGAAGTAGCAACCCTACTCACTTTATTTCTGCACACGTATGGGACGATTTTACCCTCAGTGATCCTATTTTCCAGCCCCTACTGAACCTTTACTTTCTGAAATTTCTAAGAAATGTAACAATTACCAGAGCCCCAGAAAACAAATATTGGTGTCGTGTATAAAATATTTCCACCTATTCCCTCGTATAAAATGTGGCCAAAATGTGTGGCCTAATTCAGGTAAGCTAACAGCAGAAAAAAATAAAAGCACAAGAACTGGCTTGCACCGAATCGAAATTGTCTTTTTAATCAATGTACAATTATATTATTTCAATTTCCTAACAAGTTATGTTGTATAAAATAATGTGTTTTCATTCTGCTCAAATGGCAGCATGTGATGTATTAATCACCGCACGTTGATGCCTACGTGTCCAGTAATGAGCTGACGATTTATGAGATAAAATTGCATCCTTGCGATCCGAGGAAAGATATTATAAGATAAACGATCGTGATTGGTAGTTATCCGAGGAATTGCTAAACGTTATTGGTCAATATCAAACACGCGGCGTATGGGTGGAATTATCGTTATAATCGATCTTCGTTATAGAGAGGTTCGACTGTATCATGTAAGGTGGGAAAGGTAAAATCAACGTTTTGCCAGGCGCTGGTTGTACATTTATGCCGTATTAGTAACCACAGGTACCGAGTTTTATACTTCCCATGTGAGGTCACTTCTCAAGAAACTTATGTGAAACACTCACATAACTTCTACCCTTATTGTATTACGGCATGGAGTAGGCCTACACGGCTGTATCACTGCTGTCTCGGCCTTATTAAAATCGCCATTATTCGCGAGGTAGAATTAAAACCTAATTTTGTAGATTAATTAGTGATTTATTTATACCTGCACTTCAGAGAATTTACTGGGAAAATCCTATCAAATAAAAGCTTCAGTTCTTAGTATAAAATAATGACAGAATTTCCATGCACTATCAAAATTCAAAATACATTTTATTTTCGAGTGGCACAATGTACTACTAATAGTCAAATTTTCTGTAGTCTGGTTCATGCGTTTATATGAACGCACAAAATGACCTACGTCACAAGGTGTGACAGGTGCAAACTTAAATTATAATATTTGAAATAAAGTGGTGCCAAATTGCCTGTCTTTAACATTTTCGCAGCAAATGACTTTTTTATGGAACAGAAAAATCCATAAGTAGGATTTCCAATGATAATTTTGTCCATCTTATCTTTACCTACCATACGCATATCCCACTATGCACATCCTAAGGGTTATATTATCCCAATACAGACCGTGTAGGCCCTTAGGAAGGCTAGACATTCAAGAGAAAATAGTAAAAGTGTTACGTCATCCCAATACAAACAATTGGAGGAATACAGCATTTTAGACATCGGCAAGTGAAGGTGTAAGATTTTCAGCCTTACACAGCACCCACTTTACCTCCATAAAATGTTTCTTATACTCATTTCTATTAAAGGTTGGCAATGCCAGGGTCATAGTGCTACAACATGGGCCAATTGCAAAATTTCAACTACTTCGTCTGGGATCGAACCCGCGAACTTCTGGTTTTGTGACACTGTGCCTCAGCCAACTGCGACACGGCATACACCACGAATGTATCCTTCTATAGAAAAAGAGTGCTTGTTTATACTATGAAATAAGCTAAAATAGCTTTTTCTCAGGTTAATGTAGCATTGGAAGCAGCGAGTAACTACGTAAGACTCCCCGAATATCAGGTATTAATTACGTCTTAGTAATTACTATATTCTGGAATCACCATATCATCACCAAGATAATCTACTAAGCCATAACCATCTTTAGTCAGAAAACTTTCATAAGCTCCTCAGAAAATTTGTTTTTCTTGCCTCACATAACTCAACTGTATAACAGAACGAAAAACTTAAATGCATATTGTACCCTACAGAATGTAAAAAGTTATGTACGAACTACAAATTAAAGGTTTTATGTCCGTCTAAAGAACAAAATTATAAATAGCGTAGGCCAATAAAAGAAATCAAACTAAAATATCAATGAAGTGATATATTTTATGGAGATATAACACATGTATAAAATAATATGAAATAAAGATACAATACTTGTATTTTATTACCAGCTATGCCTTAAGGACATCTTGATTTGTTATGTAGACTTTATATGATAGACTATAAAATCAGTATAGTCTTCCACTAACGTACCAGCGTACCTTGCTGTTTAATTCTCAAGTTGTGTGTTGGCTTAACATTTGTAATTTTGCTTACTTAAGTGGTTTAATTATTTACATTATATTAGTACAGAGTCTTAGTAATATTTTCTAAACTTTACAGTTTACAGTAGTGTATAATTTGCTTTCTGTACTGATTCAGATTTAATTCTTGAATGTCAATAACTATACCTTGTGTTCTGTGTACCCTATGGGTTCTTATATACATTAAAAGGAAACCGCTACATTCGGCGACAATGAAACAAAATATTCCTTTATTGTCGTTATTTATTAAGCTAAAATGTTAACCGTAGGAATTTAGGGTTAAACAATTTTATTCATAGATATAATATAAGCATTCAAGAAACACAGATTTTATTCATTCCCAGGACATATGGAAATTTTTCAGGCCAGCTTAATGTACGTCCAGGACACCAGCCAGGATTTTCTTTTTATCTCCAATCTGAGAATTCCTTTAAAAGTCAGAATCCAAAAATGGAAGAGATCTTGTGGGAAGTATCGCGAGAGCTTTGAGAACTGGCATTGTATTACTGTCACGTCTGCTGGTTCAAGTAATTACTGTGTGCGACATCTAATGAAAGTGGCATTGTCTAGTCGCATTACGCGATCTCAAGAAGCACACAGTGTAGTTCTTCTTCTTCTCCTTAGTTTAACCTCTCCCATTGGAAGGACGTTTATGCCACTTTGCTATATTTTCAAACTATCTCCAGCCGCTCGGTTTTGCCTTGTGATGTCACCAAAAGTTCAGAGGGTGGGCCAAGAAATACCACACATAAGCTGAGGTCAAATTAACAGAAGACACTGAAGCGGAAGAAATCGTAATTTTGTAAATTAAAATTCCATACGCTGATTCGTTCAATATAATATACCCTAATGATGTTTATTTTCTATGGCCAATAAACGAGACTCACTTTTTAGCCTTTAATTCAATTGAAGAATTATTGTATTGTATAGAAGTAGTTCTTCAGTAACTCAATTAGTGAAATGTATAGGTACATTAATACTTCTAGTAATATGTTGGCATAATTAACAAAATAATATAAATATATATAAAATATAAACGTGTCTACTGATTCCATTAATTTCTGGAATTAAGAGAATTCCTATACTTTTAGACACTAGAAAACTTGAAGTTGGTAAGAGTGACAGCTTTGCACACCGGTCGCCTTTATCTTCAAGATTACATCGGGTATTAATTTCTGCTAGAGGCTGCCTGCCCTTGAAACCCTCCATAAAATATTATAAGAGTAACTTTTCGTTAATTAATAATTTAGGAAAAAAATTGTTTGAATAATACTTAACATTCACTTTTTGTAAGTTCCTTCTTTGTTAAAAGCCCCTTAACTAGGAGCGGTCACTCAGATCTCACGTCCATGTTAATGTAACATAATAATCACGTCCATGGTTAAGGGTTAAATTCACAATAATTCAAAAGTCAGAAGTACTACTGATGACCAACAAACTGGTGAACTAGCTTGCTAGAACAGCTACGAAACGATATCAAATCATAGATTAGGAAGCAAAACGTGAAATCATTTACGATATTTTGATGAATAGGCCTATGCCTACGTGGATTAAAGCTGAAGAGCACCTTCAATTTTCCAGAATCGGCTGGAGAACATCGCGGGGCTAATGAGAAATCGCAATTCCAATTACTCCCTAGGATGACGCATGGAAGTACGATTGCCTCTTATTGGAATGTTCACCAGCACACCCAATATCTGGACTGTATTTATTTTAAACTACAGTAGGCTTACACATTTTAAGACATGCAAATATTTTGTATAAGTTAGTGTAAATTCCAGCAATGAGGATGTCAATTACAATAATGATTAATTTAAACATACTAAAATTAACTACACTCTAACAAATGGAAGTTTGTGAATGTAACAGGGGAATCGAAAAAAAAAATTCTGTCATCTAGCGGAACTATTGAAGAATTTTAATGGCAATATTAGAAGAGAAATTAACTCTGATTCGGAAGCTGAACTAATGCGCGTGAAAGAAGATTTCTTAAAAATGTGTCAGTGTTGTGTGGATGCAAGAGGAGGACATTACCAACATCTCTTGTGATGAGGTACATGCTTATTATCATAGTAATTGTGACTGTAATTGCGAAAACCTACTCATAGGTTAACATATAGCTACTTAGGGAATGAACTAAACAAATTTAACTATCTGAAAACTGTAAGTTGATAGAAGGTTTTTCCTGTCTCCTGAAAAATCACAAAAAATGGACAAGGGATGTTTTTGTGAAAACCCCTTCAATTAAAAAAGTAATTGTAACAATGTTAGTGCATTATTAAAAAGTTCCATAAACTTCTGTGACCTAGTTATCAGTTAAAGAAAAATATAAATACAGTGAGTGCTTGGCAGGGTATAAAAGTAGCGGTACATAATTATAAGCTTTCAGGAACTGGTTTTTCTTTGAGCATTAAAAAATAATTAGGAGCCAAAATATTCTTTTAAGGGGGGCTCAGCTGCAAAAAGATACGCCACTGTCTAAGGTGCAATGGTTCTTTGACGGCAGATAAGCGATTAGATTGGCTACGCCTGTTGAATGGCTCGCGAGCTGCGACCTGATACTGCTTCTTGATGGGCACATCCTGTGTCCCATAGGCGTGGGAAAATGCCATTCAAATTAAAGTTTTGCAGCAAAAACACCGTGCAATGCAAAAGCATCTCATGTAGCGTGGCAAGTAATGGCTTAATTGAGATCAATTAGTCGGGTGGCTGCGGTAGTGGACCGGTCCTATCCAGATGTAAACATCTTCACGCAGTGTTTGTGTTGGTTTCGTGCTATCTCCAATTTGATATGTCTACGTTCTTCGAAGTAATTTAAAGAAACTTAAACTTACGTTGCTCACAGGCGCATAACCAGAAGGGATGGGCTCAGCCCAACCTGAGTTCATATCCTGCCCACCCTCATTTTTACTTCCTCTGCCCGTGTCATAGGTATTATAGGTAGAGAAAGTATTGTGTTTGATTCCCGAATTCAAAGTGAGTTTTTAACATAAATATATGTTTTGAGGTCCCCAGAATCCTTAAACGCTCAGAAGCATGTATGTGTGTGTTTGTCTATGTACCTCTGTGTGTGTCTGTGTAAAGCCTAGCTCCAGAATGGAAAATAGTATGAAAACAAAATTTTGTATTTGGGTAATGTACCTTCTGGGGATGCGACACGAAGATGGGCGCCGAGTTTCTCTTATGTTTTCTGTAATGCTCATACTAAAGCAATCGTTTTTCAATCCAGTTCATTTATTCTTTTAAATTTAGTTCATTTATTCGACCATTAGCATTCCAAATGTGGCAGATATGAGAGTTGGGAAGAACTTCTTAATAAGAAAAGCATTAAAAAATCTCTTTACTTCGAAAAGATGTAAGTGACAAGATTATGAACGTTCTTTGGGATTATTATAATACGTTAGCAGCAGTAAAAACTTTTCATGTAGTACAACAGATTGTGAATGTAGTTTCTCTGACTCAAGAAGCATTAATATTCCTCAAAGACTTACCTTGACTCGCTCAAGGATGGGTAATTTAATGTATTTATTATTTGAGAAGAGCAGAAAAAAGGACAAAAACGGGAGGGGTTCTGAGAAAATTCGACCTCTTGAAGGAAGGAAAGATTAAACTGTACTAGATTTTTATGTAGGCCTATATATTTATGGTAAAGATTAGGGATACATTGTGTGCTTTTAGACACCAGTACAAACATGTATGCCATAGGACTAAGATCTTCCATGTAACATAGTAGTATGCTTAGTATTTTAGAGTTTATGACTTTTATACCATATCAAGCCTAAATTCATTATTGTTTCAATCTATAACATAAACCTATCCCGTCTTGAGAAACATTTTGCCCACCCTGATCATGAATTCTGACTACGGGCTTCGTTGCTCTAATTAATATCAGGTGTCAACCTTTTACAAAGCATATGACACTATTCTTCTTTCGAAATTAAAAATAATTTTCACCAGAAACGCATAACATTTGTTTTTTCCAAAGCCTCTTGACTATTCATTTAAATTATAATTTTCTGAATTTAACGTACTCAAGACAGACCAAATTTTAAAGTACTTTTAAATGGGTCACTTTCATAAAGAAAATCGTGACAAATACAGATCTGAATGTCATAAATATAATACAAGAAGAAATCTCTTTCATCAATTAATCCATATTTTCCTAGTATTGCGTTTTCGCAACATACCGCATAAACTATTCTATTGCATCAATGTATCCTTATTTCAAAGCAATAACATTACTTATTTAATATTTACTGTTGAATATTATTTTAAGCGTGATAGGTTTCTTAAAAAGATAGCTAGGCTACTGTATATGTGCATACTGTATATCCTTAATGAGAACTTTAACGTCTAGTCATGGAATGAGCGCATTTTCATTTTATTGAAGCTATTATGTGCTAGAGAAATAAAGGAATATTGGTGCTGGCAATAAACACCTAAGTTAACGTAATAATTATATATGAGTTGAAACTTTTACACTAGACTTCACTTCTGGTATAGTTTTACCTGTACATGTTTCGGCGCCTTTGCAACCATTTTCAACAGTCATACTTCAACTGTCGTGCTACCCGAGGGGGGACCGGCTGATGAACTTCGACATCCCACCAATGACGACCTCATCTCGAGATTTATTCCACGGCCACGAGAGGGTAGCACGACAGTTGAAGTATGACTGTTGAAAATGGTTGCAAAGGCGCCGAAACATGTACAGGTAAAACTATACCAGAAGTGAAGTCTAGTGTAAAAGTTTCAACTCATATATAATTATTACGTTATATAACTTCACTGTGTTACTTCCAATACAATTTAATTATTAACACCTAAGTTGTTTATCTTGCAGTTCTCAATCAATATTTAAATTAGTTCTGGGCATATAGGGCTATGGTGATGGGCTTACCATCTATCCCTCTGCGCTCTCTCGGAAAATAAGCGTACAAAATTCCTATAGGTAATAGAAACTTCCATTTGGGGGATATAGGAAACAAGGGAGAGATGTAGGCCTATGGGTTAACTAAAACTTAAATTGTTTTTATTAACGAACCTGAATCGACGAAATGAAAAATTTAGGTCTAAACTTAGAAAACTAGTACATTATATTCCAGTCATTTTCTTACCTCATACTGTTTCGTGCTTGTAATGGCTTTTTTCGGAAATACTTTAGTGTAAGCTAGTGCAGTGAACAACGCACCGAAAACAAAATTTGCTTTTCGGGTGGTGACGGATTTGGATTTGTGATAATTCTGTAATGCTGTCTGTAATAATAATTTTGTATACACTTAATGATCACGATCTATTTACATTTACTGTATTACGTGTGTTTGCAAGCAAATACTTAAACAAGACATCAAATTTCATGTGAATTATATACGTTACCCCCCAACACGGGAAAACATATAGACCTTACTGCTGTAATACTATTAAGAGAGAATATGTCAGTGATAAATTAACTTGAACACAACTCACATAACAGTTAATCTAATTGGATTATGCTCTATGACTTAATTGTTTGCAATGGAAAGATTTTATAATCTTTTCCATGTACAATAGGGATTAATATTAAGAATTAAGTAATAACTAAAACCTTGACCTACTGTACATGAAATTTCCTTAATTTCAAATTTTATAAAGCATCAATTACTGCTTTGTAAATCAGGATTCTGAGAAACCGATTTTTTGTATACTTTAAAACCATAATTTTAACAGTCTTAAAAAAATTTGGAAAATGAAAGGAAAAATATAATTTTTCATACCTAGATTATGTCATACGTGTTCAAATTGCCTTCGTTTTTATGCAGTTCTTGTATATCTGCTTCAATGTGAAAACTCCAAATTCCGGGGTAAAACAACTTAGATGTGCACAAGAGACTTTTAAGGTAAATTTTGATTGTTTTGATTACTTTGATTCTTAATTAGGCAAGTGAATTCTCTGGATGCCTACCGCAAAGAGCACAATACACCTTCAATTAATCTTTTACTGGATGATAACATAACAACTGTAAATTCCTGTTTGTAAAAGGCCAAGTACTGTAATTGACATAGCTATCAACATTTAACAAATCCAACATATAGGCTAAGAGGAGAATTCTTCGTTTAATTTCCTTAGGTTATTCATTTTATTACCAAAGACAAAACTGTTCGTCTACTTTTTACATCTTAATTCTGATTTAGTAGTGATCAGTTTCCACGTGGCTTCCTTCGATTTATCCAACAAAGGGAGAATTTAAATTTAGGGGTCCTTTAACACCTAAGGTCGCTGGGGGCCTATCGATGATTGGAAGATGTAATGCTTTAAGCCAGGGTCAGTTGCATCGAGGACGGACAATGAGGAAACAATATACCAAAGAAAGAGGGGAAATTTACAGTTGCATAGGTAGAAAAGACGTTGGAAGTAAACTGAACGGAGTCCATGCCACTCTGGCACGAGGGGTAAGAAAAATGAAAGAGCGAAAATGAAATAAGGGAGAAAGAGCTGAAAAGCTAGCCAGCTAGGAAAACGTTTGACTGCTCATGCGCTCTTTGTGCCGTCTAATGCAATGCTAGACTTCCCTTCCAGTCACTCTCCCCCTCGAAGGTGCCAGATGTCCTCCTAGTTGAACCGCTCTCTGACGACGGGAAATAGAAGATTTATCAGGCGTAGTTACGGAACATCCATTTCTTTATCTAAATCTGCTGCCACCATTACTTCGTCTACCCAAAGTACAAAACGACAGAAGATATTCTTCCGCGGAAGATCAAGACAAAACTGTTCGTCTACTTTTTACATCTTAATTCTGATTTAGTAGTGATCAGTACCCACTGGCGAAGTTGGTTGAGGCACTACCAAGCAAGAAGCAAGGTCAAGGGTTTGATCCTGGATTAGGGTGTCGTGATTTTCCAATTGGCATAAACCTTCTGATGGCACCATGGTCTTGGGATCGACAGAACCTCTAACAAATGTTAGTACCAGGAACAATCCTCATACAAATACGAGGTCTTATACCGTTTAAAACTCTGTATACTTCACGGGATCTCTTGCAAATGGGCATACCAGTTATAATTTTAAAAGACTTCAGGATATTGGGAAATGGAATGCAGTGGAGCTCCACCCCCATGACCATAAAGAATTGTAAATGAAGACATGTGTTTAGTGGACCGGATAATGGGTGTCGAGTGCCAGCAATTCCTTGTTATTTACATGACGTAACACGGTATTAATTGCTGCGAATTTAAAGAAATGGGCTAGAGCTGCTGTTAAAACCACAACACTGTCGCATTCAATTCCCCTTTATTTATAACGGCATGCTCTCTAACAGTAAATACACTGGCGTATTTAAAAGCAATATATTAGTGATTATTTCCAAATCTGGAAAAGACGAGTGATCAGCAAATCTAACTGATATAAGTTTCCTTACCCTGATTCTGCTATAGATTTTGATCAGCCATTCCCAAACTGAATGAGGATATTGTACAAATTGTCTCGCATGCTTCTTTAGAATCTACGAATAGCTGTAAACATATTTATTATATTCCCATTTTTCTCCAAAATATGGCAAATATATTTACATACATACACATACTTGTAGCAAACGATCTTGTAAATATCACTTGAGGGCAAGTCGATTATGGTTCTAACAGGGATTTTTTTTTATATCGAAGAAAAGAAATTTATTTATCAAGATTTTGTTAGAATTTCAGTGCTGTATTTCCTCAACTATAAATTGTATTGACCAGACGGTCAAGAATAATATGATAAAAATATTGTGTATCATAAGAATATTTGACTGGTAACGAAACAAATCAGAAAAAACAGACGAAACAGTTTGCATAACTATCAGGAAAGAATAATTTGTTATTTACAAAGGAATGGAAAACGCAATTATGAATTGTGTAAGGAAGACATTGTGGAGTTGCTCTGAAAGAGATCGTCTCTATGAGCAGAAGATATGATTGTCGCTGCCTGACATCTTCAGCAATGCACTCACACAAGGTACACTGTATAGTCTTGAGCGACTGTGCGGAAGCAAGGAAATGAAATATTCTAGTAGCTTTTCTTATTATCTTTGGATCACACACATACGTTTTTGACCAGACAAGGATATAGAGAGCCTCCCCGGATGGGTGATCAGCCGAATGCCGGACTACCTCCGAGACAACACGAACATATAGGACGAGACACCCAAGTCGATCACCACACACTCTCTCTGAACAAGGAGCAGATGGGATGAAGATGATAAGGACGGACTGATGATATCCCCGATCACAAGGGCCTCAAGTTACATAACATTTGTCTTACAGGTGAGGAAACACCCCACCTAGGTTGTCCCGACCAATAATCGAACCAGGACCCGCTGCATGAGAGGAGCGAACGCATTGCCTGCGATCCAGCGGTGGATAAATGTTCTAGTAAGTTTGAATGCACAAATAAACAAATAATAGTAAATTACAGAATCATTTTGAACGAAATAATTAACTTTCAGAAAAATATTGTTTAAGTAAGTGGGTGACTTCATGAAGAACCTCCCCTGCTGTACTGTATATAAATGAATTCCAGGTGGAACAAGTAAGCATCTTCCTAGAAAATATATTATGACTTTCCAGGTTTTGAAATCCAGATCTTCTATTATTTCACATTGATTGCTTCAATTAGCCTACATTTCTTACACAGGCGAGTCACTTCACATTGTATACTGACATCACATTTACTTTTTCTTGGTATTGCTTTTCGCATGAAGATATAGGAAGAAGTTTCTGGAGAACATTTATTTTAACAGAATTGTTGCATACGTGGGATTTCAGTGCACCATTGGAGTCCACTGCAGAACTACAAATCTGCGATAAAGCCCAAATAGAACCAAATATAAAACTACCACGATGCAAAACTGCACGCTCCATTGTTGTATTTGAATTCAAGTTTACAACATTTGAGAAAATATCCCGTGTCTCTTAAACACTGCTTTCCCGGTTATGTAATAACGTAACTATCTTCTTTCCCTGAATATATCTCCCTCTTGTAGGTACATTTACGCGGCCCAAGCCACTCGAATTTTACAGGACCGAGACCAGTCGGGGGAGGGAATTTCTATGGATCACAATACAGACTTTCTTGACCAACCTCCCCAGATAAGTGAACAGCCCAATGCCGGGGCCACCTTCGAGACAACATGAACATATAGGACGATAGTCTACACACCAGATATATCCGGGGACCAGAAGGGCCTAAAATTTCTCGACATTCGTCTCACACGTGAGGGAAAAGCCGGAATAACCCCACCTAGGAAACTTGCCCCGACCAGAAATCGAAGCCTGGCCCACTGCGTGAGAAGATCGAACACATCCCCTAAGCCGCAGTGGTGGACTTAACTATTTGATGGATTGGAGAATTTTTTTTTATAATTTTTCAAGTGGACATTTTAAAGCGTATGACATCCATAGCTTTCCTGCTTAACTCATTACTTTTTCTTTCATTTTCACATGGACTCTTTATTTCCCATCTCTTAAGTGTGTTGCAAATCTTATGTTTCAGTGTTTCATAATGGCATTTTAAATAATCCTGAAAATGGACTTATCCCCTTTATTTCTCCAACCCTTCATTTATCAACTAAATGAATTAAAAACTGTATACAGTATTTTTAAGTTATATTAAAAGAATCAAAGTCGCGAAGGAACACATTTATTTTTATATTATATTATTTCCAGCAGCAAATAAGGCTAACATCAGAACAGAATAAAATCACACGAACTGGCCTGCATCGAATCGAAACTGTGTTTTTAACCAATGCACGTTTATATTATTTCGATTTCCAAACAAGTTATGTTGTATAAATAGTGAGTTTTTATTATTTTTACTGGCAGCATGTGACATACTAATCACTGCATATTTATACCTTACGTTTCCAGTAAAGAGGTGACGTTTTATCAGACAAAATTGCATCCTTGTGATTGGTCGATATTCGAGGCATTGCTACCAGCAACAAGTAAAGCCTTCCTAATTCACTGCCTAGTCTAGTGTAATCCACTAAATGCATTGAACTAATTCGTTTAATACTTAAACCTAATCATATACACTACGTGCATTATAAATATTGTTTAAAAGTTAAATACAACAATAATGCCACTGCTAACTCTCTGCATTAAATACGTTTGGACCAGTTAAGTTATATGTAATCCTAGAGCAGATAAGAATGACAAACTAACGAACTTCAGAATAGAAAAACAACTGCGATCTTGGTGCTGTGATTCCCAACTGTGGACAGCCACGTGGCAAAGGAATAAAGAAAGTAGTTCCCCAGAGGAAGTCTCAATTGTATGTATGGCTACATCATCTGCACAGACTTCTGAATGGTACAGTACAGCTGGGTATTCTAATGATGCACGCTATTGTGCTCCAGTTAGCATTCGAGCAACTTCAAACCACTGCCAAATAACCATTCATGTACTGATGCGATGTAGGCGCACTGTTCTGGCCATATTAGGACGACCTCTTCCCATACCATCATTTTTCTCAAAGCGAGTACAACTGCATTATTCCCCTAATCCAAAAGTATGTAGACCTACCAATTATATATAGGTCTTCGTGTAGCCAAGTGGGTCTCCCAATGTTAAAGACAGTGCTATAGTCCCAAAATTTACCCAGGGAATACTCTAAACAAATTTTACGGGAGATTTTAGTGTATTTTAACTGGACTCTTGAACTGGACAGAAGCAGTTAATACGGGATACTATTAATTAAATTATTTAAGTTATACAACAATCGTAACGTAAGCTATTTTACCGATTTCAAAACGAGGCAATAGCACGGCACTTACAGCCATAATTTTCCATATCAGGACAGATATGGTGTTTTGAATTTCAAAACAAGAACTGCATTTTACCGATCACATTCCTACACAAAGGCTATAACAAAAATTAGTCTGAAAACCACATTATTTTGAATCAAAGATAAAATCTTCGTTATTTGGTTCAAGTATGTGAAGGAAAAAAAACACTCCACAGAACCTATTCTGATGGGTCACCAGAACCATTCGTATACATGCTACCCTCGTACTGGTCTCTCGAACCAAAGGCAGAATACGTAAACAAATAAGTAAATAAAACATAACCAAAGCAAAAGACATACCGAATGGAAGAAAATATATACACTAAGGAGCAAGGTTACGCTGAGGGTACACGACGTATACCTACGTACACCAGTGGTTAAAGATAATTCTGAATTCGAAATCATATGTGGAAAACATGATACATTTTTTACTAAACACCTCGAAGTTATTCTATATTATTGTCGCCTGTAAACAAGAGCCGGGTTCCTTGCTGGAAGAGGTGAAGTGTTTCTTGAAACCGAGGAAAATAAGGAAACGAACTAGTAAGTTGCTTTTTGTTGATTGGCCGGTCTAAAGGGATCGGTGCAATGATGTGATGGCACCTACACTCAGGCCTGAGGAAAAGGGGCAGAGGGGGCAAAATCCATATAAAGCATATTTTGAAGTTTTTCTTGCATATTACGTACTATTTTTACAGGTTCAGTGCATAGTTCGTATTAAATCGAAAATACTGCCTCAATAAATGTTACCTCTTAAGAGTTTGGTTTTTGTGATGTTACAACACCCCAAGAAAGGACCCAATGGTTGTCAATCTTTCTACATGAGAATTCCTTACATTGTCACACTCGAATTCCAAACCCCCAACTCTTATGTACAGGCCCGAGGCTAAATTTTTGAACACAATATAATCAGCAGACTTCAATACAATGTCACATAACCTTTTCGAATCCTTCCTCCAAGATTCTGGGACTAAGATTAATATTAAAAGTATGCATAACTTCAGTAGTTACACATTATGCCTAGATTTGTAGTTAAGGTACGTGAATTGACCTGTACATGCACGAAAAAATATACTTCTTTGGAATCAGTAAGCCATGAAATGGATATTAGCAAGTTTGAGAACTGTAACAAATTCATATAAAAACGTGCGCATGGAAATTCTGTCTTGACTCATGAACATCCATGTGGACAATACCAAAATTAGCTGACACCAGAAGCAGCCATTTGTTTTATTCGTGAGTCGCGACATATCAAGATGCCTGCTAATGGGAAAAAGTGGTGCTATTCAGAAAAGGCCCTTACTATTACTACTCGGAGAACTGTTACGTAGTAAACAGCAAAAAGCATTGGGCCACCTTGTCCTAATTTCAGCTATTTACTACGCGTGTCATTCACTTACAAGAGAGGGAGGGGGTTATTTTGGGAAACTTGGCGACCACCCAACTGTATTAGCCACAGTATCTCGTTGTGACATTAATGTGCTACGTAAATTGTTGATACTGACGACAAAAACTCCTCCCGTGTTTACGATCTTCTGCTTCGTTCAAAATTCAATTTTTCGCACATTCGTTTCAACATTGTTTAACCAAACAATTCTCTTCAGGCCAATGGCGTAACTGTACCACTTGGGGCCCGGGGTGGATTTATTTTTGAGGCCCTCTCCCCCAACACGGCTATTTTTAACTTTTTTCCCCCTTTGGCTAGTTTTTTTTTTCTGATCGTCATCATGGGCTAATCCGTACGGAAAAATAATAGATGAAGGGAGCGAACTCATGCAGTATTTATTGTATTTATTTATTATATACAAACAGAGATTGGTCCAATAATATTATCTGATTAACAAAATACAAATGTGTACATAAATAAAAAGTAATTAAATAAAAAAAGTTTATGTTTAAATAAGACAAAACAAGAAAGTTTATGGTAAGAAACAACAGTTTTAATTTTAGTCGGATAATAAATTTGCAAAATTTGGATTATATTAATTCAGAATATGTAATAGTCACGTTTAAAATTGTCTTTTGATAGCTTTTACCTCTCACGACCGACTCATGAACCTGAGACCAAAACAGTGGTAACTGGTGTCAATTTCTTATTGGTAACACGTCAAATACGCTATTTTTTATTTAATACAACAATTCCGATGAGTAAAAAGGAGGCGGGACATTAATTTTTATATTGGGGTGTGGCATCAATGGGGGCCCCCATAGTAAGTGGGGCCCGGGGCGGACCGCCCCACCCTAGGAACGCTACTGCTTCAAGCATGGTCTATTTTGGCTGTTGGAGACATGTTATATTGCTTAAGTAATTTATCGTTTCAATCAGTGTCGTCAGATTCTTATAATACAGGATTGAGGCAACGCAGAGGCAGAGTGCCCCCATTTAAAGCCGAAATTTCCTTCATAAAACAACTAATATCACTCATATTTTGGCATAGATCGTTCTGTGGAGAGAAGCCTTTACGAATGACCCGCCCAAGCTAAATGATACGCTTTCATTTAAACCACGATCTAGCGAAAAGTAGCGAAATTTTCGTCACATTTATTTCGCCGAATCATGAAAAAACACATGTTTGGACGTTAGTGGTGCGACGGCACACCATCAGAACAGCTAGAATGCTGGGTAAACTGCTTGTCCGACACAACAAAGCAGGCGATAGATATAATATGGCACGTTTACGTAACAGGAGAATTCAGTATGTCCTGCTGAACTATTATCACGGTTCATAACCTAACATAATTTGTCACTAACACTAATATCACTGTTCCTAACCTAACTGCCACTAAACTAGAATTTAGCTAGATATACAAGCATTCATAAACCACAGATTATTGTCTCTGTTGGACATTACATGAGAATATTATAGGAGAAAAATTCCTCCGACACTGGTACTTGATCCCAGGACCTTTGGCTATTCGCGCCAATGCTCTACCAACTGAGCTAAGCCGGAGTTCAATTCACAGCACCAGAAGGAACCTCTCTCCTATGACTGATTGCCCTAATGGTCTACCTCACAGACAGACAAGTTATGTCATATGCAGTACTGTGAGGCATACTAAGTAGTGATTTTTGTGACCGGTCTCCCACTGTTATGGTACAGTTAACATTCAAGATAGATTTACAAGCATTCACAGATTATTGTCTCTGTTGGACATTGCATGGAAGCCCGGTCACAAAAATCACTACTTAGTGTGCCTCACAGTACTGCATATGACATAACTTGTCTGTGAGGTAGACCATTAGGGCAATCAGTCATAGGAGAAAAGTTCATTCTGGTGCTGTGAATTGAACTCTGGCTTAGCTCAGTTGGTAGAGCATTGGCGCGAATAGCCAAAGGTCCTGGGTTAAGTCCCAGTGTCGGAGGAATTTTTCTCCTATAATATTCTCATAGAATTTAGCTGCCACTACTTACCTTAATGCAGAGATGGGTATGGCACACTATGAAACGCCAGCAATTCAGAATAACCCTGCTAATCTATTAACACTGTTTCTAACCTAACAGCACCTGAACCCTGCACTGATATCATTATTCCTAACCCTAACTGCCAGGCTAACCTAGGATAAATTCCAAACTGTACTAATTCCATAATACGCAGTGAAAGAAAACATAGTTGGTAATCCTGTTTCGGTGAAAACGAAAAAGAAAAAATCACATCATGTGTGTAAACCTGCATATCACAAAAAGAAACCCTCTACATCGCGACTTTCCCCTAAATATAATACAGAACATTGCAACTTTTCCCTAATTATAATACAGAACGTTTAAAGGATTGGTTAATAGTGAAATATTATAGGAACAACTATCAAACTAGATACCAATCACTGTCTTTTTTTTAAAATATTGTTTAGAAAAACGGTCAATTTTCTCGTAATTCTGTTCTTCAAAACCTATAGAATCCATATTATTAAGGACCTAATTTTTACGTTTTAAAAAACACTGTTTTAGGTTTTCATTGAGTGAAATAGGTTTTTTGTCCATAACATTTAGGTTATAATAAGGGATTTAATGAAGTTTGAATATGTCCTACATAGAATTCAACACATATTACCTATAAAATTTAACTGGAAAATTGAGTTCAATTTGCTGAAACTTATTTTAAGACATTAAAATATAATTTAAGTAAGAAAGCCCAAACAATCAAAAGAAGCAGTCAGTTGCAGTGTCTGTACAGTAAAAATAAACCAGAAAACCGTGAAGTTATCCTTACGCTACACCATTATATTTATCGACTTGGGTAGCATCACTAACCATAACCTAACCACTAACTATATGAACTCTCCTAGAAATATGTGACAAAAGAAGTTAATAGGCCTAATCTATAAAGTAATAATGAGTGGATGAACAAATGAGGTTCAGCATAGAATAAGTTTATCACTTACCAAAATAATCAGCATCACAAATTGGCAATGGCTCCATCTCGTTGTAACATGGCAGACGAGACTGATGACGCTCCATGCTTTACCTGTAAAATAATTATTCCAAGTGATGAAAAAGGACTTTATGGTGAAGGCTTCTGCAAGAAATGTGTGTTGATATTTCAGAGAAAACGATTGCATTATTCTCTACCCTATGTAAGACTTTCAAATTAATTAATTAATTAATTTATAACCAGGCATTTTTGTCAATCCCCTAGGGGCAGTTAAGTACGTTTGGAAGCAAATACATATACATAAGAAGCAACTATGAATTTAGTTAAGATGACCAAGAACTTGAAGGATCAGACAGGAAGGGAAGTGCTGTGAGCAATGTGACAAGTACTGTGCATGAAAATATACTCTTCTTTATTCTTTAACATCACAGGATCTACAAAGTGAGCATACAATTCTGTGATTGTAAAACTGAAAAATTACCCTTCAATATCCATGTCATGTAACACCTTGAATTGGAAGACAATACCATTCACATCGGACAATGCCAATGCAATTTATGATAACTGCAAGTTACATCAACTAAAGGGGGAATACACAAATGCATTCACTGTAATTTACGTTCCAATACTATATATTTTCACCAAACTCCCTATTACAGTGGTATTAATCAGAGGTGGCAGTCAGATGCGCGTGAGAGAGGTGACGCATGTAGGAGGAATCATGGGGAGGGGTAAGAATGTTGAACTGCTCTGGCGGGAGAGGAGAAGCGATTGTAACAAGGTCTCTTGTTTCTTCACTGCATTATACGATGTTACCGCACTGAAAGTAACGACACAACTAACCCATACACCCCTCCATGCAGTACAAATGTTTATTGGACTCGTCTGCATCTACTGAGCATCCATGCTTGGACTGCCACGTCTGATTAATACCACTGTACATTAGATTATAATGTACAGTGGTACCTCGAGATTCGAGTGCCCTAACATACGAGTTATTTGAGATACGAGCTGTTGAGCGTGCAAAGTTTTGTTTTGAAATACGAGCGACATTTGAGATACGAGGAACGGCCAGCTGCGACGCTGCACACAGCCCACCAGTTTACTGCGCCTGCGCATCATGCGTCTCGCGCATTATCCCACGTATTCCCCCAGTGTGCTTGTTTACCTCGCTGTCGAAGCATTTTTGCCAAGTTTTTCTAGAAATCATAGAAAAAAATGAGCAAGGTGTGCGAGTAGCTGACTTGGCGAGGCAGTACAGTATTGTTTTTATACAATATTTGTCATTTATAAATACATTTTTCTTATTCAAAAACACGTAACAAAAACAATTGGGGGTAACATTTTTGGGACTGGAACGGATTAATGGCATTTCAATTAATTTCAATGGGGAAAATTGCTTTGAGATACGAGCAAATTGACATACGAGCAAGGTTACGGAACGAATTAAACTCGTATCTCGAGGTATCACTGTATGTGTATTACTCACTCTACACCAGTGATGGGAAAAGTATGTCCCGCATGCCAGATGCGGCCCTCAAACAGGTTCAATATGACCCGGGACAGGAAAAGCAGAGAAAAATATTTTTCTTACTCGATTGCTTTTCCTTCTATTGCATGATTCCACAGTGTATTTTAACAGAACTTAAAGGCTATTAGCATTGAAAAAGCCTTGGATATTTTCATTATTCCATTTACTGTGTACTGCACACAGTAAAACCAGGCATTCACTACAAACTAACTGAAATGCTAATTAACACTAGATTGTTGTTTCTTATAGTCTCAAAAACTTGAATTCTACAAGTCCTTACGAAAATCATGTTCCCAAATTTTGATTTTGCATACCCAGAAGCAGTGGCGTAGCCAGAAAATAATTTCGGGGAGGGTCGAAAGTGCCGGGGGATTTGGGAGGTATGGAATACCCCTGAGGAAGGGGGTACAGGGGTTGACCCCCAGAAAGAAAGAAAGAAAGAAAGAAAGAAAGAAAGAAAGAAAGAAAGAAAGAAGGGGGAAAAAAAACTCTCATTTTACGCTAGTTTAGCACTGAAAAACTAGTTATCAAATTTGTTTACTATACACTAAGACTATATGCCAACTTAAACAATAAACTGTTACTTAAGTTATAAAACTTATTACTGTTTATAAGAAAAGCTAAATAAAACATGGAACAGTGGGAATAATAGGCCTAAATTTACAAGTTCAGTTTTTTTGTTAATAAATAAAATAATTAAATATTTGACAAAATGGAGCTTAAATAACAAATAAAATTTTAGGTATTGATTTCAGGGGGGGGCGGACCCCTTGGACCCCTTTTTCTACGCCGCTGCCCAGAAGGTTATCTCTAGAGACTGGATGTTAGGCAAAATACCTATTCTTAAACGTTATAGATATCATAAAAGTGACTTAATATAAATTCAATCCACTAACCTTAGAGCTATTTTTCGCACAGTTGAATCTGCCTTTTTTTGCCTATTTTAGCCTATTTCAACTTATATTGCCTATAAATACCTATTTTCGCTTTTCTGAAGGAAAAATGAATTTTATGAAAAAATTAGATAAAACCAGTTGAAATGCATGCAATTTGCATCTCATGACTTCATGACATGTTGTAGATTACTTCAATTTACCTATACCCACTGTCGCATGCCAATCATCCCATTAGCAGAGGTTGGCCAATGGGCTCAGACTTGTGGCCTATGGGCTTAGGGTCGCTCCCAACCCACCGCTCCCCCTTCCTGAGTTCCACACATACATATACCCACTGTCAGATGACTTTATAAATTATTATATTATGATGTAGAAGTTTAAGCAGAAGTGTTTAAACCACATTTTTCTAGAGGTAGCTGTCTTTATTGTTACACTTTTTGTTTAAAGGTTTGTTGACCTGCATCACTAAAGTGTTTTACTTAGGTCCCATTATATTATGTGTTAATCTACATGTATCAGCTACTTTATTTTGAATAAATACTGCATGTTTTAAATATTTTATTTCAATTAGTAACAAGAGACATCCAAAATGTGTCATATTTCTCAACCTGGTCAGTAAAGGTTTTAGCACCTACTTTTGATGGTTTTAGAGCCTATTTTACCTGCCTTTTCTGCATTTTTAAGTGTCTTTCTGCCTGCCTATTTTGATCTTTTTAAGTACCTAACGTCCGGTCTCTGGATCTCGCCATATTTGTATCTTCATATATGCTTGAGCCAGTAAAGTTAAGTTGCGTCAGTCTCAAATTTATATACAATTTGTGGCCCACCATATTGAGAGGGACATCTGAGATGGGGCCAGGTAGTTAGGTGTTGATCCAACCTATTAGCGTTACTCAAGAGACTCCGCAGAGAGGCTGGCTGTGTAGTCTCCCAAAAATGTGTATTTGCAGTCCATTAAAGTTATAGGCCTATACAACATCTTTCTAGACATGCGACTTCTAAATTTGACATGTCTTCCAACTTCTGAACGTAGTCGCTGTTAATACCTCTATAACAATGACATGCAAAAAGGTGGTGAGTACAAAATTATCGTTATAGAATTTCAAATTACCTATTTTTTTTATACATTTTTTTATTTATTAACTATGTACTTGAAAACTATTAATTCAGCTTTTGTGGTGTCTGTATTCAGTGTTGGGTTACTTATTAGACTTAACAGCAATAATACTCAAAATGTATTTAGTAGTTACAAATTTTGGTGAGATTCGTGGTAATGGTACGCTAATTTGTACACTGAATCGCATGAGACATAGCATGTAGCATCTACCTTAATCCATGAATCTGAGAAGATTGTAATGGATCTATAATTTGAAAATTTAAGCTAGGATATGAAGATATCTGAACTAACCATATCATTGGTAAGAACATAAATATTCTATGAGCTTAATGTGAACAACACAGTAATAATTTAACCAGGGATGCAACTAATACATAGTCAAAATAAGGTTAGGGCCACAACAAACCTGTCTCTGCCAGGTAAATAACTAGGTTGGCCGCTTGAGAAAGTGTTTTCTTCTTTAAAGCTTAGAATAAACTAACAAACTTTTGAATTCACTCCTGAGGCACATCTCCTTCCAGTTGCAACCGGAGACTATGAAAAACCATTGGAAGTAGAGTCACATTTCCCTTTATCTTATACTTCTTCATATACAAATAACATGAAAATAGTTCTGGAAATTGCACAACTTCAGCGCTTCGTTAAACTATTTCGGCCCACCTTGTGAAATTTTTCTATCTTTAGGCCCCCTCCCATAGAGGCT